>CM047815.1:75359298-76559298 GCA_026214975.1 Gentiana macrophylla
AATTTGATTATTTACACACACTCACGCTTTAGTTCTTAATGTATGTCAAAAAAAAAAAAAAAAAAAAAAAAGAAAAGAAGAGAGAAAATCAAAATAGTTGAAATAAAAGGATGTTACTAATCGTAATCGCTTTTTGATCAAGAATGCAAGACGTAGTAAATGCATTTACTTACATCTTTCTTTGATTTCCTTTTCTATCTTTTCGACAACCAACGTCCTATCCTAATATATTAAGCCAATGTGTCTTCTATTTGACTTAGTTAATGATTCCAAATTGTAATAATCTAGATAGAAAGTATTTCTAATATTTTATTTATATTTCAATTATTGCATGCATGTTTCATCTAATTCATATTTGATACTTAATTCATTTGTTGTATAATCTCCTTTCTTAAATTTCTATAAAATTTATAAATTATATGTTTGTAATATTGATTTATATATATTACTTTTTGAAATTTTAATTTGATCAATTATATTATCTCATTATTTATATATTATCATTATGTTTGCTATGACGATCAAAATAAGTTTTAGTAATTTGATGTATTATTTTTATATGATTGAATTTATTGATTTTATTATGTTTTGTTGACAAATTCTATGTAAAATATCTAAAATTATGATATAATTAGTATAAAATATTAATCTTTGTAGTTTAGTATAGCTTAGTAGTAAAAGTTAGTATTTATAGTAGTAAAGTTGTAGTTTTTGTAATTTTTTAAAGAATCGAATATCATGGTCTATTTTACACGGGTATTTTGTATTTTATTACGTAATCCTAAGATGAATCGAACTTTAGTATCGACACTTTTGAAGTCAATACAAGTCGCTGAAAGGAAGTTATAAAGTCATTACCGATATAAATGATCAAGGGAATAATTGTTTCTTAATCTTTAAGAACGATATATATTGAAATGGCTCGCTAAAAAGACATTTTCTGGGAAAACGCTCTTCATGGAAGTTGAAGATCTTCATATGAGCTTAATGCATTTTGAATCATGAAGATTGAGGTCTACAACCCAAATGGTGATTAAGGGTCATTTGATTTCTATTAGTAAAAGTATCGTAAATACGCTCGAGGACAACGGGTTATCAAACGACGTCAAGAAGAGTCTTTCATGAAAGTTGAAGAGTTTTCGTGAGAACTTTATGGCATTTTGATCATATCGCTTGGAGTCCGAATCAAAAGATATGAATTTTATAAGTTAAAATAATATTAATTACAAATAAAATCAAATAAAATCTTCACATGATGATTAGTGGAGTAAATATGGGGAACATGCTGATGACAAGCTGAATGATTATCATCATTACACCGGACCGATCCGCAAATTTTCGTGACCGTCCGAAGGGAAAATTCTATAAAAGGAGCATCAGAGAAATTCTATTCGTGGTGTATCAAATTATATATATAAACCATATTCTATATATATAACTCTTTCCTCTTTCTTTTATAGTTGTAAATAGGCCTTATGCCAAAATAATGTAGTAGTAGTACGGTAATAATGTTCGGGAAATTCTCAAGGTTCTGCATGTGTTGCCGAAATCATGGTAAAATCCGGAAAAAGACGATTTCTCGAGTCGCCAATGTAATCGGGTAATTTCTATAATAATTATGTTTATGTTTGTCATTTTCTTTTTAGTTTTTATAATGTTATTAGGCTAGATCTAATAACTAACCAAAGTTATGTAATTATATTATTTTGATCTTTCGCAATGGAATGATGTTAAAATAAAATGACTAAAATTGAGTAAATGAATCTTTTTCTATTTCGCACATGAATGATAACATATTCGGAATGAAGTAATCAATCATGATGAATACTACATATAACTCAAGCGATGAACCGACTTGCAGGTTTCGTCGATACGAGTAAAAATAGAAAACCGGAGGTAAAATGGCCGCCTGATTAATCTAATCTTATTTCCTACCCGGCGATTTGTCCTAATAAAACAAATCTTATTAAAATTTGTACTCTAGATCTTAATAATGTTAAAATCACAGCTTAATTGAAACTACATCGCTTGTATTAAATCGATCCGCTTGACAACCGGAGCCTCTTGAATAACATCGCCATTTGACAAATGGAATCACCTCTTTTATCCGGGGTGATTTGTACTGCAACTGCTTTGACTAACTAAGTTTAGTACGGGGCAATGGTGGACCTTGATCGATGACTTTTGACATATGACAATTTCATACGCCGTGCGAGGAGGAATTGTTGACATTGTGAGTACACCGCTTCATTCACTCAATTGGACCTAAAAAGAAGATCGAACACATTCCATTAATCAAAAGATCATATAATTTGATTACATATACTTTGGTTAGTCTGCTATATATTATATTTTGGTATCTATATATTTATATATCTATATATATTATATTATAATTACGCATTTATTTTATGTTGGTTAGAGTAGTAGTAATCAGTTATAAAATTGGCGTTTAGATCGAAAGTTAATAGCAAATTTCTTGGTGTTTAACCACACTTAAAAGAATTACCACTTTTTTCCCGAGATTCGACACCACTCACCACTTTATCACTACAATTTGACCCGGCACACCGCCGTTAGATCCGCTCTAACCTAGAAAAGGTCCGCCCTCTTGACGCCGCTTCTGGTCCGGGTTTGGTGACGCCACTCACTCATTCCGCATTAGTGCCAACATGAAAGTGATTCGACCGCTCTTTTAACGATCCTTAACGAACACATCAAACCCTATTCAAACTGCAAGATGAGTATGCAATCACTTCGTGATTAAGGTTAATCCATAAATGATCATCTTATGATTTAATAAGATTTCTCAATCACGGAATTATAAGAGAAATGTAAATTAAATCGACCAAATTCCCCATATGACTACCGATGTAAGCCAACCGAATGATGTATTTTTATCCCACTTCTCAAGCTTTTAGTGACGCTTTTCTATCAAATTCATGCAATTATGTGATGAGATTGATCAAGAGTTGTAAATAGGTTTTAAGTATCTAATCCTATATTTTTAGGCTTTTATGCCAAATTTTGTTATCAGAGTTATGCGAGGTATCGTTTTTGGCTTTGTTTTGCAGATACCCAGGTTAGATACGAGTTTTGGAAGATCTTAGAGAAGCCTATCAGGCTTTAGAGAGGTTTCTTGTTGATGAAGTTAGAGAATCAAGCTAAGAGTAGAATGTCGGCACATGCCGAGTGCACAGTCGGTGGACGCCGGATTTTGACAGTTGAGAATCTGAGCAGCAGTTAATGAGTTTGACACATCCAACTTCCTGTCAGAAGTTGGTGCACGCCGAGTGCACAATCGGCGGACGCCGAAAGACCCGGATTTCAAGTTTTAAAACTTATTCTTGACTTAATTTCGAAGGGGGGCTGAAAAAACATACACTTTTCTCCATCTTGAAGGCACTCCCACTTTCAAGGCTCATCTAGCCAAAATCACCACAACTTTAGCTCTTAAATTGCAAGTGTATACATTAAGAATTCTTGTTTGATATCTTGATGAATTTATTTGACAATTTTGTAGCTTTGGGATACACTTTCCATTGAGCTTTGAAGATTGAATGCAAGTTTTCCTTTTTCAAGTTATTAGCTTGTGATTGGTATAATTTTAGCCTTTACTTTGGTTTAATTGTTCTTATGGTTATGAACTCTAACCTTGACATGTTGTGGCTAGTTTCACACTAGCCAAGATAATGTGACGTGAAGATGGATTCTTTTGATTGTGAATGAGTTGGTAGTTTTACATTTGAGTCTCTTGTAGTGTTGAACCTTCTTTACTTGATAATGCTGTTGTTAAACCTCAGGAAGTCATTAACCCTAGCTTGCACACACACACTTGATGAAGACCGAAAGGGTATATTGAGTGTGGGAAAGAAGTATGGATCGGAAGGTAAAACCGACCTTAAGTGGAATTCGGTTTCTTATCCGATGGTAGCTTAGGCTTGTGTTCAAGTGCATATCATGTTGAAATAATTAGACTTAGGGTGCCTAAGTCAAGGATGAGACATAGAGTGATCTCATGTATTCGGAAGAAGTGGAGATTGCTAGTCTAGAACACACCGGTTCACGCCTTGAGCATTTTAAGAAGGAAGGTAGGTAACCACTCATTCATAATTGAGGAAGTCCGCTGGATCAAAGCATTATCTTGGTTAGTTCCATTTTTCATTTGAGTTGTCACATATTTTATGCAACAAATTGCGACTTGGATCGTAAAATATGAACCTAATCAAGGGTTAACCAACACACTCCTTGTGGGATACTTACATTGACTCACTAACTAGATACGCTTGACCCGGCACACCGCCGGTTAGATCAACACCCGTAAAGCGACACGCCAACTACATCATATATAAATGCCCCACTAAGACAACTAAAGGTTTATGGTCCGGATAGACGGTCACACCATAATGTGTTCGGGCATTAATGGTGGTTTAATCAATAGACCACATACTATGATTAACTTCATCACGGATTAACATTTCAAGTGTATCACCACAAATTTAATCCTCATATGTGACACACACTAATTTATATGGCTACATATGATACGACTTGGGGTTTTCAAAGAATGTATTACATATAAGCACAAAGCAAATAATAAGATGAGAATGAATCATTATTTATTAATTATAAAACAATTACGTAAATTGTCTTTCAAAGCGCTATTTCCAACATATACTTCCTTATATATCTACACATGTGATCTCAGATCGCCTATGTTTTGATTTATGTTGATGACATTTTGAATGTACCTCTGAGCAGTTGGTCGCCGCTACTATCCAGCATATCTCTTCTCATTTCCCGGTTAAGGACCTAGGCCCGCTATCATTCTTTCTTGGCGTCGAGGCCTTATCTACTCCTGATGGTCTTCTTTATCTCAAAGAAAGTATATTCTTACTCTATTGCAAAGATGCAGTGTCTCAGCACAAATCAAAGCCTTGTCTCACGCCTATGGCCTCTAATCTTCGCCTCAAGCCACCGATGGTTCTCCATTTTCCGATCCCTCTTGTACCAGAGCATTGTTGGCGTACCTTCAAGACTCGGGCTTTTACGGGCCTTTGACATTGCCTTTGCGGTTCAAAAGTTTGCAAATTTATGCACGCTTCGGATACTCACCGGGTTGTCAGCGTTTATTCTTCGTTATTTCAAGCATACGATCTTGATGGACTTCTCTTCGCTCGGGGCCCTCCACTATGCTCCATTCCTTATCCGATGCCGACCGGGCTTCCGATCCCGATGACCGCTGCTCTATTGGTGCTTATTGCATTTTTCTTGGGCCCAACTGATTAGTCGGCGTTTAAGCAAAGAACTTATCAAGCTAGAGATAGTACCGAGGCCGAATACAAGGCTCTTTCGATGCCGCTAGTGGTTCAGCGGATTACTAGCTTACTCGCAGAGATGTCCGCTCCGTAGAGTCCCAACCTCCCGCCTCTCCGTGTGACAACATTGGTGCCACTTATCTTACGGCCAATCCGGTTTTTCCACGATTGACGGCACTACACGTGATTTAGCACCACCAAAACTTGTTGCCCAAGATTAAGGTTTATTGTAATTTATTCTAGCATTACTATTGTACCCTTATGTATCTATATAAACAAACTCTTGTACCAATGATGAAATCAATACACAATTTACGCTTTCAATATGCGACACTAGCCTCCGGCCCTCCCATCTAAAAGGTCGCCACACACAATGATTAACCTCTTCACCATTGTGTCGAAGTGCAGAGTTAGCTCAATTCGTGATAACTCTGCAAAGACTGATCCGTGTCCTCCCACCCAAGGCACCGCTGAAACCACCATGATTAACCTTTTCACCTTTTATGTCAGTCGGGTTGAAGAACCCTGAGCGAAATGGCGATATCGCTTCTTTGCACAAAGCCGATAATAGTAATAATAATAATAATAATGATAATAATAATAATAGTTAGAGTTCATTTTTGACGAATTTCCTATGTTTAAGATGAATGGAACCACAAATTTTAGATCGGTCCTGAACCAAATCCTACCGGACCAAATCCTACTTGAACAATCTCTCACGGGCTTAAGTTATATACGTTCTGTTTCCACGAAGGTAAAAGATTCAATCATGCATAACGTATAAATTACCTACCGACTGAACACGGGATCCTTTCATATAGAGCTTGAATCGAATTACCTCCAAATATTTATATATATCAATAATGTTCTTCCGTGGAATTTACAGCCTGTTCCTCTATTTCTTTTTGTGCACATAATGGAGCTTGCCCTGTATCATTCCAAGCCTTGAACGTGATTTTCAGGCCATTTTAGACGCCATCTCGGTAGAAAGAACTGTGGGAGATATTAGCAACAGAGTCATCACCATATCTGGGAGGTTGAAGAGGACTTCCAACGCATCATTCAATTCCATAGTACTTTCATCAATGAATGGAGGATTAGTTGGAGTTGGTAGTTCTTCATCCTTCTTAACAAGTGTTCTTAGCACTGTAGACATGGATGGCCTCAATGTCGGAATCTCTTGTGTACACAGAAGTCCGATATGAATCACTCTTAACGCTTCGTTCTTAACGTAGGAGCCATGATAGTTGTGTAGCATTAGGTTCGGATCAAACAACTCTTCCACCTTTCTTACGCAAGAAATGCTTCCATGACTGTGTACAATCATTAAGCATATTCAGTGGAGAAATGGATGGTATAAGAATCGTGTACAAGTAAAAGGGTGGGGTGGGGAGGGGGAACTTACAATTGTGACAAGGCTATCTGAGTATTCTGCTGTTTTACTTCTGTTATTCTGTCTTCCTGTGACTATCTCCAAAAGTAGTACACCGAAACTGTATACGCCTGCCTTTCGGTTAGCTGACCGTGCAAGGTATTCGGGGCCATGTAACTCTACAAGTGGAAAACACATTGGAATGATTATTAACAGGAGAGAAGAATAGGAAAACACTACATATAACCATCATCTGAGCTGTTGTTGATAGTGGACCCCATTGAATGATCAAGGACTCAGATGATGAGTAAGTAAGCTGTCGCTTGTGTTACTTACAATGTACCAGCAATTGCAGTACTTATGTGACTCTGATCTTCCTGAAATGACCTTGCCAATCCAAAATCCGCTATTTTCATCGTAAGTCTTGAATCAAGCAGAATGTTACTTGCCTTTATATCTCGATGAATAATTCGTATGCTTGTATTTTCATGCAGATAGACCAATCCTCTGACATCCCTATGATTATTTCAAATCTTTTCTCCCAGTTAAGCGCTTTACCTTTGTTTTGGTCTGTGCAACATTATCAAGACATACCTCAAAAGCGTAAGCTACATGTAAAATTCGATTTGAACGACAAGTTCTTAAGCAAAATTTATACTAACTGAATATAAAGCGGTCAAGACTTAGATTTGAAGGTACTCATATAAAGTAAGCTTTCAGGCCCTGAGCAACTGCATCCCAATAACCTAACTAAATTCTTGTGCTCGACACTGCTAATGATATTGACCTCATTGTAAAAATCACCTGCTCTGTGTTTGTTGTTAAAGAAAAGCCTCTTAACAGCTATCTCTCCCATCTGCTAACACGCCTGTAAACGATTTGAATTGGCGATTTCAGATTTGAATTAACGAATCGAGTATTATTAAAGAAAGAGAAGAACTCAGTGTACTCTTGTTTCTTACTACCTTATATACAGTTCCAAATCCACCTTGCCCAAGCTTGTTGGATTCGGCTTAATGAGCCAGTGGCTTTTTCAAGTGTTGAGTATTTGAAGTTCAAGCTGCTATCATGAAGGGTTTTCACCAGTTTTTCCGCATCATTAGAACCTTTAAGAGTGGAAATATCATGCTAAAATACTAAGCAACATGGCACTCTATGCTAATCCCATTGTAGTTATCACTGAAAAGAAAGAGATGTACCTTTTCGCTTCTTCTGTATTCTTCTGTTGTTCAAGAAATAGTATCCAGTAAAAATCCTGATGATCAAAAGAATAGCTGAACTCAAAGCCGCTGATTTATAATTATCACTATGGTCCCTGCAGAACATCAATTTAAGGTAAAAGATATCTAAATAGTTAATTTTTTTATTAAAGAAAAGAAAGGGAACAAACCATATATACATACCTCTGAAGTGCCATTTCCAGGTATTGGGTTAAGAAAATCGGTGTCTGAATATCTCATGAAGCAAACCTGTGTTTAATGCTTTACCATCTGACCAAGGAAAACATCCAAATAACGACGCAGATGCATTTTCCAGACAAGTTTTACACGCATTCAAACTCAGTGTCTTCCAACAGTCAGCCAACACATAAACAGATTCATTCGCTTCTTCCAGTAATCGGTACTTGACCACGCAGTATATCCGTTATTACTTGGAGCATCTGAAACCGCTTTTAACACAGCCCGCCTAGCTGTTTCCTGAAAAGCCGAATCTTTTCTCGTTGTATTCCCACAGACAGCTTGGTCCTGTGGTCCTTATACTCCTGAAAGAAGCTGTAATTCTCAGCTCTCATGAAACATCCATCAAGAAAATACGCCCACCACTGAACGGGAAACACTGAGGAAGAACGGTACGTGCTTCAGCATAACACAGTACACAATCAAGAAGGGAAAGATCTCCATAGCATTGAGCTAATCCATAATTAGTATTAGGGCCTGACCCGGAAACTGATATACCGTAACCTTTATGACGTACTTGATCACTAATATTTTCCATTGTTGCAACAAAGTTAGGACGAAGACTGTGGTGTTTTGCTCAAGTGTGTTTCCACACATGAATTTGATGGTCTGAGCTCTTGCATCCCCATTGTTACATCTGGTAGTAGAGCAATCATGGTAAATATCAAGAAAACAAACATTGTGAATGTTGTCTGCTGTGATCCCATCATATTCGAATATCAGCTATACATACACCTGTTTAAGATTTTTGATGAGATGGTAAACTATCAAGAAATGTACAATGTGAAAACTAGAGAGCACCAACAATAATTAATGGAGCAAATAAGCAATAAAAAAATGACATTGCCGTCCACATTAAGTATTAGTATATTCAAAGTGAGACCCATGGTAAACCCATTGTTACTAGCAGACAATAAAGTAAACATAAAGTCTACTACAATGAATCTAACGTTTGACTTCATGGATTTGGACCAGTATTCCACATTTACAATGAATTTACATGGCACAAATGATCCCACTCTTTGGGGATTCATTAGAGAAGATTTATTGCTTTGGTTTAATATTTTTATTCTCAGAGCGCCCTTGTTCAATTCTTTTTTTTTTTTTTTCCCCTTTTGAGGGGGATAGTTCAAGTGATTAGTTCAAAATCAGCTCGAATAATGAAAATGTACTGCGCATTTAAGGATATGTTTAAGTATTACACAAAATGACAAGTCCAATGCAACAAAAAGGGAGCTATTATTTGCACCACGCCGTTGCACCACATCAATCATACAAAATCAACATTGTAATTAATAGTTGGTTCTATAATCAAAAACCGACTTTTCCTTGTGGATTCTCACCATAAAACTATGGAAAGTTGGTTTTTTTCTTCAAAACGCGGAATTTCACAAGGTCGATTCTACCGGTGTGAAAGAGGGCGAGCTGGGGGAGGAGAGATAACCCCATATACTTCATTGCTCTTTTGTTCTTTCCTTTTTTATTTTGTTTCTTTTTTCCAAGTGAAAGTTGTATGCAGATTTACATTAGAGTGAGCTTCAAATTTACAGAGCCCTCTTATTTACCACCCAAAGGCGCAAACTTTATCATTTATGGATCCGGAACTGGCATTCTGTAGATGCTAGAACAGCTGTAAGATTGTGATATTTATAAAAATAGACAAACCAATTTTCAACACATGACAGACTTTAATGGCTAGTGTAATGAGTACTCATCTTGTAATAATTTCTCTAATTGAAAACCAAAAAGAAAATAACGAGGTAAATCAAAAACAAGGCAGGATCATTTTCCGCCTAAAATTCCATGGCAGTATTTTTCTAGAGTATCTATTACATGAAAACCAAATAGGAAAAGAAAACAAAATATCCTAAAGGACAAGTAGTAATCATAAATATTCATCAAAATATGAAAGTGAGGATCTGAAAATACTTTACCATTTTTGCACCTCAAGAACTCTGGAAAGAGCAGGACTGACTGACACTATATGATGAAACCAAATCCCCAAGCAAAACTGACGAAGATAGATTGCATATATATTGAAAAAGTTACGATGACGAATTTTTCGAACGGATTATTTAGGCTAATAATTTTCAAAGCTCAAAGACGCAAACTTGGAAAATAAACGACAGAGACTTTGCGAAGACAACGCGTTGGCCTTTTTACCCATTAGTCTCCCCTGTAGGGTAGCCTTCTACTTTGACGGTTTGACGTTTGCGCCAAAATATATTCTTCGAAATTATATTTTTTTCTTCCGAAATTAGATTTAAGTTTTTTATAATATAAGGTATTACTTGGGGAAGATTTGAAGATTTAATGGAGACAATGATGAAAGCAACAAATATGGAGAGTGAAAATACATTTTCGCGCCGCTTTTAACATACCTATTTCACGTCCCCACTGCACAGACTTCGATATTCTTTTAAGATCCATTCAAAAATTCAACTTCATCCCGCTGAATTTTTCCTCACCATTAATTTCACTCGCCACGTAGAATTTTACCTCGATCGCTCAATATTCAACGTACCGGCGAATTTTCAACGACGTTTCGAATTTTTCAACGCAATGACTTAAAAACGTTAGATCTAACACAATCTGATACGAAATAAAGAATGTTAAAACGACTAAAAATGGAGAGATCTTGTGTCAAAAGTTTACACAAATTATACTTTATTGAAACCATATGGATTCTTAGTATTGCTGAAAATCAATTTAATAAGTTATGGATTACAAGAGTTTGTATATATTGTATCGTAAATTAAAAGTTGCTTATGTTATTATTGTAACGACCTCTAACTATGGACGAGTAAATGGTCATAAGCCGCTCGATAACTTCACAACTCGTGATTAGTCGCACACATAAACTTCACGTAGCAATCGCTTAATACAAAAAGAACTAAAAACAACATATCATAATGAACAAAATCAAAATAAGCATTAAATGTCAGAACTGGTCAAACTTAGTCTTAAAGGATGTCATGGAAAATAAGGATCTACAAACCAACCCCACCGCAAGTGCAGGGGCCTTGCCGCAGAATTGGTAGGTCTAATTTCTAGAGGTTCAGATTCTCTATTACATATATAATCCACGACTCCAGAAAAACGAAAGGGACAATCCACATGGCCAAAACACATTCCAAAATACTACAAAACTTCCAATTCCACTAACATAAACGAAATACAACCAAATTAACCATCTGTGTCTTAGCAGGATACACTGAAACGACAAAAATGTCAAAACGCCAAAGGCGCTATGTAAAGACCCATCCTAAAAATAAGTAGTATTAGAACGGACTTCATCCCGAAAAACCCGAGTATTTTCGAAACAGACGTTACACGCTACCCAAGAAAATAATTAAAAGAAATACAAATGCAGTGAGTGGAAAAGAACATCCTAAAATATGACATCAAGGAAGCATGATAATAATAAGAGAGATCGTTATTACATATTACATTTCGCATTGAAGATTATCGATGATCGATGATCACGCTGATCGCCGCTGATCTATATTATAATATAGATCTAACACCGATCAACGGTGCAGATCATCCGATGTGGCCGGATGCCGCACGCATTACGGGTGGCAATTATCATTTCTCGTAATAATAATCATCTATTGGCTCTTCTTCCGTCTCATTGGTCTTTACATTTTTTTTTTTAAAGCAACTTTATTTTATTAAAATGAAAAAGAATAAAGTGCTACAAAGTCAATGCCACATCCCTACCCGCCCCAAGTACGCTGATAGAGCAAGATAAGACTACCTTCCTTAACCCCTACATGGCAAACCCAAAAGTAGTGAGAATCCAAAGACATGTGGAAGAGTACTCATTTATTCATTGACTTTACATTATCTTCATATAAAATGTTAATATAAGGAATGAACATGACAATCCATTAAAAAATATAATTAAAAAAGAATCATAATTAAACGCAATTTTCGAGAGTTTAATCAATTAATGATTGTTCACAATGTCATTCAAGTTCATTTCTCGGTTTTTCAGTTTTGATGTAATATTCCGATTTTCGTAAAATGGTAGACGTGTTATTTTACGGAAACAAAATATTATATTTATTCTATTTATGAATTAAGTTTTTATAAAAGAAAATATTAATTATAGAAATTAATATTAATTGGAAATTAATTATGATTAATGGAATATTAATTATAATTAATGTAGTGTAGTTATACTTTTGGAAATAAACCTCCCACTAAGAAGGTGTTTGTCATAATATTGATTCATCTGATTTGTTCGAACTTTTGCTCTTAAGAGAAAACTAAAAGGCAAAAGAGACTTCTCAAGTCACTCATTGAATTCTTGGTCAATTTCAGATTCAAGTACACCGTTGAAACCGTGAGAGAAAAGGATCGTGTGGATACTAAAAGTTCCAAGTTTTGTCAAGGTATTATTTTAGCCCTAAATTGATTCAACAAGGATTGATCATGTTTCGGGTTGTTTGAAGTGCTTGATTCATAGTTCTCAATGTTTAAACCTTGAACACAAGTTAATCATAGTTTACTTGATGATCAAAATAGGTTTTGCAAAGTTCTAAGAGGTGCCGCAGCAATTCTTGGAGTTGTGCTTTGATTTTGCTTGCTAACAAGTAAAGAGGATCTTCCTATGGATTTATTTAAGTTTTATAAAGACTTGGTTGAGTTTTTGGTGTTGACGTGATGTTAGAAATCATGTCTATTTGTTGATAATGAAGTATGTGATGTTACGGCATGTTAAGAGAATGTTTTGCAAACTGCTTTTATGCTTGTTTTGTCACCAAATTGGTTGATTCGAGTTGGAATTCGCCAAGTGCATAAAAGATGAGTTTAAGGCGCTTTTAGGGTTTTGCGCGCTTCCAGCGCTAGTATGCGCGTGGAAACGAAACCGTGTTAAGGTTGAAGATTCGAGAGTTTTACCGCACGCTAAAGTGTTTTAGCGCATGCCAAAAGTGAAACAAAAGCATGCAGAAAGATCAAAGAGTTTTAGCGCATGCCAAAACCGAACTAGAGTGTTATGTTTTTCTCGCTTGTGTTTCAAGCGCCACACAAAGCTATTCAAATGTATTAGAATAAAATAATGTGTTTTTCCATTGATTGATAAACGATTACAAGTGTTGTTTATATACTAATACAATAGGGGTAAATACGGGATAAAATACAATGATAAACCCTACGAATGATCACTACTTGTCGCCAAGCCGTGGATGCTTCAATACGCCCGCAATCCTCGAACGGAGGACGTGGAGATTGGCCTTAAGATCGCTGAAACGGACATGGCCAAGCGGGTTTGCTAAGACATCGGCAAGTCGATCTTTGGAAGAGATAAATGCGACATTGAGCTCATGGAAGCCACGAGCTCCCGAACATGATGAAAATCAATCTCAATATGCTTCAGACGAGCACGGAATACCGGATTGGCGGTAAGGTAAGTAGCGCCAATGTTATCACACCACAAGTAGGGCCTGAGGTCGGTAGACACGATTTCACGAAGAGGGCCGAATCCACCTGAGCTCAAATGCAGATGAGAAAGAGCCTTATACTCCGCCTCAGACTACTTTTCGCGACAAGTTGTTGCTTGTAACGCCAACCGATCAAGTTATCACCACAAGATACAAAAGTCACCGATATAGCGACGGTCGTCAGATCGAGGCCCAATCCGCATCGTAAAAGGCCTGGTTGCGCAGCAGGAGAGGGACGGCAAGAGGCCATCGAGATTGACGAGGGGTACGAGGGGCATGATTTGACAAAAGAACCCAAAGGAGTGGTATTGAGGGGCATGCATAAACTTACGCACCTTGTGGACGGCGAAGGCAATATCCGGCGAGTAAAGCTAAGATACTGGAGGCCACCAACGAGCATCGCGATAAAGTGTAGATCATCAAACGGTTGCCCATCCGCATAACTAAGATGTAAATTAGATGCCATGTGGTGACACATGGTTTGGCCGATTGCATGTTGGGCTTACAGAGAAGATTATAAATGTACAAGTGTTGGCCGGTAAGAAGGCCATCAAAAAGGGGCAAAGCGGATAGCCTCGACACCCATGAAATAAGAAAGAGAGCCAAGATCTTTAACCGGAAACGAGAGGATAAATGGGAGATAGTAGCCAAACCAGAGTCTCGAGGTACCGTAATTAAGACATCATCAACATAGATCAAGACAAAATAGAGTCAAGACTACGAGTGTAAATATATAATGAGGTATCACCATGACGGAGAAAATCCATATGCACGAAAGAACATCTCAGAAAGCGAGAAACACTGTGCCACAGAGAGACGCTGAGCGACTTTTGAGAGGTAAGATTGAGCCGATAGTTGTTGAAGGAGGTAGAGAAGTGGCAGAGGCCATCTCAAGAAAGCCACGATTATGGACGCGCCCGAGTAGTCCTTCACAAGGAAATAATTAAGATGAAATTCAAAGTAAACATTATTGTCTTTTGCAAATCGAGAAACAGAGAGAGATTAGTAAATAGGGAAGGGGCAACAAGAACATTATTAAGACATAAGATTTCAATTCATAGTGTTAAGTGGTGATTTTGTACGCTTTATAGTGATATATTTTATATCAATTTCCCCATATCCGGATGTTTTTCATAGAAATCGAGCTTTATATCAAGTATTGAACAAGTGATGTTTTTAATGGGTTAGTTGCAAAACTGTATGATTTATGTGTAAAATTGATGGTTTTATATTGATTTGGAAGATACTACATTTTACAATGTGTTTGATGTATTGTAGATACACAATTTCACCAAAAAGAGGATTAAGAGAGGTTAACAATCGGATTAATGAAGAGGAGAAGAGATAAAGATGAAATCGATCAAGATAAAGATGAAGATATCAAGTTTTTGATCCAAATTAATCAAGCGCCCAAGTCCTGTTTAGTCTGGATCAAGGCCCAAATAGTGGATCAAGCGCCCAAGAGGAGAAATCGTAATGTAGAGTTTGGACGCTGAGTGAACGAAAGGCCCGCTTCTAACGCTGCAGAGCAAGCCGGACGAAGGCCCAGAAGTCGGACGGGCGCCCTAAGTTTATAGCAAAGAAATGCGCTTTACTTTTCTATAAATAGCAGCCACAGATTTCAACCCCTAAGAATACATTATTGAGACCTATTGATACACAATCATTGTGAGAAAACTCCTAGCGGCCCCAGCTTCTCGGGGAGGCTCAAGGCATTTTTCTTGTTTCTTTCCGCTTTATTTCTCGCTTTGTCGCTGCTTTATGCTCAATGCTTAAATGAACATGTTCAAACGATTTGAATCTTTTCCATCAGTTTTTTCTATTTCCAACTGAGTTTATGTTGTGATTTTAATTCAAAGTTGTTATCTTTCCTTTGATTATTTGTTATGCAATCGATATCGAAAGATGAATTGTTATTGATGTTTACCAGATGACGAGAGTCGGTGTAAACCTTAGATCACCATAGAAAGATGGGATTTTTAACCTTGACATAACGAGAGTTGATAGGTAGAATACCTAGGTTGCTAGATTGAGATATCTTACACCTTGTTTTGATAAATAAGCCAATCTTATAGATCGAGAGATGAGAGATTTGATAAAGCAATTATCTACTTAGAGTAGAATTCATACTCCGTTAGTGTGAACCACATCTTTAATTAAATCATCACAAGATAGTTTAGAGAGGAAATCGAGGGTTATGGATTGGTGGATTATTGTTTGTTCATTGTTTAATCACCATGATCATTGTCTTGTTTATTTTCTTTGTAGTTTAAATTTTATCTTTCGCTTTCGCTTTTATCCTTCCTGGCTTTGGACCGACAATCCTCTCATCCAGCTTTATTTTATCGCTTTTAGTTTCGCTTTAGTAGTAATAACCTTAGGAAAATTAATGAACTAGATACCCCGATTCCCTATGACCGACCCGTATTAATCGCTATACTACGATCCCTACACTGGGAATACCGGATTTATAAATTTATTACTTGTTTGTTTTCTTAGATAAAACTGTGACACATGTAGAGAAGGGAGGAACCGGAATGAGTAATAGTCAAACCTCAACCATCACCGATATGTAATTGTTCCGACCATCATAGGCATCGGCAGAGAGATTTAAGTTGCTAGCATTATTTGTGGTATGTGAGTAGCACCGGTGTCGCAATCCACTTGACGAGGAAGGGGGAGTACGGGGCATGGCGGGCGTAGTTTTGATGAGGAGGGCGGGAAGGACGAGGTGGTGGGTTGCCAGGTGCAAACGCTTGATCAAACCGTACCAACATTCACGAACAAGATGCCCATAATGCTCACAAAGTTGACATTATGGAGCACCGTGGGAGGAGGGCCACGACATCGACTACGACTTGAACCACGCCCGCCTCGATTATTCGGAACCGGATCGTTGGTCATTAAATGAGCCGAGCCGCCGCTGATTAAACGAACCGGCCGCCGCCGATTATAAGGGCCGCCTGGCCGCCATGAAGAATAGTCCTCACGCGCCCCGATAATTACCTCAGACGTGAAGAGGAGGCCGCAAAATTTGCGATGGGAGCGTACGCCGGGAGGATTAATAAAACAAAGCCGCCGGAGATGGTTCAACCGAGCCTCGCCAGAGCACAAAGAGTACACCTCATCCAACGTGATATCGCTTTTGCAAATAATAGCAACGAGAGAATCAAATTCATGATCCAAACCAAATGTAATGTAAGCAATTAAATCCTCATCATTAATCGGATGTCCAAAGAAGACGAAGATCATCGCAATTCGCTTAATGGACATGAAATAACTGAGGTCGTAAGATTACCTTTTGCGCATAAAAGCCAATTTGCGCGCAGATGAACAAACCGAACGGATTGGGCCGCAAAACTCGCCTGGCATGATTTCCGTATTTCGCCGATGTCGTAGCGTGATATACCGGAGAGAACATCATCGAGAGTGAAGACGTGATGGTGCCGAGGATCAAACCGCCCCGCTTCAACCAAAGATCATACGCAGGATTGTTGGAGGTAATGCCATCGGTAACAATGGTTGAAGCGCGGTGGTGCTATTTTTCCGCCGACATATCCGGAGCACACCTTGACCACGGAGATAAGGAGAAGCTAAGCTCGCCATAAGTGATAGTTGTGACGAGTCAATTTGGTTATATTAATTGTGTATAAGGAGTGAAAGTAGGTATCGAGAGAAAGAGGAAGTGCCGTAAGTCGGGCGATTTTCGAGTTGCCGGACATTGTTTCCGTGAAAGAAAGCGAGGACAGACGGGTTGAAGAAAAGGAGAGATTTAAGGTTTAGAGATTGAGAGATGATCATGAGAAACGAGTTCGAGAGGCTCGATACTATATTAGAATAAAATAATGTGTTTTTCCATTGATTGATAAACGATTACAAGTGTTGTTTATATACTAATACAATAGGGGTAAATACGGGAAGATAAAATACAATGATAAACCCTACGAATGACGGCTACTTGTCGGCCAAGCTAGTGGATGCTTCAATACAGCGTGCGCTAAAAGGCCATGTTTTGTGTCTTAGAGTGTTTTAAGCCCCGAGATGAGTTTTGAATGTTGTTTCTTGATCTAATTATATTAAATGAACATGAACAAGCCATGATTAAGCTCGATGCTTTAGTTCCGGCACCGAATGAATTTTTACTAAGAGTGAAGTTCAGACCGCCGGAAGAGCATGATTGGCTTGTGCGCTGATGTATTAGTACTCATCAATGTCTATGTATGTGTTTAGATGTTGTGTCTAGTTGTTCAAGTGAAGGAGCGGAGTCATATGAGCTTTGCCTTGAAAACACTTAAGTGACTAGTTAATGATTAATAAAATATGTACTTGTGTAGTTAAAAGACTAAACATCATGTCATTCTTGCTAAGGCACAAGTCTATATCGCGATGCAAGGCGGTCAATAAAGTGAATAACTCAGAGGTTACTAAGACCCTAAGTTCGAGGGACTTCACCGAACGTGTACACTATCGAGGTTAGCCTGTGGGCTATCAGTGTGATTCACCAATAGGTTGCACCCAGATAATTTGTGGTGAGTAGCACCATGTGTAAGGCCTTTGAATGCCGATGTAACAAAGATAAGTTGTTAGAAACAAGTAGAATCCACGATATGTTGATGAGCAATGGTTGAACCCTAAATTTGAGTCGGTCTTATAAAGATAACTTAATAATAATGGAACCTCTTTGTTAAGAAACTTAATTAAATCAATAGCTTCTACCTATTCACTAAGTACTACCTCCGTCCCAAAATGTAAGTCCGCTTACCTTTTGTGAATTTGTCCCAAAAATAAGTCCATTTAGAATACCAATAGAGCATTTATTACATTTTTCTTCATTTTACCCTTAATTTATCATACATTCACCTACCTTACAAATATTAGATTGATGAAAGTCAAAGGGTATTCTAGACTTTTACCGTTAAAATTAATGACACTTAACCACTTTCTTAATCAGGTGAAAACTCTTAACGGACTTATTTTGGGACGGAGGTAGTACTTTGTACATACCTCCATTGCATGTTTGTTTTGTATGCTTTGTGGGGTGGTAAGATGAACATATTGACCATGAGCTCATTGAGGATTTTGAGGATGATGTTTGAAGATGCTTTGCATGACGCTTTCATTTCACTTTTATTGTACATGTTGTACCAAACCATGTTGTATTGAATTTACTTTCATTTTCAGACTTGTTGTGATTTCATTTTATATTTCCTTTGAGACATCGTGATTTGTATGATTTGAATTATCGTGGTTGTAAGATAATCATTCTATTTTCATTAAGTTTTGTATTCTATTCTAGTATCATTTATGATCTCACCCGAGTCTATTTAGCTTTCGCTTTTGCAAACTCGATATTGACGACGTAGAGATTTACGATAATATTGAATTTATTTAATATTATATGTGCTTAACGCTCTTTCCTCAATAGCGACTCAGATCCGTAAAATCGGTGCAAGTTACACTTTGTGTTCTTGTTTGAGTTCATGTTTGAACTTCAACTCTTCTAAGTTTTGTTAGTAATTCCGAGAATTCATGAATTCCTACATTGATCATCAAGTGTCAAAAGTGGCACCTTGTTTTTATTTTATAGCCAGGATCTTTTCACGGTTTTACCTAGTTGTAAAGTTTCTTAGTTTTCTTTATACTGCTTTTTTCTAGACGTAGGCTGTCGTATTATTTCCTTGGTGTACGGATATTCCCAATTCGGATTTGCTGGCCTATGTCTTTAAGTGGGCTAGGCTACACATTGATGACGTATGTTGCGAGGAGGACCTGGAAAATGGCTGTGAAATCTACTTTCCTTTTAATTAAAAGTGGCAGTTTTACCTAAAAATGATTTTATTAGGGGACATGCATAATAACCCTTCCCTTTTCATTTTCTTTCAACATATACACACCTAATATGTGAAAAAATAGCAAGGATAAATCATATAATGTATGTCATTTAGAAGGATTAGTGGAGAAGATAACTTTGCTAGATGTTTTGAATATTTATTTCATTGATTGATTTGTGTGATTCACCATTACATTTAATAAGCCTTCCCAATGTAAACATAATAAAAACTAATACTCCATTTAATCCTCTAATACACTTGTCTCATTCATTCATTGACACGAGACACTCTACAAGTGTCTTAGTCATCACTACTCTTAACACATTTGATACAAGATTCGTACAAGAATTTATCTAATATGTGATTTGTATCCGCAGTCTTACATAATAATAATAATAATAAAATATAATATAAAATAAAAACTAATAAAGTGAAACATTTGTTTAGCTGAAATTGTATAATCTTAAATGATATGAACAAATCTTGATATGGTGTTAAAAACTAGTTCCATAAACAAATAATCATTCACTCCAAAACATGATTGTCCTCACCGCATCAATTTTTCTTAGTTGCAACCATCAAGTGTTGTGAGGACATTACTGAAGGTCCCCAACAAATTGATTTAAAAAAAAAAAGTTTAAACTCTAACATTGAGGCCTTTCACTTCTCTTATCTTACTGGATGAAATGTGAGACAAGAATCAAATAATTTAATTACCAAAGCTCATTGAATTGCTATTATACCAAACAGACTGAAAGAATTCGTCATTTTATGGGATTCGAACTTTCACACTTCAACTCCAGTTTCAGCTGTCCATTACGACACCCAAGCTCTTTAGCACCGGGAAATATCCTGGGGACAACAATTTGATTTTCAAAGTCTGAAGGATGGAGTAGTTGTGAACTTAAGTGCGAATTGTACCAATTTTGGGACCCTTAATAATTATTACTATTCTCATTATAGCCACTGTCTTCGTTAGTTGTCGTAAGACTATTACATTTAATGATATATTGTACTTGTACATCTGTTTGCACATGTAAACCGTCTATGATAGAACCCTGTCCATTCATAATCTAATAGTACTATAGGTTACCATAACCACACCATTAATGTAATATTCTGATTTTTGGAAAAAGACAAACGCTGCCATTTTCACAAAACGAAATATCGGCTTCTCCTATTATTTTATTCTGAGCTTTAAGTTTTTTTTAAATATATGTATGTATGGTCGAATTTATATATATATATATATATATATATATATATATATATATATATATATGAAATTCTGAATTTTTGTAATTAAGGAAAAGGAATAATTGGAAAATATATTTAAGGAAAAATATATTCAGACTTGTTTCTTAACCTAATTACAAATTCAGGAAAATTGGCTTTTACGTAAGAAGAACACCTTTGAAGCATTAGAAAAGGCTACAGACTTTCTTCAATTACTCACCAAGCTCAATCGCTTTCGCTTTAGAGAAGCATCGGAATCGCCTTAAGGAGAGCATCGCTTCAACCCAAGAAAGTTGAAGTTTTGGCTAAGGTATGATTTTCGCCTAAGGGTCGTTCTTGAGCAAATATGATCCTCTTTGGTTCGAATAATCGTAGTTTGATCGCTCTGTAAGCCGTTGATCGATTCTAAATTGTTTTGGGATTGATCACATAGGTTTTCCGAGAGAGGAAGAATCGCTTGTCGCTGTTTTTCCGAGTTTGGGACTGGTTTTTAGCTTGCTAAAAAGTGTAAAGCTCTTTCCTACAATTCGATTATGGTTTAGAGTGATTAGGTTGTGTTTTTGATGCGTTTTGTATCAATGATTGTGCCTAAAAGATGTTTAGGATTAAGGGTTGTTTTGGATCATAAAGGGTATGTTTTTCTGGTGTTTTTATGAGGAAAATCATTTAGAACATGTTTGGGTTTGAGTAGAAATCGATAGAGCGCAGAAAATCACATTGTAGCAGCTTTTGTTCTTTTTGGCGCCACCAAACACTTTGGCGCTACTTCCAAACCTCGAACCAGAGAGTTCAAAGACTTTCTGAACATTTTGTCGCTTCAAAGGCTTTGGCGCCCCAAGCCCGAATGTAAAGTTTGTAAGAGTCTCAAGCATTTTTGGCAAGACGCCAAATGTGTTGGCGCCCCCCAACACTGTTTATATGATTATTTCTTATGTTTTAAACTACGAGGTGAGTTCTAAACGACGTGTCTTGATCTAATAACATAATTAAACATAAACAAGCCCCGATTGAGTTTCGATGCGCTTGGTTCCGGCACCGGACGACTTTCAAAGGGAGTTGAAGTTCGGGACCGCTTGGAAGGGCATGAAAGGGCTTAGCTTTGATGAACTAGAGTTCATCAATGTCTGTGGTAATTGCTAGGCCTTGTCCGTGTCTGTGAGGTCTAGGGAAGAGAGTTGAGTTTGAGAGGGAGCTTACTTGAAAACACTTAGGCGGCTAGTTAACAACATAATAATAAACATACTTGTGTAGCTAAAAGATTAAACATCAATCCATTCTTGGTAAGGCACAAGCCTATATCGCAAATGTGTGTGCGCTCGAAAGTGAATAACTCTATAAGTCTTTGACCCTACGTGCGGAGGAACACCACCTCGTAAGTCCGAGACCCTACGATTTGAGGGACTTCGCCGAACGTGTGCACTATCGGAGTCTAATGTAAGAGGCTTCCGTGGTTATTGGTGAGATCCACCAATATGTTGCACCCAAGCTACTTGCGTGGTGAGTAGCACCATGCATAAGTGCCCTTGAATGCCGATGTAATGAGATAAGCTAGGCTAGAAACGATAGTCATGAAGTGTCGATGGGCATGGAATGAACCATAGATCGAGTCGGTATCATAAAGATAATTGTTTGAACTAAAAGTCATAAAGAGCCTAATTAAATTGTAGCTTCTACTTCTTACTGAGTACTTACCTCAAATGCATTGTTTTTCTATGTGTTTGGGGGAGAGAAGACGAACAGGTGAATTCAGAGTTCGAGGAGGACTTCGATGACGACGTTTAAGGACGCCGAAGTTGAAGAGTTTATTTATTTATGTTTTAATTATTACATTAGACTTGAAGTTTCGCTTGGGAACTTGTCATGACTTTCTAGTTCTCTTTTGGAGTTTATCGACGCTTTGGATTTCGTTGGTTTCTTTTCCAATGTAATAGACGTTACATTTCTATCTCAGTAGTATGTTGATTCCTATTCTTAGTAGCATTTATAGTGTTTGCCGAGTCTTTTAGCTTTCGCTTGCTTTTATTTGATACTTACTTACATGTAGGCTTACGTGTAATATTAGATTTATTTAATACTATACGCGTTTAGCGCTTCGCTTCCGGATAAGGACTCGTATCCGGAGCGGGCGCTACAATTAATCCGCACTTTTATTTGGTTATTATGCCGATTCCAAAACCTATTAATTATATTTTTGTTATATTTATTTGAAAGCTAAAAGGATGATATGAAACCAACAAAGGTTGGTCGGAGGGGAATAGACTCCGGTCGCTAAGTAAGAGGTCTCGGTTCAAATCCTCGTGATGCAATAAACCTTGTCGGGAGAGGTCCTCACCTTTGAAGAACGAAAATGTGTTTTAATTTTAATATGGATGATTGGATCGTTAAACCCTAACTACAAGCTCATGTCCCATGAAAGAAGTCGCCCATTTACTTAGATTCGAACCTCCACACTCCAAATGCCTCTTAAGGCACCCAAGTCCTTACCACTAAGTCATATCCTCGACAATATGGATGATTGTATTCATTACCTTGAATAGTGATGGAGGTCGGGTTAAGACTCGGCCACGTGTCACCCCACAGATGAATAAGCAATAAGTAAGGAGAAAGAAGGAAAGCATTTGAGGGCTAGTAACCCTAGCTAATACACGGTTATAAAGACCTTTATCCGCAAAAGGGAGGTCCATCTAGTCTGCCGAGCACCACATGTAGCCCGCCGCAGGTCGGTCAGAGCACCGTAGAGCCAAGGTGGCGCAGCTCGGGCCATGGCATCGCTTGAAGCTCTCCGCTTGTCGGATAGAGCTTATTAAGGTCTTATCTTACGTGGGTAATAAACATGATAAATATGGAAAGAATCCCCGACAGTTACAACGATGATCCTGTCATTCAAATTAGCATGATTATCTCCTAGAATCATGGAGATTAACACGTGCAAATCCTTAATCGGTTACAATCATGAATCCTTGAGGACACGGCGCAATTACACCCTAGGGCAAACACGCTCCCTATATAAATGATCTTTAAACTACGGCATTTGATTCTAATAATCCCAAGATACGCTTGGCAACTTGAGAACACGATTCTCAAAGCTCACCTAAATCCAAACACAACGCCTCCTAGTTTCACATTTTCTGCTTGCTCTTGGATCTTGAATAATTGTCTCTGTGAGTAAATCGCCCGATTATCACATCGACGGTATCCAAAGATCGCCATCAATCATGCTTTGTCTTGTAATCTATCATTGATTAGTGTATGTAATTGATTCGTAATACTCTTTGTAACATAAGATATATGGTAATAAAATATTCCCATTGTAAGAAGGTTCAAATCCAAGGTAAATCTTGGTACAAATATTGACCGCAAGTTGATGTTCTATATCCTTTTGTTGAAACTCGCCTAAACACTTCAGTGTCATATACTTTGTGCTTACTTATTTCTTTTGGTTGTTGTATGATTGAATGCTTAATTTGTTTAGAATTTATTAAATCCATACTCAAGCATTTACATCATCAAAGTTCACCGTAGGTAGAATCGCAATCTCTATTTGTATGAGTACTTGTTTTGAACACTCTTGACTTATCCTAAGTGTCTGTGGACTTGTGATGAATGATACTTGATTTTACAAGTGTTATACTTACCATTAATCCTCTACTTAAGCACTTGATAACTTCATTCATTGAGGATCAAAGCGGTTACACAACTTGTCATTGAGATAAACAAGAATTTTTAAAGGGAAAGTTTGGCTCATAACAATTCACACCCCTCTGATTATCTAAGTAACCAAATCAGATCCTATATTTGGTATCAGAGTAAGGATGTATGTGTTATTCTACTTGATAAATCCTGATCATTGACAATGATTTCCAAGGCTGTTACAAAATCTCAAGAGGGCATGTCTAGTACGCGACCATCCTATTTCAATGATATCATTATACTCATTGGAAATGAGCCATGGGAGTGCACCTTGAATCTTTGGACACTGACTTATGGTATGTCATTGAGGATGGACCTTTCATCCCAATGAAAACCAAGATCACTGGTGATATTGTTGAAACCGTTGCAAAAAAAAGCAAGAATGGGAAGAGGCTGACGAAAAGAAAGTTTAAATTAATGTAAAATATATGACCATTCTAATGAATGCCTTAACTAATGAAAATATAAGATATGTGTCTCAGTTTAACACTATCAAGGAGATTTGGTTGAGTTACGTATGAAATATAATGGTACTAACAGAGTTACGGAATCCAAGATCAATCCAAATAACAAATAGAGCTGGTCTCGAGTTTCGAAATCTGGTATAAGTTGCTAATGAGGTAACTAAACTTTAATTTATTTAATATATAACATATCATATTTATACTAAATAATTTTTATGTAAATAAATAAATACGATCGGCTATATATGTGTGCACGAACAAGTTGGGAATCGAATACAAAACCTAGTGGTACATTCTACGCACTTCCTTGTAAGAACAAATGTTCGATTCTCATCCCCGCCCTCAATACAAGTCTCTTTCCTCTCCTCCCACCCCACCTCCTCCAAAAAAAACAAACATACGAGTCAAGTTATTTCGAGAAAAACAATTTGAATCTAATTGTTAAAGCATAAATGAGAAACTTGCAGCTTTAAGAAAGATAAAATGAAGCAATGCAAACATAAAGTATGGCGGAAATTGATAAAACATGTAAACAAAGAGAACACAAAGATTTAACGTGGTTTCCGGCGTTGCAGCCGACTACTCCACGGACAGTAAAAGGAGATATTTTATTATGCACAAAGTTACAAGGTATTTCATACACTTGTGAATTTTTAACACTCATTGCATTGATTACAACATTGGTATTTATTGGCACGATTCCCAAACCCTAACCGCCAAAGATCTTTGCCGGGATTGTCATAAATACCCCCAGATGTGGACCCCAGCCCACTGTTATCCACTGTATTTAAACTCAACTTCAAACTGACTTTCCAGACTTGTAATCAACTGCCTAGATGTATAACTCAGTTGTACTTAGCAAAACTCAAAGAGACTCAAATCGATCGTTGACTTCGTAAGAAACTCGCTTGCACTTCACCACAACGACTTTCACAGAATCGAATACCCTTACCGAATCGACCATCATTCTCGCCACAGATTAGTTCCACCAATTTATTCATCGCTTTATAGATCAAGTCACCAAAATCGACACCAATCTTATTTTTCATAACTCAATCGACTTCAAATCAAGTTTCAAACACCGCTTTGTCTCTCAAACCATGATGCTTATCGACTCGATTAAATGTTTGCATTACAATTCCTTCAATCTATTCTTAGTTTCCTTCCTTCATTTCTTAAAAATAAAAATAAAAATTTTACATCAACCAAAAATACACCAAACTCTCCCTACGCATGCGGTCATAAGTGATAACTTTTTATGGAAGGATAGTTTTGGGAGAACTTGATAATTTCATTGATAGAACAAACATATATTTACAAGTAGTAGAAAACTAACCACTAAGCCACTTCCTATAAAATAGGAAACACGGGATCATGGCTTTAACCAACAACAACATCTCTAGTAATGGGAAATCATGTGAAAGTGGGAAATAACATGGTCGATATAGCCTTAGGTAATAAATCTTAATTAATTAACATAATCTTCTAACATTTATTCCCTTAATCCGAGCTAGCAATTCAGACTACTTCACACATTCCCAGCTTGTCTCTAAGCTTCAAAAATTGATCCCTCTTGAGTCCTTTAGTCATAATATTAGCCAACTGATTTTCACTTCTGCAATTTAGCAACTCAATGATCCCTTCCTCACATAGATCCCAAGAAAGTGATACTTCACATCTATGTGCTTGCTTCTGTTGTGCAAGACTGGATTCTTGGATAACTTAATAGTGGAATTGTTATCACAAGATAGATCGCTTCCAAATCATTGAACTACTCCCGTAACTTCCACCATTCTTCTTAACTGCATCGCTTGACACGAGCAAGGTGTCACATACAAACTCGCTCATTGTTGACAGAGTGACTATTGGTTGCTTCTTTGATGACCAGCTGATAGCACTTGTTCCATGCATAAACACAAAACCAGAAGTACTCTTCCTGTCATCAGCATCTCCTGCATAATCACTGTCTGAATATCCAGTCAGCTAAGCCTTCCCTGCTGAACCATACTTGATGCCAAGATTGATGGTTTCATTTAGGTATCTTAGGATCCTCTTCACATAGTTTAAGTGATCCGCCGATGGTGACTCCATGTATCTCTTGCACACTTACAAAGATACATGGTGTCTAATCTTGTTGTTTACAATATAGAAGGCACCCTATCATCTGTATATATAGGGTGGGATTCACCTTACCACCTGTCCCTTCCTTGCCGAGTTTCACAGGGTGTGAGTGTTGGGTTGCTGTCCTTCATTCCAAACTCGCCGAGTATTTCGGGCCACATACTTCTTTTGAGAAACATATATCCTCGATTCACCAATAACCTTAATGCCTAAGAAATATTGCATTAGTCCCATGTCCATGTATGCTAAATTTGGTCTTCATTGCCTCTTTGATCTCTCATTATCATATTGAGTTCACTGTTGATAAAGATAAGATCACCCACATACAAACAAGCAATCGTAATCCTTCCTGGTCCGTTAACTTTCACATACAAGGTAGGTTCATATGGGCACCTTGTGAAACTCGCGCTTCACAAAATAAGAATCAATACAACTGCATCAAGCCCTCGGGGCTTTCTTTAAGGCCCATATAAGGCTTTGTTAAGCCTATACACTTTGTTTTCTGCTTCATTCTTCACAAAGCCCTGTGGCTGATCCACATATACTTCTTCTTGTAGCTGTCCATTAAAAAATGTTGATTTTGCATCCATTTGATGTACTTTCCAATGATTTTGAGCTGCCAAAGATAACACTAGTCTGATAGTTTCCATCCTTGCTACTGGGGCAAACACTTCATTGTAGTCAAACCCATACTCTTGTTTGTAACCTTTGGCCACTAGTCTTGCCTTATACTTGCTCACTTTGCCATCTTCATTCAGCTTTGTCTTGTAGATCCACTTGACACCAATAGTTTTGTGTCCTTTTGGTAGATCTGTGAGGTTCCAAGTCTGATTTCTTTCAATAACCATGATTTCTTCATCCATAGCATTCTTCCATTTGTTGTCTTTTGATGCCTCCTCATACGTGATTGGGTCATCACTAGCAAATAAAGCATAATAGGTAGTCTCCTCTCCTTGTGGTAAACCTGATACTTCAAAATATGTCATCCAGCCTGGCCTTTTCTTAGTTCTTTGAGGTCTCACACAAACCTCACCGCCATTTTGTGACTTGAGTCTGCTGAGTCTTGAGTCTACTGGTACCGAGTATGCCGGTACTGAGTCTGCTGGTACTGAGTCTGCTGATCATGAGTCTGCTGACCCTCAGCTGGTTCTTCATATATCAGATTCTGAATTGGATGGAACTGTGCATTGTTTGCTTCCCAATTCCAAGTGTTCAGCTCATCAAACACCACATCTCTGCTGATCACTATCCTCTTGGTTATAGGATTAAACAACTTAAATGCTTTGGACTTTTCAATGATCCCCAAGAAAACACATTGCTCTCCTTTATCACTCAATTTCTTCCTGTTTGCATCTGGAATATGAGCATAAGCAATGCATCCAAAAATCTTAAAATGACTTACAGATGGTTTGATTGAGCTTTATGCTTCTTTTGGTGTCATGTTTTGAACAGAAAAAGTTGGACATCTGTTCAAAATATGCACACTCCAACTTACACCTTCAAGCTAGAACCTTTTGGTACATTTCCATAAAGCCAAGATGCTTCTTACCACATTCTGTAATAGTCCTATTCTTCCTCTCTCGATACAACATTTTTCTCGTGGTGTATAGGTCATTACAATTCCTTCTCGATTCCATTATCGGTACAAAATTCTTCAACTCACTGAGCTAAATTCTCCTCCTCTCTCTGCTCTCGGACACTTGATATTTTGACCTGCCTCTTTTCTCTTAGCAATTTGAAGTTCTTGAATGCATTCAAGGCTTCGATTTTTCTTGCAAGAATACAACCCAAGTTTTTCTGGAAAAATCATCAGTAAATGAATGAAGTACCTCTTACCTCCATTAGATGATGGATTGATTAGGCCACACAAGTCAGAATGGATGAGTTCCAACACTTGTTTTGCCCTCCAAGATTTTCCTTTTGGGAACGGATGCCTACGTTGCTTTCTTTAGTGCATTCCTCACATACTTGTTGAGGAGTCGATCTCTGTGGAAGCTCTTTAACCATTTTTTTTTCTCTCAATAAGAGTTTTCAAACCACCAAAATTGAGATGTCCATATCTCAGAATTCCATAACCAAGATGCATCTTTCAATTCTGCCATAAGAAATGCTTGTGGCTCCTTAATTTCCAAAGGAAACAATGCATGGCATTCATAGAACTTTAGCTATGATTTCCTGCTTGAAACCTTGATTTCACACTCCTTATTCTTCGTAATAATTTCATATCCCTTTTCTTGTAATCATTCCCAACACTTAGCAGATTGCACTTCGATCACTAGAGATGGTTTCGTATGTCCCATTCTTGGATCCGATGCATATGTTTCCTTTCCTTAACACTAATTGAGGAGTTATCTCCAAACTTCACTTTTGAATGGTAGGATTCATCCAAATACGAGTATGATGCTTTATTACCACACATATGATTAGAGCATCCTGTATCAACATACCATACTGGGGTCCGATGTCTCGCTTCATGTTGTGTTATCATCGCATGGTCTCATCATCCTGCTTGTCAAAGAAAATGAGAACTCACGAGTAACCTTCTCCTTGTCTCACGGCGGGTTTGGTGTAGCACTCGACCGGTAGTGTCCAAATTTGTGACACCTAAAGCATCCAACATTTTTTTTGTTTGCAGTACCTCTACCCTCTCCATTCTTGGATGACTGAGAGTTGTCTCTGTTGTCAAAATCTCTGGATGTTCTCCCTCCACCTCTTCATTTGCCTCTACCCCTGCCTCTATAATTTCTATTAGAGGCAGTGGTCTTCAAGGCCTGCTCTTCATTTGATGCTGTCGACCTCTCTTCATCTTCTGTTCATGAATTTGCAAAGGGCTTTGCAATTCACCAAGAGACAATGCATCAATGTCTTTGGATTCCTTAATGGAACACACCACATAATCAAATCTTGAGGTTTGAGACCTCAAAATCTTCTCCACAACTGCTACATCCTTCATCTTCTATTGCAGATTTCCATGGTTCTGGCACAATAAGTTGAGACAGATTCACCCTCCTTCATTTGTAGGGTTTCAAAGTCTCTTCTTAAGGCCTGTAGTTGTGATCTCTTCACTCTGGCATTTCCTTGGTACTTCCTCTTCATTGAATCCCAGATATCCTTTGATGACTCTGTTAGATGTAATATCGTTGGATCAATCAAAGATTGACCCGACACGCTAGCCGAATGCATCGATCTGATCTAAACGAAACAAAGAACATAAATTAAAGATCAAACTACAAGAGGGTTTGGATTTTACCTTTTATGGTGCTTAACTCCAAGATCAAAAGTAGTATCCATGCAAGTTGAGAAGCCACACCTTCCAACGTGTATCTCCCAAAGAACACCAGTGTGGATGGTGTTTCCCGCCGCGACCTCCTTGATATGCTACCTAGAAAACCCGAAGTTTTCTAAACTCGAACCCAAAGAACTATAGCCGAAAATTCCAAGCTATATTCTTATGAAATAGGCGTGATGTATGTGATGATCAAAAGGTTTGGGAGAACTCTCTTTATATAGTAGAGTAATCATTGACCTCCAAGGATTTAATAATTAATACAAAATCAATTATAATAATCCTCTTTCCTTAAAAAGATAAATCTAAAATATTCATAAAATTAATTAGGATATACAAAAGATTTTCCTTTCCTTTAATTATTTAACACATAAATAATTTAATCACATGTCTTATTATTTATTGAGAAAACAAATTTCACAATAATAAATAATGTAATTTTCGGCCAAGACTTGGGTAAAACCCTAGTCCACACGAAAATTCCACACTTGGGCCGAGTCCACGAAAAAAATGTATTTTTCATGTATTTAATTATCTAGTCCAACTAAACAATTAATCCACACATCAAATTAAACAGTCCAATCCAACTATTTAATTATAATCGAGGTGAAACAACGAGAAAACTATTTATGCTATTTGGGGAGCCACGTCGGGGACCATGGACCTATATTCAGTAGCTACAATAAATCGAACAAAATTATTCATCGATGTAATAATTATATCCAACCTATTAATTCCGGGATTACACCACCATAAATCGAAAACTCGAACTCTATCGAATATAGATAACTTACACTCAATTTATGAGTTGAAAGCGTCCACTAATATAATCATTACATACGGATAAATCCTCCATAGATCGCTCGCTTTGATTCGGGATATTTCCGTAAACCCTTCTCGAAACATATTATCCTTATTTACCATTAACCCATAAGTGATCAATTAGTTCATAACCAATATAATATGAACTCGGCCGATCGATCGCTTTCTAGGGTTAACAAATAAGTGAATCGCCTCTGCCTACTTCCCGAGGAAGGAATGGATTCCATATCTGTGATAACACAGACTACTCACTCATTCTAGAATAGAGCCAACGAGAAGTGTTGGACCACATACTACGAGTGATCCTTACTAACACATCAAACTTTACCCTAGTCTAAGCAGTTGTCTGTGATCACCTCAGGATTGAGATTAATCCATATATGATCATCTTGTGATTCGATGAGACTTCTCGATTACGGAATTATATCGAGAACTCAAATCAAATCGGTCCAAATTTCTATATGATTATCATCATATATAAATGCCCCATTAGTACTCTAATACCGACAATCCGATAAGATCACACACCTAAAGTGTTCTCAAGCGCATTATTAGCAAATTAATCTGTAGACCCGTACTCAGATTAATAAATGCTACTGACTAAGTTAATTTTAAGTATATTTCACAAACTCAATCCTCGTGTGTATAGCCATACACTGAGTTATGTGATTACATAATCAATATACTTACGGTTTTCTGCAGTGTATTAATATTGACAATAAATGCGAATAAATAAGATGAAATAAATTCTGTCATTTATTTAAATAAAACAATTACAAATTGTCTTTCGGGCATAAAACCTAACAGACTCCTTGCTGAGAATGGTCTCCAAGATGACTCTATCTATTGCTTGAAACAGATAGTTCTTGCCTTTCAGATCTTTGAGTTTCTGCTCTCAAAATCTGCTCTCCGAGCCTCAGTTGGGGTTGGATTGCCTGCTGGTTCAACCACTCCTTGCTCAACGATGGTCCAGTACTCCTTAAAACGCATGAAGTTCTCCATCAACATGCTCCAGTTGATCATAATCTCATCCCATCAAACCTTGGGATGGAAGCTCAACAAAATTTGTTTCGGCCATGGATCTTTCTCCAACTGCTGTTGAGAATATGGCTCTGATACCACTGATAACTTTTTATGAAAGAGATAGTTTTTGGAAAAACTTGATAATTTCATTAATAGAACAAGCATATATATACAAGTAGTAGAAAACTAACCACTAAGCAAGTTCCCAAAAAATAGGAAACATGGGATCATGATTTTAACCAACAACTACTCTAATAATGGAAAATCATGCGAAAAATTAACATTGCGACATAGCCTTAGGTAATAAAACTTAATTAATTTACATAATCTTCTAAACAATAAGTAGAAAAAAATAAATATATGCACTCCAACCAAATGTTCAATCAACTTAGATGACAATTGTTAAAATTTAATGAGATTTTACTGCAGAACAGTTATAACAATGATTATACTAGCCGTTTAAAATAGAAAAAAAAAAATAAAACAATGATTATATAGATCTCACGTGCGTACGTAACCATCATTTTGTACAGCATACATACACACATGTTCTTGTCGGTCACTACGGTTGCTGTTTGTTGATGATGGTGTTTGGTTTTCGTTCCGGTTGTGGACGTACGTGATATGACGGATCCTACGAAGGCATTCATAACCGTGATAATCGATGTTTTCACACAGAAAATGCCAACATTATATAATCAGATGAAAAACAAAGAAAGTTTGAGTTGATGATGTCAGCTTGAAAAGTTGTGTATATTCCATCTCTCATCTGGGCTCAATCCAACTATCTGTTAGTTCATTCCCTGATGATTGAGTATTAGAATCTGATTGTAAATAAGGACTGTTGTTGATCCTCTGTTTTTGTAAACTAATTTCAAACTGCTCAAATTCAGAAACGGTGGTTGCGTTGGCTGAGGAATCTCATCTTGATCCATTAGCATTTTCACAACCTGTGACATCCGTGGCCGTGTTTCAGGTGAGGCCTGTACACAAAGAAGACCTATTTGAAGTACCCTTGTTGCCTCCTCTTCTGAGAACTTACCCTGTAACGATTGATCCACTACTTCACACAATCTTGGTGTTCCGTATAGATTCCATAACTGTACCGTGAAATCAATCGAACAAAATATGTAGTCAGTCTAACAATCTGATGCAGACCTGCAAGGGGGAAACATGAACAATATGTCTAGACGTTTTTGAGAGTACCTTTTGCAAGATAGAATATGAATTCTGGTTCATAGCATTGTTTCTCTTCCCAGTAACTACTTCGATGACAAGAACTCCATAACTATAAACATCTGCTTTCTCGGTTAATACCCCACGAACCACATATTCCGGGGCCATGTAACCCCTGCAAAACGCGTACTTGTTTTCTATTTATTTGAGACAGACAATGCAACAAAAAAACAGACATTTTGAAGGGAAATGCATATAAAAAGGCGAGAAACAATGGAATAACTTACAGTGTGCCAGCAATAGCAGTACTGACATGAGTCTTGTCCTCTGGAAATAGTCTAGCAAGACCAAAATCAGCTATTTTCGAGTAAAATCCTCATCTAGTAGAACGTTACTCAGTTTTATATCTCTATGTATGATCCTCAAGCTCGATTCTTCATGAAGAAACGACAATCCCTCAGCCGTGCCCAGAATGATTTTGTATCTATCCTCCCATTTTAGTGGTTGAAAATTTTTCTTATCTAAACACAAACACGTGAGATTAAAGTCAGTATAGAGCTCGAAAAGTTTAAAGAAACGGAATTCCGACGTGCAAAGAAAGAAGTTATGAACACGAGAACATACGAGACATGTGATCATGAAGGCTCTGATTTGAAACATAGTCATACACGAGGAGGCTTTCCGGTCCTGTAATGCTACAACCCAACAACTTCACTAAATTCTTGTGATCGATGCCGCTTATCAGGTTGACTTCGTTAAAGAAATGCTCCACCCACTGTGTAGAGTTAAAGAATAGCCTCTTTATGGCTACAGCCTGACCATTTGGTAAAATCCCCTATTTGGCACCAAGATATCCAGTTAGCGACTAGAATATAATTCAAAAGAGGGTCGTACAGAGGAATGGTAATTATGATAAAAGCAATGAATGCAGTTTTGGTAAATCAACACGAAAGAATTCATAAAACAACAGACTTTGCAATGCTGCTGCATAAACTGTACTAGGGCAGCAAAGTGATCACTTGAAGGAGAATAAGTTTACCTTGAATACAGAACCAGATGCTCCTTCACCCAGCTTATTTGATTTGTTGAAGTAATTTGTAGCCTTTTCAAGAGTTTCATACTAAAAGTTCAGCTTTGACTTATTAACTGTCTGAAGAAGTGTCCCTAGTTGTTTCCTTGCTACATTATGAAAACAGTTAGAAAACACAAAATTCAAAGAACCGAGCAGTTCAAGCGTATTTGATATAGATATTCTAGACATTAGCAGTAGTACCTCTTCTCTGTTTTAAAACCCTCTTCCTGGCAAAGAACGAAGCCACCACCACAATCAACAAAAGGGCAACAGCAGAAATGGTTGTAGCCAGAATAATTTCCAAACGCCGAGATTTCCCTATAAACAAATACGAATGTACAACTACCTCATTTCATGAAAAACATCAGCCAAAAAACAGAATACAGAAAAGCATTTATCAAACAAGTGACATGACATTTGCCTCCTTAAAGTGCCTTAAGCTTCAGGTTCATTAAAGGTACTAGGGAATATCAATGAGAAAGAAGTTCCAACCAGTAAATTTCACTGTATTCCTACCACTATTCGAGTCTCCCCAACTAATTAATCTCACTCATAGTCATATTTCATTGAATTTCTACCATTCTCTCATAATGGATGCATATCTATTGCTGATTGCTACCTTAAAGCTACTTTATATTGATAGGCGTAACTCAACAGCTACGGTTCAGACATCGTCAAGCTGATATATTGTCCCATGAAGTGTGGCCTTTAGCACAATTTATAGTAGTATTTGGTAATCTAATTGTTCAACATTAGTTTCAAACTAAAGCAAAATATAAATGCTCAAAAATTAGAGATCTTTATACTTTACAAAATGTGTCCAGAAAGGCCCAAATCAATAAAAGAAAGCAATTACTAACCTCTAGTACTAGCAGTGGAATTGCTATTAGAACTATTGAAATAGAACCTCTGGGTAGAATATCTTATATAACACCCAGCATTCAACACCCTCCCTTCAGCTTTAGGAGAACAAGAACCAATCTTTGAAGCAGAATCAGCCAAACAAGAATCACAACCTTTCTTACTAACAGTTTCCCAGCATTGAGCCAACCCAAAAACAGTCAAATTCCCTCTACTCACATTTCCTACAGAAAACCCACCATTTTTAACCCCTCCAGACCTTAAACTCCTCACCAGTTCTCCAACATTCTCCCCAAACAAGCTCTTATTCCCGCCAGAATCATTCTTCCCACAAACAGTCCTATCAAATGCATCCAAACTATCATTAAAGAACATGTAATCATCATACCTCAAATAACACCCATCATAAAAAAGTCTACCACCTTTAATCATTCTCTGAAAAGGGAGACACCTAAGAATTTGTGTTTTGCACTGTGCAAAGCAAAGGTTGCAATCTGTTTGTGATAAATCTTTCATACACTGCCCAAAAGCATACACTGTGTTGTTGCCTGTTCCATTGATTACTGCTCCAAAGCCTTGTCTTGAAATAATGGGGCTTATAGAATCCATGGCAGCTAAAAAAGAGGCCACGTAAACTTGGCGGTCGGATAGTAAGGCTGAGCGGTTGGTGCACATTAGACCTGCCTCTGTTGCTCTTGGATCAGCAACTGATTGCTTTATGCTGAGAGCTAATAATAAAGATAATAACAACATAAATGGAACTGAAACTGGAGAAGCCATAGCTGTGGATGTTTTCGCCCTCAGAAAACAAATTTCTTGACAGACGGGTTGGCAAAATATTTTATGAATTCGATTATTATGTAGAAAACGGCTGGTAAATCATAAGAAATTGTTTGAAGAACTGGAAGTACAAGTTCGTTAGGAAAATTTAAAGCGTGTGCAATGAAAATACTTCATACTTCAAAGTTGAAAGGCAAATTTACTGCTGGGGTCTTCAGATACGAGTGATGATAATCTTGCGTCATTTTAAGTGGCTAAAGACATGATTTTTAAGAAAAAAGACAAGATTTGAGTTAGGTAAATTAGTGTATAATAATGACTAAAAAAAACAAAAGGAAGACTATTCTGTTTTTTTAGTATACACCGAAGACCTTTCTCTCGCTCCTTGTCGCTGTACAACTACTGTATTAGCATAAGCTGCAGTCTTCGAAAGAACAATGATGATGCAAGAGCATATCCAACGGCCAAAGTGTTGCGGCTGTCTTAGCAAGTTTGTTTTCACAACAATAAAAAGGAATTGAATAGTATTGGATGTGTTCATTTTATAGAAAATTAAGGATTAGGATACTTTATACATTTTTTTTATTAACAATTCAAGTTAACATTTTTTATCGGTTGAAAGACATAATTAAAATTGGTGGGTTCTTTTGACACATCCTTTTTTACTAGTGTCACTGATGTTGGTGTTCAACAACGAACACCAGTGGTAGTCACTAACACTGACGTTGGTGTTCAACAACGACACTGACGTTGGTATTCAACAACGAACACCAATTGAAAGTCAGTGGACTGATATTTCTAAGTTGTGACACTTTTATAAAGGAAACGTCGGTGCCACTAGTGTTCATTGTTGAACACCAGGTGTTCAACAACGAACATCAGTGGCACCGACGTTCCCTTTATAAAAAACCAGACGTCGAAATAATTTTTTGTGGTGCCGGGAGCAATGTGGTGCCGAAAGTAATTAGGGGTGTGCCGAACTGCCGATAGAACCCCCTTAAAATTATATGACTAAATTGCCCTTGCTTAAGCCATTCTTTTACTTCAGCTTTTGAAGAAACTCAATGTCGGCTTATCTGTGTCGCTTTCGAAAAAACTCAACGTCGAAGTCAGAAAATTGCAGCGACGAACTTCAATCGTGAATCTTCCATTGTTTCGTTTCCAGATTCAGCTGATTGGTCATCTTATTCAAAGGATTCTTTCTCATCGGGTGTATTTGCCAAAAAAAAAACTGCTTATTGTTCAAATCGGAAATCTTAGTTTTATAAGTTAAATTTCAATGTTCTAATGAAATTGAACATAAATATGAGCTTCTTAAGTTTAATCCGTTCTTGATCATGTCTTTGATGTTTGTTTCTGAGTAATGTGTGTTGTTTATGAGAAATAATGTGATTCACTGCTGATTTTCTCTGATTCCTTTGTTAGCCTAATGATAGAACGGAAATCTGATTTTTATAAGATAAATTTCAATCTTCCTATGAAATTGAACATAAATCTGAGGTGTTTAAGTTTAATTCGTTCTTCATCATGTGTTTGATGTTTGTTTTCTGAATATTGTGTGTTTGATGACAAATAGCGTGATTCACTGCTAATTTTCTCTGATTAATTACTTTGTTGATTTTCTCTGATTCCTTTGTTATGTAGGATTTTGAATATTGTATTTCTTATATGTACTTACAGTGGAGAGTCATGTGTTTTGTATTTCCTATGTCTGCTTCGCATTAAAAAACGATGGAAGAAATTATGCAAAAAACAGAACAAGTTCGAGGAGGAACTGCGAAGGATGCGTTTTAGGCTCGAAGATCAAGATAGATAAGTTCAATCAAGGTTAGGTGACTTGCAATCTTCAATACAGTCATCGTATCAGGCATTTATGCAATCACATATGCGATCACATATGCATTCTATTAGTGTCATGATAGAACAACATTCAAAAATCATGGGAAGTTCAGTGTCGTGATCCTTTCGGTGGAGCAGCTTCCATTTTCCAACGCCGGTGATTATGCTTCAGCTCAAACAATAGAAGCAACAAAAAATTAAGTTGAGGAAGAGATGCAGAATGGTGCACGAAAGGTGTTATTTGAAATGCCCCATTCACCCAACAACTCGCTTTCTCTTCCAAATGTATCGAAAATGAACAACACAAGGTGTTTGACGAATTGATCAAGCAGCCCAACAGTTTTTCTATCACCTTTTGGTTGTATAAAGTGTCCAAGCTATCTTTATTTCACCTAAGGTCGGGAATTACTTGTTTGATGAGGAGGGACAACTCCACTCATTGAAGCTTGAAGGTTTGAAGGATACGCGACAGTTGTTCGATGAAATGCCAAAACCGTTGTAGGTTAAGCATGATATTGTGGTTGATAGTTATAAAGACTTGGGGTATGAATATGATGCACCAAAAGATCAGTAATGATTCACTGTACATGCTACATTTCAAGCCTCACATTGAAGTTGGTAATAGTAAAGTAATAATGTTTGTATTCGACCCGGGCGGTAGATGTCAGGCTGCTCTAGAAATTATTAGGGAGTTCAAGCTAGAGAGGTTCCGATTGAGAGAAGATAGCATCAGTTTGTATTACTCATTACTTGAACATTCAAATTGTTTTCTGGTCAATAATAAAGATGTTGAAATCATGTTGGTTGTATCTGCTTCGTTTGGTGCATCACTTGTATAGACATATGTTGTTTGTAATGGTTCTAGTGTGGGTTCTACTTGTATTGAATCAGTTGCATCATCATCTGTTACTGAATTTGATGATGAGGAGATCGATTTGCAGCCTATGTTTTGTCCTCGGATCGAGTATATGTTTGTCTTTTATGCATTTTATTTTGGATGTTCTATCTTTTTGTGTTTGTAGAATTGTGTTCATTTTCGTATTATATGTTATGTAAAAAATGGATGCATCCAAACAATTTCACAAAACATTTGTTTTAATAGACTTTGTTTCGTTTTGAGAGTTTGTTTGATATTATTACTCTATTTTTCAGGCGATTCACTAGTGAATATTAATAGTGATTTTGAATAACATTGAATTTGACAATGAATTTCGAACAAACATAATTTTTGACAGTAGCATTGTAGTTACTGAAATTATGACTCAAAATCATACATGTACTAATCAAACAAGAGACAAAAAAAAGAGATTATATAATAATTGATGAAATATATAAACATTGATTAAAATAGTTGTCTCCTTCTCCCCGGTAATTCAAATCACTTCAATTTAGAACATACGTATGAAAATAAGCCATGGTGTTTGCTTGGCATCTACACAATAATAGTGATGTTGGATTACATTGCGATGTTCATATGATTAGATGTAGCACAATTTACTATATAAGCTTTGAATTCTTGTAATTCATCCGCCTTCCATTTTTTGTCGATCAACTGATTACGTGCAGTCTGGTAGATGTAGTACATGACATATATTGCCCCTTATGATCTCATATACATCCAATAGGTATGTGATAATGTTTCGCATTGATCATACCTGCAAAAGATCAATGCAGACAACACATTTTTGGTTAGTGAATATGTTTAGCTTCTGAATCAAGGTTAGTACTATCAATATGACATTCACATATGTGTACTGTCAATATTCACTATAGTGAATATTCTCAGTGAATCAAACTTTTCAGGAACATAAGTGCTAGAAAACAGTTAACCATGACCCTAATAAGCAAGCAGGTAAAGCTAAAGTTGACATGACAACTAAGGAATCATTTGAATTTAAAGAAGCAGAAGTTGCTACTGTAAGAAAGCTGAACAACAACACCCTGAATGCATGTAAACAGTGAATGAATTCTAAAGTGAATTTCAGTGAATATATTATTTCAATATGTAAAATCAATAATGCAGGTGCTGAAAAAGAAAATTAAAATATCTTATATATTAATCCACTAACTAATAATAACGCAGAGAACCAGTTTAGGAATAGCTATTTATTATAGAAAGAAATACTCACAAGTTCTCATGTTCAAGCTTTTCAGCAATAGATACAGCCTTGCCATTTTGACCATCCGTTTTGCTGAGAATAGCCTTTTGCCTGCTGTATTACATGTGCAAGTGAAACCTTGCTTCTTACAAGGCTCAGACTCTGGTTCCTGTCCCCTAGTTTTCTCATGATGTCTGAAAATGATATGTTACGTGTGTGCTACTTCCTTTCAGTGTTGAAAATGTGTCAAACCCAATCGGGTCGGACCGGATCCGACCGGGTCGAGTCATTTACAGTCTATTTAGTTCATGTAATAACTTTATTATGATTAATAAAAGAAATTTTATAATTATATATTTTGTTTATCTTTTTGAACCAATTATGTTAATTGAATATATAGTAACGTCCTTAGTATTAAACTCTGATAAAGAAACTATGATAGTGATTATGGTTGACGAGATCTCTAATCTTTAATAAGTTCGATGCTTAAAAGTCTCTAGTCGTATGTATTGTCAAACAGGACTTTGACAGTATGATTAGACTAGCACGTATTGGATGTCTTCTGTCTTATTGAAGATAAGGATAGATCTTGTCTATCGAAGTGTGGAGACGTTTGGACTGTACGTGTACGTGTATTAGAGAATGCGTACGTTAGACTGACCCACTTACATTAAGTGTCGCAGTATGTGACAGTTGTGTAATAATCCTGAGACCGGAGTCTATATGGCATCACGGTGTGGATTGTCATGCTTTGACGCAATTGAGGTTTCCCCTAGCCATGGGGCGATCATGCAGTAGTGCTCGGGTATGATATTAAAACATGCGTAGGATACGTGTTTGTTCGTCCGGGAATCGCGTATCCTATTTGATGTGATCCGTAGCCGAATCTGATCCGAAAATGCCCGAGGACTTGACCGAAGGCACCAATAAGATGAGCACCGCGACCCCAGCTAACTCAGAGCCAAAACCTTGTATAATGGACACCCAAAAGGTTCGCCACAACCTCGATAAGTCCCGTTTGGAATCCACCAAACAACGGTTTGGAATCCACCAAAACCAACGTGAGAAAACTCACCAAAGCTTAAAAGCTTCAAATATAATATATCAAAATCTGTCTGTTTACAAAGAGTACAACTAAAGTCTTTTTATAGGCTAGAATAAAAGTTATAACCCACTCCCAAAGCGATGTGGGACAAAGTTATTTAATAGAAATAAAAATAAAAATAAAAATAAAAGAAATAAATACTAATAAAATTCTAATAAAATCTTCCACGGAAACAATGTGGGATAAATGATAACGTAAATGGACTCCAAGCCAAAACATCTCATCTTCGATCACATCATTCCCTCCCGGTTGGAAAGGATTCGATCTCGAATCAAAAGGATGTCGTAGAAAGCAACAACAAGGACAAAACAGGCCGAACCAATAACAAACACCAACGAGATGCCTGGATCAAATACAATGCGTAAATATGGCTTCAAATCACTAGAACGTCGAGCTAGTGATGAATACAACACCAAGGAAACCAATGCATGGTAATGTCGTGAGTGCTCAATGCAAATAATGTTCTCTGGAGCAACAACATAATCATAGGGATGAGAATCTGGATAAACTGCAAAAGGATCAATGAAAGTGTGCTCCGGTTTGCCACCAATGTCTACAGGAACAAGAACATCCATAGGCAATGTAGGGCCTGGAGTGGGTTGATCAAATAACTCAGGGTGGACCTCAACTGGATGATCATCATGTGCATGAAAAGAAGACACAATAAAACTCGAGCAAGTAGTCGGTGAAGTAGGACCAACTTCACCATTTGCCTCGGGGATCGCCTCTGCCACGATCGACTCTTGGACTACCTCCACTAATTTTTCTCCAACAACCACCTCCTCTCGAGTGCTAACAATCTCCACGGTGTCCTCTACTTTCTTCTGAGGGATACTAACATTCACCTGGTCGTCCGTAGGTGACGTCTCACGTAAATTACGTATTTTCTGCCATAAATTAGGACAATCATAATAGTAATGATCACTCTCATGATAATGACCGCAATAAACAGAAAACAGCTCTGTAGAAGTCTTCTTAACCATATCTGTACCACCACGTGTACCTCTATTACCACGATTACTTCTACCACTGCGGTTATCTCTACCGCCACGGGTAGATTGCTCAGTTACTCCCTTCAACATATTATTCATCTCATCCATCATATTATCAAAACGTCGTTCTATCATCTCCAAATTCCGATTCACCATATCATCAAAACGTCGTTCCATTTTCTCTAAATTTTGACTCATCATATCACCAAAATTTCAAAAATAGACATCCATAGGACTCTTCTTTGACATTATTCAATAGCTCCAAAATAACCAAACAAGAATATTTGGCAAGGATTTTTTTTTGGGTTTTTTTTTTTTGGAGAGATGTAATAGAAATCACGGGTGTGATAGAAATCACACCTAGGGTATGAATCCTTTGTCCATAAGCAGGGGGTTTTTTTGGGAGTTGGTTTGCAGAATCACACCAGAAAAAGTAAAATTATAAAAAAAGAAAAGAAAGAATACTACCGTAATTCTCTTTTTGCAAAAGGAGATTTATAGCTAAGACGAAGTCAAATAGCGGCTGGGTTGTTGGACGATTTTTTTTTTTTGATGATAAAATAGGAAAATAAGATGAATGAACAAAGGCTGGAAATTCGCTAGTAGCAATTTGCAGGGATTTTTTTACTGTTTTTTAATAACTAAAAATTGATGAATAAGGACAAGTACAGGCAACGCTAGGATTTTTTTTTGGGGGCTTTAGTTATTTAAGCTTGTCAACCGAAATTGTTGCAACAATAAGCTTATGACATAAATCATGTCATGAACAAGCTTGGACTCTCCAAGTTAGGTGAAAAGCCATTAATGCCCTCCCCCCTTCTTGATTTGGGGTGATTTACTTAACACTAAAAATGTAATTAACCCTTAATTAAACATCCCATTAAACTTTGCTTAATCCGACCCCCTAAATTAGGACGGGTAAATTAACCAACCCTAATTTACGCGCCAAAATCAGATCAGTATCCAATTACTCTGCTTCCGCCCCTCTCTTTGCAAAGCGAATAACTCTGCTGTGTCTCTCCATCGGTGTCCAGGTCATTGTCCTCGCTGAACAACCCTCTCTTTTTCTTCTTCTCCAATCAATCATTGTCTTAGCCGAGCCGGGTGGTAATCGAAAGGGTTTCTTGGCTTCCATACCGGTATGTGAATTTAGGGAAATTGAGTTTGTTAGTTTACTTACCTGCATGGGATTAGCTTAAACCGTGTGTTTAACTCTGAATTGAATTGAAAATGGGGCGACCACGATTGAAAATGGATATTTGATTTGAATTGAAATGGTTAAATGTTGAATTGGTGATTTGTGCGATTATTACCCGGTATGACTACCTATATATATATATATATATATATATATATATATATATATATATCTATTTGGTTATATCTAGCTGCATTTCCAGGTGAATGGTAATCGTATTAATCTTAAAATATTGATTATAGTGTGACACAAGTTTAAACTTGTTAATGGCTATGTGAACTTCTATCTGCATTTCAAGGTGGATTGATTATAGTGTGACACAAGTTTAAACTTGTTAATGGCTATTTGAACGGAATTATGGATTTTGTCTATGTGTATATTGGTTTGTAATTATTGTATTGAATAAAACAGGATCTCGGTGAAGCGTGATGGAAGATAAAGTTTGTATTTTTATATTTTACCTGTGGAGATTGAAAAAACGTCAATGGTCTATGGTCTTGGAAGTATGTAGGGTTACGAGTGTCAAAAAAGAACATTACATTTGAAGAATTGTATGACATGGTGAAAATGAGTTGGAAATCGATACAACTAAGTATGAGTTTGAGATGAAATATATGGTCCCCATTAGTAAAGCTAGACCGATGGTGCTTGATTGCGATAAGCTTGTGAATCGGTTTATATATGTTTGTAATTTAAAACAAGATGCTTTATTAATATGTTTGAAGGAAAAGGAAAAGTGTACCGAGGTTTATGAAAGTCAAGAAACATGTGAAGTAATAAATGTGTCGGAAAGTCAAGAAACATGTGTTGAAAGAGATGAAGAGACAGATGTTGATGTTTTGGCAAATGGGATGAAAGAGATGTTGGATGTAAGAAGAGAAAGCATGGAGACATGTGTTGAAAAGAATGTTAATGAAGAGATAGATGTGGATGTTGTTGGGAATGCCATTGAAGAGATGTTGGATGTAAGAATAGAAAGCATAGAGACATGTGTTGAAAAGACTGTTAATGAAGAGATAGATGTGGATGTTGTTGGGAATGCCATGAAAGAGATGTTGGATGTAAGAATAGAAAGCATAGAGACATGTGTCGAAGATTCTCATTTGAACACGGGGGGTGACAACATGGACTTTAATGAGCAACTTAAAGACTCCTTATTGGTGAATTTGGGTGAAGATGTTTATTTAGAAGAATCATATCAGAGAATTAGCATGAGCGGGGCTGATGAATTGTCAAATGAGAATCTTGATGGCTTTGTTGAGAGAAATGAGGTTGTTGATCCCTTGAATACACCCCCAACTATGGTTAACGTGCAAAGAATTGAACATGAAGACTTTCGTTGTAGCCGTCATCAGTAGGTGATACTTTAGTGTGCATTCCCAACATGAAGACTTTCGTGTGAGCGATCCGTTTAAATGCAAAAGTTTTTGGTATTCAAACTTGCGAAGTTGGCTACGAAGTACAAGTTTGAATTCAAAACGCAAACTTCCAACAAAAGCGTTTATTCGCTTTTATGTGAAGCCGCCGGATGCAAATGGCGCTTATGAGCCACCAAACTTCAAGCACCATCTGAGCGATTTGTAGTGGTAACGTATGCAAACAAGCATAGCTGCCCACCTATTACTCCTCGAAAGACCATAGACATGCTACGCACAAGCTAATTGGCACATACTTTGCCGGAAGGTTTAAAGATGCCAATCGTATTAACGTACCAAAGGACTTGATGCATGATTTCCAAAGAAGAATTTGGATATGATGTACCTTATTGCAAGGCTTACAGGGCTAAGGGTTATGCGAGAAAGATTGATAAGGGTAATCCAAACAAAAGTTGGGAGAATTACCCAAATATTGTTATAAATTCAAGGCTAGAAACCCGACCTTCGTATATCATATTGAAAAAGTGATGGGAATTTTTCAAATACTTTTCATGGCACTTGGTCAAAGTATTGAGGGATTTTATTTGGCGATGCGGAAAGTCATTTACGTGGACGGCACGCATTTAAAAACGCGTTATAAAGGGACCTTACTTGTGGCAACATGTCAAGATGCAAATCATCAAATATTTCCACTTGCTTGGGGTGTTGTTGCTTCTGAAAGTATAGAGTCTTGGACATGGTTTTTGATAAGCTAAAACCCATCATTGGGGACACGAATGATCTTGCGATACTTTACGATCGTGCCGATAGTATTAAAACATCTTTCAAGGCGGTGTTTAAGAATGCGCACCATGGGCATTGCATGTATCACATGCAAAAGAATTTGAGGATGAAATATCCCGGACATGGTGTGGAAAGCTCTTTCGAAAAGTCGCAGAGGCCTATCTGACGAGAATTCAAGTTGCATTTGAAACTTTATGTAGTAAATGTCCGAAAGATGACGAATATTTGAAAGAAGCGAGATTCCCTATGTGGGCTAGAGCTAAATTTGAGGGATTCGTTACAACATAATGACCACAAACCATGCCGAGTCTGTGAATGCTAGGCTAAAGCGCACGAGAATTTTCAATTGTTGGGTTGATTGAACATATCCGGGAGATGTTACAGAGTGGTTTGCTAAAAGAAATGAATCATCTACAAATTGCCAAGATGCACTTACTCCCAAAATTGAAATCGAAGTGAACAAAAGCTTAGTCAAAAGCGAACGATTTTCGAGTTAATACACTTTCCTCGGATATGTATGATGTTCGTGAAAAGGATCTTTGTTATTTCTTACATCGTTGAGTTGGATTTGAAGACTTGTACATGTAAAAATTCCAGATGGATATGTATCCATGCGAGCATGCAAATTTCTTTGTGTTGAAGTATACAGGGAAGCAAGCCTCCAAGTATTGCACTTGGTATTATAGCGTCAATTGTTAGAGGCTAGGTTATTCCAAATGTGTGTATCCACTTCAAAATGAAGATGAATGTGTGTATCCCGATGATGTGCTTAACGATGTGGTTTTGCCACCGAAGGTGCAAAAGAGACAAAGTGGACGGCCATCAAAAAGAGGAAACGCGGCCCGGGACGAAAAGACGCAAGTATGTTTGTGGAAAATGCGGTGTCAATGGTCATTACGCTTCCACTTGTAAGAGTTTGATTGGTGGAGAAATGCTCACCAAATGACACTCTACTTTGCCATGATAAGGTATTGTATGGATTAATATTTAGAGTTCTTTTTATATTCAATCATGTTACATTGCATTAAGCTTGTTACCTTTTTTCTTTGACAATGTTACAGGAAGGCGATGGGATACATATTGTGGCTGTTTAAGTATTAGTGTTGATGAAGAGGATGAGATGTTTACATATTGTGGATGTTTAATCATTGAGGATGATTGGTTGATGTGTAAGATTCGAAGACGTAACTTGTGTTGTATTTTGAATAATGGAAAGTGATGTGTTGATGTGTTTGTTTGTTATTGTATTTTTTTTTTGAGAAGAGTTATTGTATTTTGAATAATGGCAAATTCTATGTGTTGGTTGTTCTTCTTTGGTTGATTGGTTGATGTTTAAATCTGGAAGATGTAGATGATGTTGAATTTTGAATGATGGCAAATTGATGTGTTGGTTGTTCTCATTTGTTTAATGTGAAGGGAAGTTGTTCGAGTGTCACGAATGTGGTGTTTTATGTCCATTAAGGGTGTTGTAAAACATTCACTCTAAAAGCAGTTTAAACTTGTGTCGGCCCTGAAACAAGTTCAAGCTTGTGTAGCCCCATGAAACGGGTTTAAGCTTGTAAAACATTTATGTGTTGGTTGTTCTCATTTGTTTAATGTGAAGGGACGTTGTTTGAGTGTCACGAATGTGGTGTTTTGCGTCCATTAAGGGTGTTGTAAAACATTCACTCTAGAAACAGGTTTAAACTTGTGTCGGCCCTGAAAACAAGTTCAAGCTTGTGTTGCCCCAGGATACGGGTTTAAGCTTGTAAAACATTGATGTGTTGATTGTTCTCCTTTTTGTTTAATGTGATAACCATTCAAATCATTCAAATAACCATTAGATAAGAAAACCAAATGAAATGTACAGAAATATACAGAGAAATCTGAAATACCAAGAAATTAAGTTTTTATTTCGTAAGATGACATCTGAAATAAAAGGTTAGACAAGTAATAGTCAATAATACAAGTTTCTTTTGAGATGAATTGTTCCCTACCCTGGTCTTCTCAAGTAGTGTCTCCAGCGCGAGTAATCCTTTCTCTATCATGGAGTAACATTTGAACCATGGAATCAAATTATGACCTCTCAATAACTTCGGTGACGTTGATCTCAACTTGTTCAATTTTTTTGCATCATTGTCTCGCATGCACTTTATCATTTCAATATCATTTTGAAGGACACCGATTGTGCATTCAAGTTTATCTATTTTCTTCATCAAGTTCACAGATGTAACATCTTCATGTGGCCCAATAGATGAAGACACCTTGCCATATGGCCTTAGTAGATGAAGACACTTTGCCATATGGCCCGATGAGATCTGAACACCTTGTCCCGCCATATGAAATAGTCACATTTGACTTCATCATCCTGCAAAATAAGAAATTCCAATTATTATACAGACACATTATCCCTTGAAAGTAAATGGAAAGTATAACCAAAAAAATTAGTCATACCGGCCAATAAGGACAACCGTAGAACAGTCTCCCTGGGTTAGCATCTGTTCCTGAAGTCACCAATTTTGCAGGAACGCCACATTTGCATAACAATGTACGCTCATGAAATGTCCTAGATTCATTTACCTTGCTAGAAGAACTGGAAATCGGAGAAGTACCCTTCATATTTTGCTTCAAGTTCGTTTCAGAGATTGCAGGCACTATGAAAAGAATTGTGCATAATTGAGAATTAAATGGTCTGTCTATATCTCAAATAAATAACTAAACGCCCCTAACAAGTACTCCCGATTCGCAAGAGTGCAATCTATGAGTGAATTTGACTGCTTCTTCGTTTAAAAAAAAAAACATAATTCATAAGAGCATAGTAACTCACCAAAATTAGCTCTGTTAAGTAATTGATGTCTAGGTAAATTCACCCCAATATGTTAGAAATTAGCTCAAATTCACAAAAATGTAACCAAATTTCTGGAAAAACAAAAGAGTTGCCTCGGAAAGCCCCTGGAAGAAAAGCTAAAACAAAAGAGCAGAGTAACTCACCAAAATTCTGTTAAGTAATTGATGTCTAGGTAGATTCACACAAATATGTTAGAAATTAGCTCAAATTCAAAAAAAATGGTGCCAAATTTCTGGAAAAACAAAAGAGTTGCCTCGGAAAGCCCATAGAAGAAAAGCTAAAACAAAAGAGCAGAGTAACTCACCAAAATTAGCTCTGTTAAGGCAATGATGCTCTGTTAATTCACACAAATATGTTAGAAATTAGTTCAAATTCAAACAAAAGAGGTACTTCACAAAGCCCATAGAAGAAAAGCTAAAACAAAAGAGCAGAGTAACTCACCAAAATTAGCTCTAGTTGGTTTCTTTAATGGAGATTTTGAAGGTTGAATGGTGGGAAGATCAAAAGAGGGAAACACATCAATGAAAGGGGCGGGGGTGTACTTGGGTTGGTTAGAGGGGTTAGTTGTGGGTGAAGAATTCGAATCAAATCAAATAGGGGACTGATTGAAAATTTCTAAATTTTGGGCGATTCTTAGCGGGAAAGCAGGCCCCCAAAAATTTTGGTTGCAACAATTGAGAGGGGAGCAGCTTAAGGGCGGGAATTGATGATGACGGATGGGGAGAGAAGGGTTCCGATCACAAAATTAACAAAAAAAATCAAAATAATTATTCTAGTTACATCATTTGATTGATTATATTTATTTATTTATTCTAGTTACATCATTTGATTATTAAAAAAATAGTTAATACATACATCTTCTTACTACTAAATAAAAATTAATAATAATAATTAAAACAAAATTAAACGGACTTCCGATTCCATTAGAACTACTTATTGAGTGACATATACTCACGTAATACACCATAAACGGACTTATTGTGTGACATACTCGCATATGACACCCTAAACGGACATATTGAGTGACATACTCACATAAGACACCATAAACGGACTTATTGTGTGACATACTCACATAACACACCCTAAACGGACATATTGAGTGACATACTCACGTAAGACACCATAAACGGACTTATTATGTGACATACTCACGTAAGACACCCTAAACGGACTGATTGAGTGACATACTCACATAACACACCCTAAACGGACATATTTAGTGACATACTCACGTAAGACACCACAAACGGACTTATTGTGTGACATACTCACGTAAGACACCCTAAACGGACTTATTGTGTGACATACTCACGTAAGACACCATAAACGGACTTATTGTGTGACATACTCACGTAAGACACCCTAAACGGACTTATTGAGTGACATACTCACGTAACACACCCTAAACGGACATATTGAGTTACATACTCTCGTAAGACACCATAAACGGACTTATTGAGTGACATACTCACGTAACACACCCTAAACGGACATATTGAGTGACATACTCACGTAAGACACCATAAACGGACTTATTGTGTGACATACTCACATAACACACCCTAAACGGACATATTGAGTGACATACTCACATAACACACCCTAAACGGACATATTGAGTGACATACTCACATAAGACACCCTAAACGGACTGATTGAGTGACATACTCACGTAAGACACCCTAAACGGACATATTGAGTGACATACTCACATAAGACACCCTAAACAGACTTATTGTGTGACATACTCACGTAAGACACCCTAAACGGACTTATTGTGTGACATACTCACGTAACACACCCTAAACGGACTTATTGAGTGACATACTCACGTAACACACCCTAAACGGACATATTGAGTGACATACTCACGTAAGACACCATAAACGGACTTATTGTGTGACATACTCACGTAAGACACCCTAAACGGACTTATTGTGTGACATACTCACGTAAGACACCCTAAACGGACTTATTGAGTGACATACTCATGTAACACACCCTAAACGGACATATTGAGTGACATACTCACGTAAGACACCATAAACGGACTTATTGAGTGACATACTCACGTAACACACCCTAAACGGACATATTGAGTGACATACTCACGTAAGACACCATAAACGGACTTATTGTGTGACATACTCACATAACACACCCTAAACGGACATATTGAGTGACATACTCACATAAGACACCCTAAACGGACTGATTGAGTGACATACTCACATAACACACCCTAAACGGACATATTGAGTGACATACTCACGTAAGACACCCTAAACGGACTTATTGCGTGAGTATCTCACGTAAGACACCCTAAACGGACTTATTGTGTGACATACTCACGTAAGACACCCATACTCACGTAACACACCCTAAACGGACATATTGAGTGACATACTCACGTAACACACCCTAAACGGACATATTGAGTGACATACTCACGTAAGACACCATAAACGGACTTATTGTGTGACATACTCACGTAAGACACCATAAACGGACTTATTGAGTGACATACTCACGTAACACACCCTAAACGGACATATTGAGTGACATACTCACGTAAGACACCATAAACGGACTTATTCAGTGACATACTCACGTAACACACCCTAAACGGACATATTGAGTGACATACTCACATAAGACACCCTAAACGGACTGATTGAGTGACATACTCACATAACACACCCTAAACGGACATTTTGAGTGACATACTCACGTAAGACACCCTAAACGGACTTATTGTGTGACATACTCACGTAAGACACCCTAAACGGACTTATTGAGTGACATACTCACGTAACACACCCTAAACGGACATATTGAGTGACATACTCACATAAGACACCATAAACGGACTTATTGTGTGACATACTCACGTAAGACACCATAAACAGACTTTTTGTGTGACTTACTCACGTAAGACACCCTAAACGGACTGATTGAGTGACATACTCACATAAAACACCCTAAACTGATTAAGTGACATACTCACATAAGACACCCTAAACGGGCTTATTGTATGTGTTGTTTTTTTTTTAATGCAATCCTCTTTTTTCACGCCTTCTATGCATGTTTTTTTTCTTCCTTATATTCTTTATTATTATAATTTATAAAGTATGAAAATTCTATAATTACATTATTTCTCCCCGTTAATTAATATAATCTTTTTCTTTCTTTTATATCGAGACACTAATTAATTTTTTTCATTCAACTCACATAAGCAATACAAATCATTTTATTTTCTTATAAACTACATATGATTCAAGTCTCGCTTTCATTTCAAGTCTGTTAAAATAACAACATACAATTCAAATTGACACAAGCTTTAACTTGTGTAACATATACAAAACCAGAAAATTAAAATTAAAATTAAACAAACAGACATAACAACAACAAAGTTTTTCAGAAATCATAGATAAAATGTGGCAGATGTGCAATCCTTTTCCCCGTCGTCTCGTTGCAAACCTGGACAACTTGATTGATCTTCCTCTTGTAGGTCTGCATCGTCTCTTTCAGATTTGACACCTCCCATTCTCTTGATTCAACCTCCTCAACCACCTTCACGTTGATGTTCTCGGTTTCATGAAGAAGTTCCCATCTCTGTGCCATCATGTCTTGCTTTTGCTCCTCCAGTTGGTGCATACAGGCTTTAACTTGTGTAACATATACAAAACCAGAACCAACCCCAAGGAAAAAGCATAACAAACCAAACTCATGGCAATTTCCAAAGAACAGAAATATTTCAGATAAATATATATTATATATTATACAATAAACATGAACATAAAAATAAAAGCATTAGTTTCAGGACATGAAAATAAATTATACAAACAAAAAATTAAAATTAAACCCAAAGTTTCGCAAACAAGCAAAGAAAATTAAAATTAAACAAATGATACATAACAACAACAAAGTTTTTCGAAATCACGAGATAATGTGGCGGATGTGCAATCCTTTTCCCCGTCGTCTCATTGCAAACCTGGACAACTTGATTGATCTTCCTCTTGTAGGTCTGCATCGTCTCTTTCAGATTTGCCACCTCACGCTCTTGATTCAACCTCCTCAACCACCTTCACGTTGATGTTCTCGGTTTCATGAAGAAGTTCCCATCTCTGTGCCATCATGTCTTGCTTTTGCTCCTCCAGGTTGGTGCATAAATTCCTTCCTTAACCGCCTTCATCTCTTCCTCCAGGTTCTTGCTTGAATATGATTCGAATTTGTTGCCTTTCTTCCTCCAAATTTTCATGAATTCGTTTCTTTCCGTTGCCATTTTTTTCTTTGATGTGCTTCCCGATTTAGAGATATACGGTATTTATCTCAGCATCATCCCATAATATATATAGCCTAGGTTAACCCTAGGTTTATTGTAGCGTTAAAGCAATTAAATGGATGCGGCGTTTCACTTTTCAATAACTGACTTTGTAGTTGAAACATTTCCAACGCTTCGTAAACCTTCAAGACTTTGGTAGTTGAAACGAATCGAAGCCTTGTATTCACATTTTCTAAATCAAATTCCACCATTTATTTAAAAAACCAAAACAAATTCATTTTGAGAACCTTTCCTATAATAATTAATCCTTCAATAATATCACAACGTACTCAATCAACTACCTTATTATATCGTGAGTATTTTAATGTTAAACCATAGCACTAATTAAGGAGTATGGTTTTGTTTTATTCTATCGTGATTATTCTTTAATTATCTTAATATATCTATCAAAAAATCAAATTTTCTACCCAACTTTAACTTTGTGTCCAAATATATTAATTAAGGAGTATGGTTTAATTTTATTCTATCGTGATTAATCTTTATTTATCTTCATATATCTATCAAAATAAAATTTTCTACCCAACTTTAACTTTGTGTCCAGTTATATGGTTTTGTTTTAAACTTGATTATAGGGTTTAAACTTGATAATCAGCCCAAAATGAACCTAAGTAAGAAATGAAGTACAATTACATGCACAACCAAAAATGTAAATGTTGATGATACTAACCTTTGGCTATCATTCCATCATCCTGCGCTTTTATTTGAATAACACACATTAGCATTTATGCCATAATTCTTTAAGGCAAGGATATCTTCAACAAGCGATCATTCATCATTCCTAGATCCACCGTTAATAGCCATTACAAAGCAGAGACAGAGTCGATTCCACAACAACATGGGAGACACCATAGTCCTTAGCAATCCACAAAGCTTCTTTGATAGCCAGCAATTCTCCTTGAAGGATGGACTTTCTTCCCATAAATCCCACGAATCCTCTATACAATATTCCATTTCCGTCTATGAAGACCCCACCAATGGCCACCATGCCTCTACCATTCTCATCAATATCCATGCACCGTGGCATAAGTGTTGACCTTAATCCAGCCCTCAAGAGAGAGGTTCCAAAGCAATCCAATGAGGCTCCTTCACAACAAGAATACATTAATTAGAACATTCAATAGTCATAACAACATTATACATGTGTTAAAATCAAATTCAAATCAGGATTTTTTTTAATACTAAGAATGGACTTTAGGGAGATGAGCCCCACATGCTGTTGGTACAAGAGTCTCCAAATGTACTTGCATGGTTGCTCCAAGTAAAGCGCAGTCCAGAGTAGCCCAAATCTATCAAGTTACAATTGCCGACATTGAAGTTGAAGTTATCAATCCTACAAAGATTATTCTCGAGATGACAACATGAATTCTATTTGGGCGGGCTTCAATCTGATTAATATCGAGCAAATCTGAATTCCAAATGATACAAATACCTCCGAGATCTTCCAATAGGAGGAGGATAATGTATGGAACCTATAAAACCAATCTTAGCAATGACTTTAAAGGCTTTTTTTTCGCTGGGACGGTTTCAAGAAGGATCGCCACATCAGTTTTCTGTTTCAAAAGAAACTCTTTGATGTGCCTCCTAAATTCTTTGGAGCCAAAGACCTCTGCAATTCCAAATGATGATCTTAATGATACCAGTGTGATGAGATGGGATGTTCTCAAAAGAAGAAAAATTACTATGAATCATTGCTTCCAGGAATTCCAACTTGGGATCCTTCGGTCCTACTGATGATAGACTCACATTCCACATCTGAATCATCTCCTTCCAGCCTATGGCTATTATGCGATCCTTTCACCCTGTGCACATATTCAACCATCAAACAAGACTCCACCTCCCAGGTAGATGTATATTTGAGTTTAGTTTGGTCCTGTGCCATAAAATTCTCGCCATTCTCTTCAATAGAGGCTTGGTATTGTTGCTTTGTTAGGTTGACGAGTTACTTTAAGCAAAAAGATTCCTGGGGTCATTTTACGAGTTACTTTAAGCAATGTCTGTGACATTGTACCATTATTGGTACATCAATATTATTTTATTAATTGTACTTTTCATTTGCAGACTCTTTTATTGTACTTTTTATTAATTGCAGAAACATATATAAAGTTCTTCTTCTTCTTCTTTATTCATCCAAATCCCTCCTTTCTTATTCTACTATTTTATTAATTGCAAACCTTAATACCCTAATTTATTTGCATGCATGCAACAAGCGATGTATAAGAAACTACATCCATACGTTTCAAAAAACAAGAAACTACGTCCATGATATCATTCAAAACAAAGAATAAAACACTTAAAAGATAATATTATAAATGATTTCATAAGAAAAAGTTATTACATAATATCAAAACAGATCGATAATAATATAAATAATTCAAGTTCATAAAATTTTTACAACATAATATTATTAAATAAAATACAAATATGTAGATAAAGTGGGGTTTGGATGGGGATGGGATTTGATCACATGCCGTGATCCGAGAACTCTATAACATGCTCTCTTATTGGGAGAGTTTGTGGTCGAACCCAACTCCACTTGGGGCCAAAGAAACATTATTGTTCCCGGCCATGTCATCATGCGATAGTGCACGAATGCGAGATACACATCGCCTTTGCAATTTTGTAAGCATCATTGCACAAATCGTATCGATCGTTGATTTTCTTTTTTGACTTTGTTTTGATGTTGTCATTGATATACGCCACTTCAAGATACATGGAATCCGACTCCTGTGTCATCCATATTTTCAGTTGATCAATTTCATAATGGCATTCATGTCTTTGCGCGTCCAATTTTCTTTCCAGTTCTTCAACTTGGTTTCTTAAATCTACGATCTCCTTACTATGCTTATCTATTTTCTTCTTCTGCTTTTCTGTTTTTATTTGTAATAAATATGAATTGTACACCTGTGGTTATACTACTATTTATAGGCCCATTTTATCTTTTTTAAAGGTGGTGGCGTCTCTTCGATTTACCACTATATGAGACCCTTCACATTAATTGATATATGTATATATCTCTTCGATTTACACTACCATGACACCGCTTCACATTCAGAATCGTATCTCTTCAAATGTAGTACACTACCATCACACCTACATATTCGTATCTCTTCGATATACTAATTTATAGGCCCATTTTATCATTTTCTAATAGTTTAATTCCAGTTCTTACCATAACATTCTCAAACATGTCTCATTCACCGAAACAATCTTGAACTTGTGTAACGTTAAATTAAACTTGTGTCAACATGATAACGGAAAAATTCACCGTTATTTTTATAACTTTTCAACTCATTTCTGATATCATTTCGAGTATTTTTATATCAGTTCGAGTCATTAATTCCTATGTTTCATCTAAATATGTTAGTAGTAGTTATTATATAAAATATCGTATTTTTAGCGTGTTTTTGATTTTGTACGGTTTAGTAACCGGAGTGTCGTGTCGGATTTACGTTTGGTATTTTGGTGGTTCATTGCGTGATTATACATTGACCAAGATTCCACGTAACGACATGTTTGAGTCTAAAAGATGTGTTTAGAGGATTAGAAGAAGATGCCACAAGCTTACGAGTTCAAATGGATCAAATTATCTTGCATACTTAAAACCAAAACCTGTTTCAACGGAGATTTGACCCATCTTAGAGGCATTTTCAGGGGATGACTTCTTAATGAAAGTTGTAGATCTTCACATAATATTTCCAACGCACTTTGAATCACGTCAATTGGAGTTCTACAACTCAAGTTATGGTCAATTGACTAATCAATTCGGATTAGTAGAAATCCCAAATATCTTCGTAATACGAATGGCTCATCAAAACGACATTTTCTGAAGAAGTTTCCTTCATAAAAGTTGTATATCTTCAAGAACGCTTTCCAATGGATTTTGAATCAAGTCAATCGGACTTCTACAACTCAAATGGTGGTCAAGTGGCTAATCGATTTGTATTAGGGAAAATCCCGAAAAGACCGGTAATACAAATGGCTCATCAAAATGACGTTTTCTGAAGAAGAGTCCTTGATGAAAGTTGTAGAGTTTTCCGAGAGCTTTCTAATGACGTTTGAATCATGATTTTTGGAGGTCTACAACTCGAGATATGAATTTTAGAAGTTTAATATATAATTATATATAATTTCTCCGCTTTGCATGTTATCAGTAATGATGAGTAATGATGATAAGTTCGGATCGATCCGGCTCCTACCCGGATCGATCCGGCTCCTACCCGGATCGATCCGGCTCCTCAACATTGTCTATATAAACAGAGCCACAGATGCAGAGAAAGGCTGCCCCTCTTTTCCTTCATCTTTTCTTTCTTTTAATTATGGGGGGGCCTAAATTAGATATATATGTCGTTATAATGTCGGTGTAATAACCCGACTAGTTATCGTTTTAATATAATTTCATTTCCGTTTTTATTGCTTTCTTTTACTTTTATGCAATTAGTATAAATATATATATATACGTATACTATATTGATGTTGCGTAAAACACCAGGTTTGCGGTAACAGTGTTCATCTTGAGGATATGAGGCTATAAAAGTGTATATAAGTGGTGTTCTCCGGTGGCGCTCGGTGGCGGCCATGGATTCCGGCGGTGGTGTATTCTAAGAGAAGAAGACGGGGGCAATTCGGCTTTGCCTTGTGTTTTATATCATTTTACCCGATCTCTTAATGAGTTACATAGTCCTCCTATTTATAGGAGGGAAAGCTTAGCACTTAAGTAAACTTAGTCGTTAAGTAAACTAAAATATCTAGATGGTAAGTGGATCGAATATCTCGGCGGAGTCCACATAGGATCGAGGTCGCTGGCGGACCCGTTTATCAAATGAGATCGCGTGTCGGCCCCCTTATCCTCTTTTGTCGTCGCATAGGGTTGAGGGCTTGGAATGGGTCCGAAGGCTCGCGGTCCTGATTTGACTTGAGAGCTCGCGACACGATGTGGCCGGTGGCCTCATCCACTATATGTCGGTGGTCGGTCAGACCCGAATGAGGATCCACGGACCGAGTAAGATTTAGGCACATCAATGGCCCCTACTCCGTGCCTTAATCATTTTCTCAAAATGTTAGGCGGGGAGTAATAGTCTGCTTGCGGATCCGTTGCCTTGAAATACTGTGATGGCTCGTTATTATGGCGGATCGCCTGTTAGCCTTGCCTAAGTGCCGTACTCTGAGTAGATATTTTCGTTGCTTGCATGTATTTGATGAATTTTGCTTCTTGTAGCTTGTGCCAAGAATTGACCTTGCCTTTGGTGGCTTGAGAGCTTTTAGTCTTGTAGAGGACTCGCTTGAAGTCGAGTTCCAAAAATATGATGCCGAGCTGGGGTCGGGCTTATAAAATGCTCGCTCGAGGGCGAGTTCCAGAATATGATGCCGACCTATAGGTCGGTCTTACAAGAAGGTTCGCTCGAGGGCGAACTCCAAAATATGATGCCGACCTGGCGTCGGGCTTATAAATGTTCGCTCGAGGGCGAACTCCAAAATATGATGCCGACCTGGCGTCGGGCTTATAAATGTTCGCTCGAGGGCGAACTCCAAATATGATGCCGACCTGGCGTCGGGCTTATAAATGTTCGCTCGAGGGCGAACTCCAAAATATGATGCCGACCTGGCGTCGGGCTTATAAATGTTCGCTCGAGGGCGAACTCCAAAATATGATGCCGACCTGGCGTCGGGCTTATAAATGTTCGCTCGAGGCGAACTCCAAAATATGATGCCGACCTGGCGTCGGGCTTATAAATGTTCGCCGAGGCGAACTCAAAATATGATGCCGACCGGCGTCGGGCTTATAAGAAGGTTCGCTCGGTGCGAACTCTGTAATATGATGCGACCTGGCGTCGGGCTTATAAATGTTCGCTCGAGGGCGAACTCCAAAATATGATGCCGACCTGGCGTCGGGCTTATAAGAAGGTTCGCTCGAGGGCGAACTCCAAATATGATGCCGACCTGGCGTCGGGCTTATAAGAAGGTTCGCCGGCGAACTCCAAATATGATGCCGACCGGGCGTCGGGTTTATAAGAAGGTTCGCCGAGGCGAACTCAAAAATGATGCCGACCTGGCGTCGGGCTTATAAGAAGGTTCGCCTGAGGGCGAACTCCAAAATATGATGCCGACCTGGCGTCGGGCTTAGAGTGCCGATACTGTTTATCGGGCTTGATCGCCGACAACGCTCTGTCGGGCTTAGCCGCCGACAACGCTCTGTCGGGCTTTGATCGCCGATAGTCGTTATATCGGGCTTGAACCAGTGTTATCGAAACCACCAGTAACTTGCTGTGCATTGTAGCGAACAGGCTTTGATCGCCGATAGTCGTTATATCGAGCTTAGATGCCAACAACGCTCTGTTGGACTTAATTGCCAACAACGCTCTGTTGGACTTAGAATGCCGTGCATGGAGCGACGGGCCTTTTGTTGTAAAGAAATCCATGTTGATGGCGAGCTTGTAGCAGATAGCTCATAATAAGATAGCTTGTAATAAATGAGTCGCTGATACGGAGCTTGTAACGATTGTTTGCTTTATTTTTTGCTCGAAATATTTCATCTTTTTTCGAGTCCGCTATTTGAGTCCGACGTATCATATATGTATATATAAATATATATAGGGCCCCCTTGTTTTTGGCGAGGTCGAGGACGTTAAAGCGTCGAACTTGCTAAAAATAATTTAATTGAAAACCTTACTTGTTTCTGTTGAGCCTGATGACCGAATCGAAAAAGCGATGTCGGCCCCTTGTTTTCGGTGAGATTGAGGCGCTAAAAAGATCGAGCTCGCCGAAAATACTTGGGGCGAATAATAATACTTGTCTCGAATGGGACTGTTTTGTTGCACTTTTTGACTTGATCGAAAAATCCGATATATGGCCCTTTGTTTTGGTGAGGTCGAGGCGCTAAATATCGAGCTCGCTAAAATAATCGAACATAAAGTCGACTTGAACTTGATAACTGAATCAAAAAATTCCGATGTGTGGCCCCCTTGTTTGGGACAAGATTGAGATTGCGAGTAACTTGTCTGAAATAAATGTTGAGGTCGAGCTTTAATTGGACTTAGAGCTTGCCGACCGAGGTCGGGCTTAGAGCTGGCCGATAAGTCGGACTTAGAGCTGGCCGACCGAGGTCGGGCTTAGAGCTACTTGAATTTGTTGAGTTGTTGTTTGTTTTTTTTTTTTTTTTTTCTGGGGGGAATTTATCAATTATGCCATTAGAAACTTATCCATGATGGTGGCAACGTTCCTCCGCAAATTCATGGAACATGTTGATGAAAAATGCTTGTATCAAATAAAAGGAGTGCATACCATATCATGAAAAATGCTTGTATCAAATTAAATCTGATTCCACCCCCAGAGCCTCCAAAATAGCAAAGAAGAAGAAACAAGAGAGGAACGTAAATCCTTTGGTTCTCAGGCTCTGGCAAAGACGTCAACGGATACTCCGGCTCTTTTCTCGGTCAGCTCTTTCATCTATCTAGTAGATGAGAACTCGGATTTTGGTGGCTTCGGTGCTGCCTCCCTCTTTCGTCGTCGGCTCCCTCCTCCACTCCTTGCTCCGGCAAATGCGGTAATGGCGCGACACGAAGCGACACCGAATGATGTCGGCGTCGAAGCAAAACAACGAAGAAGATCGAGCAGGCGAGCACTACTCTCATTTGATAGTAGTGCTCGATCCTATATGGTAAACGGGTAGCACTGAGCACTACTCTCATTTGATAAACCCGTTTATCAAACGCGATCTCAAACGCGATCTCATTTGATAAACGGGTCCGCCAGCGACCTCGATCCTATGTGGACTCCGCCGAGATATTCGATCCACTTACCATCTAGATATTTTAGTTTACTTAACGACTAAGTTTACTTAAGTGCTAAGCTTTCCCTCCTATAAATAGGAGGACTATGTAACTCATTAAGAGATCGGGTAAAATGATATAAAACACAAGGCAAAGCCGAATTGCCCCCGTCTTCTTCTCTTAGAATACACCACCGCCGGAATCCATGGCCGCCACCGAGCGCCACCGGAGAACACCACTTATATACACTTTTATAGCCTCATATCCTCAAGATGAACACTGTTACCGCAAACCTGGTGTTTTACGCAACATCATATATATATATCTATATCTATATATATCTATATATATATATCTATACGTATATCTATATAGTTGTAGTTATCTTTTTCGTTTTGTTTTCTTTCGTTTTGTTATTTTCGTTGTTATTTTCGTTAAATATGAGTAGTTAAACTCAACATAGCCGAATTATGTGAAAACGGGTAAAAATTAACCCTCGGGAGATGAGATGGGAGTTGTGTGCGCTTAAATTAACGTTTTTATGATAAAATCATGTTTTAAAACCCGTTTTGATCATTTTCCTAACTTTGAATAAAATTGACAACTTTGTTCACGGTTACATCGAGCTTATAAATGTATTTTGTGGTGAGATGTGAGATATGGATATCACTAATCATAGTCCTGATTGTTAGATTGACAATCTAAGTGATGAGATCTGGACTATGCCTAAGTGAAATTCTTATTTTTACGATGTGTGCGAAACATGTTTTAAAATCACTAAACCATAGTCTTAATCGTTAGATTGGCAACCTAAGTGATACGTTAAAATTATGTTTTTGTGAGGTTTTTCAACGGCTTTTTATTCCGGTCAACCATGTTAGGCAAGTTAGCTCTCTAAAGGGAGGGTTGATAAACCTAGTGTGGGGGTTAAGTGAGAGCTGTTCAGATCTTAACGCAAGAATAAAGAGTTAACACCCGTGAATGTCATATGAACTTAATCAGATAAAACACACTCCTTATCAAGTTTTTCCTGTGGGGAGATAACCTGTTGGATCATGGCTCGGCTATGCTTTTTATTCACCTAGTTAAACTCGTTAGAATAATCTTTACTTTTTCGCATTAGTATAAACACTCCACTTAAAACTTTGATCGCCTAGACTAAGTTCTACGTTCGCTTTGGTACTCACAACCACATTTCTCTTGGGACGACCTCGTACTCCTGTAGCTATCCTAGCAATCGACCACAGTACTCTGCCGGCCAGAGAGTTAGTTTACCCACGGTTTTGCGAGTCTTTATAAATGTATTTTTGAGGGGTAAATTTTCGCTCATCACAACACAAACTTGAAACTGTGTAAAGTTATAATTAAGAAATGAATCCATTATTATGTTAAGGGTCAATGACAAATCATCAAATATTATAATGTTAATCAATTACAATTACAATTACAATTACAATTACACCTTTACGTTAACTATATTGATTTGTATAATTCTTTAAGAATCACTAAATTAACTTCTTCATTTCAATGGGTCAAATTTTCTAACAAATAATGTTAACCAACTAATGAATCAAACCCTAATTCTCAAACATGGAAGAAAATAACAATTACAAATACAATATACATAATAATAAGAATGAAACCAAATTTCTCCTTCAAAACATTCTTCTTCAAAATAACAATTACCAATACAATACATATTAATAATAAAGGAACCATAGTTCTCCTTTAAAACATCATTCTTCAAAACAACAATAAACATTTTAGTTCTCCTTCAAACTTCAAACCACCCCCATTCTTCTGTAAATATTAAAATGACATAGTTTAATGATAAGTCATAACCAAAACCCTCATACATGGTTAACACAATTTTACAATGACATATAAATGCATATGCAATTTCTATGTCTGCAAGTTCCATGAAAGCAATCCAAACCAACTTCTTTCGCCAATCCGCATATCGCACTCGAATCAATGATAGATCCACTCCTCCAAGCATGAACTCCATGAATTTAAGAAGGAAAATGCCACAATCACTCCTACCAAATTACAAGAATAACAAGATAAGTTAGTCACGACAACGAATACCTTAATAATCCCTATATATATTGCATAAATTTATGAAACGTACCCATTATCTTGAGATGGACAATCCACGCTCTTCACCGCTAGTTTTCTCACGAATAATTCTCATAGCCTTTTACATGGTTCTTCAAGAAAGCGGTATCACAACTTGCATAGGCGTGACACAACTTGCAAGAAGCACTTTTCTCGACATGCCCCGAAGGTCATGTCATACACGTAAATTATCCTCCCACCGATCAATTTTCGAAGAAACCAATGATCCTCTCTATCATCGGCACATACAAACTTGTGCAACCTTCCCATGATTTGCTAAATTCAGGAGCTGCCCCCTTCACAATATTCATAAATACTCTATCAAATCGTCCTTTGCATACTGTATTAATTCCTCCTTTGCTTTTCTTTCTCATGTGTCGTGTGTGAAAGCCTTTGACATAACTTGCAAATAGCGTATCCATGACACGTGCATTTTGGTCAAACATGTTCGGGTCCACTAAGCATCGCCGTCGAATTTCACACAATGAACTATCCATTACCTGAATATCAAAAAATATATATATACTACTAAACAAAAACATACTTTTTCAATCTAAATTGCTGTTAATTTACAATCTAAAGCATATACTACTTACGTTGCTTGGCAAGCTCGCCCCCCTCACAATTCCTTTCAAAATACTTGCTTGGATGTCACAGTCAACCAAAGTCACTGTCGCCGTATAAATAAAAAAAGGAAGAAAAACTAATTAATCATCAAAATAGGGTTTACAAATTAGGGTTTACTTCAACCGTATGACATTCATACCTGTCTTCACATGAACTAATTAATCATCAAAATAGGGTTTACAAATTAGGGTTTACTTCAACCGTATGACATTCATACCTGTCTTCACATGAATCTATAAAGCGATCAAGACTTTTCATCATCACAGATCCATTTTTCGAACGGATTATAAGCATCATACTTATTCACTTTCCTTTTTTTCGTAGTTTAATATAAGGGCTGCTAATTGCTTTTCTTTTTTCCGGCGGCGTCGGTAGATTGAAACGTACAACTATATAAAACATTCAATGACGTAATTGGTTTGGATTATACATATATCTACTAACATAAGCTCAAATTAATTATTTTTGTAATTCTACCTTTAACAACTTTTTTCCCGCCCGCTTTTTCCAAATCATCCTCATTTAAGATGACCTCGGCTCTCTCTTCACCTACGGCATTACCTAATCATAAATTCAAGAAATAAAATTTTATGAATAAACTAATTCTCTCACCAAAACACATAAAGGACAGATTTAATTATACCTTCGCCGTTTGGGTTTGCCTCACCTTCCTCCCTTATATTTACATCTACATCACATTCCATAACCTCGTTTAGCTTTTCAGCAACTTCCTCCTCCATTTCAATGTCCTCATTTATCTCTTCACCCACGGAATTTCCTAATCATAATTTCAAGAAATTAAATGTTATGAACTAATTCTCTCATCAAACTACATAATGAACAAATCAAAATGACAGGTTTCACATTATACCTTCGCCATTTCGGGTTTCCTCGACCGTTTCCTCAACCGGGGCTTCAGGTTGATCCCCAACCTCTTTATCACCCTCGCTTACATTTTCAGGTGGGAACTCCCCTACCTCTTTATCACCATCCCCAGCCTCATTCACAATAGCAGCACCTTCTTCCTCAATTTGAGTGGCCTCAACCGGAGCATGGACTTCATCACCTACCTCTTTATCACCATCGCACATATTCAGTGGGACCTCCCTACCTCTTTATCACCATCCCCAACCTCATTCACAATAACAAAGAACTTCCTCCTCAATTTCAAAGTGGCCTCGTTTCTCTCTTCACCTTCACTTTCATTTTCTAGTGGGAACTCCCTACCTTTTCATCACCTTCCCGGCTTCCTTCTCTTCAACTACGGCATTTCCTAATCATAATTTCAACAAATACAATGTTATAAACTATTTCTCTCTATATAAACAACATAAAGGACAAATTTAACTTTACACCTTTGCCGTTTCGGGATGCCTCCACGATTTCATCTTCCATTTCATTCAACTCTTCATTAGAAAGACGAACCTCCATCAATTTAACTTTACTGTTGGAGCGTATCCACTAAAGCGCACATTCTTTTGTTCTCTTCATCAATTTTTACCAACTCTTCGCACATTCTTTTGTTCTCTTAACTCACAAATTTTACCAATTCTTTTAGCTTTTCATAATCAACGTTACCCGTTGATTGCTCGAGTGCATTGTCATAAGTAGTTTCATCATCTTCAACTTCAACTTCCCGGAGCATCACAAAATAAGCTTTTTCCTTTTCAGCTTCGGTTGGAACCAACTTTCGAACTACATCCACCTGCATCATGATTAATGTGAAGGATGCATTTACATACCAAACTTAAGATACAAATTAAACATCACTACCTCTCCCGATTCAAGAACAACTTCAACTAATGCAGAGTTGACCCTTTTTGCATTTCCCCACTTCATCATCCTTGGGAGAGCATTCTCATCAACAATCTCGGAAAACTTCCTTAAAGAAGGAATTGCTTCAAGTGCCCAAACCTACGATGCATTTACATACAAGTGATTGACCAAAAATAACAAAAAAAAAATAACAACATACGTATATATATATGGGGGAATGAATTAAAACACCAGATTTCGCTTTTACATACCTTCAAAGCATGCGGGAAACCATAGAAAGTATATGCGATCGGGACCTTTTGAGAACATCTCTTAGTCCTCCTCAAAACATGTACAAGGCTTTCATAAGACTCATTTCCCCATGGATACTTGTTGAAAGCATCCAAATCATCAACCAACTGAAAAATCCACCAATCCACCGCACGTTTCTCTTCCGATGCCCACACAACGTACGTCAAGATAACGATCAACCCCAACTTGTAACGGTCTACATCATTCTTAGTGCCATTAAACTTTTGCCACACATGCTTCCTATAAACTGACGTAAGGTTTTTAAAATACTTCTTAACTAATTTAGACTCTTTTCCTACGCCTTTCTCGACATTGCTATCATTGCCAACCAAGAAACCGGTAACAAGCGCAAATTCTTGTACATCGAATCGTATCTTTTGGCTCCAACTTTGAACCAAAAACTTCTCGATTTACTGAGGTTCGCCAACCTCATTATCAAGCGATGTACTATCCGGTTGGTGGCGAGATCCTTCAAATGGATTAAATGTCCAAAACAAGACTGCTTCCAACTTTGTTTTGTGCTTTGTGTCAAGCTTTTGATAAATCGCATTTGCTTTACCAATTTGACATCGGTTTACGATTTCACATTTTGCAGTCCTATCTTGTCCGCTAAGTGCATAAACCAACGTCATTTTTCAACCAATCTATTACCAACAAAAAATAAACAAAAGTATCAAGCGAATGTAAGAACAAAGGAATTTGAATACAATTGAAGCAAATAACACATTTTGAACAATTTTCATCACCGCCATTGTTTAAGCTAACAAATTTGGTTACACAATTTGCTTTAACCGATCCCACATCATTCAACACCATAACAAATCACACATCTTCCTATTCTCCAAAATCATATACATAACAAAATTTAAACTCAACCCAAAAAATCAAACTTTTGTAAATTCATTAACTCGATTAAATTATAATCCACATGCAGATACCAAACCCCAAAATAATACCTTTTGCAGACTTGCTCGGTCAGCTTCTTCAACTTTCCGATCACCTTCCTCAACTACCGGTGAGTTTGCACACTTAGCTCGATTGTTGACAAGAATTTTGCTGATCCTAGGTTCGAATTTGGGTAGAAAGACGGGGTGATTTTGGGTAGAAATGACAAGAATTTTGCTGAGCCTATTTTGCTCGATTCACGGTGGTAAAATTAAATAGATGGTGGAAATGAATAATGAGGTTAAGGAATAATTGGATGAAGGAGTTAAGGGATTTGGGGATAAATAGAGAGGGTATATCACCCATCCAGGATTTTATAAGGTTTTTACCCTTTTTCAATTTTTTTAAAAGTAAAAAACAGGTCAAAGCTTATAATTGCAAAGCACAAAGTTCATAAGCTCATCGGTGTCATTCCCCCTTTTTTTTGTTGGAACAAATAATAACATGAACGAGAAGAATTGGAATTTTTTTTTTGATATTGAAATGAAAAAAAATATGCAGAAAATAAAAGGGATATTTGGATACCGTCAGTGTCTCGCTCTGATACCAACTGATGTGATACGTAACCGAATCAGATCCGAAAATGCCCGAGGACTTGACTGAAGTCACCAATAAGATGAGCACCGCGACCCTTGGCTACCTGTAGCCAAAAACTTGGTATAATGGACACCAACAATGTTCGCTCACAACCTCGATAAGTCCCGTTTGGAATCCACCAAACAACGGTTTAGAATCAACCAAAACCAACGTGAGAAAAACTCACCAAAGCTTAAAAGTTTCAAATATAATATATCAAAATTTGTCTGTTTACAAAGAGTACAACTAAAGCCTTTTTATAGGTTAGAATAAAAGTCATAACCTACTCCCAAAGCGATGTGGGACAAAGTTATTTAATAGAAATAAAAATAAAAATAAAAGAAATAAATACTAATAAAATTCTAATAAAATCTTCCACGGAAACAATGTGGGATAAATGATAACGTAAATGGACTCCAAGCCAAAACGTCTCATCTTCGATCACATCACTATTAGTAGGAGTGAATATCCGAAATTACCTTCTTATAAGGAATGTCTAGCACTTGTGAATCTTTGCAAGTGGGAGTAAATGAGTTATTCCAAGAGAACATGATATCCAGATTATAAGATACGGTCGTTGATGTACTGACACTCGAGATACGATTGTATGGATATTGTAACGCCGATAGGATTCTATTTACACTGTAACTGTTTCACATGAAAGGTAGTAGTCTTCGCTTTTGACTTTTCCGATGATTGGGGGTCACGGTGTGTTGTTAGACGTTATTCTGTGATCGTTAGGTATGAAGGGGATTTTCGTAATTGCACTTTAAGTCTACGGCCAACATATTCGGGAGCCTATCGGGTCACACACATAAGAACATCTAGCCGGATTAAAATGCGGTTATAATGATAACCAAATAAGGAAAGTTTATCTCGACTATAAAGTGTTATAGTGATTAAATTAATATGGTGGTATTTATTTATTATGAATAAATTAAATACAAGATATTAATTATATTGATTAATTAAAGAATATTCCGGATACCAATTGATGGCTATGGGGCGCAGACACTAATGTATAAGTTACACTTGGATTGTGTAATTTAATTAATAGTATTATCATAATATTAATAGATTTATAAAAAAAATAGATTAATGGTAATAAGATAAATATAGTCAATATTAGATATTGAAAATATCTTGGATTTATTTAATATGAGATATTAAATTAAATGAGATAAATCTAAAATATCTATTTTCCTTATTTTACTAGTAACATATTTTCTTTCTCATTAATCTACACATAAGTTTTTCCTATTGGGAATATGACACAATGGGGCGCACCACTCCCTTATATAAGCAAGGGGTTGACTAGCTCTTTTGTACATCACAAATATAAGAGTTTTGATATACCCAATCAGGATTGGAACCCGAGTATCTAGATTGGGTTTGAATCTAAGCCCAACAATAGATCGTGGGCCTCCATCCCGTTTGTCCGCAGTCAATAAGCCGGACTCATCTCCACTCCGACACCTCGGACACAGTGGAAGCTACCCATATTATCAGGCTGGCTAAGTTTGAGTTGATGACATAAAGACAAAGGAAGATATGAGTCCGACCTACTATCATGTCCGTTGTCCGCCGATCTTATCCTGACAGCTGTCTGGTCAACTTATATATAATAACTTTTAATTATATGCTTTTAAATGTCTTGTCATGCTTAGGTAAACCGACTTATCCTTTGCCTATATATATGGGTGAACATTGTAATAGAAGGATCCAAGAACTAATATACACAGAGCTACTCTATCAATTTGTCGACGCACTTGTGTTCTTCTCATAAGCACCAGTCCGACCACCAGCGTTCTTGATATCCACCACTTCTCACCTGAGAAATCACACGTAAACAGCCATATATTCTCACCATATAACTGTTACCGCAAACCTGATATATCCGACTATATTAGTTGGCTCCGTTACCTGGAAGAACATGGAGGCCTACAGAGATGACATGGTTGTCAAATCCACAGGTGACGGTCACGCCGTCGACCTTCAAGAGACTTTCAACAATGTTTGGAAACACTCAATGAAACTCAATCCGGCCTAATATACGTTTGGTGTCCAGGCAGACAAGTTTTTGGGGTTCATGGTTAGTCGTCGAGGGATCGAAGCTAATCCGGAAAAGATTCAAGCGTTGCTCGATATGCAGGAGCCTACCACAATCAAGGAGGTACATAGGCTCAACGGCAGAATCATTGCTTTAGGCTGATTCATCTCAAAATTAGCAGAAAAATGTCTCCCCTTCTTCAAAATACTCAAAGGTGACAAATCTTTCTCATGAAGTAAGGAATGTTCTCAAGATTTTCAGGCTTTTAAGGAATATCTAGGGAAACCATCTCTTTTGGTTAGCCCTATAGAAGGAGATTTTTGTTTTTCTACTTGGCGGCCTCGGACCGGGCTGTTGCTGCCGTACTTGTCAAGGAGGCCGGATCCCTCCGAAATCCCGTTTATTATGTAAGCAAGACTCAGTCCGGTGGAGAGTCGTTATTTTAATGTTGAGAAGTTAGCCTACTCGCTTGTTATCGCCGCATGCAAAATCAGGGGCTACTTCACTTCACACACTATTGTTGTCTTAATGGACAGCCCGATGCGCCAAATTCTACACAGACCCGAATGGGCTATCGAGATTACCGAGTTTGATATCTGATATCAACCAAGGAAGGCTATCAAATCTCAAGCATTACCAGATTTCATTGTTGAGACGAGCTTCAGTTCGAAACAATCAAGCTCGCCTATACCACTTGAGTCCGCTACGGCCTCGAACAAGCCCGACCAATGCTGGCAGTTATATGTTGACGGAGCATCGAGTCGGAATGGATGCGGGGCCGGTGTAATTATGATGGATCCGGGGACAACAGAAGAAATCGAAAAATCTCAAAGGTTCGAATTCGTGGCCACAAACAATCAAGCCGAGCATGAGGCAGTTATTATAGCCTGACTTAAGCTTGAAAAGGAAATAAAAGTGGAAAATGTTGAAGTCTACTGTGATTCTTAGCTCATCGTCAACCAAATCTCAGGGGACTATGGGACCCATTGCGGCATCCTAGAAAAATACGATGAGATTGTCAGACGATTGAGATCCGACTTCAACTACTGTGAATTCATCAGAGTTGGAAGAGAGGATAACGAGTGGGCAGATTATCTCTCTAAGTTATATCTTGAAGAAGAGATCGCGGATCCCTCAATAATGGTGGAATATCTTGATGTACCTACGACTGAAATAACGAAAACATGGAAATCGATGCACCCACGCCCATTCCATGTTGGATTGATGAAATTAAAGCTTATATAGAAACATGCACCTTGCCTGAGGACACAATTAAAGCCCCTGCTCTCAGAAAAAGAGCAGCCAGGTATATCATAAACGACGGAACGTTTTATAGGAGATCCGCCACTAAGCCTTTATTGAGGTGTGTCCAAAAGGAAGAAAGTGAAAAAATTCTTACAGAGCTTCATCAAGGAGTGTGTGGGGGCCATCCCACTAGTCGCTCTTTGGCCCAGAAAGTTATAACGGCGGGGTATTACTGGCCGTCAATCCTAAAGGACTCAGAGAGATTGGTTAGAGAATGTCCGGAATGTCAGAAACACGCGGATATCTCGAGACTACCATCTGTAGAGCAAAGCATTATGGTCTCACCCTGGCCCTTCGACATGTGGGGACTCAACCTCATTGGACCCTTCCTCCCTGGAAAGGGGTGGATGCAAAGTTATCATAGTGGCTGTGGATTATTTCACGAAGTGGATCGACGCCAAACCTTTTGTTAGCATAGGTGTAAAAGATGCGGTTTATTTTCTACACGATCATATATGGTCTCGCTTCGGCATCCCGCGAGCAGTGGTGACGGACCATGGACCACAGTTCAGGGATAAATTCTAAGATTTCTACAGAGAGTACAGCGTCAAACACTGGCAATCATCCGTAGCTTATCCCCAGGGTAATGGCCAAGCCGAGGCCGGCAATAAACAAATAATCAAGATGCTTAAAAAGAGTGTAAGTGAGAAGGCAAAGGCAGGTGGTTGGGTCGATGAGCTGCCCGCCATATTATGGGCACTCCGCACCACAATCAAAACACCCACTGGAGAAACACCGTTTGCTCTAACTTACGGATCGGAGGCCATGACTCCTATCGAAATGGCGCTCCCAAATATCAGGGTCGCTATATATGATCCAACGGATGATCTACTCAACAGACAGATCGACCTAGACCTAGCGGAGGAAAAAAGGTTAACGACGTACCATCGGCTCATGAACTACAAGCAAACCGCTAAACGACATCACGACAAACGAATCCGCGACCATTCCTTCAAGGTCGGCGATTTCGTTCTTCAAAACAGGAAGGCCACTGGTCTTCAACCTGACAAGGGCAAGCTCACGGCGAACTAGGAGGGCCCTTATCAGGTCACAAGAGAGATAAAAAAAAAGGGACTTATATTCTTAAGTACCAACAAGGCTTCGAGCTTAACAGACCATGGCACGCAGACAACCTCAAAAGTTACTACATGTAATAATCGGCTAGGGTTATGGCTATCCTCTCGTTTACGACGTGAATGGCTAAGATTTCTTACTTGTGACTTTCACTCACCTAACGGGGTGAGGAGAACTTAATAAAGCCCAAATTTACATTTATTTTTTAAGTACACGTTATCATATCCTTGAAGCGTGTCCGTTGTACGTGTCGACGTGATTTTTGACAATGGCCTCGGATCCATCTTGGAATTTATTAAAAATGGGGGCCATACTCTGGAAAAATTTCAAACACACGATCGGACAGTTATTCCAAATATGCCTGCAAGCTTACAACTCCGAATCTGATCTGAAACAAGGGGGTCGGATACTATTATGCCGGACTCGAAACAGATCGGACTTGATATACACTAAATTCGAGCAAAATACAACATACATTCGAACACAAAGAGAACTTCATATATTCAGATGAAGAAAATATCGTTACAAGTTGATCAATGCGGGATGAAGAAAAATTTATACAAAACAGAATCATACATAGCGAAATCAAAATAAAGTCTATACAACTTTAGGCATCGTCAGGTCGCATATCAACATTTCCGACATTCTCAGCACTAAGGGAAGGATGCAACATCTTATCAGCATTAGCATCGGCTTCATCTTCCCCTTGGTCGACCTCTTCCTGATTGCCAACATCTCCCCGAGTGGCTTAACTCACTAACTCCCGGAGATTTATGACTTCGACCGGAGGTGGCTCCCAACCATCAGCATAAGTTTCCAGCTCGATCTCGGTATAGGGGATGGAAGGGTGGAAAACCCTCAAATGGTCGGAGAAAGGAGGGGTAACGATCCAATCCCGCAAAGTCTCAAGGCTTGGAACATCACCTCCCCGAGCCCACGAGCACCTTTCCAAGTGATAGATACCTTGATCATACCCCATTAGGAAATTCTCACCGGCTGCCTCCTTTCTCACGGAATCTATCCGGCGACGACCTCGGCATTTAAGTCAGACAGTTTCTACTTCAGATCAGCGGTCACCTCTTGCTCAGCTTCTTAAAAGCCTCTAGCCTCATCGACCCGCTGCTGCATCTCTTTCAAAGACCGTTCAGCTTCTTTATCCTTCTCCGTGAGCTCGCGGTTAAGTACGCCTTGAGCCGCATCTTATCTGCCTTAGCAAGCTGCTTCTTTAGTTCGACATTCTCGGCAAGCTGCTTTTTCAGCTCGGCATTCTCGGCCTCAGCAGCACTAAGCCGCACTTTTAGGTCAGCCGCAACCACTTGAGCGGCCTTCAACTCCTTACCTACAGTCGAGCTTGATGAAAGGGTCTCTTTATAGTCTGTGATAAACTGCTTCACACGGTACCGACCTGAAAAAGAAGAGGAGGGAAAGCAAAGCTAAACAGGCCTATAGAAAAATAAAAGAGGCTGAAAAATAAAATGGCAAAAAGAAAAAGTAAAGAGCGAACATATGTTTACCCTGCTCACCGTTGCCCCATACAAGCCCCACAAGTCCTCGATGTTCTGTAGAAAGGCACGGTGGGGATCAGTCTGATCTGATAGCCCGATATGCTATGCCGTGACCGACCTCCAATTGAAAGGGATTGGGAAGGCTCCATCTCAGATGCCTCAGCGGGGCCACATCAGCTATCGCCCTAGAAATCGTGATCGCTCTGGGCATGTCAATGGGCAGCTGGGACATGAATTCCCTATCCAGCTAGACAACAGGATGACCCCGAGGCCCAACGGGTAAGCCAGTAAAGGGCACCATCACGGTCGTGCCCGCCGAAGAAGATTTTTCGGCCACGAATTTACCTTTGTCAGCAACATCTTTCGATATACCCTGAGAAGAGGTGCCGGCCTTCGGCTGAGTACCGTCTACCTTGAATTTTTTGGGTTGACGAGCCTCCTTCTCGCCATCCCCACCCCCACCGGGGTCGACCTCATCAGCAACTCTTCTCTTCTCGACAACTGGAGCCTTAGTGAGAACAGTCTGTTTCAGAGTTTTGCCCACTCCAACTTTCCCCACAGTTTGTTTAGCGGGGGGCACAGCCGCTTTCCCAGCTGTAGATTTTGAGGCTCCATGTACTGAAGTTGTGCCGGCCGAGTCATTGCGGACGTCGACCATTGGAAGGTCGGTCTTAACCCCCTTCAGCGCACTGCTCCTTATCACCTCGCCAGAGGTCTTCCGGGCAGCGAGCAAAATATCATTGCCTCAAAGCATCCATGGTACTTGCAAAGGGACAATATTAATCAATAAATATACAGTCAAGAGAAAGAAAATGAAAGAAGGCAAATTGAAACAAATGATAAACAAGTGAAATCTTACTTGGAGCCCGATTTGAAGGATTGCCTAAACAAGTAAGACACAAAGAGGGTATGCATCTACCAAAATGACATTCCTCATACCAATCAAGGTCACAAGGCAATAGTTCAACCACTACCACCAGATCCCCAATACCCGCTCCGGAGAGTCCGGCCATCCTAACAAAAGGTTGGTCAACGTCTAAAAGGAGTCTCGAGTTAAAAACCTGATCTTGACCCTGCCATCTTCGAACATACCCGAGCAATTCTTTGAGCTCAGCTATGAACTCGTCATCAGCCTCCTGAGTTTTCATATCCGCCAAATGATCAGTTTTACCGGAGTTCGCAAGAATTTTCTCAAATGGCCAGCCAATTTGAGACTATTCCCTCATGCACCTCTTGTTCCAATCAGACACCTTACCGGGAAGATCAAATAGAAGTCGGGGTCTACCGCTGCTCGACCTGCTGCGGGTTGAATTTGACCATCTTCACCTTTCTTTTTGATGCCATAGAAGTAAAATAAGACCAGCAGTGATGGTTCTCGCCCGTGTAGCCGGCTTATCACTATAAAGACCATTACTACTCGGACAATCCTAAGTGTAAGGTTGCATGGCATGACCCGAAGCTCCTTCATGAATCCGATGAAAAATGGGTCAAAGGGCGGTCGAAGTCCGGCAACAAGATGGTCGTAGTGCAGCCAAACATAATCCATGTCATCTCGGCCACAAACACAGATTACATTTGTCAGGCCCATACTGGCAAACCGGTAGTCATCCGGAATGTCATAAGCCGTCATGGACGGGGTATAATCAAGCTGATCTCGGATCTCCCTCCATCGACTGCCAACTTCATTATCAAAACGTTTTTGGTCGGCCAACTCGTGCTTAGCCACAGCGGACCTCTCTTTGTGCAGTCGTTTCTTTGGTTCAGATGGTGCCGCGGTTTTCTTTGGTGCTGCAGTTTTCTTGGGTGCCGCAGTTTTCTTTGTTTCCACGACTTCCTTGAACCCCGCACTTCGAGCAGCTGCCCCTCGGGTCACTACCTCTTGGATTCTATTGATAAGACTGCTCAACTTCTCTTGGTCTTGATCATCGACCTCACCCCCGGCTACACCCTCACTAATAACCTTGACCTCCTTATCGCCAGAGTCAGGCTCATCTGCGTCGATGCCGACTACCTCTTCTTCAACTACCTCTTCTTGGTCATTCATGTCGACCTCCTCCGAGCCATAACCGGTAGCAACGCGGACCTCTTAATCTGATTGAGTGTACTCTGAAGACATCCTGGAAAGAAACAGGGCGAGGTGGATTAGTTAATCACCTAGACATGGAAGTCGGGCCGAGGTGAGCATAATCACACCCCGACACATCGACTCTCCTTCCTCCCTAAATAACAGATGAACCCTAATGTCATATGGGAATCTATCTATGGGACAAGATGAATTTTTAGGGAAAAAACACATGCATTGGAAACTAAAGGATTCGAATTTTGGACCCACAATCAAAGGATCCTAAACTCTAAAAGCATTCTTACCAAATAATCCTCAAACAAAAGAAAGACACTATTGAAATCAAAGAAGGAATGGAATCATACCTGAAATAGGAGAAAAGCTTCAATAAACGGACTGAAACTGCAAACTCTCGCCGGAAATCACTTGCTCTTGCCGGAATCCTCTCGCTTCACTTGCCAGAATCCTCTCGCCTCACTTGCCGGAAAATATTTCAGAAAGGGGAAAAGTGTAAAAGTGGGGGAGAAAACCCCCTATTTATATGAAGGAAAATGGAGGGAAGTGTCGATTTGGATCAAAATTCAAAAATAATTATTGCTAGGAGCGGTTTTCGATATCTCTCAGCCAATCAGAAGATGGGGCGTTTCATGTCAAACGTCGTGTCATTAATGCAACCGACGTGACGTTTCGCAAACCGATGCGACCTCTATCCAAATTGGTTAATGGCTCTCTCCTTATGCTCAGGCTTACGGCCACGATTCAAAATGGCTCACGGCCTCGGCTTACGGCCATCCAAACCCATTCGCACCATAGCACGTATCGAAGCCAGTCCGCTACAATGCACAACATACATCAGTAAATTGCAACGTGATATCAACACTGATTTAAGCCCGGTAACCATTATCGGCATGTAAGCCCGTTCGCTCTATAGTACGGTATCTAAGCGAGTCTGCTACAATGCACAGCATAACGTCAGAAATTCACAACGCGATATCAACACTGATTTAAGCCCGATAGCCATTATCGGCATCTCTCTATCACAAACGACAACAATAGGGTACGGTTCTCTCAGACTTCTTTGAACTCTACTCTCCGCCGGACGGACCACGGAGGTGCAGTAGGGGGCCATTGATATACCCGATCCAGATTGGAACCCGAGTGTCTAGATTGGGCCTGAATCCAAGCCCAAAAAAAGATCGTGGGCCTCTATCCCGCTTGTCCGCAGTCAATAAGCCGGACTCATCTCCACTCCGACACCTCGGACATAGTGGAAGCTACCCATATTATCAGGCTGGCTAAGCTTGAGTTGATGACATCAAGACAAAGGAAGATATGAGTCCGACTCATCACAAGTCCGCTCATCCGCCGGTCTTATCCTCGACAATTTGTCCGGTCAACTTATGTTGGTCCCTTGGAAAGGCTAACACAAGTTTAGAGGGGGTGAATAAACTTGTCACCAAAAACTAATCTCGAGCAGAAAAGCCCGAGGCGAGTTTCTCTCAAACTCAAACTGATCTCAGGCCTTCGCTTTTGTTCTGCCCCTTAACTTGTGCGGGAGTTCGATTAGCTCAATCAATATAAGTCAATACTAACTTATACTTAGTCTTGTTAACTGGCAGCGGATAAGTAATAGCCTTTAACACTAGTTAAATTAGTTTCTGTAAGAAAACCAAATAAATATAGCTATAAATGCTTAAAGTAAATAGACAAGAATTATAGAGGTTCCAGGTGGTGTAATCCTGTCAGTCCTCTCTTCCCCTGTGATGCGGAGGAAAATTCCACTAGAACTTCTTTGAGATGGCCCGGTTACAAAAAGTTCTAAGCTGATAGTCCTTGACTAATCCCTAGCTTCATCTAAACACTTGTTGAACAAGTAGGATTGCTGTTCTTCAACTGTTTGAACCACTGGTCCTTGAAGGGTAGAATTGCCTCTTCACCAGCTTATCACAAACACAGTCTTCCTGACTGCACTCAATTGTCCTTCACACCTTCTTGGTGTTTCACAGTCTAGACCTTTGATAAAATCAAAGTTGAGACTTTGAATCAATAACTATGATTCAACTGTGATTTGAGCTTTTCTTCTGAGTGATTAAATTTTAAGCACGGCTCTGTATTTCTTCAAATGTCAGATCTTGAATCTGCTTGAATATGCTTGAACACTTTGAAGAAATTTCTTGGTTTTGAAATTTAAAACTTAGTAGGTATTCTTTTGAATTTGGCTTTCCCCCTCAGCTTGATCTTTCTTGACTAGATAGATTCTTTTAAGTTTTATTATCATATACCTGCCTCTCTTTTGATGTTGTAGAGGTAGTCTATTTATAGGGGTTCATTCAATGTTCATCCTACTTGTAACGGCTATATTTTCTGACCGTTCTGCTGTGTCAATACTTCATCCAATGAAGTCGCTTTCTTTATAACGTTCGACTGTACTTTCAGTTTTGTTGGATGGCTAACTTACAAAACTGAGTTTCCTTATCAGTTTTGTACTGAGTTTTTCCTATGTCAGTTTCCTAACTGACTTGGAGCATTAACTGACATTTTACACTTCTTCAAATATCAGTACTCCAGTTTTCATCTGATTATAATTGACTTAATCAGAGTACACCATGATTCATTATCATCTAAGAATTCATTGTCCTTATGATTCTTAGGTCTTCATACAAGATCCATAAAGTCAGTTCAGGTCACCACAATCATGCCTGAAGTCTAACTTTACAGTCTCGACTTGTAATCTTCATAACTGAGTTTGAACCCTCAGTTCTTCATTCTTCAATAACTGAGTCTGTGTCCCTCAGCTCTTCGAACTTCTAGATAAGCCAACCGAGTCTGTAACTCTCAGCGAACTTACCTTCTTCAGTTCCATGTAGGTGTATTCTGAGTCAGTTTGCTGTAGAATCTTAGCTAGATTAAATCTCAGTTCCTTCTTTTCTCAGTTCCAGCCTAGAACTATTACAGTGCTTGTCTGATTAACTTATACAAATATCAGACTCTAATAAATCCTATACATTGATATCTAGATTTCTTTTTGCTTTGCACTATAACAGCTAGTTATGACACTTCATCAATGGGGTTAAGAATAATTAATAAACTAAGTGATGAATCATCATCAAAACATAAATTTTATTTCCAACAACTTATGTATAATTACTCTTAATTATATGCTTTTAAATGTCTTATCATTCTTAGGTTAAACCGACTTATCCTTTGCCTATATATATGGGTGAACATTGTAATAGAAAAGGATCCAAGAACAAATATACACAGAGCTACTCTGTCAATTTGTCGACTCACTTGTGTTCTTCTCATAAGCATCAGTCCGACCACCAGCGTTCTTGATATCCACCACTTCTCACCTGAGAAATCACACGTAAACAACCATATATTCTCACAGTATAACTGTTATCGCAAACCTGATATATCCGACTATATCAAGTTCTAATTTACAAAATAAACTGAGAGCTTCTTAGAGAGAGATTTAGAGAGAGAAAAGGACGGTCTAGCAACCGGATTTTTCTAGTAGCTATCCAAGGAGAATTCCGACAAGGTTCTCGTGTGGATATTGATAGAGGCCGGACACGTGGACGGCTTGCGCAATACTACTCTCCTTAGACGGTCAAAGCATGGATTGTTTAGACCAACAAGGTGATCACCATCTACTAGCTCAATGTGTTTATTGTATTAAATAGAGTCGATCTTGGGATCAGAAATCAAATTTCAATTTCCGTTGCGTTAAACTAGTTGATTTCCTTACAGTGGTATCGGAGCGAATTTCGAACTTAATCAATAAGCAATAATTAAATTGCGTAGTAATTAATTAATAGATGCAAGATCTAGATTCGTGAAATGAGAAACAAAAAAAAGGCGACGTTGGGTTTTGGGGTCAATGGCGAGCGGCTCTCTACTTTGCCGCCCGGCGCCCTAAGGCTGCTGCCGTCGGCCGGCCATATGCGGTGGACCCCGATTTTCCTTTTATCGTTTTTTTAATTGTTATAGTGCATTGATATCTCTTTGTTTAGTTTGTGTAACGTGCTGACTAATGGTTCAAATAGTTTGGATCATTGGGATGCCACATGACATTATTTGGTAATATGATTTGCCTTTAAATAATCTAGGCATTTCCAAATTTTGTTTGGAATAGGCCTCGGCCATTTTCAAAATATTTGATTTTGAAAAAAAGCCTAGGCCTAGGCCCTTTTCAAAATTTTGATTTTGGAAAGGGTCTAGGGTGGTGCCTTTTGGTTTTGGAAACTAAAGACGTCTCTTTTGATTAGAAATCAAAAGAAAAGAAACTAAAGAGACCTAATTTTAATTTTGATTTAATTTGAATAGTTCGTATTGATTAAAATTAAAATTGAAATCGATTTAAAAAATTAATCGTTAATTTTATTTCGATCAAAGTCGGTTAACTAATTAAATGTTAATTGATTTGATACAATAAGACGCAAGTTGGTAAATTTAAAATTTAATATTTTTCATAAAATTCATTATTGTATGAATTAGATGTTGTAAATATAATGTGATTATATGAACTCCGATTGATCATGGACTCGACCAATATGATAGATGTGAATGATTTATTTTCTGTTGGTTTTTCAAATTGTCCTAGGCTGTTATGAAGAACGTGTGATCGGGGTCGATCAGGTTATAATAAAATACTCGACCACCATAAACCAATACTAGCAAGAGGACTAGGTCCATCGTAGTATAGCTATAGTGAATCAAGGTCGATCCCACAGGGAACCAATTGTGGGTCATTTCATATATAAACAATTAATTAAACATGTCAAGGACATAGAGGCGGTCTACGACCAACATAAGACAAGAAAGGTAAATACACGACTCGACACAACGTAATTAACCTCCCCAATTATAGTCTTTATCGTTTGGACCTAGATAATTTATATAATAAACTGAACTTATCAACTGTCAATCCGTTTGTATCTATCTTAGATTGGCTACGGGAGTCATCCTCTTTAACTTGACTTAGCACCCGTTAGGTCGCTAGATCACTGTGATATTGTTACGTGACTTCGCCTTTTAGTGCCTCCATCTCATATAACTCACACGCTTACGACTCCAAGGATGCCGATATTAATCATACACCTCGTCTAGGCAACATTCCTATGGTTAGGCGTACTTCCTAAACGATTACTCAAGCTCTCGTCCAACTAGCAATTACCAAGTTATAGTCTCATGCTAATCTACGACGTGCGTATAATCAGTGCTAGCAATCCCCAAAATATAAACCTACCTGAGATAACGCCGAGCGTCCGTGAAGAGCAATTCATAAGCCTACCTAAGAGTTTTATATTGGTATTTCCTTTTTACACGTTTTAATTAAACTAAGCGAGTAACGTAGCCATAGCCATACCTACTGAGATAATAAATTCTATTAAGTTAACCTAACCATAAAGACATGGCTATCTAATGGATGAACAGGTTGGCTCGGTCGACCGAATACAGACACTCGGTCGACCGAATGGTCCTTTCCCCCAGATTGCATCCCTGAATATATCTCTCAGCGTTTCATCATACACAACGGATTAAACAGTAATTCGTAAAGCATTCATATAAACTAACATAGATACGCATTAATTAAATCAAGTAGATTCATGAATAAATACTAAGTGTATGACGTAGGTTATGGAATCCCCATAGACAAGGAGTCACCACCTTCCCAACGTCATAGCCTAGATCTACATCATCTAGCTATGATTAACTAATTCAAACGATAAAGCATAATTGGGGGGGGGACTAATTACTTAAAAGAAAGAAACAGAAAATAAAGGCTTACATATTGTAGCCCTTAAATTGCTGGAAACCCTCAAATTATTCTACATTGTATCAAAGTTATATTATGAATTGTAAGATTGAAGAAAGAATGAAGGGATGATTTACAATTTCTCGTAGCTGCTGCTTATATAGGAGTTTCTGCCGACTTATGAAGGATCTAGAAGGTAAATACGAAAAAATCCGATAAGTGACCGAGCCGACACACTCGGTCAACCGAAGCTCCCCACTCGGTCGACCGAAGCTATAGGCTCGGTCGACCGAACCTAACTTTGCACATGTTAATTGTTTTTCTCGTCTATCTTGCTCCCCACTGCACGCTTTCGTGTTGATCTGATTTCTCTAATTTATCTCTTGATTAATGCTCCGATTTCCTTCCTTATTATCTTGAGATCCATTGATTGAATGACATTTATCCTCCCGATTTGTTGTGATCTGCAAAATAAACATTTATAGCACAATAAATCGGCCTTTTAATAATAAAAACAGTTAAATACCCAATATCATATTAATAATCACTTGACATTAAATAATAAATATAAACATGTGATTTAATATGAAATATACATTATTAATCTCGATTTAAGGTCAACGTTGATGACTTTTACGGGTATAATTTGACCGTCATCAACGTGACCTAGTTTATTTTCTGCATTTATCTCATTCCCGTTAGCTCCCTTCCGTGTGCTGTATTAACTTATTAGATAGATTATTATGTAACAAGAATGGAGCAGAAGATGAAGACCAAAATGAATAAAGATCCCATTGATGATGGCGCATTAAAGATCCTATTGGCGGTTGCATCTACCCTTAGATTATGACCCGCAGTTTCGTCAGTTTGTATTTGAAACCGCACCTAGAAAAAGTCCATGATCATACCAGTTATATTGTGCGCAGAATGATGTATGTTTTACTTTATGTTGATAACGTAGGAATATGCACGTTTAGATAAGACCGTAAATAATTAATTAAGTGAATTAATTTGAAATTATTCCCACAAAAAATCGAGTTACATTTGTCTCCCGATATTATAATTATGATGAAGAGCCATTGTTTGGATCCAACTGATCAGCCCACGTCGGGAGTTGACCTATCTCGGGTATATCGTTATTATCGATATGAGATCTCATGAATATTTGGGTTACAACTCGACTAAGAATCTTGCGGTGATTGGCCCATATCAGGACCATCTAATTTTAGAGACAATGGGTTGACTATCACATAGAGATGTGAATTGTCAAAGAGTTGACTAGTCAACCATTGGAAGCCGCAAGAGATGCGACCGGTAAAATGCGAATTGATGGCATCTTTGCCACTGAAAAATTCACAAGACAAATTGCTCACAAAACAACAATAATAAGAACTCAACTATTAGGAAGAAACAAAGTTACCAATGGAGTGTTTTGTGGTGCATGGTCGTCTAAAATTGTGATGGGAAATAGGACGGTCATCTTACGGTGGCTTATAATCTCCTGAGGAACTGGTCTCCAAATCATGAGAAGTGGACTTCTGCTTAATAGACTTTTGTTTACGAGTGTACACTTTTGAGGTAAGGAATAAGGATCAAAGTAGGCTTGGGTTCAGTTACATGAGTAGTTGGAGTGTCTGGATAAGGTATAGGAGCCGGGTAAGGAATGGGTTCGTGTGCTGGGACAGTTGGTTCATGTTCACGTTCAAGAATGGCTATATCATGAATGGGTGCAGTGTAATATGGCTTTGCCTCAGAAAATGTAACATCCGTAGACATAATGTAACGACGAAACACCGAACTATAACATTTATACCATTTTTGAGTTCATGAATAGCTTGAAAAGATACACTTAGTTGCTCTTGTATCAAATTTGTCAAATCCAGGGCCTAAGTTGTGATTATAACATATGCACCCAAACACCTTAGGGGAAATAGGAAATAATGACTCATTGGGAAAGAAAACCAAACAAGGAGATTCCTCATTTAGTAGGCATGCGGGTTATAAACATAATGTAAGAACAACATCACTCTAAAAGTGTTTAGGCACATTCATATATAGATATCATTAAGGTTATTGCAACGTCAATCAGATGACGCTTCTTGCGTTCCACCTCCCCATTCTGTTGCGAGGTATAAGGACACGATGATTGATGGAGAATACCATGTGACGTAAGGAACTCATAAAACTAGCCTTTATATTCTTTAGCATTATCTGAATGAACTATATGAATTGGGCAATCAAACTTTGTACACACTTTTGTTGGAATTGCTTGATACACGAAATCACTTCAGCTCCAGAATGCATAAGGAATAACCAAGTCATCCAATAATAATCATCAAAAAAAGTAACAAAATAAAAAAATTTATTAGAAACAATATGGAAAGCACCCCATACATCAGACTGTACTAATTCAAAAAGATAGTGGGAATTGGCACAGTTCAGCTGAGGACAGAGGATGGTAGATTCTGCACATTGAAAGATGTTAGACATGTTCCATAGATGACCAAGAATTTGGTATCTCTTAGTCTACTAGACAACAAGAGGTTAAATTTCAAGGAAGGTGTAGAGCTGAATGTCTATAAAGATTCAGTTGTGGTCCTCAAAAGCATCAAAAAGGGAACCTTGTACATATTACAAGGCTCTACTATATCTGGCTCTGCTGATGTGGCATCCTCAGTAGTTCACCAAACACAGCAGATCATGTTGTGGCACATGAGACTTGGTCATATGGGTGAAAGAGGTATGCAAGTCCTTTCTTCAGCAGGTTTTCTTGGGGGATATAAGGTCAAAACTCTAGACTTTTGTGAGCATTGTGTGTTTGGGAAGATACATAGAAGCAAGTTCTCAGCAGGCAAACACAGTACAAAGGCATCACTTGATTACATTCATTCTGATTTATGGGGTCCACAAAGGTAGAATCATTGGGTGGTCACATATATTTTGTGTCATTCATAGATGACTATTCAAGAATGACTTGGGTGGTGATGATGAAACACAAGAGTGAGGCATTCAACAGTTTCAAGCAGTGGAAGGCTCTAGTGGAGAATCAGACATGCAAGAAAATCAAGAGGCTTCAAACAGATAATGGTCTGGAATACTGTTGTTCTGAGTTTGATACATTCTGTAAGGATGAGGGTATTGCCAGACATCACACAGTCAGGAATACATCTCAGCAGAATGGTGTAGCTGAAGGGATGAATAAAACTCTTCTGGAGAGGGCAAGATGTATGCTCTCTAATGCTGGTTTATCATAGGGATTTTGGGCAGGGGATGTAAGTACAACATGCTACTTAATCAACATGAGTCCTCACACATGGATCAATCTCAAAGCACCATTTTGTTGGAATAGTGTCCTAAACCCAATCGGGTTGGACCGGATCCGACCGGGTCGGATCATTTCTACTATTTCTTTATGTTTATACATATGTTAAATGGCTTTTATGTTGTCATATATCTGTTCTTCTAAAGAACCAATTATGAATTGTTATATGATAACGCCCTTAGTATTAAATCGTGATAGAGAAACCATGATAGGCGATTATGGTTGATGAGATCTCTAATCATTTTAATAAGTTTGATACTTAAATGTCTCTAGGCGATGTACTATTAAACAGGCATTGATAGTATAAACAGGCTAGCACGTATTAGATGTCTTCTGCCTTTAAGGCGAGGATAGATCTCGCCTATCGAAGTGTAGAGACGCTTGGGTATGCGTGGGCGTGTATTAGAGAATGCGTACATTAGGCCGACCCGATTACGAGATAAGTGTCACACTATGTGACGGTTGTGTAATTATCCTTAAGACCGGAGTCTTCATGGCATCACGGTGTGGATTGTCATGCTTTGACACTATTGAGGTTTCCACTAGCCACGGGGCGATCATGCGGTAGTGATTGGGTATGATACTGAAGCATGCGGAGTATACATGATTGGTCGTCCGGGAATCGTGTATCCTATGTTTGGGATCGAATATCCAAAATGGCCTTCTTATAAGGAATGTCTTACTCTCGTGAATTTTTGCAAAGTGGGAGTAAACGAGTTACTTCGAGAGAGCATGATATCCAGATTATAAGATACGGTCGTTGATGTTTTGACACTCGACTAACGACCGTATGGATATTATTACAAATGATAGGATTGTAAGTTACACGATAATCGTTTCACATGAAAGGTAGTAGTCATTGCATTTGACTCTTCCGATGATTGGGGGTCACGGTGTGTTTCTAGACGCTATCCCGTGATCGTTAGGCATGAAGGACATTTTCGTAATTTGCACTTTGTGTCTACGGCCAACATATTCGGAAGCCTATCGGGTCACACATATGAACATCTAGCCGGATTAAAATGTGGTTATAGATGATCACCAAATAAGGAAAGTTTATCTCGTACTATAAAGGTTATAGTGGTAAATTAATATGGTGGTATTTATTTATTATGAATAAATTAAATACAAGATATTAATAGTATTATATTAATTACAGAATATTCCGGATGCCAATTTATTGGCTAAGGTGCCGCAATTTGTGTGTGTATAAGATACACTTGGATTGTGCAATTTAATTAATGGTATTACCATATATTAATATTAGATATTAATATTTATATATGTTTATACACACATGCGTGTGTGAGGTGCATTTGAGATGTACATGCGCACTAGTGTAGTGTGCACATATAATATATATAGATTTATTTGTGTAATATATATGTGATATATACACATGTGTAAATTGATTTATGGTAATAAAATAAAGATAGTCAATATTAGATATTGACAATATCTTGGGAATATTCAATATAAGATATTGACAATATCCTAGATTTATTTGATATAAGATATTATAATAAATGAGATAAATCAATCAATTATATTTTCCTTATTTTATTGGGAAAAGGTTTTCTTCTCCTCCACACTTTGATATGGCGCCACCTTCTACTATAAATAAGAGGTGGGTGTCAAGCTCTTTAACACATCATAATTCCAAGAGCTAATAGTTCTTGTGTAAAATAGATAGCATCCTATAGAGAGTTGGAGAGAGGGGAAAAGGGCCGATCTAGCAACCGGAGTTTTCCAATAGCAATCCATAATGGGATTCCGGCGGGCTGTTCGTGTGGACTAGCGGTAGAGGCCGAACACTTGGGCGGCTCTTTGCAGAACTACTCTCCTTAGACGGTCAAAGCGTCGATCTTTTAGATCAACCAAGGTAACAACCGTCTACTAGCTTATTTGTTTATTGCTTAAACGAAGTCGATCCTGGTTAAAAGGAAATAAAATTTTAAATTCCGCTGCGTTCCCGCATAGATTTCCTAACACATTTGAGATGTGGTCAAGCAAGCCTGCTGACTACTCAGTGCTAAGGGTTTTTGGAAGCACATATTACTATCATGTCAGAGAAGGGAAGTTGGAACCAAGGGCCATGAAGGGAGTGTTTGTTGGGTATGGTGATGGGGTGAAAAGTTATAGAATTTGGTCATCAGCAGAGAACATGGTCATACTCAGCAGAGATATGGTCTTTGATGAACATTCTATGATCAGCTCATCAGTTAGGAGATCTGTTGAATCTGAAACCAGTGCTGAATTTGTGAGGGTTGAGAAATAAGTAGAGCTTCAGGTGGAGTCTGCTGAGATGCAACACTCAGCTGATCCAAGTCAGCACTCATTTGATCTGGTTGTTGAACTGGAGCTCCATCAAGGCCAGTCAGTTGAACAAAGGCCAGCTGAGCGTCAAACAGATACTGGTCAGTAGAGTATAGTTGTCAGCAGAGCTAGAAGAACCAATGTTTGGGTACCTCCCAATAGGTATGGGTTTGATGATATGGTTGGGTATGCACTTCAAGTTGTAGAAGAAGTGGATGTTTTTGAACCTTCTAATTACATGGAAGCAGTGACATGTTCCGAAGCTTCTCAATGGTTGGCTGCCATGGGAGATGAAATGGATTCAATACTGAAGAATCAGACTTGGGATCCAGTTAAACATCCAGCTGATATGAGAGTTGTTACTTGCAAGTGGATCTTCAAGAAAAAAAAGAAGGAATGACTGAGGCAGAAGGGGTCAAGTATAAAGCACGTTTGGTTGCAAGAGGGTTTAGTCAGAAAGAAAGGGTAGGCTTTGATGAGATATTCTCACCAATGGTCATAAATACTTCAATCAGGGTGCTACTAGCAATGGTGGCATAGCAGGATCTTGAACTTGAGCAATTAGATGTGAAGACATATTTTCTACATGGTGAGGTAGATAAAGAGATATACAAGACTCAGCCAGAGGGATTTCAAGTTCCTGGCAAGAAAGATTTTGTGTGCAAGTTGAAGAGGTCCTTGTATGGACTAAAGCAGGCTCCTAGGAAGTGGTATAAAATGTTTGACAGTTACATGATCCAGCTGGGTTATAACAGAAGTCCATATGACTGTTCTGTGTATCACGGTCAGCTGAAAGATGGATCACATATCTATCTTGTCCTGTATGTGATGATATGTTGATAGCTGCTGAAAAGAAGTCTGATGTTCAGAATCTGAAGAACCTACTGTTGGAAGTAGCACCCGAAAGGCAATTTCTGTAATTGTTTTTATAATTAATAAATGACAGATTTATTCTCATCTTATTACTTGCTTTGTGCTTGTAAAGAATACACTACTGAAAACCCCAAGTTGTATCGTATGTAGTCATATAACTTAGTGTGTCACACGTGATGATTAAGTTTATGGTGATACACTTGAAATGTTAGTCCGTGGTGAACTTAATCAAAGTATGAGGTCTATTGATTAAACCGCCATTAATACGCCCAGAACACTTTATGGTGTGACCGTCTTATTCGGACCGTCGACATTGGTTGTCTAAGTGGGGCATTTATATATAATATAGTCATATAGGACTGGACCGATTTAATATGTATTTCTCATATAATTCCGTGATTGAGAAATCTCATTAAAACACAAGATGATCATATATGGATTAACCTTAATCCTAAAGTGATTACAGACTCCTGCTTGTTTTAGGATAGGGTTTGATGTGTTCGTTAAGGATCACTAAGAGGAGAGGTCTGAATCACTTTCACGTTGGCACTATTCTGGAATGAGTGAGAAGTGTGTGTCTCACAGATATGGAATCCATTCCTTCCTACGGGAGGTAGAAAGACAATCCCCTTATTTGTTAATCCTAGAAACTGATCGATCCGCGGAGTTCGTATTGGTTATGAACTAATGGATCACTAGTGGGTTAATGGTAAATAAGGATAAGATGTATTGAAGAAGGTTTACGGAAATAATCCCGCTTCATTACGGATAGTGTATGGAGGGTTAGTCTGTATGTAATGATTATATCAATGGACACTTATCGACTCAACATTTTGAGAATAAGTTATATCTATAATCGATAGAGTTCAGTTTCGGATTTATGGTGGCGTAATTCCGGAATTAATAAGTTGAGTAGAAATGTTCTGTTCGATGAATATTTTATTCAATTTATTGTAGCTACTGGTTATAGGTCCATGGTCCTCAGGTTGGTTCCTAACACGCAAGTGTTTTCTCGTTTTATGGAACCTTGAGAATAAATTAAATAGTTGGTCTATTTAATGAATATGCGAATATTATTTATTTGGTAAATAATATGTAAAATAGAAAAGACATTTTCTATTATTTTTGGAAAAAGTGGCGCCTCACTTTGTGATAAATTAGGAAAAGAAATTTTTCTAGATTATGTCACATGTGTAATTAATTGATTAATTATTTGTTAGATAATTAATGGAAAAAAGATAAGAGATTGATTTTTTGGGAATTATCTATTATTTTATGGCAAATATCTTTTCCTTGTGGAAATAGGTAATTGTAGTGTGAAAATGAGAACTCTCTCTTGACTAGTTATTTTCCTATATAAAGAGAGTTCATCCCAACACAAATACACAACTATATTGACGCCACACTTAAGAAAAAAGAAGATAAAAATTAGTTTCTCGTTTTAGCCATTAAGAGAAGAAAAACCTAGGTTCTACGGCAAGGATCGACGTCCACCAGTCGTCGTTAGGAGATACAATCTGGAAGACTGCGGCTACTCCTTCTCTGTCGATTTACTATCCCTCTCCGTTTAGGTAAATCTTCAACCTTCTTATAGTTATATTAATTATTTATGTGGATCATATCGTAGTAAATCGCATGTGAATTTATTCGTAGCTTCCGCTGTGCATGATCGAGCGTCTCGATCGGTGCTGTGAATCAGATCTGACGATCCAATTATGGATCGGATCCGGATTCGGGTTTCTGTATATCCAGCACCTACTCATTGCTGAATTTGAAATGAAATATGATATGAATCAAGATAAAGTATTTTGAGTATTATTATTATATATTTTATGTCTTATTTAGTAATTAAAGGCTGATATTCAAGACATTATTGGCGCCATTTTGGGAATAAATTCAAGGCAAGGAATTATCAAGATGCGTTGAACTTAGAAGTTTCAGCAATTCTGGAAACTGAAACGCAGCTTCTGTATTTCGCGATTTTGACCCTTATAACTTATCCGTATGAAATTAAGTCATTGATGAAAGTTGTAGATATTTTTTAGGACTATAAAATGCATATATGGTTTGCATTTATTGGACAACGGAAGCTCTGGATATAGACCAAATACAGAAGGCTGCTGAAGAACATACATTGAATTTGGTGCATTCAAGAGTTATGGCAATTAATGTTCCCAAAAGCTAAAGAGTTTCCTATCTTTTATTTAATAATTGTAAACCTTTCAATTTTGTTATCTTTTATTTACCAAATGCTATCTAATTCAGCCTATATATATGGCTGTTCCATATCAAAAAGACTAACTTGGAGCGAACTTTTATATATAATGAATTTTCAGTGATTGAAAATTTGAGTGAGTTTTACATTTACCTTGCTGATTAGGTAGTGTTTAACTTGGCGTTCTCAACTTAGGTCATCCCGAAGTGCTGATTCTTAGGGAAAATCTAAGTCTTGCTCATCCTTCAACAATTTCTTCCATTGATGCCTTCAATCTAGATCCAAAAACCCATATCAATTGGTATCAGAGCTTAGGGATTGAGGTATCTAATATCCATTTGTTTGTGTTTTTCTTTCCTTTTCCATTTTGTTTTTCATCTTAAAAAATATATATTCATTCGAATTGTATGTGATCTTGCATACTAAGTGCTGAATCTTGTGATCTATGCTTGTGTTCTTATTAATTTTCCAGAAAATTATACATAAAAGTTCATGACTGTTCATCTTCTTTGAGTACTATTCAAGTTTTTCCTTCAAATCTTGAATTCAAGAATCCAGAACCCAAAATTTTGCAACCCGTTTTTCAGTTCTTTTCATGCCCTACACACATCGAAACAATCTGAAATTTTTTCCACAACTAAATCACCTTGTGACCTATATTTTCTCTCATTACATCAGATCGAAATTCGAAGTGTATCAAATCGAAATCTGCTCCCCAACACAGAACAGTCTGTTCTAGAATTCTGCAGCACTAGATCATTATACGATTTCGATTTAGGTGCTTTAGACGATTCCAAATCTTCTGAAAATTTGTGAAATTATAGGAAATTCCATGCTCTAAAATTTTGATCTTTTGAGTTTTACCAGAATCGTCATCGTTTGATCACAATCGGCCCTGTAAGTCACTGCTATCAATCTGGAAAATTTTGACAGATTGCACCAGTTGACAAACTACGGTTGTTTGGTCGACCTATCTAGCCCGAAAAGATCTGAAATTTTTATATCCTCTAGAAAACACATAAATTTACAACTTTCATTTTTATTTCCAGTAGCAATTCATCATTGTTTGGGCTGCACGTGCCAATAAGTGCAGAGTTAAATTCTGGAATTGTCCGGATTTGCTCGATTTTTTTTTTGATTTATTTGACGGTTACACTTCCCTAAAGCAAGAGTTGAGGGTGAGTGTAAACACGCGAGATTGTGAGGATCCAATATTTTGGGTTATGGCTTCCAACAAATATTATTCCAATTGTGATATGGGCAAGACGTATTTCCGAGGCTCGAGGCGTTTGGAGCAGCACATCCTTGCTTTACCCGGCAAAATCAATCGGATTTTTTAGAAGGCTTTTGATGGATTTAATGACAGTGTATGGGCGGATTATAAAAGACGTTGTGCTATATATGACGCTGAACAAGCAATGAAAAAGGCCACAAACAACACGCCAGTTGTGGACAATTGTGCTTCCGTTGTGGAGTTGGCTTGTGCCAATGTGGGTGAGGTAGTTACCACGACTGAGGCTCATGTTGACCTTCCTGTTGTAGATGTTGTTGTTGTTACTACAGAGGATACGTTGGTCGTTGAGGCTGAAGTAAGTCTGAAAGAGGTTTAAGTTCCCACGAATGAGGTTATCATTGATTTTAATGTTACAGATGATATTGCTGATGCTACTGTGTATGAAGAGGTCGTTGATGTTGAGGTATTTCCGAAGGTGGAGGCATTAGTTGATATACCTGAAGCGCATGACACTGGGATCTTTGATACACCCAATCCAGCCCCTATTCGTCCTATGGTTGATATTGACATTGTTGAGGGTGGTGGAATACTGAAGCACGAGTTTGTTGACCCATATTTGGAGCAGTTTGATGCCTATCATGATTTACATTTCTATGTTGCCTCACAAGACGTCATTCCTATTTCTCTCAAGCCGCGTGCATTTTCTCATGTTTCTTTGGTGAAGAATGGTGTGACCCATTACTATGTTATTGATACAAAGTTGTTTATTCGCGTTAATTTTGACCCCGGCATATTTTTAGGGTTTATTGTGGAGTATCATGGTGTGAGGCTTGATGGTGCGGACTTCTATGACATCATGTTGATTCGAGGACGAATCCTTTCGAAGAGGGAGATAATGATATGAATCAAGATAAAGTATTTTGAGTATTATTATTATATATTTTATGTCTTATTTAGTAATTAAAGGCTGATATTCAAGACATTATTGGCGCCATTTTGGGAATAAATTTAAGGCAAGGAATTATCAAGATGCGTTGAACTTAGAAGTTTCAGCAATTCTGGAAACTGAAACGCAGCTTCTGTATTTCGCGATTTTGACCCTTATAACTTATCCGTATGAAATTAAGTCCTTGATGAAAGGTGTAGATATTTTTTAGGACTATAAAATGCATATATGGTTTGCATTTATTGGACAACGGAAGCTCTGGATATAGACCAAATACAGAAGGCTGCTGAAGAACATACATTGAATTTGGTGCATTCAAGAGTTATGGCAATTAATGTTCCCAAAAGCTGAAGAGTTTCCTATCTTTTATTTAATAATTGTAAACCTTTCAATTTTGTTATCTTTTATTTACCAAATGCTATGTAATTCAAATTTATATATATGGTCGTTCCATATCAAAAGACTAACTTGGAGCGAACTTTTATATATAATGAATTTTCAGTGATTGAAAATTTGAGTGAGTTTTACATTTACCTTGCTGATTAGGTAGTGTTTAACTTGGAGAATCTATCAAAGGATCGGATCAATCTTTGTGCGGCGTTCTCAACTTAGGTCATCCCGAAGTGCTGATTCTTAGGGAAAATCTAAGTCTTGCTCATCCTTCAACAATTTCTTCCATTGATGCCTTCAATCTAGATCCAAAAACCCTTATCAAAATATTTGGGTGCGGCTAAGAAGATTTTTGTTGGTCCTAGAGAAGGGTAAAAGTATAGTCAGAGGGGGGGTGAATGACTATACTGGAGTTTCAAAAACTTTTCTTATGATAAAAGCTTTTGGGCAGCGGATAAGTCCCTTCTTTTAAGTGCTATTTCAAAGTAGGATATGCACACACAAAGTATGAATTATGCAGTAAGTAAGTGCAGTAAAGTAAAGTGCTGAAAGTAAATAGACACAAATGTTTATAGTGGTTCAGGGTGGTGTAATCCCATAATCCACTATTCTCCTGTGATTATTGGAGGAATTCACTATTGTTTTTACTGATACAATAGTTAGATTGTCCTTGGCTACACAAGCTTCACAATCTCCAAGACTATCACTCCCTGGCTTCAAAAGCTTCAGTGACTCAGTCTCCAACACTGCTCATTGGGAACAAATCCTTCAACAGCTACCACAAACACAACTTCTTCTCAGATGGCTCTAATTCAGTTGCTTGACTGGTGTGAATTGGATTCATAGATTCTGTTCATCAATCTCAGTGCTTGATATAGAATTTTAGTTATGATTGCTGAGTTGATCTCTAGATATGTCCTTTAAGATCAGATAGAAGGCTTTTCAAATTGATAGAGTTTCTGTTTGTTCTTATGTAATTCAATCGTTGTTTTTCCTGTCTGTCAATGCCTTCTATTTATAGCCTTGATAATTTTTTATTTGAATTTCCATCCATTGGCTATTTAATGTGGAGAATAATCCTTGATTTAATTCTTGATTCCCCCTTGATTATATTCTCCTTGTTTTCAGTGATCCGGATTTTATTCAAACGTCTATCATAAAATCCGTCCTTGATTGATTATGCATTTAATGCTTGATCCTCTGAATCTTCCTTAATTCTTCACGTTCTGAATAACCTTGATTTGCTTTCCTGTTCCTTTACTTGACTGTTGTCTGAACGGTTGAGTGTTCCTACTGACTTAGCTGATTAGTTCTTCCTTCACTGCTTTTTCTTTACTCAGCCGGCAGACAGTTCACTTTTCCGGTTCACTGCCTTTTTTCTTTCTTTGAGTTTACAAGAGTCCTTGTACTTCACTGATCCTTGATTTGAGTGAGATCAGTGTACACCATATTTACACAATGAATTTCATCACTTGAATTATAATTCAGACTTATCTAAAGTCATCACAGACTTCCTTGGTTATAAGTCAGTCCATGTGTCTTCATGCTTCTCTGCTGGTTGATCGCGTGTGCAATTCACTAATACACACGACGTACTAGCAAGAGTACTAGGTCAATCGTAGTATAGCAAGGGCGAGTCAAGGTCGATCCCACAGAGACTATTATTTAATAATACTAAACACAACCACAACTCATAGGTCAACCGGATAGGGTGGTCATTGACCAACATAAATAACTAGTAAATAAAAGGGATGCAAATAAACCAATCATCAATCATGTATCGAAAAGGCATTAACCAAACTATTCATAACTAATCTCCCCTTAATCCTTATCTGATCCATATTTTGTAATTAAGCTACGGGTTCAATTCCTAACCCTATCTACTCCGACAATGGCAGTACACAATCTATACGCAAGCTACCCTCCTTAATTGGTCCGTAATAGCCCATACACATAATGAACTAGAACTGTCGATATTGAGCGCTAACTCATACCGTTAACCCACCTAGACAGCTGTCGACATTGACCAGCACGTTCCTATGGTCCATCAAGACTATGTCCTAATTAACACTTCACTTGCGGTCCTTCATGTTAATTTACGATTACAATAAGCAGATTGGCCAGATCTAACCTACTGTTAATTAAACCTGTCGATCAACGTAGCTGTCGCCGAACCACAGAATTAGGATTTACTAGGTATTCAGATCTAGCGATAAAGACCGTCGCAGATCTGAAGAGCGCAACCCATAATTCTCGCGTTTCTATTAACGAATCGAATAAAGATTAAGGTTCGTTTAATTAATTCATAGATGATTAGATGCAAGCATGATCTAGATCTAACATAAGAACAATCATGAATCTAAGAAAGAAATAAAAAATTGGAATAGATCTTACCCATGACGAAGAACAGATCTACTCTTCTATTCTCTCTCCCTCCGGCGATTCGAATCGATCCATGAAGATCGTAAACCAAACACAATTCAATAATGAAAGACTCATGACTTATTTGCAAGAAAGAAAAGAAAAAAATAAAAGAAGACTTTATTCCCAAAAGACTACATTGTATCTAGTTGATGAAGAACTACAAAAGAGATGAGGAATGGAGATGAATACAATTTCGCAGCTCTTAATGGCTTTATATAGGTGTATAAACCGACTTAGGGGTAAACCCAATGCTTGGAGTACAAGAAAACATGTTTTTGGAAGATTCTGGGCCTCGGTAAGTCGTCAGTACCTCCCGGGTTACCGAGGGTATGTTCGTTTTTTTCCTGCTGCCGACTTAACTTGGAATACCCTAGGCCCAGCTTCGGTATGTAGACCATAACTTTGCCTACATAACTCCGATTTGGGTGATTCAAAGTGTGTTGGAATCCTTGTTTCAGGACCTACAACTTTAATGCAGAAGTCCAAGCCCAGTTCGTCTTGTAAAGATTCGTAAACTGCATTGAAAGATCACCAATCAGATTCTCGGGTCCAATATCCACTCGAAACACTTCAACCTTTAGCTCGGTTCAGTTCTTTATCGATTAACTCTTATATTCAGCCCAAATGATGCTTCAAACACTCATCCATCTGTCAATAAAACCATAGCACACATAGTAGCTTCTATTTCTAGCAAATAACACATAAAATACACGGTTAATACGCATAATACCAATTAAGTCACCCCGGACGTGGCTTAGTGACATTTAGCTAATTAACCCATGATTTCATACATATTATACCCATTGAGAACACAAATCCGGGGTAGATTGATCGTAAATAATGGTACCAATTTGACCGTCATCACTGGTACTTGGCTGCTTCTACTCTGCCAAAATTCTTTTTTACTTAGCCAACCTACCAACTAGTACAATACTTGTCTGACTCAACTTATACAACATGTCAGACTGTAAAGACTTATACAGATAATTCTAACTTATTTCAGGCTTGTTATCACAGCTAGTATGGCCATCATCAAAACATAATAAAATGTTCCTAACAATTTTAGGGATGGAGATCTGGAGAGATAAGAGGCATAAGAGGTTGTTTTTATCTCAGCAAGGTTACATACAGAAGATTTTGGCCAGATTTGGCATGTCTGCTGCAAATCCAATAGATACTACAATAGCATATAATGTTCATATTGTTGAAATAGTGTCCTAAACCCAATCGGGTTGGACCGGATCCGACCGGGTCGGGTCATTTCTACTATTTCTTTATGTTTATACATATGATAAATGACTTTAATGTTATTATATATTTTGTTTATCTATATGAACCAATTTGTGATTGTATATATCATAACGTCCTTAGTGTCAAACTGTGAGAGAGAAACTATGATAGTGATTATGGTTGATGAGGTCTCGACTCACTTCAAAAGGTTTGATACTTAAATGTCTCTAGTCGTATGTGCTATTCAACATGACATTAATAGTACGATTAGACTAGCACGTATTAGATGTCTTCTATCTTATTGAAGATAGGGATAGATCTCGTCTATCGAAGTGTTGAGACACTTGGACTCTACGTGGACGTGTATTAGAGAATGTGTATGTTAGACTGACCCACTTACTTTATTAAGTGTCGCACTATGTGGCGGTTGTGTAATTATCCTAAGACCGGAGTCTTTGTGACATCACGGTGTGGATTGTCATACTTTGACACTATTGAGGTTTCCCCTAGCCATGGGTGATCATGCGGTAGTGATTGGGTGTGATACTGAAGCATGCGTAGGATTCATGTTGCTCGTCCGGAAATCGCGTATCCTGTTATTAGGAGTGAATATCCGAAAGGACCTTCTTTTAAGGAATGTCTTATTCTCGAAAGTCTTTGCAAAGTGGAAGTAATATGTTACTTCGATAGAGTAGGATATCCAGATTATAAGATACGGTCGTTGATGTTTGACACTCGACGTACGACCGTATGGATATTATTACAACGATAGGATTCTATTTGCATGGTAACTGTTTCACATGAAAGGTAGTAGTCATTGCATTTTACTCTTCCGATGATTGGGGGTTGTGGATGTGTTGCTAGACGCTATCCATGATCGTTAGGTATGAAGAGCATTTTCGTAATTGCACTTTGTGCCTACGGCCAACATATTCGGAAGCCTATCAGGTCACACACATAAGAACGTCTAGCCGGATTAAAATGCGGTTATAGCGATAACCAAATAAGGAAAGTTTATCTCGACTATAAAGTGTTATAGTGGTAAATTAATATGGTGGTATTTATTTATTATGAATAAATTAAATACAAGATATTAATTATGTTGATTAATTAAATATACAATAATGTATATGTATGTCGAAATTATTTGTGTATATTGATACACATGTATTTTGCAAATTAATTAATCATATCATTATGTTAATTAATGAAATTTTCCAGAAGCCAATTTATTGGCAAAGTGGGCGCAGACTATATATGTATAAGATACACTTGGATTGTGCAATTTAATTAATGAGATTACCATATATTAATATTAGATATTAGTTGATTTATGAAAAATAGATTTATGGTAATAAGAAAAAGATAGTCAATATTAGAAATTGACAATATCTTGAAAATATTTAATATGAGATATTAAATTAAATGAGATAAATCAATCAAATCTATTTTCCTTATTTTACTAGTAAAAGGTTTTCTTCCTCTCTACTCTACATTGGGGCGCCACCTTCATTATAAATAGGAGTTGGGTGTCAAGCTCTTTTACACATCACAATTCGAAGAAACTAATAGTTCTCGTGAAAAATAAGAGAGCTTCCTAGAGAGGGTTCTGAGAGAGAGAAAAGGTCGGTCTAGCAACCGAGTTTTTCTGGTAGCAATCCATGGTGGATTCCGGCAGGTTGTTCGTGTGGACTAGCGGTAGAGGCTGAACGCTTGGGCGGCTCCGTGCACCACTACTCTCATTGGACGGCCAAAGCGTCGATCTTTTAGATCAAGCAAGGTAACCACCGTCTACTAATTTAATATGTTTGTTGCTTAAACGAAATCGATCCTGGTTAAAAGGAAATAAAATTTTGAATTCCGCTGCGTTCCCGCGTAGATTTCCTAACACATATGTATGTTTATGCTTCACAATCAGCAGAGGAGGAGTATATGTCAAAAGTTCCCTATGCTAGTGCAGTTGGTGGTCTGATGTATCCTATGGTAAGCACTAGGCCTAATTTGGCTTAAGCAGTCAGTGTTGTTAGCAGGTTCATGGATCAACCTGGAAAGGAACACTGGAAAGCTGTGTAAAGAATTTTCAGGTACCTTAGGGTACATTTGATGTTGGTCTCATTTATGGAGGTGATACTTAAGGTCTGGTCACAGGATACTGTGATGTGGACACTAGAAAATCTATGACTAGTTATGTTTTCACATTAGGGAATTCAATTTTTAGCTGGAAAGCAACTGTTCAGGCCACAGTGGCTTTATCAACTCTGAGGTAGAATACATGGCTCTTACTGGAGTAGCCAAGGAGGGTATCTGGTTGAAGGGACTAGTCAGTGATTTGGGGCTACACAAGATCAAGGAGAGATTTACTGTGACAGTTTGAGTGCAATTTGTCTGGCTAAGGATCAGGTTCATCATAAGAGAACCAACCATATTGATGTGAGGTATCATTTTTATAAGAAATGAGAAGAGGGTTGTAGTAAAGAAGATCAGCATCAAGGAGAATCCTGTTGATATGTTTACTAAACCAGTTCAACATAACAAGTTTTAGTTGTGTCTGGACTTGCTAAATATTCAAAGCTTATAATCTGGAAATATGGAAACTCCGCTGAGGGCAGGTCAACTGAGTGGATTCTGTGGAGAAATCTGGTACAGTACATCTGGCATTGACGAATGCATCTGGTACAAGTACATCTGTTTATGCAATCTGGTTGACTATGAATAAGAGTTCAAGTCAAGGTGGAGATTTGACAACAAAGTGACTTAAACTCTACATCTGATGGAACAAATCTGTGAAGTCAGCTGAGTGATGGTCAGTTGAGTAAAGTGTATTCAAATATGTGAAAGTCAGCTGGTGAGGTCAGCCGAGTTTCTTCTGGGGGTCAGCAAGCCAGCTGAGGTATGCTGAGGTTTTGGATGCAGCTGAGTTCTACATCTCGCCATTCTCCGCTTGAGTTGGGTCGATAGGGGCTCGTATTTGGGGCGTTTATGGCAATCTGACAAAGATCCTTGGCAGTTAGGGTTTTAAGGGTCTGTGCCTATAAATACCAACTGTACTGATCATTTTAAAGTGTGTAATCCGTTTGAAATTCAGTGCATAATAAATATTTCTTTTCTGTCCGTGAAGTAGTCAGCACATCACCAGAAACCACGTTAAATCTTGTGTTCTTCTTTTTTCTTTTATTTTTGTGATTATTTACGTTAGATTGCTTCTGTGTTTATCTCCTTTTGCATCCAGATTCCCTTCCTTGGTTTTTTCATGAACCTTTCAAATATGTCATGGCTCTGGAGTCTAATATCCAATTCTTCGGCTTAGATGAGTAGGGGCATTATGCGACTGTACTAAATTTGATGCTTTGGTATGATGGATTTCCTATTTCTACCCAGTCAGACGTTTATACTCCTCACGAGATAACACAATTTTATCTTCTTCATGAGAAGCGTTAGCCTGATTATTCAAACTATTATTCGGTCTGCCATGAATATCCCAACAATTACCAATAGTATGATTATGTCTACCACAAAGTCACAGTTTAATCTGACACCACGTCCACCGCGGCCTTCACAATTGCTTTTGCTTTCCCGTCCTCCTCGACTGCAGGACGGATTGTCAAAAAAGTGCTGACTTTTCATCAATCATTTCACCTGATCCAATCTCAGATTGTCTTAGGGGATTCATCATAACCCTTCGTAGCCGTGAAAACACTTATGAAAGGCTGGGATGTTGGTTTCCTCCTAAAATTTGTGCCCGCACTGGTTCATATTCTTGTTTTAGTCCATATAAGAACCGTAACACATCCATATTAGTTCGTTGGAGTTCCATAGTGTGGGCCTATAAAGAGCATAGCCCTTATGACACACTAGACATAAAAGTGAAACTGTAATCTCAACAAATAAGCCCAACACTTCACAATATAAATTGGATGACAATGTTGATAGAGAGATTTGATCTCATGACCTCATGTTCTAAGAACATGTTTCTTTTTGCACATACTCTAATTACTTGGGAATAGTAGTCCTCCAAACTCAAGTTTCATTGCTATAACTTGAAGTATTTCTTGAACACCTCATAAATACGACTCAAATATTTAGACTTGGGATACATGTGTTTCAACCGAGTCCACATGTCATTGAGGGATACCAAATACAACAAAGTCGAACCAATGTTTGGTTCAATATTGTTTAACATACGGGACATGATTTGAGCGTCATCTTGCCTTCACGAAATGGCTCATGGATCACCCGTTTCTGGCTTATCACAAACCAGACGATGATCCATACCCTTCATGGTTAGGAAAATTTCAACAGATCGTGACCAGAGAGTATAGTTTTTACTGTGCGGTATGACTAATCGCTTGAACACGCTAGCCGAACTTGGCTGACTGAACAAACTTCCAGGTTTCTTCTCCATGTCAGACGTTGACATTGAAGAACCGGTTTTTATTGTACGATATAGGGTTTTAGAGGTTGAGAGGGAGATTTGGCTTTAATACCATGTTGAATTACCATCTCCCCCAAGGTTTAAGTTGATGGGTTAGTAGATAATTAACATTTTAAACACTTTAACACGCCCTATCAAGTGTGGCTTATAAAGAGCTTGAGCAAAATGACACACAATGCATATAAATTACACTATAATGCTAACAAAGAGGCATAACACTTCACAATTTAAATGGGATGTCAATGTTGACAGAGAGATTCGATCTCATAACCTCCTTCTTTAATATAATGTTAGAAAACATTACACATTAATTTACTTAGGGTATCAAATTGTTTACACTCTCTTACCCTTTATTATGTTATAAGGGACACAGTTACAAGACACTTAACGCTAATGGGCTTTTCCTTAACTTCTTTGCCAAGACACTTAAGTTGGCCACACAACAACCGACTCAAAACCTATCACAATAATCATCACAATACTTAAGACATTATACAATAATGACTTGTTTGGATTGAGGTAATAGAATGGAAGAGAATGCTTTTTTCATTCCATTCTATCTATTTGACGTGTTTGAAAACCGAATAATGGAGTTTGTTTTGATTCCAACAAAATGAAAATCTCCATCAATAAAACCTATGGATCGACTGGAATAGAAATGATTTTATTCCATTACCTACCAAAAGCATTAATAGAATGATACAATTCCAATTCATTGCATTCAATTCCATCATATTCATACAATTCTATTACATTCCATCAATCCAAACGAGACATAATAATAATAATAATAATAATAATAATAATAAATAATAATAATAATCTCGCAATATACATATTTTGCTCATTATCAGCATATATAACAAAGGACCAAGTTGCATTATGATCCGCATACGCATCCACATATTTACCTTCACTAGTGTGAATGTCAAGAAAATAACCATTACTAAAAAAGGTCAACTTTGTCTTTCGAGACTCAGGAGAAGCCAAAGTCAAAACTAGTGCCTTCTTCATCTAGACGTGAAGATTCCGCATCATTAAAATTTTTTCGATCAACTCGGCGCCGTGTTTCGTTAAGTTTCTGGTGAGAAAAATGCTCTCTTAAGCTACCTCGTCGACCCTAACCATATGACTCGCTATAGAGCTGGACAAGTTAGGTAATTTTGGCTTTGCACAAAACCCACGATTTGACATTTTGTTGATGAAGATTTGCATGTTCAATACAAATTGTTAGAAACATGATACATTAGACTGAAAGTAGTAAAAAAATTATTTATGAGAAATTAAACTGCTAAAATAAAATATCGAAGATAGAAGCTTAAAAACCTTTGAAAAAATGAGACCTAGAGTGATTGTATTGGAGATTGGATCTCTTTGCGTTTTGAATATAAACACTCATAGATCCGTTTTGTGCACGTGAGAGGATCCTAGTGCATTTGTATTGTGTATTGTATACCTATGGTGTGAAATATATTGTGGATCCTAGTGAATTAAGTGAAATATATAGTGTGATTTTCTAAGTGAGAGGATAGGAAGAAATGGATTATCATAATTGTGTCACACAATGTGTGTTTGTAAAATAATTGGACGGAGCTGATTTGACTTTTCTGATGCAAGTCCCAATGCCAAAACGTATGGTGTCCTATTAACTTATCAACACGTGTCATGTCTTTTTATAATAGTAGTATATCCCAATTTCCCATGCCTTCTTACCTACGTCGTTTATCTTTCCCTTTTCCCAGTCTCTTCAAACCACACCACTCAACACACTTACTTAAACAGTCTTCATATCAGTCCACTTTCACTCCTTAATTTTCCTCAAATTTTTGTTAATCTCTCTCTCGATGCATTGATTTCCCCAAGTGTATCTGTTGCTCAATCCAAGGTGAGCTTCGCTATTCCGGATCAACGTTACTTATTTCTGTTATTCATTGATCAATAATCGCAACGGAAGTTTAAACTTAATTTCTCATTTTACATTGATCTTCAATCACGCGAGTATTTTTTTTTTTTTTTTTTCGATTGAGAATGTTGCTTTTTTGACACAGTTTTTGATTTCCGTCTCTGTCTTATTTACGCACATTGTATCATTTTGCGTATGGATGTGCAGGTATATTGATGTGTTTCTGAGAATTTTGATAAAATTGATGAATGTGTTTCAGGTTGGAGAATATGAGTCGCTCAATCGGGAATAGCTTGTTGCATCAGAGTTTGCTTCCTTCCACGGTTTTGGAATCTCAGCATAGAGTCGGTTCGGCTTGCTTTGCTGGCAACACTTTATTATCATCTCAAGCCACTTCTGCTGGACGGTGTTCGTGTTTATCAACTTCATTTCACGGTTGTAAATCGAGTGTGGAGAAAAACAAATTATCTAGGGGTAAAATACGCGCTGTTAATAGTACTCCTCAAGCTGTTTTGGCCACTGATCTTACTGCAGAGGTAGACTTGTTTAAGAATTTTTATTTATCATTTATGACTTTTCTCTTCAAAGTGTCGAAAATTAGTAGCTCTACTTTCATTAACAGTTAACTATTTTATGTACAAGTATTGATTTTTTTGTGTCTGTGTGGCGCGAACTCTATGTTTCCTTTCCGTCCTGTCATAATTGGGTAAAGAGATAGCAGCTGCGCCAATAGATATATTCAAGGCCAACTAACTATATTTACTTATGTACTCATATGATCTACATGGCTAAAATGTTATACTAGTACATGATTTTTTATCGTATAATAATGAATTTCGGATTAAGTGAGCCGGCACAAATCTAAAGCCGAATGGACACAGAATTACGTATAATCATTTCAAACTGATCTGTGGCTTACCTTATTAATGATTATTGCCCTCCAGTAACACTTGCAGAACTTTCTTGTCTAAGGTAGATCATTGAAATACCTTTCTTTTGTCCTATCCTTTCTGTAGGTTTAGGCCTTTCTCCTTCAATTGTATGGTTTTGTGTTTTGTTTATTCCAGACAATGCTGTCTGAAAATGTATACCTGGAACCTGAATGTGTAAGTAATCGCGACACAAGCTTTGTCCTAAGAAGCGACGGTATCTTATCTGTTTATGAAAAGCTTTTGGGAAATAATTGTGATGAAGAGATGATAGCCACTAGAAACACTCTGCAGATGCAGAGGTATATTTGTGCTCTGTAATCTATTGAAATCTTGGTTACGCAGCATTACTTCACAAGCCATTATAGGAGCTGAGCATTGTTTAGATGTCATATTGCTTTGGTTAATTATCAAACTGGTTTACCTGGAAAAGTGCATATGGTAAAAATGATGTTTTTGTTACTCAACTATGATGATGAGCCTTTGTATTTTGATATCTCGACTTGTAAAAAGGTTTCTGATGAAGTTCTTACCTAAATACATGAAGAATGCCCCTGCACTGTATCTCTTATTCTGCTGAATTACCTGGAAGTTGTGTGAAAGCTATGTGATGTGGTAGCCAGAGAGATGTGAATTCTGACTTTTTTTTTTTTTACTGAAGTAGTAATATTGTATCCATTCTTGCGGGTAAAGAAAATGTTCCAAGAAGTTGTGATCAGGCGTTGGGATTAATTGTCCACTTCAAACGAGGTCAAACCTTCACTTTTCTCTGGGAACTGTTCCACTCTCCAGAATATGGGGTTTCCTTATCCATATGTATGTTTTAGTTGTGCTATGCCTAATATAAGTGGTTGGCTAAGCTAGAGAGATGCATAAAAAATAAACCAATTCAGTTGAAGGAGTTATGTACGCGGGGATGAATTCAAGACTGATAAATACCAACCAGGACAGAAAAAAAAGAAATGTATTTTGTTTCCTGGAAGAAGGGGAAGTCTTTTCCAAATAATGCAAAGATTGCACTAAATCTTGAAAGTTGTAGGTGCACCATTTCCTGTTCTTTGTGGATTTCGCTTAACGTACTTCTTTTGTTTTACCACCATACCATGTACTGTTCTTGTCTGTTTTTAATTTTGTTATTTTTATTTTTATGTTATGCTTTTCAAAAAGGCAACAACAATGGGTTTTGACATGTTACTTTTCCATCCTCCCAAATTTAAATGGGACAATATGTATCCTGATTCAGCTAAAGGACTCGTGAAACTCACATTCGTATGTAACGAAGAAACACAGATGCCCTATTTACGCCAGACGAGTTAGCTATATATATTGCATTTCTCCACTGCATTCAATCATAAACCAACCGGCATACCCTTCCCGATACCTTTATAAGAGATCTTTTTTGTTGTCTTTCCCTTCATGTCTTTTCTTTTTTGTCATCTCCTCCCGCATATAGCATGTGTGTGTGTGTGTGGTTTTTTTCTTTTCTTTTTTTGTTTGTTTCTCACAACACCTAACTTGTGCATCCACTCGACACCTTTGTACATGTTTCATACCTTAAATTAAATTTTCACACCTTTTGGGTGTGTGAAAATGAATTTAGGGTGGGATGTTGGGAGGTGGAAATTAATTTTGGTGTGGCGAAATCATTTGCCTATCCGAAAATGACATCCTGCTCCTTTTTTTACAGATGACAGAGAAGTTCAACCTCGATGGAAATATTGAACTACAGGTGATAGAGTTATGGATTTTTGTTTTTATTTTATTAAATCTTAGATTGATCAGAAAATATTATGGAAATATGTGAGTGTATTGCGGTTTCCCAGTGATTTTGATTTGGTATTGCACAGGTCAAGGTTAGAGGGTCCTCTGCAAGCTCTCCATCATGTGTAGATGTTAAAGTTACAATTGATAGTAATAGCCTATTTCTACATTGGGGAGGCATACAGTCTAGGAAAGGGTAACATAAGTTTTAGTTTTCGGTTTAATTAGACTCTTCTATTGCAACATTAACGTACATTATAAGCCTCGTGTAATTTTCACGTACTCCACAGGAGGTGGGTGCTTCCTAACCCTTGTCCAGAGGGAACTAAAGTATACCAGGATAGTGCACTTAGAACTCCTTTTGTCACCGTAAGTTTTGTTTTGCTTTATTACTCATCTCTTTTTCTGTCTTATGCGCATAGCGTTGATACTCAAATTAATCTTTTGTACACCTCAGTCTGGTGGCATCGCTTCACTGAGAATCACAATTGATGATCCTACGATACAAGCGATAGAGTTTCTTATTTTTGATGAAGCTCAGAACAAATGGTGAAGTATATTTCATATAAATTGGTGCTCATTATTTCCATAGAACTTCTATGTTTATGCTCCCTTCTCTTTCTTTGGCATTTAGGTTTAAAAACAATGGTGACAACTTTTATGTTACTTTGCCAGTCGGAGAAAGACAAGTGTTGAATGGTTCTGTCCCGGAGGATCTTGTGCAGATTCAAGCTTATTTAAGGTGGGAGAGAAAGGGCAAACAAATGTATACTCCTGAAAAAGAGAAGGCATGTTTTTCTTGTTGCCTCACTAATTATCCTATATGGCCCTTTTCCTTCTGCCCATGTCCTGAAGAGGCATGTAATCTGGCTCCTGATGTCTTGATGGTGAAGTAGTATTGTTGAGCTCCGAAGTAACTCAAACTACTGGCACAACATCTTGTACCAGCTCGTAGATGGTTATTGAGTACAAAGATTGATTGTGTGGCTCTACCGTACTGCAGTCTATTTAGTGCGTTTCACATGTGCAAGTGGCAGTAGTGTGTGTTTTTTTTGTTTTTTGTAATTGATTTCCATTAGATATATGCATGACACATCTTCAGTCATTTTTCTTATGCATCTTGTTGGCCTTCCAGTTATTTCCCCATGTGTCCGCATATTTTGGGAAGGTGTGCTGGAAAATGTCTAAATATAAGCAGATCTGGTGCTTGTTAGAATACAGATAATATGATGACAAGTCAAATTTGCTTATTGCAATCCAAGGGTATTAGAACATTTTCCAGGCCAAATATTCAATGCTTTCATGTAGAATTTTCAGCTTCATGCCTCAGAATTCTTAGGTAAACGATATCTAGCATACTGAACTTGTAAGGGAAGGAAAATTATCGTCAAAAAGTTCTTATTCCTGTATGACTTCATGTTTCGGGGACAACATTTTCTGGGTTGTCACTGAACTAGTTTCTTGTTTATGGCGTGGTTTTCTTGTTGATATGCGTGTCTTCCTATATTTGGCTGATATATGTTATTTTCCTCTTGGCAGGAGGAATATGAGGCTGCTCGAACAGAGCTGCTAGAGGAATTAGCTAGGGGTAGTTCATTACAGGTGATTCGAGCTAGGCTGACCAAAAAACCTGAGGCGACAGAGAATCAGAATAGTTCTACTTCCGAAAGGGTCAGTGTACCTGATGACCTTGCACAAATACAGGCTTATATAAGATGGGAGAAAGCTGGGAAACCGTCCTATACACCAGATCAGCAGCTTGTAAGCTCCATTTCCTAATAATTATTTATAAGCTTACATGTAATCGCATCATGTGTTCTTTCAGATGCATTCAAGGATGTACTTGATCCTTATTCGTTTGAGATTTACTTTCTCGGGGTGATATCTTGGACCATCTTGTCCTTTTAGAAAGAACTTGAAGAAGCAAGGAAAGAATTGCAACTTGAACTGGAGAAAGGCACATCCCTTCATGATATACGGCAAAAGATTTCTAAAGGGGAGATAGAAACAAAGGTTTCTAAGCAACTGGATAGAAAGGGTTATTTCTCTGCTGCAAGAATCCAGCGGAAGAAGAGGGACATCGTGCAGCTTTGCACCAAGTATCCTTCTGGAGCTGGTCAGGAAGTTTTTATCTCAGAACCACAAGCATTGTCAGCACTTGAGCAATTTGCTAAGGAAAAAGAAGGCCAGGTTGACGTATCCATCATGAACAGGAAAATCTTTGATCTTGGAGGTGGAAAACTTATGGTGAGGATCCATGTACTTGATTTTCTTACACTATTTTAACCCTGCATGTATAAGTCTAAATTGTGGTTCTTTTATTATTTTAATATTTTTAATATTGAAGGTACTTGTTACAAGATCCTCTGGAAAGATAATACTTAATCTTGCAACCGATCTTAAAGAGCCGTGTATTCTTCACTGGGCTTTGTCAAAGACACATGGGCAATGGTTGGTAAGAACTTTAATTACTTGATTTGTGACATTTGCATTTATTTATGGCACTTTGTTCTACTTTATTGTATTCTGGATAAAGTTTATGTACTCTGAAGAATGTTTTGTTGAATTTATATTAGGCGCCACCTTCAAGTGTAGTCCCTGCAGGTTCAATTCCTTCAGGTGAAGCCATTGAAACCCAGTTTTCAAGCAGTGATACCAGTGATTTAACGTTGAAGGTGCGCTAATGAAAAAATACATGGGCATCTTTTTCATGATTTAGGTCCTTAATGTTTGACGTCTCAGCATATCAATGCTTACACGAAGCTTTGTAATTTTCAGGTCCAATCCTTAGAACTCGAATTTGAAGATGGCGATTTTGTTGGGATGCCATTTGTTATTTTGTCTGGTGGGCAATGGATTAAAGACAAAGGCTCAGACTTTTATGTTAAATTTGATACTATACCCAAGCAGTTACAGCCGGTCTCTTTCTCTTCCCCTGGTTTCATTTTTCTGTCCAAGTGCTACTGTTTTCTTACCAGTTGTTGTAAGCACTTTTCGGAAATGACTCATGATATTTAATAACAAAGCTGTTCTTTTAAAGTAGAGCTCTGGAGATGGTAAGGGTACGGCAAAGACTTTGCTAGATAAAATAGCAGACCTGGAAAGTGAGGCTGAAAAGTCCTTCATGCACAGGTAAAGAAACATATGGATAATTATTCTCTTTTTGTCCATTGCTCTCATGATCTAAAGATTTCCTAATATTTTCTGCATTTAGTGTCCCTTCATGTAGTTTCTTCAATATCTCATATCCGCAGCCTTCCCTCTGTTTCTTATCAGATTTAGAAAACTTACAAAATGTGCTTGCTTTAGAATTCTGGGAAGGTAAACATACTTTACTCAGACCTGAAAGTGTAACTGACTGGCCATTTATCTGCTTGGCATTCTCTACTTTATGACTAAAATAGTGATCTATCTTTGAACAACCTTGTTTCTGCCAGATTTTTGTAGTAGACTTTTGGTAGACCTCAGATGTGTCCTTTCTCTTTTTACGAAGTTTTTCCACTTTAGGATAGGAATAGGTTGCTTTCTTTAGGAACATATATTATTGCTAGCTCTGAACTGCGTAGATTTGAATGAGGTAAGAGTGAGACTTTTTACTCTCAGATTCAATATTGCGGCAGACTTGATGGAAGAGGCTGCAAGTGTTGGAGAATTGGGAGTTTCTGCAATTCTTGTCTGGATGAGGTTTATGGCAACAAGACAGTTGACATGGAATAAAAACTACAACATTAAACCACGGTATGTACCCTTTTTTTCATGGTTTAGTACAAGTGTACTTAAGATACCAAAGGAAAAAATGGAGTATTTTGGGTGTCCCTCCTAAACACTTTGCTCAATCAAGTTCCTTTCTGTGCTTGTGTATCTAATAGCAAAGACTTTATGTGTGATGTTTCTATGGATCATTTTTGTGGTTTTCTTGTGGTGTAGATTGATAAGCAAGGCCCAGGACAGGGTATTTTGAGTGTCCATATTTCACGCTTTGCTCAATCTAGTTTCTCGTTATGCTTGTGTATCTAATGCCAAAGCTTTTACCAGTGAAGTATCTGTGTATCATTTTTATAGTCTTGTTATTGTGTAGAGAGATAAGCAAGGCCCAGGACAGGCTCACAGACATTCTCCAGCATATCTATACAAATAGTCCCCAGTATCGGGAATTTTTGCGCATGATCATGTCAACTGTTGGTCGGGGAGGTGAGGGAGACGTTGGGCAGCGAATAAGAGATGAGATTTTGGTTATTCAGGTGGGTATTGGAAGCCCGGCCCATGTTGCTAATCCTTCATCTCTTTCTGTTTCAGTGTGATTTCTATTGTCTTTTGATAGAAAATCTTATTGAAAAGCATAACTTACAATTGCAGAGAAAAAATGATTGCAAGGGTGGAGTGATGGAGGAATGGCACCAGAAGCTGCATAATAATACGAGTCCTGATGACGTAGTGATTTGTCAGGTATATTCTTCGGTGTTTGATCCCTGGACCTTTTCCTCTCATGCTCTTCTTTTCTCAAAGACTATTTGCTTCTTTGCCAGGCATTAATTGATTATCTCAAGAGTGACATGGACATTAACGTCTACTGGAAAACCTTGAAAGAAAATGGAATAACAAAAGAGCGTCTCTTGAGCTATGATCGTGCCATCCATTCTGAACCGAATTTCAGGAATGAACAGAAGGATGGCCTTTTACGGGACCTCGGAAACTATATGAGAACCCTCAAGGTTGGTTTTGTTAAAATTAATGTAGGCTCATCAGGCTTACCAAATCCATCCATCTGGAAGTGATGGGGTAATATTAAAAAGTAGGTGTATGATATATTACTTAAAACATCATTGTACACAATCCTACTTCTGAAGCTAATGCAATGTGTCAATGCGGCGTTGCCTAAGTGGCATTCAGTGCTAAGGCCCTCTGGAGGTTCTAGGTTCGAATCCCGCTATATGAGAGGATAATTCTTTTATGTGGTGTATGATCCACCAACAACAAGTGTGGTACTTATCATATCTGTGAAAAAAAAAGTGCAATCCTGGAACTGAACAGCATGTATGTAAAATTTACCCAGGCTAAGCATTAATATGGTAAGTTAAAAACTTTCGTTCTATTGGCAGTATCAAGTGCGCTAGATCGCTCTCAATATTTTTACCCTATATAACACAGTTTAACTCAACCTCAAAAAAGAAGAAGAAGAAAAAAAGCTCTAATTGTATGAGTTCATTAATCAGGAACTCAATGATTTACATATGTGGATTCCTCTGAAATTTTGCAGGCAGTTCACTCTGGTGCAGATTTAGAATCTGCGATTGCGAACTGCATGGGCTATAAAGCTGAGGTAACAAAAATAATTGAGTGAGATTCCTCATCGTGCTTCATTTCCAGGTGTTTGTCTAATATCAGTCATCGACTCTCTTTAGGGTGAAGGCTTCATGGTTGGTGTGCATATAAATCCTGTATCAGGCTTACCATCAGGATTTCAGGTGCTGGAAAGGGCTAGTTCCTTTTTTTCCCTCTCTAAGATATATCTTTTGCCACGTTGGTCTATTATAAATATCTGTGAATTTTATCTACAGGAACTACTTCATTTTGTCACAGAACATATTGAAGATAAAAATGTGGAACCCCTGCTTGAGGCATGTAAACTGTCATTTCGGTCTTCGTGTTTCTATCTTCAGTTAATGCTGTTGTAATTACAACTCAACGTCTTTGCCTTTTACACTGACAGCAATTCTCTGATTCAGGGTTTGCTCGAGGCACGTCAGGAGCTCAGGCCATTGCTTTTCAAGCCAAACAACCGACTGAAGGATCTTATGTTTTTGGACTTAGCCCTAGATTCTTCAGTTAGAACGAGTATTGAGAGGGGTTACGAAGAATTGAATAGCGCTGGTCCCGAAGTATTCTTACCCTTCAATCCTTTTATCACTTTTTCCCAGTTTACTTGATTTTGTTGGATAATATTTTTTGCCTTGAGACTCATGTCTGTTTCTTTCCCTTTGTGTTAGTGAAGTAGAACTTTGTACTGAAGGTAATGATTTTTTTATCTTTTCATAACAGTTAATGATTTCTTTATTTCTTGCATCTTGCAGAAAGTTATGTACTTCATCTCCCTTGTCATTGAGAACCTTGTGCTTTCAGTCGATGATAACGAAGATCTTATTTATTGCTTGAAGGTATGACAAGATTCAACATCACCTAACTAATTCTAGTTTCTTCTTGTTATGCTATTAGAGGATTCTTCATGCGTCAATTGAGATGTTAATTCTTGATCCTTTATTAATAGTTTGATTGTTTGGATGTGCGCTTTACAAAGTTATTTAGGGCCTTGTTCTGAAGTTCAAACATATTCTCCTAAATTCCTCCCCATCATATAGTCGATGTTTGAACTATCTTTGGCGTTTTCTTTGATAGAAGTGTTGGTTCTGTTCTAAAATTACCAATGGCTTATCAATCTTTGCCAAGCAATGGCTATAAATGGAGAACGAGAACGTATTTAATTTGTTTTTTCACTCTGATCTCCTAATATAGGATAGGATACGTGTGTGTGTATATGGGTGCGATCATGCATGTTTATACATACATATATATACATATATACATACACACACACACACACACACAGATATATATATATATATATATATATATATATATATATATGTCTCTCTCTCTCTATATATATATGTCTGTATGTATATATATTAGATATGTATGTGCGTGGTGTATGTATATATGCATCACGCGACCATAAACATAGTCGCCCTTATATAGGGAGCTCTCTCGACTCAACCTACTTCTTTGTTTCCTTATTCGTCAAAAAGTTTTATCTGTAGGGTGATAGCTTTCTTTTTTATGAAGGGATGGGAGCTTGCAGTCAACATGTTAAAGACTGGAGATAAAAACTGGGCATTATTTGCAAAATCTGTCCTTGATAGGACCCGACTTGCACTTGCAAGCAAAGCAGAGTGGTACCATCAGTTATTACAGCCATCAGCACAGTATCTGGGTTCAAAGCTTGGACTGGATGATTGGGCTGTACGTTAATCGAACAGTTCTAAACTCTGGTTTTGTTGGTATGGCTGACAATGAAATGATAATGATAACTTTTTTGTGTTGTTACCTATTCAGGTCAACATATTTACTGAAGAAATGATTCGTGCTGGATCTGCTGCTCCTTTATCTGCTCTTCTTAATCGTCTTGATCCTATTCTTCGGAAAACTGCTCAGCTGGGAAGGTTCGTGACTGCTCACGGAAAAATTAACCACTAAGTAGCACAAGTGATAAAGCATGCAGTCTTTTTTTACTGTAAAATTTGTTTTGTTCAAAATCACAGATTATAAAAAAGGCTTATGTCACACACTTTGACATAACTTCGTATATGTTTTGTACAAACCAGTTGGCAAATCATCTGTCCAGAGGAGGCAGTTGGATATGTTGTCGTGGTGGATAAACTGCTCTCAGTGCAGAACAAATCTTATGAGAAGCCGACTATTTTGGTGGCAAGTTCTGTAAAAGGTGAAGAAGAAATCCCTGATGGTGTCGTTGCTGTGTTAACACCGGACATGCCAGATGTGCTCTCTCATGTTTCTGTCCGAGCAAGAAATAGCAAAGTAAATCCAAAACATAACGATTTTAGTATGGAATTATGATTATGGCATATAAGATGTAACGTTCTTGAGAAAATGTATCGTCTTTGCAGGTGTGCTTTGCCACATGTTTTGATTCCGATTTACTTGCTGAGCTCCAAAGTAATGAAGGAAAAATGTTGCACCTTAGGCCTACTTCATCAGACATATCTTACAGGTTAATCCACCCGCATAAATATTCATAGTAGCACCTAATTTATATTTGTATTATATATGTTGAAGTGTTTATTATGTTAATTATCTACATCCCCTCCCATTTAAGATTTTAAAGAGATGGTAATTCAACATGGTATCTCATAGGATGAGGATGCCTTCCCATTTATATTGTTCAAGTGATGGGACTCTTTGTTGGCCTTGTAGTGCTCTTTATATGCCTTTGTGTGTCATGTTGGCCCAAACTTGTTACAGGCCCATATAAAGTTGCTAAATGAACATAGCCGCTTGCAAACAAGCTCGTGTTCAGCTCGTTAGTGTTTGTGATTGTTTGTTTGTTTAGCTTAGCGAACTAAGCTTGAACAAGATTATAAGCTTGTTTCCTAAATGAATGAACACGAGCTTGGCTCGCAAACGTTCGATTATATTCGCAAACCAAGTTATATAGATGAACCAATATACAACCCTACTCAGATGATAAGCCATATTTTCATCTAATAGATACTATATTTAGAGTAATTTTATAGAGTTCTTCTATTACGTTTTTCTGTAATATGATGATGTTTGAATTTTTTTGTATAATTTGTTATTTATGCGTGCGGACCTGATTTATGTACCTTAACGAGCTGAACTCGAGCTTGGCTCAAAAAATACGTTTAACGAGCTAAACTCAAACACAAGCTCGAACATCGTCTTTTAAACGAGCCGAGCTTGAACATAATTTATTGTTTGTTTATTGAACGAACGGTCACGAACAAGCTCGTGACCTAAATGAACCAAGCTTGAACATAATATTTTGTTCATTTATTAATGAACGATCAAGAACAAACTCGTGACCTTAATGAACACGAGTTTGAACAACAAATAATCGGCTCGGCTCGGCTCGTTAAACCCTTGCCCACACTTGAGGGGGTGTGTAGAAGTGTTTGATATGTTAATTATCTATCTCCCCATCAGCTTAAGCTTTTGGGAAAGATGGTAATTCAACAATATATAGTTGAATTTATATATCCTTGGGCATATATGTAGATGAACAGATGCGTAGATGTACTTAAATTGATATATCTATGCGTTAGTTCTTTTAGTGTAAAGTGCATGCCATAGTGCAAATAATCCTAATATATATATTGGAAATTTATTGCAGTGAGGTGACTGAAGACGAATTAGCAGCTTCAAGTAACTTAATAAAAGATGAATCTTTTCCATCTTTAACATTACATAGAAAGCAGTTTGGTGGCAAATATGCAATATCATCAAAAGAGTTCAATAGTGAAATGGTAATTCTGCCACCTGTAATTCTGGTTCCACACTTTTCTTTATGTATTTTTTTCACCATTCGACCAAGTAGTAGATGGGAATAAGACGTTGTTGACCAAGTAGTAGATGACTGTTTACATGTAAGCTTCAGCACGTGTGAACCTGAAGGTGTCTAATTTCTCTCAGGTTGGAGCTAAATCGCGCAATATTGCATTTCTCAAAGAAAAAGTTCCATCGTCCATAGGGATTCCCACCTCAGTTGCCCTTCCATTCATGCGTTTTTGAAAGTTCTCACAGATGATTTAAATCAGGTTTTAATTCTGTTTGATGCTTGCAATTTTAGTATTTAAATACTTAAGAGATTCTTTTAAAATCTAAATATTATACTTCAATTAGGCAGGGTGGTATGGATGAACTACGTTGTTGTTGAGGAGAAATGTGGTCATCGAAACCTGAGCTCACCTTTGAAATGTTAGATATGTTAAAAAAGATTGGAAGTCAAAAGGGACGTCAAGATTGTATATGTTCTCTGTTCCTTTCCTTAATCATATTGGTAGGAAAGGATGTAGAAAAAGTGGCCATGCATCTCACCATGTCAACAGTACAAAAAATTAGTCAACAGTACTTGCTTTTGACTATAATTTTTTCATGTGAACACTACAAAGGGTTGAACAATTTTTTCCTCCACTGTAAATTGCATTTTTCTTATCTAGTATGAACTTTTTTCTTCAGTTTAAGATGCAAATAACTAATATGTATTGATAATGTAGATGAAGGGCTAAATAAATTTTGTGCATAAAGTCATTTTCAGATATATTGTGTATTAATATAGTGTGGACAATTGTGAAACTGCACGTTTATCTGTCTGGATCTGTATCTTCTTTCCTTGCATACTTAGCAGAATATTTTGTGGGTTAATTTCTTGGCCTGCACTGTATGTAATATGTCCTGTGTTGTTACATGATTTATGTTTGATATCTTAATAGGTTTTCATAGTTTTTACTCCATAATCGTGTTTGATTCTGTCAGGAAGTGGCTGCAGAAATTGGAACTTTGAAAAACCAATTAAATGAGGGTGACTTTCAAATCCTTGCAGAAATTCGCAGGACAGTTTTGAAACTCTTGGCACCTCCCCAGCTGGTATGCTTTCTAGTCCATATGCTTGCTGGTTGCTCTTTGATTTTTATTTTTCATTTTTTTTTAATTTAAAATTTAAGTAAGCTCCTATGGGGTAGTACTCTGTTTCTGGTTTCTATTCATCTACATGATTTTCTTAGACACGTAAACAGTTATTTGCTTGATGTTTTTATGGTTCTTTCATCTATCCATGTGCAATTGGTAAAAGAAATTGTCCTTCTTGTTATTCATAAAGCTTGCGTTTTTATCATATTCAGTCCAGCTCAAGTTGGAACTTTTCCTGAGAGTTTTCAGGTGAAGGAGCTTAAAGACAAGATGCAAATGTCCGGCATGCCTTGGCCAGGTGATGAAGGACAGGATAGATGGGAACAAGCATGGATGGCTATAAAAAAGGTTAGGGATTCTTCTTGCTCAGCACATAGGAACAGTTTTAGTTGTCGGCGGTTTCTATACTGTTGAAGTGCAATTGCGTTTAAATTACATCCGTCTCAATATATTTGAGGTTATTTTATGCAAAGTAGTAAGCATGATGCTATAGTGGTCAATTTATCTTTTCTGGCTTATTTTTAGTCACTGTTTGGAGTATATTTTCCTTGATGCCGGTGTTTTGTCTCTCCCAGGTATGGGCATCGAAGTGGAACGATAGAGCATACTTAAGCACTAGAAAGGTGAAAATTGATCATGATTCTCTTTGCATGGCTGTCCTTGTTCAAGAGGTAATAAATGCTGATTATGCATTTGTCATCCACACTACCAACCCGTCCTCTGGTGACTCATCAGAAATTTATGCTGAGGTAACACTCTCTCTGTTCATTTTATATAGGTGTTTTGTGGTTAGTCTATACAAGCCAAGACTATAGGTTATTAGATGTTACCTGCGGATCATTGTGAAATATACTTCCCATATGTTAAATTACTTATTCTCTACCTCAGCAAATGGGAAATGTAAGAAAATAAAAGCAATTGAAGACTAATCATCTGCTATAAAGTGTTCTACTTGATTTAGTCTCTTGATATCATCTGAAATACATGTCCATTTTCCTCACTTTCTTTTTTTGTTGAATAAATAGGTGGTGAAAGGCCTTGGGGAAACCCTAGTAGGAGCTTATCCAGGTCGTTCATTGAGTTTTATTTGCAAGAAGAACAGTCTTGACTCTCCTCAGGTGTGTAAATGTAAACAAAATGTTCCAACCTTTAGTGACCTATCTGTTTGTCGCTTCATTAATAATTATCTTCAGATATCACATCCTTTCTCTTAGACACTGGTGAAAATAGTTTAACGGGGTGGCAGATTGGACTGCAAAAAGGGCAACAAAATACGATGTTTTGGGTGGGAGGAAAGAGCTCCTCCATAAACTCCACATAGTTACCATACTTTGCAGCATTACACTTTATCCAAAGAGTTCCTACTGAGTGATGGCGTATTAACATTAGTTTTGGCGAGTTTTCACGATTAAACTCACTAATCAAAAGAACAGGCATAAAAATAAGTTTAAGGTTCACTACTACAATAAAAAAAATGCTAAAATTGTCATTTTTTTTGTTTTCCATTTCGGAATAGCATGGTAATTGACATATTAGTGATAAATTCTGAAATTGGATAAACTTTAATGAAAATCAATATTCCCCAGCCTCGAAATAAGTGTCCTTTTAGCTAGGTGTTCTTGTTCCGAAATAAGTATCATTATAGGAGTTTAGGAAACATTAGCCTATATTCTACCAAAATTAGCCTTATCTACTGCTCTCAATTTAAGATGAAAGAGAATATATGGTTGTTAAGAAGAAAGAGAATAGTGGGTTGTTAAGATGTTTAAATTAGATAATTCCTGGTTTTCATAATGTTTTGTGCAAATTACTATAATGACACTTACTTTAGGATGGGGAGTAATGAAAAAAATATTATGAGATTCGGGGCTGTTTGTTAAAACTGTTTAAAATCTGAAGTTATATCGTAAATAACTGAATGGTTTAAGTGTTGAAATTGGTTAGAGTATTTGATAACATTACTCGTCTGAAATCTTGAAATAGTTATGTTTACAATTTATTTTTTCGTCATAATAAATGTTTTCTTTTAAAAATAAAAAAAATTTAACACAAACATGAACGTGGCGATAGTTTTGCATTTTCAGTGATAAGTGGTCACACAATCGCTGAATCTTTTGTAAAGAGATTCAGATAATCTTAATAAAAAAGTGGTCCCTTAATTTTTTATCAAACAACACTTTAAGTGCCACTTAATATTTTTGGAATAAGTACTTAATTGTGTTATATGTCGTACGTAGAAAAATAATAAGATGTGACAGTCAGTTATCCTTCATCTGAGAGGGGGCCAGAGAGAAAATATACCATTCAAACGTAAAAGAAGAGTTACATGGGTATAAGTTTACTATTTGTTTATATCTTGTACCTGTGAATTGTGCTCACGATATTTTTAATATGAACAGGTATTGGGTTACCCTAGCAAGCCCATAGGACTGTTTATAAGACGGACTATAATCTTCCGATCTGATTCTAATGGTGAAGATCTGGAAGGTTATGCTGGAGCAGGCCTCTATGATAGGTAAAGCTTGGTGTATTTGAATGTTGATGATGAGATACTAACTTTTATGGACTTCCATTTTTTAAGTTTTTGTTACTCAAGACTGTCAATTTTTGATAAAGTTGCAATAGATACGTTCCGTCTCTCCATTGTTCACTCAGTTTGCGCCTTTTTCTCAAAATTTATGTACAACATTTAAAGTATGAGGTGAAAAAATCCATCTTTAAACATTGTGGGCCGTGAAAACTGAAAACCTCATCTCTGATGATTCAGTTTTCTTGAGTGATAAACAGGATTTATCCTTTAGTACATAGCTAACTTATTGATTACATGCCTCTCAACCTTGTTATAGACTTTGTATGCCTCTAGTTTTTGTTCTTTTGCCACTGGCAAAAGGAAAATTAAAAAGGTTGTGTTTTTCTTTTGATCTTTTTTTCCTTCCTGTTGGCAGTGTCCCAATGGATGAAGAGGAGGAAGTGGTTCTTGATTATTCATCAGACCCCCTGATAATTGACGGTAACTTCCAGCAACAAGTTCTCTCAGGCATAGCCCGAGCAGGCAGTGCAATCGAGAAGTTATATGGAGGAACTCCTCAAGACATCGAAGGTGTGGTGCGTGATGGCAAGATTTATGTTGTCCAGACAAGACCACAAATGTGAGCTTCTACTCTCTTTTTTTTCGTTATTATTTAGACCATGATAATTTCTTGATTTTACGCTTTGTTGCAACTCTAGAAACCTGAACATCCAGGGTTATGAGACTATTATTTTACGATTGAAAAAGAGATTGTTATTTATCCATTGCCAATTACCCATACTTGTTTCATTAAAGATATAGTGCCAAAGAGTTGTCTTGTAGTTGTACACGAAATTCCCTATGAGGCATTGATCTACCCATTCCTTTGTTGAAACTACTCGTCATGCCAAGTGGGAGAAAAACCATAAAATAACGGTAAATAATAGTATTGATAAAATAATGGTAAATAAGATAGTGGAGTAAATAAAGCTCCAACTGGACGCGAATGGATCCATATCCAAATAGTGCCTAAGGGATTTCTATGGATATAGATCCATTCGCGTTTGGAGTATGAACCACAAGCATATTCCAATCTGTTTTTGTATCAGACCTATGAATCAAAGGGCAACAATTTTTGGGTCTGAGGAGGCAACTGATATAAACATGACTCAAGTGGAATGACATGTTATCTATGGGCTTCAATGATGGCTCATTATCTTTTAAGGGCTCAATGACCGTGCCGTCTTTTATCTACAACCCCTTGACATTTGATCATAGACATGTGGCGAGACCCTACTGACTAACCACAAGGTTACTCTGCATGCCTACCACCCTGTACAAGCTCGGTCATGAATCCTAGTTCGATCCTCTGGGTCGAGACATACGAGTTCTTGACTCTTCATTGCTTGAGGTGAGTTGTTTTGATCTTATGACTAAGGCCTCCTACAAGGTCAGAGCTCGTAGTGCACATGTCAAGCACGTTTCACCTTTCTTGATAATGATTATGTTCTGAAGTAACGGGTCAACAATGTTGGCTACCTTACGCATCGACCTTCATGCCATGATCGACTAAATGTATGTACGGAGCAAGCGTTCTCACTCTCTTCCCCACGAGTGCACATTTTGTGCCATGATTTCTCTAGGTATTAAATGCCTTCCTAGATAGGGCTATAAATGTCCCATTGCTTTCATAGCACAAAGGCATGCTCGGCATATATCAAGCCAACACCTTACAAAAACTGGTCGTATATTTGCATATTTAAAAAAATCTTGGCAAAAGTATGAACGAATCGAACCGCCTAAAAGGTTACATAAGCGATATAAAATAAAATATAAAAACAAAAACAATAAACTAGCATGTACCGAAGGCTAATGACGATGCTAGAGAATGCACCACCAAATGAAATGGCGCCACGCAAATCTGGCCGATGAAATTGTAAGAGATCGAGATGGCTAAATATGAGCGAAAGATGGTGTTTTTGGTGTAATCTGGTGAGTCCAAGAATGTATCTTGGATTGCCTACGATATCCGTGTGAAAGTCCGCGAATCGCCCTTACGTAGCTCCCTAAATTTATGTATTTATAAAAAGCGCATGCCTTCTTCTTCGCCTAGAACTAAGGCGGCGGCCGGAGTTATTGTCATAAATACCTTTAAATGGGCGCTTGCTTTTTTTCCAGTAACTTGTGGGATGTGGACCCAGGAGCACTGGCTAGCGTATCCGAGATCGACTCGACGACGGCCGACGTGGTCGCTCGAGTCCAGACACTTGGTGAATCCCACTCGAGCTGTGGTCTTCACTGGTACGTCTAGTATCGACCCGATGTCGATAGCCGGCCCAGACTTATGCAAACGCCAGATGGACCAATTAGATAATTCCACGTGGAGGTGTGTATTCTCGTATCATCAGCTAATTACCTGGCAATGCAGGCAGGAAGGTGTAGATTTTATTATCAGTCAAATACAGGTAAATTAATACGCAGGAGTATTTACGCTTTCGCAAGGTATGCTCAGACAACTATCTGAGACTAATCCTTCGAGGAGCTGTCGGGCACTAAAGGTGAGGACCTCTCCCAACAAGATTTGCGCATCTACAAGGGCTCGAATCCGAGATCTCTTGCATAAGCGATCAAAGTTCCTCCCACTCGGACCAACCTTTGTTGGTAGGGGTATTCTTTTCAATAGTTAATATTAGCATTATTAGCCATAGCCGTACTAATACTTACTTTTACTTTTAAAAAAAAAATTTCTGATTTTATTGACCAATATAAACAAAGTACTTATATGCGCAACCAGGTGATCATGAACTTTCATAAAATGAATAGTGATTTTTCATCAGAGCAATATATTACTGGCTGTTGCATGAGGAACATCATCATGATGATGTAATGTGGGTTTGGCCCAAAAGGATGATGATGCAAGCATGCTACCATCCACAGGATGTGGGTGCGAAAACATCCTTTCCTAATTCCAATGTCCCTCACTCCCTCTAGCAAACTTTGTTATCCATTTGGCTAAAGGTGAATATTATATTGACACTGTCCTTTTGATACAATCATTGTTTAAACTTACTGGTTAACCTTTTTGCATATATTTGGTGATGGCGTGATGCAAAGCAAGGCATATTACACACATACATACGTATATAGAAACAAAAAGACGAAATAAAATGTGGAATTCTAGTTAATTAGAAAGTAATCAAGTTACAAAATATTGATGGTAAAGTATTTATACATGATACTCCTCCCAATCGGTTATAACATAAATTGTGATTCATCTCAACGTATTGTAGCTGCGTTCTTCTCAGTTGTGTTACCTCAACCGTTCTTCTCAACTGATCCGGTAAGTATCAAGTCTGAACTAGTCTACTCATATGATCAGCTTCAAGTCTAAATTTGTTCTTCTGATATGAACTTCAAGTCTGAGTTTATTCTTCTGGTCTAAAATCAACAGAACACATCCTCCTATCGAACCGGCATCGTCCATCCATAATATATATGTCAACAACACCCCCTCAAGCTAGGGAATACATATACGATCAATTTTGTGAAATATTGATTTCTTCCCACAGAACCATCAATTTTGTGAAATATTGATTTGACAGAATTAGTACCTTCGGCAGATGCATCTCCTCAAGAAGATCTGAAAGCCTCAAGGTATCAACATTAGAAATTCTTGCAGCAAGATTCTTCCAAACTGCATGTGCACTCTTGAAATACATCAAGCTTTGTGCAATGGTGTTCTCCACAGAATTCAGAATCCATGATCTTACTATTGTATCACACTGTCTTCATGCATGAAAATCTGCTGAATCTGTTTCTGGCCTTTTGATTGTTCCGTCTATGAATCCAATCTTATTCTTGTTGATTAACACCATCTCCATAGATATCTTCCATGGATTATAATTTTTTCCATTCATCAATGGCTGGTCAAGTACCGAAGATGGATTTTCATTGGGATGGACATATAACGGACTGGAGGGACTTATTCTTGTTTCTTAGCTGCCATGGCTATCAAGAACTCCAAATTCTTATCAAAACAATGATATATCAATGAAAAACGATCAAGAAATGATCGAAAAGGAAGGAAACACTCATAGTTTACTCTCAAGAAACCGGAAGACGCAGAAAAGATGAAGAACACTCTCAAGATTCTTCAAAAATCGAGAAAAAACGCAGAAACGCTCGTAAATTCGAAATTTACGCGCTCGATACCATGATGAAGTTTATAGAATTATAAACTGAAAGTAAAATGCAGAATTATTACAGATGTTACAAGTTAAGTTTACAATGCAGCTGATCATGAGGTATTTATAGCTTCATACACCTCATGGATCAGTTAGAAGTAAGTTACAAGCGGTTACAACAAATCAGAATCGAATAACCGCTTTCACATTACACTACACTAGATTACTCAAAGAGTCAGCCGTGTCTTCATATTGTCGTCAAGCCAGTCTTTGTGTCTTCATATTATCAGTAGGATGTATCAGCTAACTTCACTCGGAATCCAAACATGCCATTAAGGACTAGGTTATTTCTGTTGGGAACAAGATGCCTTGACCAGGGTTAGTCTTCAAATACCTCAATAACCTGTGTGCTGCCTTCATATAATTTTTAGTAGAAGTGTCTAAGAATTGACTCAGCTGCTGGACTGCAAAGGCAATATCTGGTCTGGTAAAAGTGAGATAGATGAGTTCGCCGACTAATGATCTGTAAGTTGTATTATCTTCCAAATGTGGTGAATCACCATGTTGTAGAGTTTGCCTAGACTCCATGGGTGTCTTGGCAGGTTTTGCTCCTAGAAATTCATATTCTTCTAGGAGGTTAAAAGTGTATTTTCTTTGAGAGATTGATATGCCTGCAGGAGTTCTAGAAGCCTCAATACCTAGGAAATATCTCAATTTTCCAAGATCCTTAATAGTAAACAGCTGATGTAGGGCATCCTCGACCTGCTGAATCAACTGCTCATTTGGGCTTGCTGCTATGATGTCATCTACGTAGACCAGCAAAGCAATAATAGATTGTCCTGACCCTTTTGTGAATAAATTGTGGTCATTCTTAGATGAATAAAACCCTAAGCTTCCAAGGGCTTAGTTAATTTGCAATTCCATTGTCTGCTGGCTTGTTTGAGGCCATACAATGATTTAGTGAGTCTGCAAACTTGATTTGGTTTAGTTGCTGCACAACCTGGGGGTAACCGCATATATATTTCTTCATGCAAATCTGCATGTAGAAAGGCAGTTTTGACATCCATCTGATGTAGTTGCCAATTATTGGCTGCTGCTGCTACTGCAAGTAAAGCTCTAACTGTAGTATTCTTGACAACAGGAGAAAAGGTTTCTTGATAATCAATGTCATATGTTTGAGTGTATACTTTTGCTACTAGTCTTGCTTTGTATCTCTCTACTGAACCATCAGGATTATTTTTGATTCTGTATACCCACTTGCATCCTATGAGTTTCTTCCCTAGGGGTAGATCAACTATTTCCCATGTATGAGTCTTTTGTAGAGCTTCAATTTCTTTTTGCATTGCTTCTTTCCACTCATCATGCTTGATGGCTTGATTGTAAGTCTTAGGCTCTTTAATGGAATCAATGGCATTGATGAATCTGGCATATTCTGGTGAAAGGTTTTTCAGATTCATGACCTCACTCAGCAGGTGTGGAGTCTGCTGAAATGTATGAGCACCACCTTGATAAAGGGTTGATGCTTTTCTAACCCTTATGGATCTTCTTAATTGTGTTTGTCCAGGTGCCTGGCTGATAGTAGCATGATGTGCATGAGATGCCTTGGCTGCAGCTGATCATGTGTCTGACTGGGCTGCTGACTCATTTAGCAGATCATCAAAACTGTCCATTACTTGTAAAGGAACTGGCATATCGGCAAGATATCTAGCCTTACCTAATACCTGTTGAAATGGAGGAAAATAAGTCTCATAGAATTGAGTATTTCTAGCAACAAAAATATCTTTGTTTGTAATGTCCAATAAGATAGCACCCTTAGTGGTGTTTGAATTTCCAAGGTAGACATAAGTCCTACATCTTAAAACAAACTTGGTTCTGTAATGTTGAAGTGTGCAAGAGAAGACCAAGCATCCAAAGACTTTAAACACAAAGTAATCTGGTTTGGTGCCATAAAGCATCTCATGCGGGGTGCTTTCCTTCAGCAGTGGTGTAGGTGTGTCATTAATTAATTTTACAACATGTAAAAGACAAAAGCCCCAATACTCAATGGGCAAATTACTCTGGAACCTCAAACTCCTGGCAACATTCAGCGGATGCTGATGTTTCCTTTCAACAATACCATTCTGTTATGGTGTGCTGACACAGGATGTCTGATAGATAATACCCTGCTGAGCATAGAAATCAGTGAGTTGAAACTCAGCTCCATTGTCAGATCTAATTAATTTAATAATTTTGTGAAATTGAGTATAGACAACAAATTTATGCCTCATAAGAAAAACCCAAGTAAATCTAGAAAAGTCGTCTAATAGTCAAAAAATATTGTTGTCCATTGACAGTATGGTGTCTTAAAGGTCCCCAAATATCTATGTGAACAAGATCAAATATAGCATTCACAACAGTAGTACTCAAAGAAAAATGATTTTTCTTTAGTTTTTCCATAAGACAAACATAACAAAGGTCATGATTACAAAACTTGACATCAGCAGACTGTGAACTAATAACTTGCAATCTCTTATCTGGCAGGTGTCCTAGTCTGTAATTCCATAAAATAGCATCATCTAATCTATCAGATAAGGTGTGATTCTCTACAACATTGGCAACAGTGAGTCTTATTGGTTGATCCACTACATATAGGCCTCTGTGTAACTCAGTTGAACCAATCGCTTTCTTATTCTTGTCTTGCAAAACACACTTGTTAGCTGAAAAGACAGCCACACCTTTTGTATGATTAATAAAAGAAGGTAAAAATAAAAGGTTATACTTAAAACCATGAATGCAAAATACATAATGTAGGACTAGCAGAGGATTGCCACTAACTTGTCCTATATGTGTTACAGAAACATTATTTCCATTAGGTAATCCAATTTTTATTCCAGATGAAGGTTTGGGATTGCTTAATAGATTTAATGATCCTACAATGTGATCTGTAGCACCAGAGTCCAAGATCCATTGTATAGATCTTACTAAATTTAGATCACATGTCCATGTAGCAAGTGAGTAATGTGTGACAATCTTAGCTGGTTGGCCAACAAAAAATCCTGCATGTCTAGGAGGATCAACACTCACAGTGAGCCATCGACTTATCAAGTTCTTTGTGCAAGAAGATTTTGGAACCCCGGCCACGGTGAACTATTCTCGTCCCGATCTCCTTCACGGATCGTTCTTCCTCTATGAAATTAGCCCTTTTTGACTTGAAACCAGGAGGATAGCCATGTTTCTTGTAACAGGTCTCTTTCAGTATGACCATTGAATCCACAAAAACTGCATTGAATCTTCTTGAGATTCTTAGGTATGATATTTGCAGTAGATGTAGAGTTAGGTCTGCTGACTAATTGATTTTGCCCTTGTCAATTTTTCTGAGACAAGAGAACCATAGAATCTTGATTTTTGGCCCTATTAACTATATATAATTTCTGTCTTTCAAATTTACTGGCCATTGCAAAGGCATCATGAATTTATGGGAATGGCACCATCAGCATTGCCTGTGAAACCATTGGTTCAAAATCATCCCTTAAATCTTTTAGGAACTTCATAACATTTTCAACCTCCATATTATCCACTAGTGTGCTGATTGCATTGCAGTGACATTGAGGATCACAAGAACAAACTGACACGGGCCTGATAGTCTTGATTTCTTCCCATAGAACCATCAATTTTGTGAAATATTGATTGACAGAATTAGTACCTTGCTTCAGCAGATGCATCTCCTCAAGAAGATCTGAAAGCCTCAAGGTATCAACATTAGATATTCTTGCAGCAAGATTCTTCCAAACTGCATGTGCACTCTTGAAATATATCAAGCTTTGTGCAATGGTGTTCTCCACAGAATTCAGAATCCATGATCTTACTATTGTATAACACTGTCTCCATGCATGAAAATCTACTGAATCTGTTTCTCGCCTTTTGATTGTTCAGTCTACGAAGCTAATCTTATTCTTGGTGATTAACACCATCTCCATAGATATCTTCCATGGATTATAATTGTTTCCATTCATCAATGGATGGTCAAGTACCAAAGATGGATTCTCATCGGGATGGACATAGTATGGACTGGAGGGACTTATTTCTTGTTTCTTAGCTGCCATGGCTATCAAGAACTCCAAATTCTTATCAAAACAATGATATATCAAGGAAAAACTATCAAGAAATGATCAAATAGGAAGGAATCAATCACAGTTTACTCTCAAAAAATGGGAAAACGCAGAAAAGATGAAGAACACTCTCAAGATTCTTCAAAAAATCAGAGAAAAATGCAGGAAAACATTCAGAAATTCATAAATTTCTGCTCTGATAACATGATGAAGTTTATAGAATTATAAACTGAAAGTAAAATGCAGAATTATTATTGATGAACTGAAAGTTACAAGTTAAGTTTACAATGCAGCTGATCATGAGGTATTTATAGCTTCATACACCTCATGGATCAGTTAGAAGTAAGTTACAAGCGATTACAACAAATCAGAATCGAATAACCGCTTTTCGCATTACACTTACACTAGATTACTCAAGAGTCATTGTGTCTTCATATCATTGTGTCTTCATATTATCAAGTAGGATGTATCACTCACTCATGCTCCTTCACCTCTATCTTTGTAACAAGGTTTGACACCTAAAATCTCATAATCTTGTAACAAATTCAAAGTATACTTCTTCTGAGAAATAGAGATGCCATTAGGTGTTCTAGCAGCTTCAATTCCCAAAAATATACCAAGATCCTTGATTGTAAACTGCTTGTATAAATGATCTTTGACCTGTTGAATGTATTACAATTCTGGAATGATTGTTATTATATCATTCAACATACACCACTAAGGAAATGAAAGACTGACTAGATCCTTTTGTAAATAAGCTATGGTCATGCTTAGATTGAACAAACCACTGACTGTATAGATATTCTATCAATTTGTAGTTCCATTGTCTGCTTGCTTTTTTCAGTTCATATAAAATGACTTAGTTATCTGCAAACCTGATTCGGCTCGCCAGACTTAAAACCTTGAGGAATTTGCATGTATACTTTTACATTGCTACTATTAGGCAATCCTATTTTCATGTCAGGAACATGTTTATGATTACATAATTGTGAAAAAGAACACACATTGTGACATGTGGCACCATAATCCAAGATCAATTGTGTGTAATTTGACAAATAAACAACACTTGACCTTTGACCAGGGGAGAACTGGGTGTTCATGGCATGAATTTGATTGACTCTATGGCATGCTGGTTCAAAATTTAGAAGACTTAAGAGCTTCTCAAATTTTTGTTAGGTGAGACCAAAGATATTGGATCCATTATGTCCAATATCTTGATCCTTCAGCAGCTTATTGATCCACCATATTTTCCCTGTTATTGGAATTAAAACCAGGTTGATAGCCGTGTTTTTGTAGCAATTATCTTCAGTGTGGCCATTAAAACCATAGAAAGTGTACTGAACCTTCTTAGAAACGACCATATTCTTCCATCTGAACCCATTGATTGACACCCACATTTCTTGGATGATTAGTCTTATTGAACTAACTGGTCTGGAACCAAACTGATCATTTCTGAAAATGTCCCTTCTGAACTGATTATTCCTCTGTGCCAATAGAATTGAGGACTCATGATTTTTGACCTTGTTAGAGGAATAGATCTTCTGTCTCTCAAACTTGATAGCCATAGCAAAAGCATCTTCCATTTTTGGGAATGGAACCATCAACATAGTTTGAGACATCACTGGATCAAATCCATCTCTGAGTCCTTTCAAGAACCTCATCACATGTTCAGTTTCCATGTGATCTAACACGATTTTCATAGCATTTCAATTGATCATAATCTTAGTATAATACTGATTCACAGAATTAGTCCCATGTTTAACAGAATTGAATTCTTCAAGAAGATCTGAGAGCTTAAAAACATCTATACTGGAGAATTTATTTGCAAGATTATGCCAGACTTCTTGATCATTTCCCAAATACAATAAACTTAGAAAAATTGTATTTTCAACAGAATTTAGAATCCAGTTCTAACAAATGTATCATATTGCCTCCAAAGTAAAAATTCGGGTGAGTTTATCAGGTTTTTTGAATGTGCCATCAACAAAACCAAACTTGCTCTTTTTGTGATCAAAGCCATCTTCATAGCTTTGCTTCAAGGATGATAATTGTTGCCATTGAGTAGAGGTTGAACTAACACTATAGATAGATTCAAATTCAGATGAATATAAAAGGAATTGGATGGGTTTGATTCTTGTATCTGACTGCCATGGCCTCAAGAACTTTTGAAAACCATTGAATAACTCCAAGAAACCTTTCAAAAACCTATCAAGAACTGGATTCTACTAAGAAAATTCATAGAATACTCTCAAGATTCTGTGAAGAACAACAGAACTTCGAAGAAAACTACCAAGTTTCTTCCAAAAACACCAGAATTGATGCAAATTGCGCATAAGATGTGTTCTGCTGATTTCAGACCAGAATTCATGCTCTAATACCATGTTGAAATTCATAGAAACAGAAAAGACAACATAAAATGTGGAATTCTCATTAATCGGTAAGTAATCAATTTAAGTTACAAAGTGTTGGTGGTGGAGTATTTAAAGATGACACTTTCCCAATAGGAAACGGTTATAACAGAAATAGTGATTCATCTCAGATGTAGCTGTGTTCTTCTCAGTTGTGCTACCTTAGTTGTTTTTTCCAACTGATCCGGTAGGTATCAAGTCTGGAGTAGTCTACACATTTTATCAGCTTCAAGTCTGAATGTATGCTTTTCATCTGAACTTCAAGGCTGAGCTTATTCTTCTGGTCTGAAATCAGCAGAACACATCTTACTTACAAATCAACGTCTTCCATTCATAATATATATGTTAACAACGTACGTACGTACATACATATATATATATATATATATATATAATATTATAACTATTGTGTTGTTATTAACTATATAAATTATTATATCATTTTGATCCCCACTAACCTAAAGTAGCCACTTTAATGTCACGTAGTTTTTGACAAATACACAGCTGAGACAACAAGGATCCTAGACAACAAGGTTGAAATGAAATTTCTAGATCAAAGTGAAAGACAGGCCGAAGCTCATTCATGCATTTGGTCAAACACTTAAAAAATATGTTCGTGTTAGTTATAGTGGTTAAATCGCTTGTAACTGTTTTTATCAACAATTAAGATGTTAATACTACTAATTATAGTCATTATAGATCAATTGTAAACTCAATTTTGTGATTAATGAAATGAATTATTCTAGTTGGGTTTTTTTTTTCCAATTTTCCCGTTTATTAGTTTTCAACCTTCTGTTTTTTTTTCAAGTTCTTATCATTAGAACTTGAAAATCTTCATGGTATCAGATCATTTTGTGCTTTAATCTGCATTTTATTATGCTCATATTTGAGTTCTTGAAGAATCTTGAGAGATTTCTACATTTTTTCTTGTTATTCGTTGGCAACTTTAAGTAGAAATGCAAGTCAAAGAACTAATGTTGCAGCAATCAATGAAGATAAAGGTCTAGAAAATAGTGTCGCAAGTCCATTCTATCATCATCCAAACGAGAATCCTGCAGTAATTTTGGTTTCTCCATTGCTAGAAGGTAATAGCTATCATTCTTTGTCAAGATCAATGTGCATGATGTTAGAGTCTAATAATATGTTTGGATTCGTAGATTGAACTATAACCAAACTTGATGTGAATGATCAATCGTACCATTTTTGAAGTCAATATAACACTATAATGATGTCTTGGATCTTGAAATATATAATACAAGGCATGGCACAAAGCATTTTATGGACGAACACTGTAAGAGAAATTTGGCTAGATCTGCAAGACAAGCTTTCTAGTGTGGATTGCTTTAAAATTTCAGATTTAGTAGAAGAAGTTAACATGATTAAATAGGGAAATATATTTGTGATTGGGTATTTTACTAAACTGAAAACAAAATGGGATGAAATCATGGTGTTAAAACTAGTACCATATTGTGAGTGTGGGAATCCTTGCGCTTATAACATACATAAACTAACAGATTTTATAGAAGCATATATACTATGTGATAAGATTCATGAAGGGTTAAATGATAATTTTGTACCAGTCAAATCCCAAGTATTATTGATGAATCTCTTACCTACTGTTAAGAAAGCTTTTTATATGGCTATTAAGTTAGAAAGGCAAGCACAATATGCCATAGGACATCCTCAAATTCTGTGGCCATAACTCTTATGAACAAGTCTTTTCATTAAGAACAAGGGACATGGCAGCTTCTGAATCAAAACATATTTTAGACTCATAATAATTGTCAGAATTTCAAGAAATCTAGTCAAAATGTTTAGAATAATGGAAAGGGTACAATGCACTCACTGTGGTTTTAATGGTCATACTTTGGATAAGTTCTACAAGAAACATGGTTATTCTTCTGGACTCAAATCGAGGTATAAGGCAAATACGTTTCACCAAGATGAAGAAGATTACCTAGAGTGTTTTGTTCCAATGCAATAATCAAATGAGAACCATGCTAATGTTGGACTAACACAGAATCAGATTAGTCAGCTACTGAAACTAATTGACAATTCAAACACTGAGGGTATCGACACTGAAAAAACACCATCAATCATGTGACAACCCTAACCACCAACTTCAAACAAGATCCTTGAGATCCAAGGTATGTCTTCTTGTGATTCTAAATAGTATATAGTAGATTCAGAGCTACTGCACCACATAATATTTGATAACCACTTATTTATAAGTAAAACTAAGTATGTGGTGTCATCATTGTTACTTCTTAATGGTCAGACTATACATATAAACTTTGTAAGAGAAGTTAAAATCAATTACAATCTGATCTTATCTCAAGCTCTATGTGTCCTAGGTTTCAAATATGATACGTTGTCCATCAATAGACACACAAGGAATTCTAGTATATCTATTGTTTTTGTTGGTAATGAGTGTTTGATGCAGGACAAAACAAGTTAGATGATAATTGGATCAGCTAAAAAAAGAAAAATGGCTATATGTTTTGAAATCAGATAAGAAGAAAATCAAACCCGTCATTTCTTTAGTTGATATGAATGAAAAATATACATTGTGGCATTATAGATTAGGTAATTTGTCACATGACAAGTTAGATTTGTTGCATGAGAATTGTAATAAGATTCAAATAACCATAGATTGTGTTTGTTATATTTGTCTTCTAGCTAAACACAAAAAGTTTACTTTTCCATTAAATAACTCTATAACATGTGCTACATTTGATCTTGTTCGCATGGACATTTGGGGGCCTAATAGAAAACCAATTATTCATGGTCAATCTTATTTTCTAACGATTGTGGATGATTATAGTAGGTGTTCTTGGGTTTTCCTTCTCAGAACTAAAGATGATGTAATAGTGTTGTATCTGCCTTCTACAAATATGCCTTGAATCATTTTGTTAAGTCAATTAAAATAATTAGATCTAATAATGGACATGTGTATAATTACTATGTGTTCTATAATGAAAAATGTATAGTGCACCAAACCAGTTGTGTAAACACTACACAACATAATGGTGTTGTGAAAAGAAAACACCAATATGTACTCAATGTTGCAAGAGCCCTAAAATCCCAGGCTAAGCTTCTCTTAAGTTTACAGGGGTATTGAATTCTAAATGTTGTTAATTTAATCAACATAATACTTGATAAGGCTGAAATTATCTCGGGTTGATTAGCGGTGTTTATGTGGTGGATATCTGGCTAAAGTGGGTGATTTTACCCGTGGTTGAGTGGAGGTGCTCAAGAAAAAGATGAAGATCTTTAAGAGCAAGATGATATGAGTGTTTGGTGTTTTGTGTTTTTGGAGCTGAGCCTGAAAGGCTGCCTAAGTACCATTTTTAAAGGATCAAGCCAATGCGTAGTTCTGGAAAATGAAGCCCCCATTTTGTCAAGGGTGTGATGCTGCTCTTTAAAGGGCCATGAGTTGGCTGTCACCAGGCTATTGGACGAGCTGGCGAGCTGGGAAGCTACCGAGCTGAGGTCGGTCTTAGAGTGCCGAGCTGATGTCGGACTTAGAGAGCCTAACAGAGGTTGGTCTTAAGGTGCCGAGCTGAGGTCGGTCTTAGAGTGCCGAATTGATGTCGGACTTAGAGTGCCGAGTTGAGGTCGGACTTCAGGGTCGAGCTGAAGAGCTAGCGAGCTGAGAGATCTTGGCGAGCTGAGAGCCTGACGGCCTGAGAGCATCGTTTATGAACTTTGTTGCCTAGTTGTGTTGGCTTTGTTCGCGTTGAAGGATGGCGAGCTGGAGGGACGAGCTGTTCGGCCCCCAGTGCTTTGTATCGAGCTAGTTGTTTGCTGCTTCATTCCCGTTGCCTTGGCCAATGATGAGAATCATGATAGCATGAGGCGGGGCTGAGCCGAGGACCCTATCCGTTACTCGGCTTATGACTCTTTTCTAGATTTGGCGGGGCTTTGCTGATTTTGGCATATCAATGGCCCCCTACTCCTTGAGCTCTTCACTTTACAAGTGAGAGTCATGGAGTAAAGTTGTAGATGACTTGATGTACCATTTTCCAAGATGATTGTTGCAGAGCGATATGTTGAGATAACATCAGACTCATTTAGCGTAGTTTGTTGGTGCCGTGCTTAGATAGCGAACAGACTTACAGAAGATTAGCTCGAGTACAAGCTCCAAATATTATGCCGAGTGACGATGACCGATTTAGTCACCTAAATAATCCGGGCCTTGATTTGATCTAGTGATGAACACCCAAAACCCTAATGCCTAAATAATAAGAATGTGTGTGTTGTGATTTGCGGCTGAGTCTAAGAATTTATCTTAGATTGCCTACGTATCCTGTTATGTTCCAGGAATCAAGCCTTACGTAGTTCCTGGATTGTGGTATTTATAATGACAACACATGCCCTAACCCTAACACTAGGTCGGTTTGAGTTATTTTCATATTTACCCTTAATGGGCCTTAACCATTGCCCAAGTTATCACACTGTTAATGGGCCTTGACAGCTGGTGCGGACTCCGTCCTCCATGTCGATGTTACCGACCTGCGGTACTCGACTCTGGGACTCATTGTCCTACACTGCTCGATTCTCAATCGTCGTAGCCTGGGCATCGACATGAGTACCTTAGTGCTAATCCATAATGTGAGGACCAACCGATAGATGACACGTGGAGGGGTGAATCTCTGTATCGTAGAATACTTCTCTTACTATCTGGGCCGACAGTAGCTTACCGACTTCCAATTCTATGGCTTCTAGTCGATCTGGTGTGAAGTTTCTCTTCTTTTGCCAAACTGGCTTCTTAGCTTGATCTATCTCGAGCTTATGGACTGCGATGTCTGTTGGTAACCCCGGCATGTCGTTAGCCTTCCAGGCAAAGACATCACTGAACTCGATCAATAACTCGATTAGCAACTGATAAGCGGATTTTCTACGGTCCGGTCGATCAAGTAAAAACTCGAAACCTTAGCAAAATCTACTTTCTAACCGGCAGTGGACCGGGTCGATTGCAGGATAGTGCTTGAGGAGTCCGAGGTCGAACCCACCGAGGTTGAAGAAGAGGAAACGAGCTTTTGGATGGAAAATGGTGGATATCAAGGGGATTAGTGCCGACATATGTAAGCACAAAATCATCCTCGAGGATGGGGCGAGACCGAGGCGCCAACCGCAGCGAGACTGAACCCGCATTTATCGGAAGTGGTAAGAAAGGAAGTGGTGAAGATGTTGACGTTGGGCATCATCTACCCCATCTCGGACGAAGGAGTGGGTGAGTCCCACACAGTGTGGTACCTAAGAAGGGCGGCATTACGGTGCTAACAAATGAGCAAGGTGAGTCTTTTTTCGCACGCCTGCATCGGGTCATCGAGTCTGCATTGATTTTCGTGATGTTGAATGAAAAGACTAGGAAGGATCATTTCCCACTCCCGCTTGTTGATCAAGAGTTAGATAAGCTTGCTTTGGTCATGCATTTTATTGTTTTCTTGATGGATTTAGTGGTTATTATCGATTCACATTGATGTCAATGACCAAGAAAAGGCCACGCTTACATCCCTATGGCACCTTTGCATTTCAAGAATGCCTTTTGGGTTGTGTAACGCACCCGCGACATTTCGAGATGCATGCTTGCCATTTTTGCTTGATTTGATTGATAAGTGTATGGCGGTGTTTATGGATGATTTTACGCTTTTGGGGACAGTTTTGATGCATGCTTGACTAATATAGATAGAGTGCTCGCTAGGTGTGAGGAGACCGATTTGATTTTGAACTGGGAGAAGTGCCATTTTATGGTGACTGAGGGAATTGTCCTAGGTCATAAGGTTTCAGCTGAGGGGATAGAGGTTGATAGGGCTAAGGTAGATGCTATTTCTAGGTTGCCTATGCCTACTAGTTTGAAAACGTTAAGATCTTTTTTGGGGCATGCGGGGTTTTATCGTAGATTTATCCCGAAGTTTGCCCAAAAGGCTACACCTCTTACCTCTAGATTGAAGAAGGGAGTAAATGTGACTTTTGATGATGAGTGTGTGGAAGCTTTCGAGGAGATTAAGAAGCTTTTGACTGAGGCTCCGATTTTGATAGCTCCAAATTGGGAGCAAGAGTTTGAGGTCATGTGCGATGCTAGCCATTTGGCAGTAGGGGCAGTGTTAGGACAAAAGGTGGATAAGTTGTTTCGACCGATTTATTATGCAAGTCACACCTTGAATCCGGCGCAACAGAACTACACCACGACTGAGAAAGAATTGTTGGTGGTAGTTTTTGCTTTCGACAAGTTTAGATCCTATCTGGTGGGGTCTAAAGTGATTGTCCATACAGACCATTCCGCATTGCAATATTTGTTCGCTAAGAAGGATGCGAAACCGCGTTTATTGAGATGGATTTTGCTCCTTCAAGAGTTTGATGTGGAAATAAAAACCGTAAGGGTTGTGAGAATATGGTAGCCGATCATCTTAGTCGGATTGAGCCAGTTGAGGGTGACGAATCGAAAGGGTTGAAATAGATGACTCGTTTCGGATGAGCGACTTTTTGTGGTAGAACTATGTTACCGGAAAACGAGGGAATTTTACGAAGAAAGGAAAGGAGGGAGCTCCGTGGTTTGCACCGATTGTGAATTACCTGGAAAGTGGATTTATCGAGTCGGAGTTAGACGAGAATCGAGAGGAGGAAGTTAGTGAGTGAGGCTAGATACTTCGCTTGGGAGGATCCTACTTGTTTCGATTGTGTCTTGATGGCGTTACGAGAAGATGTATAACGAGGCGAGAGATTGAGCGTGTTATCCTTTGTCATGATAGAGAGGCCGGGGCCATTTCTCGGGACAAAGGACCGCGTTGAAGGTTTTGCAAAGCGGGCTATATTGGCGACAATTTTTAAGGATGCCTACGCTTATGTAAAACCTCGTGATGCGTGTCAACGTTCGGGAGAATTTCTAAGAAAAATGAGATGCCTCAACGACCTATTATTGTTTGTGAGGTTTTCGACGTTTGGGGAATTGACTTTGTGGGACCCTATCCCTCTTCTTTTGGCAACAAGTTCATTTTGGTAGCTTGTGACTACGTCTCGAAGTGGGTGGAAGCGATTGCAACCCCCACTAATGACAGACACGTGGTCATTAAGTTTCTCAAAAAATTCATTTTCACACGTTTTAGAGTACCTAGGACTATCATTTCTGACAATGGCACTCATTTTGCGAATAGAGACTTAGATAAGCTACTCCTTAAGTATGGGGTGACTCATAAGTTGGGAACGGCTTATCACCCTCAAACGAGTGGCCAAGTGGAGGTTTCAAATCGAGGTATTAAAAGGATTCTTGAACGAACTGTTGATAAAAATTCTAAGAGTTGGTCCAAAAAGTTGGATGACGCTCTTTGGGCTCACAGAACCGCATTCAAGACTCCAATTGGTATGTCGCCGTACATGATTGTCTTTGGAAAAACGTGTCACTTACCAGTGGAAGTTGAGCATAGAGCGCATTGGGCTATTAAGGAGTTAAATATGGACGAGACTCTTAGTGGAGAGAGAAGGATGGCTCAGTTAGTCGAATTGGAGGAGTTTCGACTACGAGCCTATGATTGTTCGGCAAGATACAAAGAGAAAACCAAGCTTCTCCACGATCAACTGATAAAGCCGAAGAAGTTTGAGGTAGGAGATGAGGTTCTGTTGTATGATACCCGTTTACATCTTTTTCCGGGAAAGTTGAAGTCTTGATGGTCGGGACCTTACACAGTTGAGAGGATTTTTGACTCGGGGGCTTTAGAGATAAAGCACCCCAAGCATAGGACTTCAATCACAAATGACCTTCGTTTGAAGAAATATGAAAAGTTGCCGTTTGATGAAGCTCTCGAAGTGGTGATTTTGGAGGATCCTAAGATAGAGGAAGCCAATTGTTTAGTCCCGTTATGGACTCCAATGCATGACATCTTAACTTTATAACTCACCGTCCGTTTTCTTTCTACACCTCGTCTTCCTCGCCCGTATCGGTGGTATAATTTTGAAAAAACCGATATAGTATAAGTCATCTTTGTCGAGCCAACGACGTAAAACAAAGGCGCTTGGTGGGAGGCAACCCACCCGTTTCTCCGTTTTGCTTGTTTTGCGGTGGTTTTATTGCTACTTTCTTTTGCCCTGTTGTTTTAGCCATAAGGCACGTACTTTTCATCTTTTCATGCCTCATGTGACTTGTCTTGGATTTGTGGATTTTGTGTTGGGCACGTTTGGACGTGATTGGTTGTTATTGTATGTTTGAATCATATTTAACTATTTTTATGATATACTTGTTCAAGTTTTCTGACGTGACGATGTCGTTCTTTTTATTATCCCCGGAATTCCCCATATTATATGCTTTGGCACGCGGACCATGTCCCGTGCATGTATTTCTTGGATGTTTTTCAATGACTAGGGATTCGGGATGGACTACTTTCACGACCGTTACGGGACTTGATCGCGCCGTTTTGCCGGGCTCATAAGCTAAGTCTTTCTTTTTCCTTCTCGTTCACACACCGAGGACGGTGCTTCACTTTAGTTTGGGGGGGGGGGACGACTTAGCTTATTCGCGTGTTCTTAAAAGTATTATGCCGTGATGTGATAAACTTGGTTTTTACTCGTTTCCGAGTCGATTCTTAGGCCGTTTTTCAAATTTTTCCAAGATTTTACCACCACGTTATATGCATGCCGTTCACAATTGAGTGGTGAAATGTCTTTAGTTTTGTGAATGTCTCACAGTGAGTCCATATTGTCATGATACGGAGCACTTTTTAGTACACGTTTGACGACGTTTTTGCGTATCACGATTACTTTACACACCTGTACCCCTAGTTTCGAGGCGAAATAGAAGGATTGGCCTTGGTAGGAACACAGGATGACAGTTTTGGCGTTTTTTTTTTACCCTACTTTAGCCAAATAAGCCTGAGCCGAATGTTTGACCTTCGTAGCCCCTCTCAGCCTTGATAGAATGGTCCGACCACCATTCGCATTATAACCATTTCGTTACTTAGTCAGAAACCTACCCTTGAGCCTTATTTTGGTCACATTCCCTTCATTTGACCCTACGAGTGGACTTAGTCTCTTGTTAAACCACACTTGCCAAGGCAAATGTGGGGTGGGGGGAGATGTTGTTTTTGAGTCGGGTTGTTGTTTCCTCAGTTTTAGAGCTATAAGAAGGGGAGGAGCTCGAGTGATCTTTTTATAAGGCCTTTGGTTCAAAGAAGAAAAGAAAGAAAAGTTTAAAAAATAAAATAAAAAAAAATAAAAAAAAAATAAAAATGAAGTGAAATAAAAGTTTGAATAAAGTGAATAAGTGTTGAGTCAAAGAAAGCCTTGTGCGGACGTGTATTGTTTGTCCATATAAAGTTGAGTTTGGAAGTTGTTTTGATTTGTTTGATGATCGGAGGAGTTTGGTGTTGATTTGTATGGTTGCAAGGAGGAGATACACTTGTTGATTTGGTTCACTCATATTTTCTCTTCTCCAGTTCCCAAATTATCCTTTCGGTTAGCCCCCTCTCGAGCCTAACGTTATAACCATTCAAGTCCTGCTGGACCGTGTTTAACCTTGGTTAATCCCGATTAGTGGAGATTCTAGGAAGGGCAAGATTGTGTAAAGTCATTTGTCCGGTATTCCAAGCCGGAAATCGTATTAAGCACAAGTCGTCGTCATTCAACACACACTCACTCCGTGTCATGATTTGGTAGAGTCAATGTAATACATTCACTTAGTTAAACTCTTTTTACCTCGATATTTTGAACCACATGCATGTACCGTAAAGTTGATTCCTTGGTATTGTTTGAACGCCTAATTTACTCGAGGACGAGTAAAGGCTAAGTGTGGGGTGGTGATGGGAACCAACTTTACAGTACATTTCTGTACAGTTTAGCCCATGATTATCACATTTCTGGCATGTCTCGGGTGAGTTTAGACCCTATTTTGAGTATGAAATGAGGTTTTATTGCACGGCGAGTGACTGTCGGTTTTCCGTAAACTCGGCCTTATTTTAGCATTTTATACTGCTTTCCGAGCACCCGTAGTTGCGGGGTTACGCGTTTTCTTGTTGTTTTCATATGGATGCAGGACTAGGGTGTCTCGAGAGCCGGAAGACGAGAATTATTGAGGTTGGACGTGTCCGGTGCAAGAAAAGAGTGAAAAACGAAGGAAAAAGTGAAGTCACAGCCCGGACGGGCGTTTGCATCCATGGACGGGCGTCCAGGATTTGTGGACGGGCATTCAGGAAATCTGGACGGGCGTCCAAGTCTATCAGGATAGAGGGATTTTCAGCTGGACGGGACCCCAGACGGGCGTTTGGTGAAGCTCAGCCCGACCCAAAAAGCTCAAATAAGGCGGACGGGCGTCCAAGTAAGCAAACGCCCGTCCACTCAAGAACAACCCACTCGGACGGGCGCCCAGAAGCCGGGGCGGGCGCCCATACGCCGATCATATAAAGCGACTCATTTTCTCACAAATGCAAAAGCGTAAAACAGGGGAGTAGGTTTTTAGGCGATTTGGGGCGATTTTCTTCATCCTTAGGAGTTAGAATTAGTGCTATATATCATTAGAATCGTCTTTCGATCCTCTCTTTGATTGTACAACTTAAATCTTCGATCTCTAACATTTCGATTGTCAAGATTCGATCTTTTGTAAGCACATTTGGCACCTCCTTCAAGTTGAGTAAAGTAAGTATGTTCTTTTGTTATTCTATTGTTGTTGTGATGTTTTTCTTCCGTTTTTATTGCTTAGATTCGATTATGAGTAGCTAGATTCCTTGTATGGTTGAACTATGTGAAGATGGGTGAAACGCCGTTAGATCGATGAACCGGAAGGTAGTGTAGTGCGTAAATAAACGTTCTAATTAATAACCCGTATTTCGAAACTTGTTTGAATCATTTTTTGAGTTAGATTGATCACCTAGTTCACCATTGCACACACTTAGCTTATAAATGTATGTTGCGGCGATGTGTGGGAACGGGGTTCCGAGACCGTAGAAGTTTTGAGCTTGAAAGGTAGTTTGACACCTACCCGTGTACTAGATTGACACCCTAGTCATCAAGTCCAAATCCAATACGGGGTTTGTCCTATGAGTTATCGTTAGACGAGGGTAGAGTAAGGCTCGTTCGGGGCAATCTTTCCGAGGTAAAGTAATCCGGCAAAGCGTGGTTCACCCATACCCTTTTTAATTGTTGAGTCAGTAGAGTAATCTTTCTTTTATACAGTAGTTTCACTTCATATCTATCTGTTGACCTGAACTGAGCGCTAAGTCAACCGTGGTGTTCAAAACCAATCTCTGTGGGTTCGACCTCGGACTCCTCAAGCACTATCCTGCAATCGACCCAGTCCACTGCCGGTTAGAAAGTAGATTTTGCTAAGGTTTCGAGTTTTTACTTGATCGACCGGACCGTAGAAAATCCGCTTATCAGCAACTGTTTTTCTTTGGCCGGGATCCAAATCCCGACCTGTACACACTGATCGTCTTCTCATTCCCAGAGACGAACATTCTCGACTGCATCACTGAAGACCTAGCTCTTCTCCTCTTCTTCCTCCGGAATTAGTTCCTCGACCAGAACTTGTTGTACTGCCATTTTCCCGTTCATGACAATGGAGTTACAACTCCGCGCGGCCTCAACATCTCCCTTTACCTAGTGGGAACCGTTCCTGGTAGGAAACTTCATGCTGTTGTGGAATGTGGAGATGATAGCGCGCAGGTCGAAGAGCGCAGGCCGTCCTATAATAACATTATAGGCCGAGGGAGCTTTGACTACCACATAGTTTAACTCAAGGGTCCTTCATTTCTCGCCATCCCCGACCGTTGTGAGTAACTTTATCGATCCCATAGGATGAACTGCTTGCCCTGTGAACCCAAACAAAGGAGACGCTATAGGAGCTAGGTCCTTCTCCTGTAGCTTCATTGCCTGAAAAGCCGAGTAATACAAGATGTTTACCGCGTTGTCATTGTCGATGCAGACCCTTGACACACGGGCTCGACTAATCACCGCTTCGATAACCAACCCTTCACTATGACTCCGAGACTTGGGGATATCATCTTGGGGTCCACACCCGACTGCTGTCGTAAACCTCATTTGCTTGCGTTCTCTCGAGCTGTCAGCTGGTTCTCGACTGGCTCGGTCTTTATCGTTCTCCCCTGGCCCGAAGATCGTATTGACATAACTGTTCGGTCGATTATCGTCGTACTTGTCTCGACCATAGCTATCTCTGTTATTTCTATCATGGTCCGGAGATCGATTTCGTTGAGGTGATCGCTCTCTCCGTCTTTGAGCATCTCGGCCTCGACCCCTGTCATGATCGGTGTTCTTCCTTTTGTACTCTCTATGCCCTTTGGCTCATCACATCGAAATCTATCGACTACTTCATCTAGCTTTCCTTCCTGAATGCAGATGTCGATGTCTCTTTTTAGGTCGTTACAATCCTCTGTGGTATGGCCTATGTCCTCATGAAATTCGCAATATTTGCTTGAATTCCTCTTTTCTCGAGGTTTCTTCAATGGTGGCGGTCTTTTCGCTATGTTTTTCGAGAGCATGATGGATAACACTTCTGCTCAAGACCGATTAAGTGGGATGAAATCCCTGTCGCGTTTAGCTCCTTTCTTTCCTAATCGGTCTGAGACGGGCGCCTCTATACGGTCCCAGACTGAGGGTTTACTCTCGACATCCTGTCTCCTGGATTGATTCTTGTTCGGACCTCGATTGTCTTTCTTCGAATCCATCCAGTCGGATTGGGTGTGCCTACGCACTGCCTCTTCCCCCTGACAGAATCTGTGCACCACGTTAACACACTCGTCCATGGTGTGAGGGACGTCTCTGCTCAACTTCATGTATAACTTCGTATTACGCAGTCCCCCCACAAACAATGTGATCAGAAGTCGATCATCTACATCCTTGACCTACATGGCCTCGAGATTAAATCTCTTTAGATAATCCAGTATTGTTTCATCCTTTTGCTGCCTCATGTTCATGAGGTGCGTGGCGCTTAAGTGAAACTTTTTGTTGACGATGAATGCATCCCGAAACTTGCGGGCTAACATGGTAAAATTGGAGATCGACCCGGGTCGTAGCTTGGTAAACCATTCCCTGGCTCGACCTACGAGCAGTGTCTCAAATGCCCGACATCGCATCGCATCAGGTGCGCCGTCCAACCTCATCTGAGATAGATACCTGTATAGATGGTCTTCCGGATCGGTAGTACCATCGTAAGGCTCTATCTTCGGTATCTTAAACCCCTTAAGTTTAGGGAAACTCTCGATCTCCTTCGTGAAAGGGGACTCCAACCATAGCGAGACATGACTTTTCCCTAGAATAACGTCCAGCTCCTCCCTAACGCTGTCCTCATCCATCTTCTGATGCTTCTGTTGGATCTCGCGTCTCTTTCTCTCTACAGAGCTGGAGGACGCACTGACTTCGTCTCCGGGAGTCTGCTTAGGCTTTTCTGCAGCGTCCTTCGGACCGCCGTCTGCTGCTGCATCTTTCGGGCCGCCGTCTGCTTGCGGCTGCACCATAAATGCCTCTGCTATAATACTAGACATTAATTCGCGATCCGCCCCTGCCAACTGATCCACGATAGCTTGGTGTTATGGAGCAAGACCCTGCTTTTCTCTCTAGGGATTTTCATGGACGGGGTCCAAGACTGGATCTTTCTCTCCCTCAGCATCTAGATCTATCTGCTCGTTAATCTGCAAGCTCTGTTGATCTGTGGCTTTGGATGCGGTTTTCTTGGCGTTCTTTTCCTTGGAGGGCATCGTGATCTTGGTGTATTCAACAGTAGAAGGGCCCTCCTTCTAGCGCCAATGACGATGACCGATTTAGTCACCTAAATAATCCGGGCCTTGATTGGATCTAGTGATGAACACCCAAAACCCTAATGCCTAAAGAATAAGAATGTGTGTTGTGATTTGCGGCTGAGTCTAAGAATTTATCTTAGATTGCCTACGTATCCTGTTATGTTCCAGGAATCAAGCCTTACGTAGTTCCTGGATTGTGGTATTTATAATGACAACACATGCCTTAACCCAAACACTACGGTTTGAGTTATTGTCATATTTACCCTTAATGGGCCTTAACCCTTGCCCAAGTTATCACACTGTTAATGGGCCTTGACAGCTGGTGCAGACTCCGTCCTCCATGTCGATGTTGCCGACCTGCGGTACTCGACTCTGGGACTCATTGTCCTACACTGATCGATTCTCGATCGTCGTAGCCTCGAGTCTGGGCATCGACATGAGTACCTTAGTGCTAATCCATAATGTGAGGACCAACCGATAGATGACACGTGGAGGGGTGAAACCCTGTATCGTCACCGAGCTGGAATCAAGCTTATAGAAGATTCGATCGAGGACAAGCTCTAAATATCTCGCCCATTATCCCGGGGTTTTAATGCTCGAAGAGGGAGACATGGTAACAAGGTTGTGTATAACACAGCCCACATTCATTGTAGTCTCAGAAGTGGCATTGGGAGTGGTTGATACCTCCAACTTACTGGTTATAGGTTGAGATGAGTCAGTGTGTATACCACTATTCACATTCTCCATGAGCCTCATTAATGTAAATAGTAGTGGAAGTAGTTATTACCTCCAACTTATTGGTAAAGTTTTTATCTCGCACTTCCATATGTGTCTTCCCTTTAACCATTCTGCCTTTAGGAACATTTGTCCACTGATCTTCAGAAGTTTAATGATGCCGAGCTGGAGTCGGGTTGATAGAATATTTGCTCGAGGGCGAGCTTTAAATATGATGCCAAGATGGAATCAGGCATATAGAAGATTCGCTCAAAGGCGAGCTCCAAATATGATGCCGAGCTAGATTCGGTCTTATAGTTCCACGCTATGAAACTGACGGGCTTATGATGCCGCGCTATGAAGCGGATGGGCTTATGATGGCGCTCTATTAAGTAGACGGGCTTAGGTGCCGTACTATGTAGCGGACGGGCTTAGGTGCCGCGCTATGAAGCGGACGGGCTTATGATGCCATGCTATTAAGCAGGCGGGCTTAGAGTTGAGGCCGTGCTACTAAGCGGGCGGTCTTTTGGTGCCGCGCTATTAAACGGACGGTCTTTTGGTGCCGCGCTACTAAACGGATGGTCTTTTGGCAGGGACGGTCTTTTGGTGCAGCGCTATCAAGCGGACGGACATGTTGTTGGTGAAGAGAAATCCTATTTTGATGACGAGCTGACCTCTGGTGAGTTCCAAAAATATGAAGGGTCATCCCGCCACTTTTGGTCGGGAGAGTTCCAAAAATAAGATAGCTCGACCCATGACGGACTATTTCTAGGCTATACAATCCTTACCGGCAGTGTACCGGGTCAAATTGTAGCGCTAGTATGGTGAGTCAGGTGTCGAATCCTCAGGGAAACGTGTGGTAATTCAGAGTGTGGTTAAACACCAAGAAGCTATTATTAACTCGATCTAAGTCGCAGTTTTTACCTTTTATAGGGTTAGATTGTTATAGTTAGATGTTAGTAAAACAGTAAATAAATACTTATATAATATACAGATATATATATAAATATATAAATACATAAATAGATACATAGACATAAATATATATATAGATATATAGATATATATAATATAAATACTAATATAATATATAGAAACTAGCCAAGATAATGTTATTGAACCATGATCCCTTTTTAGTTAAATGATGAGACAGGTCTTCCTTTTTCAAGGTGTAATTATTATGTGAAACGGTGCACTCCTCACTTCAACAGCTTCTCTCACACGAAAGCGTCATTTAAATCGTCATATGTCTCATCAATCAAGCCCAATGTCATCCAAAAGATTGGGTACTCCGTTTTGTCATGCGGTCAATGTCAAGGATCTCGATCGTAACATGTAAATTAACGTAATAAGATCTTGAGCACAATTTTAATAAGATTTGTTTCTCTCAAAACAAATCGCCCCGGAGGAAATAGGATTCCGTTGTCACGTTTTCACTCGCCATTTTTACCTCCGGTTTTCTACCTTTTTTCTCATATCCTAACTTCACCGTTTAGTTCGTCATTAGGTTACGATTCAGTTTATATTGATTAGCTATGTCAATATTAACGTTTCATTAAGCTCAAGTAGAAAAAGATTCATCATATTCAATTTTAATCATTTTTAACATAGTCAATCATCCATTTTACCAAAAAAGATTAAAATAGTTCAATTACATATTTTGGCTAATATTACTAATACTAATATATATATATAAATAGATAGAAATAATAAACATAATAACATTAGAATATATTATGATTACAATTTGTTGAATCGGGTTGTTTCCACCGAGATAGAGCATAACAAAGCTTCAAAATCAACAATCTTCGATAATTATTCCATCATTACAACGATACTATAACTTTTATTATATATATATATATATATATATATATATATATATATATATATATATATATATATATATAAACATATATATAAACATATATATATATATATATATATGGGCCCAAAATGATGAAAACAAGAAAAGAGAAGAAAGGAGATGGAAGAAGAGGAAATGGAGGAAATGGGAAGGAGATGAGAAGAGAGGGGCAAGGATTGTGATGAGTTTGGGGAGGTATTTATAGGGATATATATATATATATATATATACACACACATATATATATATACACACACACACACACATATATATATATATATATATATATATATATATATATATATATATATATACACATATATATATTTATAAGAGTATATGCGATGGATATTTGCTAGCAAGTTTTTTAGAAGATGGTGGGTGTAATGATGAGTTATCACATGCACCACTAGGTGGTTATAATCAAGTTGGGAAAATATCTTCACTTTTCCCGGCGTTTCTATTGCGGCGCTTATCAATAAAATAGCCATTACTTGAGTTGTAGACCTCCAATTGACGTGATTCAAAATGCGTTGGAAAGCTCATTTGAATATCTACAACTTTTATGAAGAACTCTTCCCCAGAAAATGCCTCTAAGTTGGGTCAAATATCTGTCGAAGATATTTTACGGTATAAGTTCGTAGGAAAATCGACCCTTTAAACTCGTAAGCTTGTGGCATCTTCTTCTTTCCCTCAAAATCCATCTTTTAGTGCTAAAAACATGTCATTACGTGGAATCTTGGTCAATGTATAATCCTGCAATGAACCACCAAAACACCAAACGTAAATCCGACACGACACTCAGTTTCTAAACCGGTACAAAACTTATAAAAACTTATAAAAATACGATAATTTATATAATAATACTACTTACACATTTGGATAAAACTTAGTAATTATGACTTGAGTTGGTACAATAATGCTCAAAGTGTTATCAATATTAGGGTAAAATGTCATAATAATGATTGACAATTTGTTGCTCATCACAACTCCCCACTTAGCTTTTGGTCGTCCTCGAGCAAAACAAGCGATAAAACAAATTGAATGAGGGACAAATTCATGAAGATATAAGATGTAAGGGACAACCAGATGTTGCAACCATTAGAATTACAACCAGGCGTTAACCTTAATATAAGTGTATAACAGAGTGTGTGTGTGTGACAAGCATTTTCAATTTCCACTATCCTCTCTTGAATAATTCAAGCAAACGTACAAGTAACCATTCAGACAGTCCTAATGACTTTCCTATGTATAGGCAGTAACAATTCCACACAAAGTTCTCCCGTGTACTTATTAGGATAATCCCTAATGCATATCATTCAGTTTATACTGGGGATAGTCAGAAGATAACTAAGTTTTCAACCATGCTTAACCAAATTTCCACATTGTCATTTGCCAATTTTTACTTAATTTCACATAAATTCACATGTGTAGCATATGCCTTCATTCCCAGCAATAGGACGTTTCGTGATAACACCCTAGCTGGACTACTATCATCAGGTAGTCGGGAGCTTTTAAGCCTCATAGTGATATAGGACGTTTCGTGATAACGCCCTACCGCACTCAAATCATTGGTAGCTACATCTGACATATAAATAGTTCATCTTAGTTTGGTATTATTCCTTTCATTCCATTTTCCCAATAAACTTAACTTATATCCTTCCTATCACATTCAAACCTTCGGATATTCACAATACGCTCGTGGTTAGGTACTAAGTTACTTCACGCAAGTCTCTCTAGGATAAACCACTAGGATACTGAATGGATACAGTTTAAAATTTTCGCTTCAATATCAAAGGCTTACGTGAAAGAATTCATGTTACACAAATAAATTTGGGGTTAAAATGCACTTACGGTTCACGTTGGTTATACACATCCAAATTGATCATTACATCTTCAAATTCATGAAATATATGCCTTGTACAATTTATTTTAATCAACTAAATAATGCTCGAAAAAAATCAAAAACTAAGGGATTTATTGATACAAAATAAGCACTAATGCCATTGCTAGACCAACCACGACTCCACTCCCCACTTACGAACTTACATTGTCCCCAATGTAAAGTGAGTGTAAAAAAAGTTGTTGGGAAAGCAATGGTACACTAAAACAAGTCAAAACAAATACTGGGATTATAAAAAAGGGTGGGTGGGTGGGTCAAAGTTATGACCGTTGTGTGTGCGAGATAAAATAAAAGTGTGTGAGTGTGACAATTAGTAGTGACGACAGAAGGTAGATAAACACACCACATAAACTTTTATTGGTTTAAAACACACAATATTCCATAGTAGTTGAACTAATACATGTCACACATTATTTGAAATTTAAAACAGACTAGATCATGATATGAAATATGTGACAAAGTATTAACTCTGAGTCTTTTTTATACCCAGATCCTCAAGGGTTATTTCAAATCATTCTATCAACCTTCGTCCAAGAAATGATGCATTTGAATTTTCTCTTTGCTTTCTCTCGGGATTTTCGGATAACCACCTAATCGTTCCCGTTTTAATGACATTCAAACATTCATCCCGAGACTTGGTGAAACAAAATGAAAATCAATCCGAAGTATTGGCAAAGTATCATCCAAAGTATGAGTAATTATTATATTTAACATTTTTACGGGTTGCCTCCCGGTAGCGCTTTCGGTTAACGTCGTTTGCTCGACACTTAAACAACCATAATGATGATGATTAACTAATATAATATACTAAACAAAATGGGATACTTCTAACAATTACTCACCAAAGCATGTAACAATTAAGCACACGATCAGTCGAAAATAAATGCTTAAGGAATAATTAAAAAGATAGTACCCGTGATTTTACTATATTTATAGTCTATAGCTAGACTTTCTCTTGCTTCGGTTTTCTAATGCACTGGTGGTGGGTCATCCTCACGCACCGCATCCGTCTTTTTTATCAATACTGGTCTCCAACATATGTTAGACGAATGTCGTCGAATCCAATGGTTCTTGACCTTTTCCTTTCATTTTCGAGCTTTCGGTTTGTGAGCCTTCATATTATTGATAGAGTCATCTTCTTCAACTACCTGCGTGTTAGTACGATCCACAACAAGGGGACACAAAGTGTCCATACAAGAACAAGATTCTAGTGTAGTGCATGGATATTTTAAGTAAATGTTGAAGACAACGCGCTCATCACTCACTCCCAAACTAAGCTCTCCCTTCCGAACATCGATCACAGCTCCCACCGTTGCTAAAAATGGTCTCCCGAGGATAAGGGGTGCACTCCCTACCTCCATATCCATAACAACAAAATCGACGGGGAAGTAAAATTTATCAACCTTAACCAACACGTCTTCAATGACTCCTTTAGGATGTTTAATAGATCGATCTGCAAGTTGGAGAGTCATCTCCGTACGCTTAAGCTTACATATGCCAAGTTTCATGAAATCATTGTAGGACATGAGGTTTATGCTTGCACCGAGATCACAAAGCGCCTTCTCAAACAAAAGTCCCCCAATTTTACATGGGATAGTAAAACTACCAGGATCTTTAAGTTTAGGAGGAAGCTTATGTTGAAGCACGGCGGAACACTCCTCACTTAGACACACCGTCTCATATTCTTCCAACCGTTTCTTTCTGGATAGTATGTCTTTAAGAAACTTACCATATTCCGGCATATTGATTAGAGCTTCAATGAAAGGGATATTAATAGTTAAGTGCCGAAAAGTGTCAAGAAATCGTACGTACTTCTTATCCAACTTCATCTTTTTCATTTCCTCTCTCGGGGGATAGGGAAGTGATTCAAGATCAATTAAATTAGGGTTAGAATGTATACTTCCCTTACCCTTGTCGTTAGACGAAGATGGTGAAGCTTCCTTGGATGTTTGTGCATTTAGAGGACACCGTGTGTCATCATTCTCGCACCTTTTTCTTCGTAATCCGTGACTGGATATGGTGTTTGCCTCACAGGAGTTGAACCGAGGTGAATTTGGGTTGAGCCGGATAAGGTTCGGTTTGAATTGGCCCTTCCAAACTTGATTCCTTTTAACTCGCTTCATTGGACAAGGTCCTTAGATCATTCGAGTCTTGGATTTTTCAATATTCTAGAACCTTGACCCATTCCTCATCCTCACTTTCAGTTTCAATATATCTGCTTTTGTCTTAGGAAATCTTCAATAATGTCCTCTTCCTCTTTGGTGAATTCAGGTTCATCTTTAGATTCCACATTCTTTTCAAATTTACCATCTAAATCATCCTCTACTTCATTATTTCCGAAGTTTTCTAATCCATTACTTCCACAGATTCTTCCACTCTTGGTAATAACAGCTTTTACCTCTCTCGGGTTTCTTTCAGTATTACTTGGTAATCCTCCTGGAGGTCTACTATTTTTACGTTCTCCTTCTCTACTCAAATAATATTCCATATTCCTTACTGATGCTTCTATAATTCTCATTATGGTATCATGTCCACTCATAGATGTTTTCAACGTACTCATATCCCTAGTGGTTGTACCTATAGAAGTTATCCTAGTTTCCATATTTTGAGCTTGAGTATACATCACACCCATCATATTTTCCATTAATTTCTCCCATTTATCAACTCCTTCAGGTTGAGTTGAACTTTGGGTGACCTGGTATGCTTTGAGTGGTATGTTGTGGATATGGTCTAGGTAATGATTGTAGGTTCTGATTCGAGGTATCTCCTTGATAAACCTTATTAGTATATGGATTCTTATATTGAACTGGATACGGTGGTTGTCCTTGCTTACTAGGGTTTTCAGACCAACGAAAAGTAGGGTGATCTATTCTCATAGCATTAAACGAGTTTGAATACGCGTTGTTCAAATTCCTATGCTGTTGTAAAAAACTCACATTTTCCCTTGAATATCCTTCTGGTTCTTCTATCCCTAATGACACATTATCATGATTTGAGTATTCATTTGGTAAGATATTTTCTGAGTTTACATTTTTACTGGCTAATAAGCCGTCAAATTTCCTACTCAAATTCTCCAAGTGTGCTAGAACTTCCGTATTCGATGTATATTCTCCTGCAAATGCTACTTTTCTTGTGCTAGAACCGGTTTCCCACATTCTGTTATTTTTGGAAATCTTTTCAATAGCATCGTGAATTATCTGAGCTTCACTCATCATTAACGAACCACCACATGCATGATCTACATCTGCACGTGAGTCTTTTCTTAATTTACGACAGAAAAGTTGAATTTTCATATCTAAGGAATAACAATGATCGGGAAAAGCTCGTAATAGCTTTTTAAATCTTTCCCAAGCATTTCCAAACGTTTCTTCAGATCCTTGTCTAAAGTTAGCCATTTCGACTATTAATTCCAAATTCATTCCCGGAGTAAAATATTGTTTTAAGAACTCGGTTTGAATGTCTTCCCAACTTGTCAATGAATGATGTGGGAGTGACATAAACCAATCTCGTGTTCTTCCTTTCAAAGAAAAAGGAAACAAAGACATCCTCGTTAATTCACGATGAGCACCTTGACTTTTGGCTGTATTACACAGTTCTTCGAAAAGATAGAGGTGATGATGTGGATCATCATCATCTTCTCCTAGGAATTGGGCTCTTGTGTCAATTAAACCAAAAAGATGAGATTTTATTTTGAAATTATTTGCTCCTTCATTTGGTAAACGAATTGGATTATTAGCCTGGTTTCTTCTTATGGTCTGATCACAAATAGGTCTCGGGTTTGGTAGGTTAGGATTATTACAATTATTCTGGTTTCGATTCTGATTATTTCTATTATTCTGATTCTGATTATTAAGATTCCCTTTGGCATGATCTAGCCCTTGTTCCGGTGTTTCATCACTGACTTCAGCCATTTCCGTATTTCGATTTGAAGATGATCCTTGGTCAGGATTTCCCTGACTGATATGACCTCGTTTACTCTCTACTCTTAACTTCCTTTCGTACATATTTATGTCAGGCTTATAAGGAATGAGTGGGGCCTTACCGCTTCGGGTCATCAACTATCGAAATTAGAAAATGCTCGAATTTGGTAGAAGAAGAAAATTGGTAACTAAAAGAAGGTAGGTACCAACAAAAAAATAAAAAAGAAATGTGATAAGAAGAGTGTTGACTTATCCTCGAGAATTTTGAGCTAATACAAGTAGTAACCATAGACACAATGAATTAGCGCCGTTTCCCCGGCAACGGCGCCAGAAAGCTGACGGACTATTTCTAGGCTATACAATCCTTACCGGCAGTGTACCGGGTCAAATTGTAGCGCTAGTATGGTGAGTCAGTGTCGAATCCTCGTGGAAACGTGTGGTAATTCGTGAGTGTGGTTAAACACCAAGAAACTATTATTAACTCGATCTAAGTCATGAGCTTTTACCTTTTATAGGGTTAGATTGTTATAGTTAGATGTTAGTAAAACAGTAAATAAATACTTATATAATATACAGATATATATATATAAATATATAAATACATATATAGATACATAGACATAAATATATATATAGATATATAGATATATATAATATAAATACTAATATAATATATAGAAACTAGCCAAGATAATGTTATTGAACCATGATCCCTTTTTAGTTAAATGATGAGACAGATCTTCCTTTTTCAAGGTGTAATTATTATGTGAAACGGTGCACTCCTCAGCTCAACAGTTCCCTCTCACACGAGCGTACGAAACTGTCATATGTCTCATCAACTGTCCAATGTCATCCAAAAGATTGGGTACTCCGTTTTGTCATGCGGTCAATGTCAAGGATCTCGATCAGAACAGGTAAATTAACGTAATAAGATCTTGAGCACAATTTTAATAAGATTTGTTTCTCTCAAAACAAATCTGCCCCCGGGTAGGAAATAGGATTCCGTTGTCACGTTTTCACTCGCCATTTTACCCTCCGGTTTTTCTACCTTTTTTCTCATATCCTAACTTCACCGCTTAGTTCGTCATTAGGTTACGATTCTGCTTATATTGATTAGCTATGTCAATATTAACGCTTTCATTAAGCTCAAGTAGAAAAAGATTCATCATATTCAATTTTAATCATTTTTAACATAGTCAATCATCCATTTTACCAAAAAGATTAAAATAGTTCAATTACATATTTTGGCTAATATTACTAATACTAATATATATATAAATAGATAGAAATAATAAACATAATAACATTAGAATATATTACTGATTACAACTGTTGAATCGGGGTTGTTTCCACCAGATAGAGCATAACAAAGCTTCAAAATCAACAATCTTCGATAATTATTCCATCATTACAACGATATTATAACTACTTTATATATATATATATATATATATATATATATATATATATATATATATATATATATATATATATATGGGCCCAAAATGATGAAAACAAGAAAAGAGAAGAAAGGAGATGGAAGAAGAGGGGAAATGGAGGAAATGGGAAGGAGATGAGAAGAGAGGGGCAAGGATTGTGATGAGTTTGGGGAGGTATTTATAGGGAGAGATATATAAATATATATATATATATACACACACACACACATATATATACTTATAAGAGTATATGCGATGGATATTTGCTAGCAAGTTTGTTAGAATATGGTGGGTGTAATGATGAGTTATCACATGCACCACTAGGTGGTTATAATCAAGTTGGGAAAATATCTTCACTTTTCCCGGCGTTTCTATTGCGGCGCTTATCGATAAAATAGCCATAACTTGAGTTGTAGACCTCCAATTGACGTGATTCAAAATGCGTTGGAAAGCTCATTTGAATATCTACAACTTTTATGAAGAACTCTTCCCCAGAAAATGCCTCTATGTTGGGTCAAATATCTGTCGAAGATATTTTACGGTATAAGTACGTAGGAAAATCGACCCTTTAAACTCGTAAGCTTGTGGCATCTTCTTCTTTCCCTCAAAATCCATCTTTTAGTGCTCAAAACATGTTGTTACGTGGAATCTTGGTCAATGTATAATCCTGCAATGAACCACCAAAACACCAAACGTAAATCCGACACGACACTCCGGTTACTAAACCGGTACAAAACTTATAAAAAACTTATAAAAATACGATAATTTATATAATAATACTACTTACACATTTGGATAAAACTTAGTAATTATGACTTGAATTGGTACAATAATGCTCAAAGTGTTATCAATATTAGGGTAAAATGTCATAATAATGATTGACAATTTGTCGCTCATCAACCCACCACGTCCGGGGGTAAGTTCCAAAAAATGAAGCATAATCATTCAAGTTGTTGAACGGAAATAAATACCAATGAGATCTTGTAACTGGATATCTCGTACTGGAGAGCTCGGAGCTAGAGATCTTGTACTTGGAGAGCTTGAGAGCTCGTAGTGAAGAGATTGAGAGCTGGAGAGCCCGTAGTGAAGAGCTTGAGAGCTGAAGAGCTCGTACTTGGAGAGCTTGAGAGCTCGTAGTTAGAGAGCTCAGAGACCTCGTACTTGGAGAGCTCGTAGCGGAGGGCTTGAGCAGGGCGAGCTTATTCTGGCGAGCTTATATCTGGAGACCTCATTCTGGCGAGCTCATTCTGGCGAACTCATTAAGGTGTGCTCATTCTGGCGAGCTCATCTCGTACTCGCGAGCTCATTCTGGTGAGCTCATCTCTGGCGGCTCATTATGGTGAGCTCATTCTGGTGAGATCATCTCGTACCTGGTGAATCTGTGGTGAACATCATGAAGATCATGATGGAGACCTGGAGATCATGATGAACTGAATGAAGATCCTGAGACTTGGATGAAGATTCCGATGAAGATCTTGATGAATGCCCGTCGGAAAACAAAAAATGGGCGGTTTCGGGTCGCCGGAAAACCAAAAATAGGTGGAGATCTGACCATTGGATGGAGATCTTAGAGATCTTGATAAGGATCTTGTAAATCTAGAGAAAAATCTTGTAGGTATAGAGGAAGATCTTGATGAAGACTTGGAGATCTATATGAAACTCTTGTTGAAGACTTGGAGATCTAGATGTAGATCCTGTTGAAAATTTTGAGATCTAGATGTAGATCTTGATGAAGACTTGAGGATCTAGATGTAGATATTGATGAAGACTTGAAGATCTGGATGTAGATCTTGATGAAGACTTGAATATCTAGATGTAGATCTAGATGAAGACTTGAAGATCTGGATGAAGATCTTGTTGAAGACTTGGCCGGAAAACAAAAAATGGGCGGTGTTTATTTGGTGGATATCTGGCTAAAGTGGGTGATTTTACCCGTGGTTGAGTGGAGGTGCTCAAGAAAAAGATGAAGATCTTTAAGAGCGAGATGAGGAGAGTGTTTTGTGTTTTTGGAGCTCAGCCTGAAAGGCTGCCTACGTACAATTTTTAAGGGATCAAGCCAATGTGTAGTTCTGGAAAATAAAGCACCCATTTTGTCAAGGGTGTGATGCTGCTATTTATAGGGCCATGAGTTGGCTGTCACCAGGCTATTGGACGAGCTGGAAAGCTACCGAGCTGAGGTCGGTCTTAGAGTGCCGAGCTGAGGTCGGACTTAGAGAGCCGAGCTGAGGTCGGACTTAGAGAGCAGAGCTGAGGTCAGACTTAGAGAGCCGAGCTGAGGTCAGTCTTAGAGTGCCGAGCTGAGGTCGGACTTAGAGAGCCGAACTGAGGTCGGTCTTAAGGTGCCGAGCTGAGGTCGGTCTTAGGGAGATGAACTGAGGTCAGACTTAGAGTGCCGAGCTGAGGTCGGACTTAAGGTGTCGAGCTGAAGAGCTGGCGAGCTGAGAGCATGTGGCAAGCTGAGAGCCTTTGGAGAGCTGAGAGCCTGGCGGCCTGAGAGCGTCGTTTATGAACTTTGTTGCCTAGTTGTGTTGGCTTTCTTCGCATTGAAGGATGGCGAGCTGGAGGGGCGAGCGGGCCGGCCCCCCTAGTGCTTCGTATCGAGCTAGTTGTTTGCTGCTTCATTCCCGTTGCCTTGGCCAATGATGAGAATCGTGATAGCGTGAGGCGGGACTGGGCCGAGGACCTATTCGTTACTGGGCTTATGTCTCTTTTCTTGATTTGACGGGGCTTTACTGATTTTGGCATATCAATACTTACTCATGTTGTACTGATTTAAAGGTTTTTGGCTATTTATTTTTTTCCACTACTCATCTAAGTGGGAGAACCAAATTTGATGCAGGGGCTGGAACATGTCTTAATCTAGGACATCCAACTAACACAAAATGATGTAATCTTTTTTTATATCAACAACCAAGAAGTGTTTGTGTCAAGAAATGTCTTTTTCATGGGCATATTTTCTTTATGCTAAAGCTTCGGTCAAAGATACTACTAACAATTTCTCATTACCAGTTCCATATAATTCTGACAATAGTGTTTTTCCAGATTATTATGATATTACCCCTCTAATCATGCTCATGATATTCCTCACAATATAGACTGTGATCATGAGATAAATTTTGACACAGTGGACACAACCAATCAGGCAAACGTTAGAAGGTCCAACAGAGAAAGGAAACCTCCTTCTTTACCAATAAATTTGTTTGCAATCAAGTGTCCCATGTCACTCCATATCCTCTAAGTTGATGTGATCGATGATGAGACGTTCTGTCTTGGTGTCGATTTATTTTATCATCTATCCTACATTGTTTTCATGGACGATTTTATTAGATTTTTGTTATTATTTATTATTAGGTTTTTTATTTTTATTTTTATTTTTTTTGTCCCACATTGCTTAGTTTGTTATTTTATTTGAATGTCTTATTACAAAATGACTAAATGCTTTTATATGAAATTCTACGATCCAAGTAAAATAACAAATGATAGAATGATAAAAAAATAAATACAAATAAAAACCTAATAATAAATAATAACAAAATTGTTAAGCATATCGCTGTATAATTTTTAAATGATAAGAAATATAGTTGCTTTTACTAACACCAATTGGTTTTAAGACAACTATAGTCATCCCTAATATGGTAGCGAGGCAGAGGCCATGAGATCGAACCCTGGTTGGAACATTATTATAAAAAAAAAATTGTGCAAGTGTTAGACAAATTGCTAACACTTGAGGGGGGGTGTTAGTAATGTATCGCCTGCACACTCTTAAATGATAAGAAATATAGTTGCGCATTTACTCCCACACCTTGCACAACTTTCTTGTGTGTTGGGCATCAATGGCAGACGGTGGAGGCAAAATCGATGCTACCTCACCCTTTTACCTTGGTTCCGGTGATCAACCCGGAAATTTGATCACCCATGTGTTGCTTCAGAACGATAATTACCTTGCGTGGTCGAGGGCAATGACATTGGCTCTCAAGGCTCGCCGAAAATTCTTGTTTGTAGACGGAACGATCTCCAAACCAACTGAGAAGAAGAAGATATTGGATTGGGAAACCGTGAACTCCATGCTTGTTTCATGGATTTTGCGTAGTATGGATCCAAAGGTGGCATCGTCCATACCTTATCATGACAATGCCAAACGATTGTGGGACTATCTTGAGAAGAGATTTTGCGTTGCGAACAGTCCTCGTCTCCAACAATTACGGGCTGCAATTACGGATTGTAAGCAATCAAAATCCATGACCATTGAAGATTATTTTAACAGACTAATGGGACTGTGGGACGATTTGTCTCGGCTCAAACCATTGCACGCTTGTGAGTGTGGTAAATGCACGTGCGATGTTTCGGGAAAATTTGAAGCGGATCGAGAAGAGGAGAAACTCCATCAATTTTTGATTGGAGTCGACGATGATCTCTATGCCACGGTAAGAACAAATTTGCTATCTCAAAAGCCTCCTCCAACCTTGGACAGTGCTTATCAAGCCTTCATTCAAGAGGAACGATCCCGTGGCATCGCTCTTAGCAAAACAATGACTAAGGAAGTTCATGCTTTCGCTTTGCAGCCAGAACGCAGCAAAGGTAAGTTTGAAAAAATTGACAAATCACAGCTGCAATGTATCCATTGTAAACGGAGCGGACATGAAATGGCGACTTGCTTCAAACTTCACGGTTTTCCGGAATGGTGGGAGGAGCACCGTCGCAATGAAAAAAAAGGTGGTTCTGGTCGTGGAACAGCAACACCTTCAGCCCATTCTTCCGCTCATGTAGGCCGTGGTCGTGGAGGAGCTGTGCGGGCAAACGCCATTACCGGCAGCAGCGTCGATGTCGACCAAGGTTCTAGTAATAGTTCAGGTGGTGCTGCACTTGCAGAGTTGAATCCTGAGCAGGTTCAAATCCTAATGAATATGATTAATAATCAACAACATGGTATCGGAGCCAGATGTCTCGAGTTCGAACCTGGCTATAAACATTATTATTTCCCCCATTTATATTGTGCACGTGATGCATGTGTTGGGCCTCTTTGTTATTGGAGCCTAGTTTTGCTCCGGCCGCTAATTTGGCTTAGCCTTATTATAGGCCCACACTTGAGGGGGAGTGTTGATATAAGAAATATAGTAGCGCCTTCCTTAACAGCTATAGCTTTTAGGAGAACTGGTAACCGCTTGATCTTTAACAAAAATCTAATAAAATCTTCCATGGAAACATGTGGGATAGATGATAAAATAAAGGGGGAATGAGGGAGAAGGACAGAAATATTTCATCAATTGAGTAGAAGGACAGTCTTTTGAAACTTTTGCATAAAGGACAAAACTATTTATTCATTGTCGAAATTCACTTGTGTTCGAAATTCACTGTTTAAATTCATTGTCGAAATTCACTAATTTTCAAAATTCATTGTCGAAATTCACTGATTTTCGGGATTCACTGTTGAAATTAACTGATTTCGGGATTCACTGGGGAGATTCACTGATTTTCGGGATTCATTGTTTGTCCTTCTCGCTATAAAAATTATGCAGTTGTCATTCTCCTTATAAAAAATATGTAGTTGTTCTGTTACTTAAAAATATTCCAGATTGTGTCCTTATCCCTAATTTCCCATAAAATAAATCAACACCAAAAAAGTTAGTTCCGAGATTCTTTTATAGTCAATCATTTACAAGCCACTATAATATGCTCTTGAAATATATCAAAGTAGTTCCAACACAAGGTTTATTCTTCGCTGTAGAAATGATCTCAAACTCACTGCATTTACTAACTCTGATTAGGGTGGATGTCACGAAACAAGAAAATCAATTATAGGAAATTGCATGTTCTTAGGCTCAACTTTGGTATTGGAAATCCAAGAAACAACCAACTATGTTCATGAGTTCAGTTGAAGTTGAATACATGGCAATGACATTAAGGGTGTGTGAGTTACAGGGGATAGTCTACATTCTCAAAGTCCTACAAGCCACAATAACTCAACCTACACCCATTTATTGTGACAATGAAAGTGCAGTCCACATAGCACACAATCATGTGTTTCGTGAAGAAAAAACACATTGAGAATGATTGCCTTATGGTTGGAGAAAGGGTCAAATCCGGCCTAATGAAGATTTCCCTGTCAAGACACTTCATCACCAACCTTTCATCAAACTCCGTAGGTGGATTGTAAACCCTCGATGATTTAACACTGACCAATGCGTTGTAGGTTCTTCGAGCCATTGATTCTTCTGGATTTTGTTCATTTCCTATCTCTTTATCACCAAGACTTGCTCGATATCCATCATCTTCATCTTATTGCATTATCTCATCAGAAACCCTAGAAGCCCTGATCTTTTCACCCATGTTCATTTTCTTTGAGGTTCTCCTCAAATGTTCTCATAGTATCATCCACCTTCGTAGCAGATGGAGGAAAACGACTTGATTCCTTCATTCTTCCGAAGAGATTGGAAGAAGAAAGGTCAGAGAAAGACCGGCGAGTTTGTGAATCTTAGAGAGTAGGTCAGAGCAAACGTTTAAGTGAGTGAAAGAGACGTTGTTTCCCAGGGAAATTCCTAGGAAAGGTAAAACACCATAAGTGCTTGTAATTCGTTGTGATCATTAAACACTTGTTGACCAACTATATATACTCAAACACGGTCAACACCGGAATGAAACATTTACCCGTTATAAGTTACGTGGGATCGTTCAAATAGCTAGGTGCAATGCGTGTGGCCCATACCTCCTCATAAGAACCATGCCTGCACCTAGGCACCACCCCACACATGTTTCAAACTTCTCAAGCAAAAAATCGGTATGATTTCCCGCAGTCCATCTTGAGGGGCATGTTAAGTACGTACAGACGCTAATTTCAACTATACCCACCGCTAATTTAATTTTATATCACACCTAAATGTTAAAACTCAATGTATTACCACGTACAATAGCTTAGGCATTGCTGTCAAAGCTCCCCTCAAAATATATACTTACTACTTTGGGTTATAAATTTACCCAAACATCAAAACCGTCCATGTAAATGCCTTAGAAATATTTTGAGCCCCCCAAAAGTAGTAATCTAAGGCCCATGAACATGCATATATGGTTTGCTACTTTGCTTAGACAAGCATGCAGTGCACATAATTAGATGCGCATGCCCTCATGGCATGGCCTTAAATATATCTACCAAGAAAAAGACAGGCTCAAAAGGTGTCCAATATATTCTCTTTTACTCTCAAGCAACCTAAAAGCCAAAAATTGTTGGTATGGGATTTATCCCTAGTAAAAGTACACTTTTGAGAGAATTAATATAATTTCTAAACAACATCTAAAAAAAGGTTAAACCCTAACCGAAATGCCTTCCACTTCCCTGTCCCATGGAGTGAGTGCAGAGATTAATCAGGTAACTTGGTGGCTCAAAGTCATGGGCTGCTATTATTCTAAGAGACTGAAAGAAGTCCTTCCTTTACGGGATTCGAACACCCACACTCCAGCTCCCGATCCAGCTGTTATTACGTCACCCAAGCCCTTTACCACTAGGCTATGTACATTTCTAAACAACATCTAATTTCTATTGGAAGAGGTGTCCTGGTTTGATTAAAAAAACGTGAGCTTTTATTTACACCACATCAATTCTATCGGTGTACCATATCTACCGGTTCATCACATCTATCACACAAAATCAACCCTTTAAAAGTCATTCTAGAGGCAAAAAAATCCGACTTTCCGAATGCCGATTTTCACAATAAACCTATGATGGAGGAGAACCGATTTTTAAAAAGTTGATTGTACTGTAAACATAAATAGTGTGATATACCGGTAGAATCAATGTGGTGTAAATAAATGCCTTTTTTAAAATTTAAAAAAAAAAAAACAATATGGAATGAGATGGAGGAAATGAAAAGCATGGGAGATATGATAACTGACTGCACTAGGAACATTTAGGGAAGTGGGAAAGAGAACACACACACAAAGCAAACAACTTTGGAACTCCAGGATCATTTGTAATTCCTATCTGTCTTCAAAGCCAAAGTAAAGAATAATATATAGTATAAATTTTATCTATTGTATCCCCCTTCTGTTCTTTTATAAAATTTGACACAAAAGATAAAGTTACAGTCTTTGTATTGGAGACCGGGAACACACTTCCACCCTTTATGTAACCCACCCCCACCCCTCAAAAAAAAAAAAAAAAACTCTTTTTTCCATTAAATTTATTTCTTTTGGAAAATTTGAATGAAATCATCAATGCATGCTAGCTATTTATTATGACGAACCCACATGGGCAATGCTCTAGAAAAACTCATTTTTGGTGTTGTTTAATAGGTCATGCCTAGAAGTTGTACATTTTGTCAGAGAATAGAAAACCCCAAAGCATAGGAAGCTCAAAATTTTAGTGAGAATACAACTGAAATTCCATTATTATTATTATCTCACTTGCCAGCAATTTGTTTCAAGTGTATAATATTAGAAATGGTGAAGAATTCAATTCATTGGTTTCTTAATTAGACCGATGAAATTGTCTACAATTAATTAATTGCAAAGGATGGATTTGTTGGAATTAGGTGTGCTGCAAATTGCAAGAAGTAGTAAAGATCATAAGAAAAGTTTGTGCAATCTTGATTTGAGAAGAAGACAAATATTCAAGTTTGTACAAAAACGAACAACAGATTTAGAATTACAAGTGGAAGATTCAAGAAAGACAAATTCATCAAAAATGGATTCTGATTCTTCTTCTTCTTCTTGTTGCTCATGCAGCTTCAAAATCTCCCCAATCATTTCTATTTTTGTTTGCTTCCTCTTTCTTGTTTTCTTCATTTGTCCTGCCTACGCTTTCGAAGAACCCGGAACTTATTCTGATCTCCTCAATCAAACTTTTCGGCCCGAAAGAAATAAAACGGAGAAATTTAAGATGTTTAGAGACCACCTCATGAAGATCAACAAGCCTGCTATCAAGACAATTCAGGTACTTACCATATATGTTCTTCATTTATCATTTTATATATATTTTATTTTATTTTTATTTTCTTTAAAATTTTTGTTTGTTTTTATGATTGGCATTGTTTTTGTGGGTGCAGAGTCCAGATGGTGACCTTATAGACTGTGTTTTATCTCATCAACAACCAGCCTTTGATCATCCTAAATTGAAGGGACAAAAACCATTGGTGAGTATTAATTAATGCAAGGATTATATATGCATTTTAACTTAAATTTGTATTGAAATATCGTCTCTTCCAAAAGCTAAGCTGCTTAATTATTATGATCAGCAAACACATAATAACCATTTTAATTACACACTAATAATTTGTGAATTCTCTGATTCCCTCACCATCCAACATTGTATTTTGCATATTTAATCAGAATCAAGAATGTTATATAATTGTTTTTTTTTTTATTGTGTGTTTAATTTTGGTTTTTTTCGGGTTTGTAGGATCCACCAGAACGGCCAAAAAGACATAACCCAAGGGGAAAAATAGCAGAGAACTATCAAATGTGGAGCATGACAGGTGAAACATGTCCAGAAGGAACGGTTCCGATCAGAAGAACAAAGAAACAAGATATATATAGAGCAAACTCCATTCAAACATTTGGAAGAAAATTACCACGGTCTGTTAGAAGAGACACCAGCAGCAATGGTCATGAGGTAATTAATTATAAAGTTTTTGAATTTAATTTCTTTGAAAACCACAATTAATTAATTAAACATTTCTTTATTTTATTTTATTCAATATGCTTAATTAATACACTACTTTGCAGACATGAAAAAAAGAATATGGTAAAAATATTGGGAATAAAGAAGGCAACTTTAAATTCTCAACATTTACTTTGTTCAGTGTTTCTTTCAATAACATAAAGTGCACGGCAGCTTTTCTCAGTTCTGATTTTCATGGATGTCCTTTCAAGTTTTGAGTCTAATTTTGGCTAATTCGTTCATATTATTTTATTATATATATATATATATATATGAGTAATAAATGATGGTAACATATATATACGTACAGCATGCAGTTGGATATGTGAGTGGAGATGAATATTACGGAGCAAAAGCAAGTATAAATGTATGGGCACCTAAAGTTGGTAGCCCTGATGAATTCAGTATATCACAGATGTGGGTTATTGCCGGTTCTTTTGGGGATGATCTTAACACCATTGAAGCTGGTTGGCAGGCATGTCCTTATTATGGGTCGTTCTATCCTGGCGACTTCCTTAATTGAGAATCTGTCTACGCGACATCATCACGCTGACCACATGCGTATTTATACGTGGCAGCTTCCCTACTGTAGAAGTCGCCCAGGATATAATTTTCCCCTTATTATATGCATGGTCCCTTCTCTATATCTATATGGGCCTTTTATTTTCTTCAATTAATTAAAATTTGTGCAGTTCCTTTTTTTAATTGATGTTAAAATAAAATTAAAAAGTTGATGAATAAAAAAAATGTTTTAAAAGCAATATAAAAGTTGTGTATAGATGCTGATTCGCTTATTTTTTGCTGTATCAGGTCAGCCCAGAACTGTATGGGGACTACTACCCTAGATTCTTCACGTACTGGACTGTGAGTTTTTTTTTTTTTTTTGTGTGTGTGTGAAATTGTATTGGACGATTTTGTATAAATATCTTTATAATTGATAAATATCTAGTTATTGAATTTTTAAGTATATAAGAAAACTGAATTATATATATTGAATTGTAAAATATTGTAATGCAGAGTGATGCCTATCAGGCCACAGGGTGTTACAATTTATTGTGTTCCGGTTTTGTTCAGACAAATAGCCACGTTGCAATTGGAGCAGCCATTTCTCCTACTTCTTCATACAATGGTGGTCAATTTGACATCAGCTTGTTGATTTGGAAGGTAATTATATTTTTCTTTTCTTTGGACAAAAAATTATTTTAGTTTATTGATAAATAAAATAAAAATAACACCTATAATTGTTATATCTTTGACCATTCTCTATACAACGTGTCAACAGTACATAATCCCAAATCCGGACCCTTCTATAAAAATATACAATGTGTCAATTACGGGACATAGTCATACATTTTATAGTATCTGGCAAATCCGATGTGAAATAATCCAAATGTATAGAAAACAGTACAACACTGTATGTATGCCTCAGACTCAATTACCCAAGCAAATTTCATTAAAATCCCTAAATAATTATATATTTTATCAAATGCCTAAAGAAATTGTTTTTCCTAATATCATTTTTAAAGGATTACCCAAATGTAGGAAAGTCAAGAATATGAGCTGTAGAGCCAAAGATCTAACTTAATACAAGTCGATCCGAAGTAATGGAAACGTGTAGATATAATTAGGTATTGTTTCAGGAATCATTTTTACCAGACATTGACTAAGATATCCAATCTTTTACGTTAACCTTTTATCATTTTTAAATTTTAAATAAAAAAAGTCAAACTAGTTGTACTATTATTTTTCTTTTTTTTTTGGATTTTTTAAAAGCGCTACTCCTCTTCATGAAGATATATGCTTACATGGTTCGACTTTTTCAGGTCAACTACCAAATTGTTATCAAACAAAACATTGAATTCGATAATGCTAAGTCATGAAATATTTTAATGGCGTCAACATATGATTAAATGAAAATTAAGTCAAGATCAATTTTACTTGAAACACAATTACCATTTAATTACTCCATCGATCTTCTCATTTTATTTGTCTCGTTTGACTTTTTACATAGATTAAGAAAAGTGTAGTTATTGTTTTGAATCTCATTAAATGATTAAATGTTTTTACATTTATATCCTTTAAGTAGTTGTTGAAGATTTAATACTACACAATTTTTATCAGTAAGTATTGTAAGATGAAAGCAAGATTTGAAGAAATTTGATAATAAATATATAAAATGAACGCTTATTTTAGGACAAACTAAAAAGAAAACGTAGACAAATAAAATGGAACTGGAAGAGTAATTTTATTGATGATACGAGGATTTACCCCTCCACGTGGAATTATCTAATCGGTCGCCCACCTCAAGATGTGGAAAGTCCGTGTTGGCCATCCACATCGGATCGGTACGCGAGACGCGTCAAGAAAGGCCATTTGTTTAGGGAGATTCTACAAGTGTCCGAACTCGATTTCCCGCCGGTGTTTATCGACCCGATACCATAGACTTGCTTGAGGCTCCCGACCCACATCCAACAAGTTAGATTTGGCGCGAGGCGCGCCCATTTAAGGGTAATTATGTCAATATACTAAACCGCCCCAAGTTTAGAGTGCGTAAGAAGGACATGTGCCTATAAATACATCATTCCGCGAACTACGTAGAGGCTGATTCCTGATTTTCACACACAGATACGTAGAGCAATCCAAGATACATTCTTGACTCACCATATAAAACACCCAAAACATTACCTTTCCCACAAGTCACCGCCATTCGATCTCTTACACCATCCTCCTGATTACACGCGTACGCGATTCACCTGGTGGTGTATTATATTGCATCGCTCATTTATATTCAATGATTAATAAGTGGCGTAAATGATAAATTTGTGTGTAGCGTGAGCTACAATTTCTCCTTGCATTCTTGTTTCACTTCATACTTTCACCTTTCCTTTATTTTACGGAGAAGAGGTCATAAAAGACAAAAAATTAATAAATGGAGTGCGGAAGGATGACAAAAGAACATTTTCACGATTATAAAGGATAAAAATCACAATCATTATTTTAAAATCATATTCACGCGTGTTAATGTTTACTTGTGTTTTATGACAATCATATTTCATATTTCATATACATAATTATTCTTTTTATCCTTATTAAATTACGCTTTTTCTATCCCGATTGTTTGATAATTTTGTCTCTTCCTGACAAAAATCTATTATTTTATTTTATTATTGGAAGATTCGTGTAAAACACACATAAAAACAAAATTGTAAATTGCAGAAAATTAGTCAACACACCTCGTAGGAATTTATCTCAAACATTTTTGTAAATTTTTTTCGTACGTTTCAGTGAAGAAAAGAACTAGGTATGAAATTACGATATCCTCAATTTGCAAGAAAAAAAATTGTTAATGCTACAATCAATTTGTACACACACAAAAAAAAAAAAAAATTGTTATATTAATAAACATTATAAAGTATCATAAACAATGCAGGACATTATGATAACATTGTACCCACCTTTAACATGTCATCATGATAATTTGCAATTTTTTATTGTGACATTTAATTGTACCCAAAAAATTTTTATTAATCGTAACCTCCACCCAAAAGTATAAGTCATTTCACCTCTTTAGATTTGTTTCATAATATAAGTCATTTTATATTATCAATGTAATATTTATTACTCATTTTTTATCTTATCACTAATTTATTATCAATCTAATAATTTTTCAATATTTAACAACTATTATATTAATGATAGTCAATAATTATTTTACACTTTTAGCTTTCAAATATATGATATTCAATCGTTTACTTAATATATATATATATATATATGAAAAAAAATATTATATTTTGGGACCGGGTTAATACAAATTAAAATAGCACGGCGGTGGATGTGGGCTAAGCATGATGTAGGGCATGTAGCTAGCACAAACTTGGAGTAGTCATTATACGCATGCTATATTCCTCCTACATTGTTTTAGTGGGGCCCAATCGACAATTATTTTTTCTTTTCTTTTGCTTTAATTTTTGTGTCAGATTTCTTGGCCTTCTTTTCAAGCAAACATATCTCTTTACGCTCCATAAAATCTCTCATAATAAAACACTTTTTTTTTTTTTTTTTTTTTTTTTTTTTTTGTGAAGATTCTTCTTTTTTGCTCCTTGTCCTTTATTTTATGGGCACCGATACATTTTATAGGTACTTACGATGTGAAGTTTATCGTTTGACTTTCGCCGTTTGATTTGTCTTCACGCACATAGCAAGATAAAAAGAGTTTTTATCTTATACACACGCCAAGACAGATCCGACAAATTGAAATTGAACGATGAAGACTCACCGCATCAGAATCATCCCATTTTATAACTCTTTACTTCTTCTATTACAAATGTGAAAGTACAAAGAATAATTAAGTGACCCATTCAATAATCACACATGCTCTCGTAATAAAAATACAATTATAACAATAATAATTACACATGAGACAACGGGCGGCCCTGCGAAAATCAGGGCCTTAAGTGGTTTGTAGGCCAAGGCTTTTGGTTTAAAGCCCAATATTTTTATCATTATAAATTCTAACTTTTTTAATAAATAAATTTTATTAGGCTGATTGTGTCTACTAGAATTTTCTAATACAGAAAGATATTTAGTTAATTGGGTTGGATCTATTAGCATTTTTTATTTATTAAAACAAGTATTTGGAGGATCTATCTGTCGGGTGGCTTATGACAACCATTTGAGCCGCCTAATGGTAGGCCTGCAACCACGGCTACGTAAAGCCAAAAAAAAAAAAAAATTACTACAAATTCTAAATGTGTCATTCATTTTTTTTTTTTTTTTTTTTTGGGATCAAAACGTGTCATTGATTAACACACGCTGTATGAACCAGTAAGAGGATGTTTGCTATATTAATTGTATAATTTATTTGATATAATTCATTGCTGTAATCTTTTATTACATCTGATAAGATAAGACAGGGTAGATACGGTAATTTATTTAAAAACTGTATTTTCAATAAAAAATTGTATTTTTTTTTTTTTGAGGGATAAAAATTGTATTTTAGATACACTAAAATACATATCTTGTAAAATTTACTTATCATCCGCATTCTGTAAATTCTCATTTACATCTATTGTATTATGTAAAATAGATAATCTTGATGAATTTTATTTGGATAGATTTTATAAACTAGAACGATGTATATTTAAAACCGTAAAATAAAGAATTCATTAAAATATCTCGACAAGTTTGATTACAGGATCCGAAGCACGGAAATTGGTGGCTAGAATATGGATCAGGGGTATTGGTGGGTTATTGGCCATCAGTGTTGTTTACACACCTCCAAAAATCAGCAAGTATGGTACAATTTGGAGGAGAAATTGTGAACGGTGGATCTTCAGGTTTCCACACTTCAACACAAATGGGGAGTGGACATTTTGCAGGGGAAGGTTTTGGAAAAGCATCCTATTTCAGGAATTTGCAAGTGGTTGATTGGGATAATAGCTTAATTCCCTTATCTAATTTACGTGTATTAGCTGACCATTCAAATTGCTATGATATTCAAGGTGGGATTAATCAAGTTTGGGGCAATTATTTCTATTATGGAGGACCTGGAAGAAATTCAAGATGTCCTTAGACCTCAAAAAATACAATATCTATATATATATATATAGAGAGAGAGAGAGAGCGCTTTTGGGCAATCTGAGTTTACTCTTTTGATCTAAGGACTTTGGGTTATATATATTCTTTACATTTTTCTCATTCTCAGAGCGGTCTACAAAGCATACCACTATTAATGTTGGGAAGTTGTGTAAATTTGTGATTTAGTGAAGATATTTTGATCTCTTCTCGCTATGTTCTTTTTTGTTGTTATAACTTAAATATATAAGCTAATGTATTGAATTAGTCAAAAGAACACTTAAAAGGAACTATATTGTTTCGTTACTACTTGTAAGGCAAGTAGTATATATTACTACCTCCGTCCCAATTTGTTTGGAACATTTTAGAACTCATAATATTTAAGAAGACATCGATTAATGAGATGAAACAAAGTAAGAGAAGTGTAGCTTTTATTTTTCTTTTAGTAGTGATATATTCACTGCTTATTTTACCACAACATCATATACATAATACTCTTTCTTTGGATGTGAATTACGCATGACGATACTGAATCTCGTCAAAAAGAAAAATATGGACCAAGTTTACCCTAGTGATAATGAACAAGAATAAACCCTAGAAAAACCCTAAAATTTGAAGGGGGTGATTTAATTATTTTAGACTGAGCTGCCTACGTATTCCGTTTGTTCTTTCATAAATCAAGTCTCCCGTAGTTCATTGGGATCGTATATATAGTGGACATCTCGTCCGGGTTATGATGTGCCGTAGCCATTGAGGATTCCCTTGTGTTGATCCCTTTGGGATTTTGGAGATAATCATAAATAGTTTAAATACTGAGATAAAAGTCCCACTAGGAAACAGATTCCCTCATACTTATCTTAACATGCGTATTAATCGGATAAGGGAGGGTCTAGACGACCTGCGTCGAGCCCCTAGGCCCTTCAGGACCGAACGCCGTTGACCCGATCTCCATCACGACCGACCCCACATGCGGTGGTCTAAAGGGGAGAACATGACAGAATGGGCTGTGGCCCTTAACCTTCCTTTTCTCTTTTTCAATTCAATGCTCAGCCAATTATGAGATGACACATGGCGAGTGGAGGTTCGACTTCATCCTGCACTCCAATCGAGCCGTCACCTTAAGTCATTTCTTTAGAGATACTGCTCAGCATTTGTCATATAGGCTTGTAGTGTACTTATTTAAAAGTAAGCTTCCTTTTCGTTCTTTTCTTCATTTTGTACATGTCCGTTTCATCTTCTTCAATAGATAGGTTGTTTGAATCAGAACCGGAGGTAGAGGAAGAACCTCGTGCTCCTCCTCCTTCTTCCCTTTCCTCCTTCGTCCTAAACCTCAAGCTTTATAAGGTTACAATGGATATTACTGGCAGCCATGGCCATACGTCCATGCTCTCCCAGGATACTGTAGATTGCATATGCATGGAATATGGGATACACCTGGTGGTGTATTCCCTTGGGGCTCCTACTGACGCCAACAAATACTCTTACCGGCTGTCGGAAGGTTTCTGCACCGACTACCCATCCCAACTTCAAAGTGGACTGAGGTTTCCTTTGTGCCCAGCATTTCTGGCAGTGATGGCACATTACAAGATTGCCACCACCAAAGTATCCCCAAATGGGGTTAGGTGTGTGATAGGTTTTGCCATCTTTTTCCGGATGATCAGAGTTCTATTCTCCGTGATCTTGTTTAGAACCTTCTACCAAATCAAATCAGTCAGGGTCTCTTCTGGGTGGTTGTACTTCTCCCGCCGACATGTGGCCGGAGCCCAAGTCAGGTACTTAAGGAAGGCCAACCACATTCAAGAGGTGAAAGGACAAATTCTTATTTGTCCGTCACGGGGGGAAGACGGAGCTCGGTCACTGGAAGTCGGATCCTCAACCCAAGAACGTCTTCCCTTCCAACATTAGTTCGGCCGTATTGCGGGCTATTCAGGACAATGGGCTTGTGCTTGACGTCGTCCAACTCTCATCCCGGTTGATCAACGCTGGCCGGCTGGATGAGGCAGGGCATGCCTTTTACGTGGCTTTTGATGCCGAGGCCAAGGCTGCCTGTAGGAATCTAGCCTTATTTCGTCATGTATCTTTTGTTTGTATCTGCCTGTTTGTAACTAACTCTCTTCTTGTTTTGCATATTGTAGTGAGGTCTTTGGCTGCATTGATGTCTATGGAAGCTATGAGATCGAACCCAAATCGAGGGCCACCTCATCCTCTTCCAGAGTAGGCTGATCTGAGATAGTATCAGGACGGGCAGAACGCGCTCTCGCGATATGTTCAGAGGAATGAAAACCTTCTCCTATATCCTTTTTTACCGAGCCGATCTGTGATCGGTGCCGTCATGCAATCCCAGACCGGCTTCCGCTTTTGTCCAGACCTATCTTCAGGCTTGTCCTTCTTGGACTCTCCCTCTCTGATTCCCTTTTTAGTCGATTAGCTTCTTCTCCCTGAAAATTCTTATAGGCAACCTCAACGCATTCCTCCATAGAATTGGGAAGTTTGTTGTTCAGCTTGGCACACAGCCTCCCTTCCCTTAATGCGCCCACGAAGAAAGTTACCAGAAAGTGCTTCCCAGTGTCCTGGACATTCCTAGACTCTTCATTGAACCTCTTGAGATACTAGAGTACAGTCTCATCTTTTTTTTTGTTTAAGAGTAAGGAGGTGTGTAGTGTTTCTCTGGAACAGCTTGGCCGTGATAAATGCATGTATGAACATTCTGCCCAGTGTTCGGAAGTCGGAGATCGACCTGGCCGGAATCTTCCTAAACCACTCACGAGCTCTGCCCGTGAGGAGTCCAGGAAAGGCTTTGCACTTCATCTCATTGGGAGCATAGTACAAGTTCATATGCATTAGATACTGGTGAAGATGATCTTGTGGGTCCTTGGATCCATCATATGGGTCCAGCTTGGGGACCTTAAACCCTTCAGGTCGAGGATAATTCTCGATCTGCTTTGTGAATGGTGACACGAACGAAAACTCATCTGAGTTTTCCCCCAAGATGGCATTGAGCTCTTCTTTGGCCGCTTCTTGTAACTTGGGTTAGACTGCCTCCTCCAGGTGTTAGAACTAGACGATATGTTGTCATGATTGGGGAGAGAGGGTTTAGTTTTCTGCGTATTATCTTATGAGGAAGGATCTATTGGGACCTTTCATTGTATTGCTTTGTTAATGATGGCCTGCAGGGTTGGAGTTTCTATGGATGCCAATTAGTGCACCAATGCTTGGTGAACCGGATTCAGAGCAACTTCCTCCTCCAGCTGGTGTTGACTAGTGGTAATGTGATCTGCCCCTATTCCATCTCCAACTTATTCAACACCATCATGATCAGTTTCCCCTGAGTGGTTTGGGTCTTCTTTTTCTTCTTGGTGATTCTTGAACGATTACCAGTAAGAGGCCCTCCTTCTAGCATCAAGTGACGATGTTGAATCTCTTCACAAAGGAAAATATGGGCCAAGTTTACCCTAGTGACAATGAACAAGAATAAACCCTAGAAAAAACCCTAAAATTTGAAGGGGTAATTTAATATTTTTAGACTGTTCCTGGAATATATCCCAAGTTGCCTACTTATCATGTTTTTCTTTTAGGTATCAAGTCTCTCGTAGTTCCTTAGGATCGTATACATAGTGGACATCTCGTCCGGGTTATGTTGTGCCGTAGCCATTGAGGATTCCTTTGTGTTGATCCCTTTGAGATTTTGGAGATAAGCATAAATAGTTTAAAAATTGGGATAAGAATCCCACTAGGAAACGGATCCCCTCATACTTATCTAAACATGTGTATTATTCAAATAAGGGAAGCTCTGACCGACCTGCATCGAGCCCCCTAAGCCCGATCTCCATCACTACCGACGCGACCTGCAGTGGTCTAAAAGGGAGAACATGACAAAAGTGGGCTCCTGGCCCTTAACCTTACCTTTCTCTTTTTTCATTCAATGCTCATCCAATCAGGACATGGCGAGCGGAGGTTCGACCCCCATCAACACACAAATATGGATCGTTAAAACCTTACTAAGGAAAACTCGATGCGAAAAAACCTTATCAGAAAAAAGTAAATCATTCTTTGTGTATTGTTTTCTTCCATTGATCTGAGCATCAATTGAAATCTTTGAATCACCGCATCCCGATAATGTTCAATAGTTTTTCAAATGTCGAAATCAGCTGAGATGGTTTTTAGAAAAGCTTTCTGAGACTCTTAAGTCAGTTTTGATTAGCTGAGATGTGTAAATTCTAATCACTACACAAACATGGTTGCTTTGGACTTGAAAGACTAGGAGCAACTTCAGTCATTGCACTTGTGTGATTGAGTAAGTGAATTCTAGTATTCTCTTGGTGATCATGCTCTATCTTTCTAATTTCTCTGAGTTGTAACTGTCCGTGTAACATTGTTAACTGATTGAATAAAATAAATCCAACTAAAAGAAGGTTGAAATCAAAGGTAACTCTTGGTAGAGGATTGACCGCAAGATTGTGTTTAATACCTATTGTTGGAACATGTCTAAACAATTGCGTTCTTTACCATCTACACTTTAATCTTACTTGTCAGAATGATGTGAATGTTACATTTGTATGATCTAATAATTTACAATAGAAGTTCATCAGAATTTCCAAGTGTTACTGCATTCTGGTCAAACTGTCAATGCTTTTTTATATCTGACCTATATAGTTTGATCTAAGTCATTCTAGACTTGTAATAAGTTACATCAAGATCTAGCAAGTGTTATGCTTGTTGGATTTCTCAGAACATGTTCATGACTTGTCTAGGATCGAATCCTAGACTCGTATTGGTCACTTAACCGAGAGCCTGGCTCGGTTCTACGAGCTGGCCTCAACCTGGGACTCCAGAGCGTGTCCAGGCTTATCCAAGATGTGTCCAAGCCTTATCCAGGTCGTTTTACCGAGAGCCACGCTCGGTTCAACGAGCCGGGCAAAAATAGTAAATACAGAAAACCGATTTCCAAGATGTTATGGGCTATGATCAAATCAAATTTGCACCAGAAACATATTTACAACTTGAAATCAAAATAAAGACTTATATTTATCAAATAACAAACATCTAATGCATAGGGGTTTAGAGAATCTACCAACACTTGGAGTGGATGAAGATATAAAGAGAGTGGAATCCAAGATCTTCCGGCTTTATCTTCACTACACTTAGTGAATCCGAATCCAAAGTCACTCCAATAATCCAAGATACTTTTCCAAAGAGAAGATACAATCTTTTCTTTTGTTTGATGGATATACTAAGTATTTAGGAGAAATACGAGAACCCTAGATATTCCTTGAAAGTGGCGCACCAATTTGCCTAATATAGATTAGGTTTCATCTCATGGAATTCTTCCTTAAATAGAGTAGATTATGACACTAGGTAAAATGCAATTTCACCGTAAAGGGTTTAATGATGTCTTGGGCTTAAAAGCCCTTTAAGATATTCATACTGCTTTAGAAAATAATACGACCATTTAATCATATTAAGTTAGACCCAATAAAGTAGTCTTTCATTTAATCTAATCAAATGACAAGCTCAATCTTTTTTTCTATTTAATTCATCATTAGCCACTTTTATAGTCATATTAAATTAAATGAATCTCATTCAATTAATTTAATTTATTATTCATCATATAAATAATCCTTGAATATTAAATGTCATGTACAAACCAATTTTCTACATAAACTTCCTCAATTTTTTTTCTACATAAACTCTAAAATACTTAGTCGTTAGGAAAAACTTGTTTTCCATTTGTTCGAGGAGTGCTAACAAATGTGAATTATGTGAGATAAGCCGGGGACCATTAGCCTATATCCAAAAGCTCCACTGATCCGAGTAATTGACCAAACTCTTTAGTCTTATCACTCGTTTAATCTCGGTATCGTATCACCATAGACCTGATATTGCAATCTTTCGAAATATTGAACATATTTACTCCACTTATTCATAGTAGTTAAAGAGTGCCCACTGATGTAACTATTCCTATAGATAACCCTCCACAGACAGTTCGTATGCGGAGCAAGGCATCATCCGCAAGACCTCTCCGTAACATCTTATCCTCGAACTACCATTAACCCTCAGTAACTGATATCGTTTGGTCATATCAGAGGTGTACGCTATTGATCAGTACTAGGATTAACTAAAGAGGGAACTGTCTGTCTACTTCTTCTTACGAAGAAAGTGTGGGCTCCATCTTTTTGAGTTACATTCCCAGCTACCGATCCCCGTGTGATGCTAAGATTGTCTAGATTAAGGAAGACACTGCTTAGCCAAACGAACCGCCAAATCAAACGTCACCCCTGAAAAGACATTAATCTATAATAACATCAGGGTTAAGATTTAATCCCTAAATTGTCATCTTGTGATTCAATTAGAATCTCTCGTTACGGACTTAGTACAAGATCATCATATTGAATCGGTCTAGTCCTATTTGAACCCTTTTCACGTATAAGTGCAGTCACTAAGGTTCCAAACACCAACGGCCCAGATCAGACAGTCACACACTCTATGTCTTATGGGACACTAATGGTGGTTTGACTGTGAGATCTATAACTCCAGTCAATTATCAACTTTGTTCAATTCACCCCGGACTAAATGTTTAAGGTAGTACACCATAAATTCAATCAAGCGTACATATCACTTCTACACTAAGATTTATGGTTACATAACGAACCCTTAGAGATTTTCTCGCATTGTCATTTATGTCTATGCAATTAATCAAATAAATTATTAATGAGAAAATATTACTTTTATTTAATCAAAACATTATATTATTGCTTTTCCGGACACCATACCTAACAATCTCCCACTTGTTCGTAAAAGCAATATGATTGTTTTAGAGCACTCCCTACACATCATAACATTCTTCCACTTGCTCTAAAATAAGTGGGTTAAGTCTTCCTATCACATTTATGCCAATGCATGTCAAACGATTTTGAGAAGAATACTCACTGATCCATTAATCAACTTTTTGATCGTCTTTATCGGTATAATTTTCATTCTCCGAAGATACTTAGGAATTAACCTTTAATGTTTATCCAATAATCAAATTATGGATATAATTTGAATGGCATTGACTAATTCTTATTAAAGGTGTATCTATCCCTTGTTCTCCATATCTTGTGCTAAGACCATGATATTTGTGGAGAATTATTCTCTGTCTAGTCGGTAGGGGACCAGTCATGAAACCTCGTATTGGATAACTTTTATCCATCTTATCCATATAAGATTTTGGGATAATTTCAACAACCTATTCTAGTTAACTTGAAAATTTCAAATTTCAAATTTTGAAGAACATAGCTTTCTTCATCCCGAATCAGTGATTTGGATTGTCAATGTTTAACCTCACATAACATTTCCACGTCATTCATAATGAATGTGATGTCATACACTTCAACACCATCCGCTAACACCATAACGTAGAAATTTCTATGTTTTGAAACAAAGGGCCGTAGAAATCGTTATGAGTCTAGCCAATAGAAATTTCGATAGTTTGTTTAACCTGTAGAAATTTTTACGGGATAAGATGAATATAGTGTCCCATATGTAGAAATTTCTAAGTCGTGAACAACGGATAATAGAAATCATTATGAGCATAGCCAATAGAATTTTCTACAGTTTGGGATAACCCGTAAGAAATTCTATGAGCTAATATGAATGCAGTGTTTTGCACTTCAAATCCATGAAAGTTGCAGCATCCAAAACCATGAAAGTTGCAGTAGCTGCTCAAACCTTCCCCTCCATCCGAATCCGTTCTTCGTTTCCCCTTCATCCGCGACCCTGTACTTTCTCTCTAAAATGCCGCCTGAAAAATCCCCACACAATCAAGTCCCACCAATCCTTATCCCCAAATCCCCAAATCAAAACCCATGACCAACCTAACAATCTCCACAATCCAAATCATGAGGACGATGATGATGATGACTGGATCTCAATCGAAAATGTCAAAACCCTTGTTAAATTCAAGTCTAGATACAATTACATCAGAGTTTTGGAAATTTCTAGAAAAGAAGACCATTCGCTGGCAGGCTGCAGGCTTCTTCTCCTTGATGCCCCTGGTAACATTCACAGCATCTCTCATGTATTCAAATCACTCACCAATGCTTATTTTGATGTTTTTGCAACAATCCCACCTCTAATCCCCCCTGGAGGACCCATTGGAATACTCGGGTTCGGGGCTGGGACGGCTGGCAAGATATTATTGGAAATGTATCCACACGTGGTTGTTCAAGGCTGGGAAATCGACCCGGCTGTTATTTCAGTTGGGAGGAAGTATTTTGGGCTTGAAAAGGTTGAAAAAGAGTATGGAAACAGGCTATTAGTTTACATTAGTAATGCTTTAAATGCTACTGTGAAAGGCGGGTTTTCAGGCATTTTAGTTGATTTGTTTGCAAAAGGGCGTGTGATTCGGGAATTGCAAGATCCACAGACATGGGAGAAGTTGAAGGAGTGTTTGAGGGAAGGTGGGAGAATAATGGTGAATGTTGGTGGTAGCTGTGTGGAGGCAGAGGATTTCAAAAGTGATGGTAAGGTGATAATGGAGGAGACACTGGAGGCGATGAATCGGGTGTTTCACGGCGAAGTTAATGTTTTGAGCCTTGAGAATAGGAAGGATGATAGCTCGATCGCGCTTACTGGTGTTTTGCCTGATGATTTGGATGTGTGGAGAAAGGCCTTGCCTAGGCCTTTAAAATATTACGTTGATGGATGGAAACCTTATGGAAGTATATGAGATTAGATCTTTAAGGACAACACTCTTCAAAATCAATGCTCTAATTGGAGCCATGGATAGTCCCACAAAAAATGTTTACCTTTGTGTCCAAGAGGAATGCCCTTTATCCAATGTTTAACTCTCATGTTCTAACGTTTCAACCGTGGGAGTGACATACTTCTTGTTTTCGAAGGGGAAACCCCAAGAAAAACCGTCAATTATGCCTCCCATATTCGTTTCTTCATCTCTCGGCCTTCATTGTCAATGTCACAGAATGCATCCTTCGAACATGTAGTATGTTTCTGAAACTTGAACATGTTGTTGTGCGTTGTGGATGATCGATCTGACTAACTTTAAGGGAATGTGTCGCATTCATACCTATACCATTTCATATTTTTGCACACACTCAATGGGGTATTATTTCATGGAGGGTGGATTTCTCAAGTCAACAGGAGTGAAGATTGATTATCAATACAGTATGGAACTCCAACAACAACACAGTATGTTTTGGTGTCTTTAAATCATCTGCAAAGTTGTTACCAATGAGTATGAACCTATACTTGAGGATTACTAATTGTTATGTTAGAATTTTTTACTTTTTTTTCCTTCGTAATTTGCATATTTTAGTGATCATTTACGATCAAGCTGCCCAATCATGGGGTCTTTGGGGACAATACTCCCGAAAGTTAAACGATACTAACCGGAAAGACGTTACTCAGCAAAGCCGAAAAGATATAGTTCTTAGGCCAAAATGATATACGTTTCATGAAGGCGTACAACTCACTTCGGATGAGACACCTTTTATTTTTTATTTTTTATTTTTATGTGCTTATTTAAAGCACAGATTGCAAATAAGAGAGAAGAAGAGCAGATTTGATAAAAGGATGTTTTGTTAATTCATTACTTGCATAATCCTTGTTACATCATTAATAGCCTTCTACATAACAAACTAATAACAACCAAATATTCTTTCTTATCCACATTACACATGTCATACTAGACACTTGGCACTTGACACTTGTCACACTAATTCTCAATACTCCCCCTCAAGCTGGAAGGAGGGGAAACTACATTCAGCTTGTGCTTAAACATCTGGAACTGAGTTGAAGGCAATGCTTTTGTGAGGCAGTCTGCAATCTGGTCTGCTGAGGGTATATACTGGACTGAGATTTCTTTCTTCTGAGTCAAGTCTCTAACATAGTGCACATCCACTTCTATGTGCTTAGTTCTTGCATGGGATACAGTATTTTGGGCAAGAAAGGTGGCACTAATGTTGTCACACCAGGTCACTGGTGTCCTGGGAATATTTAAGTGCATCTCCTTTAACAGGTGTTGTATCCACTAAAGTTCTGATGACAAATTTGCCAAAGATCGATATTCTGATTCAGCACTTGATCTTGATACCACATTCTGCTTCTTTGAACTCCAGGATACTAAAGAATCTCCAACATAAACACAATAGCCCCTAGTAGACTTCCTGTCTGTGTTATCACATGCCCAATCTGCATCTGAAAAGCTGCTGATATGCAATGTATAGCTGGGCTTAAAGTGCAGACCTTGGTCTATAGTTCCTTTGACAAACCTTAACATTCTTTTTTAGGCATTCCAAAGGCACATCAAGAGTGATCGCATAAAGCGACTTAGGAGTTTACAACATAAGTAATATCAGGGCGTGTAAGAGTTAAGTACTGTAAACCTCCTATGGCACTTCTGTACAAACTGGGGTTAGTCATGGGTGTACCTTGATCAGGTTCATAATGTCTGCCTGGAACCATTGGTGTAGGACAACTCTTGACATGCTCCATGTTTAACCTTTTGAGAAGCTGACTTGCATAGTGCCTCTGTGTTAGATACAAACCAGTGATGTCTCTGTAAGCTTCCATCCCAAGGAAGTGAGTCAGATTTCCCAGATCTTTCAGTGCAAAGGTGGTGTGCAGAGTTTGAATAAATCTCTGAATCACAGTAGGTGAATTCCCTGTTACTAGTATGTCATCAACATATACTAGTACATACACCAGTGTCTGATTTTGTTTGAATATGAACAGAGAATTGTCAGTCTTGGATTGCTGGAAGCCCCACTGGATCATCTGATTCTTGAGTGCATCAAACCATGTTCTAGGAGCTTGTCTCAACCCATACAAGGCCTTTTTGAGTTTGCACACATAAGTAGGTCTGTCTGGATCCACAAATCCTTCAGGCTGTGGCATAAAAACTGTCTCATGGATAGGGCCATTCAGGAAGGCTTTGTTGATGTCAACTTGCCTGATACCTCAATTTAGAGTGACTGGTATGGCAATGATAACTCTGATGGTGGAAGCCTTGGTTACTAGGCTAAAGGTCTCTGTGAAGTTTATGCCATAGGTCTGTAGGAACCCTTGGCCACAAGTCTTGCCTTGTGTTTGAGCACTGAACCATCTGGTTTTAATTTCAGCTTAAATATCCACTTGTTGCCAACCAGTTGTTGCCTGGGGCTAGGTGGTACAAGTTCCCAGGTGTTGTTCATTATCAGAGCTTTGTAATCTTCATTCATGGCATCCTTCCACTGAGGAACATTTAGGGCATCTGGCACTTTGACTGGTTCAGTAAGATGAGCCTCTAAGGATGACTCAACAGTGACGGTGTAAGTTTTGGGTTTAAAGATCCCACTCTTGGATCTGGTTTGCATAGGATGTGTAATAATTTTGGTGGTTTGGGTGGTGGCGGTATCACATTCACTCCTCTTTCCCGCGTCTGTCAAGGGATGGTGATGTACTGGTGCTTTGTGTAGCTGTAGGTGGTGATGGTGGTGGTGTATGAGTGGAATTAGATGTGGATCTTTGTGTGGATGTGGACCCTTGTGATTGTGTGAAAGTGCTTCCATGTGCATTGTCTGATGTATGTGACATGATGATAGATGGTGGTGTTTTGGACAGGTTCCCCCTGAAGAGGGTGAGGATAGGGATGAGGGACTGCCATGTTGCTGAGAAGGTGTATGTGTGATGGCCTCTGCAGGTGTGCTGATGTTGCTGCTGCTGTTAGTATGAGGAGTGGTTATGGGAAGGAAAAGAGTTGAGACAACAGGATCAATATGGACAGACTTGTGTGGACCCTGAGAGAAACCATCTTGGAAAGGAAAGGAGACTTCATTGAAACTGGCATTCCTAGTGATGTATATCCTGCCAGAGGTGTCTAAACATAAGTGGCCCTTGTGATCCGATAAGGTACCTAGGTAGACACACATAGAGGAATTGAAGTTGAATTTGTTAGGAAATCTACGTGGGAACGCAGCGAAATTCAAAATTTTGATTTCCTTTTACCCAAGATCGACTTCGTTTAAGCAATAAACAAATAAGCTAAAGACGGTAGTTACCTTGCTTGATTTAAAAGATCGACGCTTTGACCGTCTAAGGAGAGTAGTTCTGCATAGAGCCGCCCAAGTGTTCGGCCTTTACCGCTAGTCCACACGAACACACGCGAAATCCCATCATGGATTGCTATATTGAAAACTCCGGTTGCTTTAGACCGGCCTTTTCCCTCTCTCCAACTCTTTATAGGATCTTCTATTTTTTCTGCAAAGAACTATTAGTTCTTGGAATTGTGTTATCTGAAAGAGCTTGACACCCACCTCTTATTTATAGTAGAAGTGGCGCCCCTACTTGATGTGGAGGAGAAAAAAACATTTCCCAATAAAATAAGGAAAATGTAATTGATTGATTTATCTCATTTAATTTAATATCCTATATTAAATATTTCCAAGATATTGTCAATATCTTATATGACTATATTTATTTTATTACCATAAATCAATTTACACATGTGTGCAAATCTGTAGTCATTAATAACTAATATTAATATATGGTAATCTTATTAATTAAATTGCACAATCCAAGTGTATCTTATACATATTAATTCTGCGCCATATATAGCCTTTTATTGGCTTCCGGAATATTCTTTAACTAATACAATGCTATGATTAATTAATTTGCAAAATACATGTGTATCAATATACATATATATTTTCGACTTATATGTATCTATATACATATTTAATTAATCAACATAATTAATATCTTGTATTTAATTTATTCATAATAAATAAATATCACCATTTTAATTACCACTATAACCTTTATAGTCTCGAGATAAACTTTTCTTATTTGGTTATCAACTATAACCACATTTTAATCCGGCTAGATATTCATATGTGTGTGACCTGATAGGCTTCCGAATATGTTGGCCGTAGACACAAAGTGCAAATTACGAAAATGCCCTTCATGCCTAACGCTCACGGGATAGCGTCTAGCAACACACCGTGACCCCCAATCATCGGAAGAGTCAAATGCAATGACTACTACCTTTCATGTGAAACAGTTACCGTGTAACTTGCAATCCTATCACTGTAATAATATTCATACAGTCGTTAGTCGAGTGTCAAAACATCAACGACCATGTCTTATAATTTGGATATCAAGCTCTCTCGAAGTAACTCATTTACTTCCACTTTATAAAGATTCACGAGAGTAAGACATTCGTTATAAGAAGGCCCTTTCGGATATTCACCCTATTGATAGGGTACGCGATTTCCAGACGACCAAACATGTATACTCCGCATGCTTCAGTATCACACCCAATCACTACTGCATGATCGCCCCGTGGCTAGGGGAAACCTCAATAGTGTCAAAGCATGACAATCCACACCGTGATGCCATGAAGACTCCGGTCTTAAGGATAATTACACAACCGCCACATAGTGCGACACTTAATGTAAGTGGGTCAAACGTACGCATTCTCTAATACACGTCCACGTACAGTCCAAGTGTCTCTACACTTCGATAGACGAGATCTATCCATGCCCTTAAAGACAGAAGACATCTAATATGTGCTAGCATGTTTGTACTATCAATGCCCTGTTTAATAGTACATCAGCCTAGAGATAATTAAGTATCAAACTTATTAAAGTGATTAGAGATCTCATCAACCATAATCACTTATCATTGTTTCTCTATCACAGTTTAACACTAAGGACGTTATCATATAACAATTCATAATTGGTTCTTTAGAAAAACAGATATATGACAACAGAAAAGTCATTTAATATATGTATAAACATAAAGAAATAGTAGAAATGATCCCATCCGGTCGGATCCGGTCCAACCCGATTGGGAGGGTGAGCTGATTCTGAAAGTGAATGAGGACAAAGTAGTGTTCAGTGTGATGAATTCAATGAGCTATGCACAAGACGAAAGAGAAGCATGCTACATGCTAGATGCCATAGACGAACTTGTGTTGGAATTATATCAGTAAGTGGCACTAGACCCTGAAGTAGTTGATACTTTACTCCTGAAAGATGAGGAAAGTTATGAGGAAACCTGGCCTGGGTGTAGTGAAGGTCAAGTGCGAGAAATAGAGCATATATCTTCTGTGGATTTAGGAGGAACCATTCATAGACCTTCCTGGCACAAGTTCTTCGACTTACAGGTTGGTGATCTAAAGTCGTTAGATCATCATTAGAAGAACCACTAAGGAACTTAATGTTAAAACCTTTGCCATCTCATCTGAAGTACGTATACTTACAAGATGATACCTTTCCCCTCATAATTTCATCATTATTATCGCCTTTAGAGGAGGAGAAACTTTTAAAAGTAATGAGAGAGCATAAGGGAGTGTTTGGGTGGACGATTGCAGATATTAGAGGAATAAGCCCATCGGTGTGCATGCATAAGATCTCTGTAGACCTTGAGAAGAAATCAGTAGCACAACCACAAAGGAGGTTGACGCCACAACTAAAGGATGTTGTTAAGGAAGAGATCATAAAGATGTTGGAAATGAGAATCATTTTCCCAATTGCACACAGTGAGTAGGTAAGCCCGATTCATGTAGTGCCCAAGAAAGGAGGATTCACTGTCCAACCTAATGAGTTTGATGAATTAATCCCTGTGAGACTAATTAGATTAAGCGGTCATGGGTTTTATTGTTTCTTAGATGGATATTCTGGTTACTATCAGAACCATATTTCCCCTGAGGACCGAGAGAAGACAACTTTCACATGTCCCTATGGAACCTTTGCGTACAATCGCATGCCTTTTGGGTTATGTAATGCACCAGCAACTTTCCAAAGGTGCATGATGTCATTATTTGCGGACATGGTGGAAGATTTTCTGGAAATTTTCATGGATGATTTCTCTGTATTTGGAAATAGCTTTGATAATGCTTGGACAATTTGTGTAAAGTGTTGAAAAGATGTGAAGAGGCCAACCTTGTACTTAACTGAGAAAAATGTCATTTCATGGTTACAGAAGGAATAGTGTTGGTCATAGGATTTCGAAGAAATGAATGGAAGTTGATAGAGTAAAGATAGAGGTAATAGAGAAGTTACCCCCTCCAACGAACTTGAAGACGTTGCGAGCCTTTCTTGGCCACGCCGGATTTTATAGGAGGTTTATCAAGGACTTCTCTAAGGTCTCTAGACCATTGACGAAATTACTTGCAAAGGATGTACCTTTCGCATTTGGAGTAGAATGCAAGAAAGCATTCAACACATTGAAGCAAATGCTTATAACCGCCCCAATACTGGTAGCACCAGATTGGAACAAACCTTTTGAGCATATGTGTGATGCAAGCGACACGGCAGTTGGAGCAGCCCTGGGACAAAGGGAGGATAAAATCTTTAAGCCTATATATTACGCCAGTCGTACCCTTAACAGTGCCCAGAAGAATTATGCGACTACAGAGAAGGAACTATTAGCTGTCATTTTTGCATTTGACAAGTTTTGACCTTATCTGATAGGATCGGAAGTCACTGTATTCACTAAACATGCAGCTTTGAAATACCTTTTAACCAAGCAAGACTCCAAGACGAGATTGTTGAGATGGATTCTACTCTTACAAGAGTTTGATGTTGAGATTAAGGACAAAAAGGGATCTGAGAACCAGGTGGCTGATCACCCGTCAAGATTAACTTTGCTGGAAGAAGAGCAACCGATTGAGATCAGGGAGAGCTTTCCTGATGAACAACTTTTTGCCGTCTCAGTGGTAGCTCAAGTTGAATCTCAGTCCCGACAACATACATCAAGAGTGGGCAAGGTATACCCTTGGTTTGCCAATATTGTGAATTATCTAGAAGGAAGATACCTACCACCAGAATTCACGAATGCGGATAAGAAGTTTTTCACGTATCTGAAGCATTACCATTGGGACGATCCCTACCTATACAAATTGTGCCCTGATTCAATTCTTAGGAGATGCATCCATGACGATGAGATTCCAAGTATTTTGTACATGTGTCATGCTAGAGAAGCTGGAGGTCATTATGGACCAGATAAGACAGCAGCAAAGGTACTGCAGTGTGGATTCTATTGGCCTACAATTCATAAATCTGCTTACGAGTTTACAAAATCCTATCATTCCTGTCAAATGACTAGTAATATTTCTAAGCGGAATGAGATGCAACTGCAAGGTATCTTAGAAGTGGAGTTATTCGATGTATGGGGAAGTGATTTTGTTGGGTCTTTCACATCGTCAGAATCAAATCGTTACATCCTGGTAGCAGTTGATTATGTTTCCAAGTGGGTGGAAGCAGTGGCTTCACCTACTAATAATGCCAGGGTTGTCCTGAGGTTTCTTAAGAAGAACATTTTGACAAGGTTTGGAGTGCCCAGAGCCGTAATTAGTGACGGAGGGAGTCATTTCTACAATAGGTTGTTTGAAAAGTTGATGATGAGATATGGGGTTAGACATAAGATTGCAGCAGCATGTCACCTCCAGACGAGTGGACAAGTAGAAGTCACGAATAGAGAGATTAAGAGGATCTTAAAGAATGTGAATCCCACGAGGAAGGATTGGTCTTTGAAATTAGATGATGCTCTTTGGGCGTACATGACTGCTTATAGGACCACGATTGGGATGTCACCATATATGATAGTTTTTGGAAAAGCATGTCATTTACCGGTAGAACTCAAGCACCGAGCGCTGTGGGCTACGAGGTTTCTAAACATGGATGAGAATTTAGCCGGTGAAAAGAGGATGCTAGAATTGAATAGATTTGAGGAGTTTAGACTTCAAGCATACGAAAATGCAAGGATTTACAAGGAGAGAACGAAGCGTCTGCACGATAAGAAGATTTTGAACCACACTTTTCATGTTGGAGATAAAGTGCTGGTGTATAATTCGCGTCTTCGTCTTTTTCCTGGGAAGTTGAAGTGTAGATGGTATGGACCACATGTTGTCACGAAAGTCTTCAATTCAGGAGCGTGTGAAGTTAGACATGAATACTCTGGGAAGACTTTCACAGTAAACGGCCACATGCTGAAGCATTACCTAGAGCACAAATATAACCCTGAGTTGGAAGTCTTTACGTTGACAAAGCCAGAATATGAATAAAGTAGCGACTATAAATTCAGAACTATTTCTAAACCATTATTTATTGCTTTTGTTTATTTTAGTTATTTTGAGCCAATAAAGTAGCATGACAATCGCAAGGTTTTTTTAATCACGTATATCTTCAGTCACTTGACTAGAGATATATGTGGTTTTTTCCTTCACGATTCTCATGTGATGCCCTTGTAAAAGTTTTCGCGTCTTGCTTAGGCCAATAACAGAATAACGTGGCTTAAACTGTTTTTGCGCATTCCTCCGGTATGCACAATTACCGCCACCTTATTTTCTTGTTGCCCTTCGCATGTTACTCACAATTTTTGAAGTATTTTGGAAAGCAGGTAATAACTTGAAAGAGGAATGACCTAGGAGCTAATGATTATGCTCCGGGATTTGTTTTGACTCAGCTGATCATTTCCAGAGCTAAGTACCTTCTTCTTTCATTATTTTTAGTCATTGGGGACAATGTCTATAATAAGTGGGGGGTAGGCGTCTTAGCTGGATAATCGAAATAGGGAATAATAAAATTTAACACTGTTTTTAGCTTGCTTATTGCACGTTTTCGAGTAAGGAATCGGTAGAAAATGAGCCCAAGTTCAATTTGAAGTAAGCTATAGCATATTCAATTTAGTATAGAAGAATGAACATATGTTATGTTGCATGAAGTAGTAACTTATTAATTATCATTCTATCATTGCAATCAATATTTGAGCACATAATTGAGTGAGAAGTGTTTAAGATTAGATGATGAATTGTTTTAACCGGGAACCATTATTTGTCTGTCTATATTCTTCAACAAATTGTTGTAAAACAAGGGAAGCAACTTGGATGACGAAAGGTGACCGGGACAAACGGACTTGTGAGAGAAAGAGAAAAAAGTGAGGAAATCCGCCAGGAAAAAAAAGAAGAGAAAAAAAAGAAAGAAAAAAAATATGTAATAAAGGCAGTGAGGGAAGCGAACTCGTGTAAAAAGGGCAAGACCCTCGCATAAAAAGAAACAAACGAGGACTTAAGAGCGATGCTCAGTCCCCGAGTCCGCCTGACCCAATTAAGGTACTATGTTGTGTAACCAAGTCTGAAGGCAAGATGAGCGAGTGTATGAGCAGGTAAGTTAAGATTGTGTGGTTAATACAACTTGATTCTTCTCACGAACGCACTATCACGACTGATTCATCAAACGACACATTGATGCGTGGTAAGTAGTAATTATTGGGGAGAGCTTATGGATTGTGACTTGATGTGTGTTTCTGCCGGAAATCTTTATTGAATATGTGGTAGTTGAGGGAGACTTTTCTTGGAGGTACATTCCGCCCTGATACTCTGCTCGCAGACGAACAAAAGGCTAGTGGGGGGTAGTTGATGACGGTTAAAATAGTCTATCCTACGGCATCAATATTCTATCCATTATGAGCTAAAAATAGTTGTTTCGACCTATAAATATGAACCATTTGAGTTGAATAGCATATGTCGGGTTCGTGAGTCGAGAAATCTGCACTTAGCGTTTATTTTCCCTATTTCGATATTATTTCGGGTATTATTTGATGATTTTCAGGATACGAAATATTGGGCTGAGCAACATGGACGAATCTGGAGTGGACTGAACGAAAGGAATGGGCCTAGGGTATTCCAGAACATTCAAGTTAAGTCGGCTGAAGAAAAAGGACAAAAATACCCTCGGTAACCCGGGAGGCGGTGCCGACTTACCGAGCTTCGAGAATCTTCAGAAACGCGTTTTCTTGGACGAGGGGTAGAACTAGATGTTCCTAAGTCGGTTTAGATAGCTATAAATAAGAGGCTTCGCCTCAGAACACAAGTGTACAAATTTCAAGACAAATATTATGCAATAAAAGTTCCTTGTTCTTTATTTTTATTTATTTTATGAGTTCTGGTCGGAGAGACGACGGAGTCGCCGCCTAGGGAGAGATCCGAAGGAGATCTACGCTCGTCTTCGAGGGTATGATTTTATGTCTTTTCCAAGATGTAGATCTATCGTTGATCTATTCGACTAGTATGCTTTAATTGCTTATTTAGTTTAATTATGTAGTAGTTAGTTTATTTTACCCCATGTGTTATAGATCAGATTCGTTGGTGAAGAAATCATGAAACAGTGGTTGCGTTCTTCAGATCTGCGACGGTCTATATCGCTGGATCTGAATACCTAGTAAATTACTAATTCATGATAATCGGCGCCAGCTACGTTGATCGATAGATTTAATTTACATATTAGTAGCCTGATCAACTATTTGCATGTCATAGTAAACTAGCATGAAATACGAATAGTGAAGTGCTATGTTTGGACATTATCTAGAATGGAACCTAGGAACGTGCTGATCAATGTCGACAGCTCTCTAGGCGGGTTTGCGGTATGAGTTAGCGCTCAATATCGACAGCTCTAGTTCTTTATGCGTATGGGCTATTACGGACCAATTAAGGAGGGTAGCTTGCGTTTAGATTGTCTACTATCATTGTCGGAGTAGATAGGGTTAGGATTTGTACCCGTAGCTGAACAATGAATAAAGTCATCAATGTGGAGGATTGTTGCATGTGTGTGTGGGGGGGGATAACTAATTGCTCATAATTGAACTAATACATTAGAAACTCGTTTTGCTTTGTGTGAACTTGCATAATCTTGCTAGTGATTGTTACCAAATTTACTACTGTCTATATTATAGTTGGTCGTAGACCGTTATTCGTGACAAGCTCAATCTTGATAATTAGACTTTCTTACGAGTCTATGTGGGATCGACCTTGATTTGTCAGTACTCTACTACGATAGACCTAGTCCTATTGCTAGTAAGTGCCTTGCATGCGATCACTCGTAGAAGGAAATAATTTTAAATTCCGCTGCGTTTCCGCGTGGATTTCCTAACAGTGGTATCGGAGCGAGTTTCGAGCTTAAGCAGTAGACATTAGTTAATTTGCATAGTAATTAATCTATGATAGATGCATGATTTAATTCGCAAGATGAAAACATAAAAAAAGTAATTTTCGGTAGGAGCTCGCGGCGAGCGGCGCTCTCCTCATCGGTAAAACCGCCGGCGGCGTATGTGCCCCTAGGGCTGCCGGCGTCGGTTGGTGGTGAATTGGTGGACCCGGATTTTTGTTTTGTTGTTTTGTAAATTTTATGGTACATTGGTATCAATTTTGTTTAGTTGATGTCATGTGGCTAACCAATGATTCAAATAGTTTAACTATTGGGATGTCATATGGCATTACTCAATTTATAGAGTAAAAGAGTTTGACTCCATGGTCACAAAAAAAGTGATCATGGTCAACCTGCGCCTCTTTTGAATATTTGATAATGGCTTGGTTGATCTTTGTTGGTTTTGGAAACCAAAATATCTCTTTTGATTAAGAATCAAAATGAAAGGAAACAAAATGAGACTTAATTTTAATTTTGATTTATTCTTAGAATAGTTCTAATTAATTAAAATCGTTTTAGAATTAACCTTTAATTTATTACGATTAAAATCATTTACTTGATTAAACGTTAATTGGTTAATGGATTTGATAAATAAGACGCAAGTTGGTAATTTTAGATTTTATGTTTTTCATAAGATGCTATTGTATGAATTAGATATTGTGTAGCTATAATATGATTATATGGACCACGATTGATTATGGGCTCGACCAATATGATAGATGTGAATGATTTATTTTTCTGTTGGTTTAAAATTGTGTTTAGGCCGTTATGAAGAACGTGGACCTGGTTTATTTTATGCATTTATCACATTCCAGTTAGCTCCCCCCTCCCCCCCGTTTATTTTATGAAGGCTCCATTGATGAATCATTGAGCAGCAGATGAATTCTGATCATTGTTGATGTTTCCCATATGCTGCCCGAATTAGCCACTCCATATGTTGAATAATTAAACGGGGGGTAACATAAGAACAACAGAAGAGATCTGAAGAACAAAGACTGGATAGCAAGAGGCATAGCAGAACAACATAGGACAATGAGGAATTACCAAGATGCTAAATTGCTGGGTCAGGGAATTCTGAATGAATAGGGGAAAGGATCGGATTAGAGGAGAACGAGGTTTTTGGGGGTTGCGGGGGAGGGGCAAAACGGGAAAGAACTGTTTAATTGTATAGGTAATAAAGAGAAGGGCAAAACAGGAATAACATAAGAAAATAAGAATGAACCGGAATATTCTTTTAATTCTACCGGAATCGGTAACTTAAGGTTTGTGGGAAACCCCAAGAGGGTAAACAATATATTTTTAAATCACGATGAGGCAAAGACTTCAATTGACAAACCACGAGGGGGGTAAAAGGTGTTTCCCCTTTTTTTTTAAACGTGAGAGTACAAGAAAATTCCACCACAAAAAAAAAAAAAAAAAAAATGCTTGATGCTCAAAATACAAAAGCTAACGATTTTTACAATGACATTTTTTTTTGCTAAGTCATCTACATATGATTATCCTTGAAATTCTTAGCAAGATAATAGGTCATGCCAGCTTCTAAACATTCGTACACATGCTGCATGACCGAGTAAGAGTCGGTCCCACTCTCAAATTCCATTTATAAGTATAGATTTATCTTTCTATAAGCAATGAGTATGAGATGATAGTATATGCTGTATTATATTATAATATCTTTAATAATTTATTGCATAATTGAATAATTAATAAAAACAGATCGAAAAGGGTTCATGGGGAAGACAATTTTAAAATATGAAGCTCTTGATCTCCTCCAATGTATTTGATGGTCAAGTGCAAAAAAACACATAAAACGACGTTAATTTGTTAATGTACACATAAAACTACATCGTTCGTTTTGTAGGTGTTTTTATACTTCACTGTCAATTGTATTTGAAGAGAATTTTTTTTTGGCAAATAGCCAAAATAGTCCACCTGTTCCCATTTTTGTCCATAGACCATTTTTAAGTGTGAAAAGAGTCCATCAACTTTAATTTATTCTCATCACAAGTAAATATCATATCTTTCACCTCAAATTACACACACCCCGATTTAAGACACCTTTATCAAGAAGACTTAAACATGTAAATGGAAGTAAAAAGTCATGTAATTAGCATTTTTAGGCACAACAGTGTTGGGAATATTAGTGAGTACATTCATTTTATTAATTTGTATCTAACATGTACCCCTCCCCCATATACATTTTATTTTTTGGATAAAACAAATTTTATCACCAACAAAGACTATATTGAATCCATTCTTCACCAGAACGTCAACCAAGTTAGCCTTAGACTGCCTGATCTAAACGACTTTTTCAAATATTTTATTCTGCTCTTCACTGCACAGATGCATTGCCAGTTTGATTGCCTGTGCTACTCGCAAACGAATTCCCCCATCAGGTCATCCGGCTTACAAGTACAACCGTCGTCACAAGTACCGTTACTATAACACATCTCCCCATAGACACATTTACGTGGATTTGACAAGCAATAGAATCCCCCAGCCACATCATCTGCCTCACAAAAGCACAGCGCCGGACATCTTCCTTCTGGACATTCCCCAGTTTCACAATCTACATCATCATATATACATCCCATCCCAAAAACACAGCGCCTCTCTTTATCATCATCCTCCTCCTCCTCCTCCTCGTTATCAAATGTAGTCCGGGCTGTTGAACGAATTACTGGGGTGCCCTTCCTCTCTCCGCAAACTGCAAATTGAAGTTGTTGACCACACATATATATATATATATATAATATTAATTGGCAAGTAATTTCAATTTTAAGCAAGCACAATGTTTTACACACAATATAAAAAGTAAATTTATTTTTATTTTTATTTTTTAGAAGGGATAAAAAGGAAAATCAATACTCATAATATCAAATGCAGTGCTAAATCTCATATATATAATTAACCAGCCCAGTAGTAGATGGATGCACTCAAGTCATTTGATTTTGAACCATAAAAGTGGCTGTATAATACTCCCTCCGTTCCAATTTATCTGAGGCAGTTGTTAAAATCACACATATTAAAGAGGTGGGTTAATGCATTAATTTTTACAATAAAAAGACTAGAATGTCCTTAGATATAATTAATATGACCTTCTTTTTATATCTCCTAATGTAATAAATAAGGGTAAATCAAGTAAAAACACAATAAATGTTGTATTGGAAATTATCTTTGCATCACATAAATGGAACAAAATATTTTGTATTTATCGCCCCGGCTTATTGTGGAACGGAGGGAGTATTATGATGAGCGTAAGAAAGAGAAGAGCACAAGAAGACTTATGCATGTCGATCTGGTCAATACTGATGAATTATATATTTTTGGAGACAAGAATGATGATATTTAACCTCGTACTTGTTTATACGAGAAAACCGGCCTGCATCTTCTGCCGGCTAATTAAAATCATTTACAAATGGCAAAATACGAATGCAAAGTTTATATGACATATGAATTAATTAGCAAGACCTTTTCAAGAAAATAAATAAAGAATTAGCAGGGGGCTGCACCGGATCCTAAAATACATCTGCTATATATATATATATATATATATATATATATATATATATATATATATATATTTTTTTTTTTTTTTTTTTTTTCAATATAATTTATATTCGCCTCTATATAATATAATAATAAGCCCGATAATTTGATATAAATTTTTATCATATAAATAAAAATACATGTAGTTATTATCAAAGCGATACATTAAAAAAATATTCCCTTAAAAAAATATATTGATCGGTTTGAACATTAGTTTCCTCTTGTAGTGTTTTAAATCTTTATTGATAGAAGTAGAAGGGTTAATGTGTTCGGATCATGCGATATGTAGTAGTTTTTTAACATATAAACCGAAATGTATATTTTTTTTACGATGTATGGTAGTTTTTTTTTTTTTTTTTTTTTTTTTTTTTTTTTCAAATCGTAACACATAAAAATACTACTATATACTTTTTTTATTACGAAAAAATCTTTAAAATTTTCGTCCCATGTTGCACGGGATCCTGCGTCAGTAAAAAATCTTTAGAATTTTCGCCTCCCATCGCCCGGGATCCTGCGTCCGCCCCTGGAGGTCACCGGTTCGATTCAACTCTGAGACGTCATGTTGAAAGATTTACCAGTTGGTTTCGGATACCGGGGGTTAAAGCAAAAAAAAAAAAAAAAAGAGCTTAAATTCTGACCCTTGCCTTTTTTTATTTGTTATTACTATTTCCAATAAAGAAACATATAAGAGCACACCCGATGAGAGGTTTAAAATATTTTAACCCTTACATTTTTTTTATTTGTTATTACTATTTCCGATAGAAAAACATATAAGAGCATATCCGGTGGGAGGTTAAAATATTTTATAAAGCTTTACAATATGTTTTTTTATCATTGGAGCTTGATGAGTCATCAAAGCTTTACAACATCTTGAAGTAGTTCATGGAACCAAAAGACTGCACTTTTTTTTGGTTTTTTTCTTCTTCTCAAATTTTATGTATACTAGGAAAAAGTTTATTTATAATGGAAAAAATGTTTATAGCCTGATGATGTACGGAGTGGAAATGTTTATAGAAAAAACGTTTATAAATCGAGCATAAAGGGCTTCATTTACACCGCTTCACGTATGATGTCCCGAAAGCTAGTCCCACTCCTTTTAATAAGGATTACTTCTCATTTTTCTTTAGGCACGAGATATAACTTAATAAGAAAAAAGAAAAAAGAGTAATAATAGAACAATTCCCAACCCTATTTTACTCAAAAGAGTGGACAAACACATAGACACGATGCTTGTTTTGCAAACCCACATTCGAAAACTACTTGGATCATCCTTACGAGGCCAAATTACCCGTATCATGTTGGATTACAATCCGAACGATATCTAGCTAGCATCGTCAAAAGACGCTAGAAACAGGGCCCTTATTAAATCTTGTGGTTATTCATAGCAAAAACCATAGGTCTCCGAAAAAAAAACTGGAAAATGAGTAAAAAAGGAATAACTAAAGACGAACCCGTGTGAGTGATGACTAGATTGTTACCGACGATACCGAAATATCGTCGGGAGATTTAATCTGGTAATTAGACTCTTTTGGAGAGCAATCCAACTATACGTAAACTTGATATTTTGGTGGTGGATTATGGTTGTGTCGTGAAGACTCCCTACGTACCATGTATTGTAATGGATCAAGTCAAATAACGTAGTTCCGGATTATGGGGATGATGATCATTTTATAGGGCTCCTTCATGGGGAGTTATTGCACGAATCCCTTGATTGTAGGGCCCCTGTTTAATGACCATTGTGATGCCAATCGTGGGGCATTCATTGATCAATTAGGCTAAAATCATGGGATGTGATCAATCATGGATTATGTGCAGTTGATATGGATCAATCGTGGGATCATGACCATTAATGCCATATAACTGCATTTGGAGGTCGGGGGCGACATGTTCTGGCGAGAGCAGAGTTTGTGCGTCGGTCGGTGATTGATCTGAGGAGGAGGTCGGTGAACTCTAAGGGCGATCCAAATCATGTCGGCTTTTTTGGATTGACTTTTGGACGAAGACCCAATCGTGGGCTTTTATTCAAGCGGATCATCGATCGTTTTTGACCGGCTTGTGGGCCAATATGAATGATTTATTATAATCTCGGGTTTACCATTACCAACCGTGATTTTGTCGAGCTAGAGTGTGTGAGGAAATCTTGCCAAGGTCGGTAGTGACGTGATGAGTGGCGGGTGTGGTGTGAAATCCCTCCGGTACACCAAGTTATGTGATCAATACGGTACATGAATGAGGAGCCGCCACATGTACCTCAAAGATCTCAGCCACTTAGTGAGAAATATTGGCACATCATCTGTAACAAAAAAATCACTCTGCTTACCCAATTCATTCTTTTATTAGTATTTCTTTTTTCTTTCAAAGTAAAAGATTGTTATATCCTTGTAATTGTCAAGCTTTGTACATGCTAGACCAGTCTTGTCCTTTGTTTGTAAATCTTTGTTGTTATATTATAAGTCTAAAAAAGTAGATAAATAAGAAGAAAAAAATTTGCACAAAAATAAAAAATAGATAGATGTTATATTATTAATCTAAAAATAGATAAATGTTTAGAAATAAATAGATAAATGCTATATTATTAATCTTAAAAAAAGATAAATTTTCGACACTTCAATCTAAAGAGCATGCAGAGTGATATTTTTGACACAATACGACTTTCTTCCGATATGGCACAACACGTTTTCGTAATATTATCTTAAATCCTTAATATCCAACACGATGTCGACACTCTTCGACACGACATTTCATATTATCTATTTATAAAAAAAATCTGTTTTTTTTTATTTCACATTTTTCCAATAGGAAAAAAAGAAGGATGAAAAGGCAAAATATGTTGTATATATGTATTATAATTAGCAGACAATGTTATTATTTAGATTATTTGTTCCATGATGGTAAAAAATATTATATAAATTGTAAATTATTAAGAATCAGTCAAGTTTTTGTATTTATTTATAGCCATTAAACATATATATGTGTACATATATGCATTAATACGTGTCGCTAACATGTCGTCTTTTCAAATTTTGACATTAACCGTGTCGACGTGTTCATATCATGTCATATCGTACTCCGTGTAAATGTTTCATAGGTTTCTAACACTTGCAATAAAGATTCAAACCCACACGTTTAACTATATGAAATCACAAACTTTAGCTTGTCATAAATATTATTGTCCAAATGATAAATTGTGGCTGTAATTCCATTAAACAAACAACTTTATTTATAAACATACTAGAAATAAAAAGAAATTCTCATATATATACTCCCTCCACCCCAAAATATAAAGTTTTTTAACCGTGTTGGGAGTATCGATCTGTAATGTCGAAAGCGTGTAAATGCAGTGTTGGATATTAACGATTTCAAAGAATATTAACAAAGCGTGTTGTGCCATATAAAAAAAATATCGAGAGCGTGTCATGTCGAAAATGAGTCTAACACTGCGTACATCTTTTAGAAAGAATGTCGAGAAGAACGTGTCGTGTCAAAAATATGTCTTACGCGGTGCATGCCCTTTATTAGATTGAAGTGTCGTAAATCCAACGATGTCTACGATATATATATATATATATATATATATATATATGAAAGAACAATATATATTTATCTTTTCATTGCTTTTTGAGGTTTGTAATATAAAATAAAATAAAATAAAAATTACAGATAGAGTGCGAGGCTGCTCCATCATGTATATATCAATCTTTACTTTGTTCAAAAAGAAAAAGGAAAAAATTACTAACAAAAATATGAATTGGGTAAGTCGTAAGCATCGTGGTTTTTATTTTTAATTTTATAGAGGATGTTCTGACCAAAGCTAGAAAAAAAAATTAAAAATAATGAGTGGCTGAGATCTTTGAGGCCACATGTGGCGGCTCCTGATTCATGCACCGTATTGATCACATGACTTGGTGTACCGGAGGGGATCTCACCCCGATGAGTGACACCACTATCAAAGAGCTATCAGGATGAAAAGACGTAGCAGCATGTGCCTAGGGTTGGTTTCACTGCCGATTATTCCGAGCTTTGAAGGAAGCATGTTGGATGGGCTGAGCCTGAAATGCGCTACACCACCATGATGAGTGGCCTCGGACCGAGCAAAGCTGACATCAGGGACGGAACCAGAAATTTTTGATCGGATGGCTAACGGACTATATATGTATGATCGGGTGGGCTAGATTAAAACAATTAACACTGTTGGATTGGATTATATAGGATTTTTAATGTACCGAAAATAAAAGTCGGGTGGGCTACGTCCACCCAAGCCAGGGCCTAGTTACGTCCTTGGCTGACATCGACCCATATAAGGATTCCTAGGTCGAAGGGGCCGGATCGTGGCATGGGTAGTGCAATAGAAGGTGACCGCAAGTTGGTCATGTGTCAGAGGGTAATGATCCATCAACCTTCTAGTTCGTTTTAAGAAGCACAGACGGGAGAGTTTATCCTGAAAGCGGAAGAACTGTTGAAATCAAAAACAAAACCTTCGCAATTTTTTATGATGAAGGAAGAAGAAGAAAGGCTGAATGAAAGGAGTAAAACTTGATGGGGAAGAAGAACAGAGAAGGTGACAAGGGAGATGAGATTAGAAGGCGCTTTGATACCATGACAATGATTCTTGCACTGATCGATTGGAAATACAAGCTTACACCGTATCCATACGTACATAAAGAGAATACTTGAAGATTCAAGAAATATATATACTAAAGGCTAGAATATTACAAAATCTCTAATTTAAGGCGTTGTTTTTTAATAAATGTTTCGTCCCACACAGGGGTGGATCCGGATTTTTTCGATTAGGGGTCACCGCCACGGACCGTAGAAATACATTTTTATCCAAAAATTTGTTTGATGGGTCATCGGAGCCTAACTATAGTTTTTAATAAGAAAACTATATCGTTTTAATACCCGAAAAATTCCCCGGATCTTAGTAGGGTCACGTGACCCCACCTAACGTACACAGATTCGTCACTGGTCCACAAATTTGTCACAACGATGAAACAATAAAAAATATCTCTCAAGATACAATAAAAGTTGTTTGATTTACGTAAATAGTAACATGTTTGATTAAACCAAAGACATTCATTGTATTTTACCGATGATACTTCACAAATTATGCCCTGAACGAAATTCCTTATTGTTGAGAATTAGTGTGACAAGTGTCAAGTGTCTAGTATAACATGTGTAATGTGGATAAGAAAGAATATTTGGTTGTTATTAGTTTGTTATGTAGAAGGCTATTAATGATGTAACAGGCAAGAGGATTATGCAAGTAATGAATTAACAAAACATTCTTTTATCAAATCTGCTCTTCTTCTCTTGGTATCAGAGCCGGTATGGAGCGGACCATTTGCTCGACAACGGATACACACAACTCCGCCGCCGCCACTTCACAATCCTCTCTGTCATCTCTCTACACTCTGTCGGAGGAAGAGCTTCCACGTTCTGATCCATCTCTGACCTTCTTCCGGCCGTCGTCTTCACCATCTCCGGCTATACCCACGTTTTCTCTATCTTTAGTCGTTTCTTCATCACCAATTCCACCAAAGTTGTCGTCTCTGTCACCGATAGCCCAAACTCCCTTCTCCGACCATCCCAATCAGTCGGCCGCAGTGAAAACTCGATCGGAACAACTACTTGCTCTGGAAATACACCATACTCCCGATAATTCGTGGTCACAAATTGGAGAAACATTTACTTTGGGAATTAGTCCCAAGCCCTCCGAATTTCTTACCTATCCGGGACTGGTGGTCTTTGTGCTTTTGAGCAATGTTCCAAATCCTGCTTTTGAAGAATGGAATCGGATCGATCGACTACTTATGGGGTGGCTTCTTGGATCAATGGTGAGCAAGCTTTGCTTGAAGTTATGGGATGTGGCGCATCATCAGTCTGTCCGAAAACCCTAGAAGATCTCTTCAATGATCGATCTGAAGCTCGTATGTTGGAGCTCAAAGATGCCCTCACCAAAACCTCCAGAGAGCGAAAAGTATGGCTAACTATTTAGCCTTGATGAAGTCTATTCGGATAGTCTTCTTTGTTCTTTGGTTATCCAGATATCAAAATCTGAGCTCATATTGGCTACTGCTGGGAGGATTGGAAAAGGAATATGAGGTCATCATCATGAATATTCTTTGCTCGAGTTGGATCTCTCTCTTGGCAAGAAGTCCAGTCCCAACTTATCACACATGAGAGACTAATTGCCAGGTTCAATCCCACTCAGTCTCTGGAAGCAACTCACCCTACTGCTCACTTAGCATCCAAGTCCAATTCCAAGTCAGATAACAGGCCTCAGCATCAGTCCAATCAACATTCTAGTAGGGGAAGAGGTCAGTCCAGAGGTGGTCATTCAAGAGGCATGGGAGGTAGAGGTTCTAGTGGTACTGGTAGAGGTGTTCAATGCCAACTCTGTGGCAAAATTGGTCATACTGTTAGTATCTGCTGGCACAGGTTCGAAGAAGATTTCATGCCTCCACAAAACACACAACAAGGACATCAATCTCCAAATCAAACTCCCAAGCAAGTCTCTGCATACATAGCCACACCACAGTCCGTAGGAGATCAGTCCTGGTACATGGACAGTGGTGCATCTAACCATGTCACATCTGATCTCAATAACACCTTTTTGAACTCTTCCTTTCTTTGTAATGACAGGTTTAAGCTGTTGGTAGTGGTGAGAAACTGAGGATAGCACACACTGGCAGTAGTATACTATACACACCACACACAAAGCTTGTCCTAAATTTTGTGTTACATGTACCTCACATCACTAAAAACTTGCTTAGTATATCCAAACTTTCATGTGATAACTCTGTCAATGTTGAATTTGACTCAACTCACTGTTTTGTCAAGGATCTGACTACATGGAAGACATTGCTAGTAGGGGCACTTGTTGATGGCCTCTACAAACTCTCTGATGATGCTGCTGCTTTACAGAACTCCATTCACTCCAAGTCCTCCTACATTCCTTCTACAAACCAGTCATCTTCTCCATCATCATTTGTTAGTCATAGTAGTTTGAAAGCTGATGCCAATGTGTGGCACAATAGACTAGGGCATCCATCTAAGAAGGTCTTGGACCAAGTCTTGTCAAGTTGTAATGCCATTGTTTTTTTATGAAATGAAATTTTGTGATGCACCTTGTCTGGCAAAGGCCATGCTTTACCTTATGCTTCTTCTAATTCTCATGCTTCTTCTGTGTTAGAATTAATCCACTCTGATATTTGGGGACCAACCCCACTAAAATCTACAAATGGCTTTGCTTACTATATACATTTTGTAGATGATTACTCTCGATTCACATGGATATACCCACTCAAACATAAATCTGAGGCCTTAGCCACCTTTAAAGAATTCAAAGCTCTTGTTGAAAATTAACTTCAAACAACCATTAAATGCCTTCAAAGTGGTGGGGAGGTGAATATAGAATTTGGTTCCCATCCTCAAAGTCATCGCATCACCTTTAGACACCACTTGTCCATACTTTCATGCTCAAAATGGTAGGAGTGAAAGGAAGCATAGACACGTAGTGGAACTTGGCCTTACCACTTCTAGCTCAAGCCCACATGCCCCTCGGTTACGGTGGGAAGCCTTTAAGCATATTGTTACCCTCATAAACATCTTGACTTCCTTTGTCCTGCAATTTCACACTCCCTTTGAAACCTTGTTTCACACCAAACATGACTACTTTGTCCACAGTATTTGGATGTGCTTGTTTTCCCCATCTTAGACCTTATCATAACCATAAGTTACATTTGGAATAGTGTCCTAAAATGAACATCTATCAACGTTTTGCTTGTAGCTAGGAAAGATCTTCCTAAGATCAATGGAACATCGTGGTTAGCTTCCATGTCTAGCACCACAAAGTCTCTGAGGAATACAAACATATCAACTTTCACCAAAACATCCTCCACCACTCAACAAGGTTGCTTCATAGACTATCATATCTGCTAATTGAAGGGTTATAGATGTTTCATTCAACTCTTTCATGCCTAACTTATGAGCGATGAGGAGTGGCATTAGATTGACAACGGCTCCAAGATCACACAATGCTTTGTTTAGGCATACTCCTCCAATTGTGCATGGTATGAGGAAGCTCCCAGGATCTTTACACTTAGGGGGCAGTTTGCGTTGCAAAATTTTTGAGCATTCCTCGTTAAGGCATATAGTCTCAAGGTCTAACAATTTCCTTTTTGGTAGAAATCGCTTCCTTCAAGAATTTTGCATACTCGGCATTCCGGCGGAGCTTACATAAATGTATATTCACTTGCAACTTTTTAAACATCTCTATAAACTTTTATATACATACATCATCATTATTAAACATATTTCCTAGAGGATAGGGTAAAGTAGCGAGGATTAATAATTCTGATTTGTGAAGACTTACCTGCATTCTATTCTTTCTCTGCTTGCTACTTATCTGTTGAATTTTCGGACTCTCGGTTTACGAAGTAGTGTCCCGGTTTACGGCCGCTTCTTTTCTCAGATCATCATGCGTATTCTGCTGCTTGCGCTTTACGATTCCACCTTGGCGGTGGTATAAGCTGGTCGAGCGGTTCCTTTCGCTTCTAGTCATGATTGCATTTACATCCTTGGATTCTTCTCACTATTACTCGGCAATCCACCGGGAGGACGGATGACATTTGTTCTACAATCGCCCCCACTTGGTGCCCGCAGTTACGCACCAATGCTTCTGATTAGTCGATCTTGTATCATTCTTCCGACAATATGTGGTGAAGTTTGTATTCAACTCGATCATGGATTTACGTAAGTTGATTAACCGTATCGGTCCGCGATTGAACTCATTTTATCCATGGCGACTTCCCAACTACCGGACTTGTTGAATTGAGGCATGAATCCACGAGTTTGTCTCGTTCTCTCTCCACCGGTAGAATCGCTTTGTCGAAAACCCCGGTAGGGTCACTCGATCTAAAACCATGGTGGTCGTGAGAACACAGGCGATATCCGACCCATAAGGATTTCCTTGCCTCCTATATAGTTCACATCCTCGGTGTTGGTCACTTCAATCTCTTGAACTTTTTCAACCTTGGCTATGCGATCTTGCATGCCATCTATCTTCGTTCATCGCCATTAGGCGATATAAGATCTTTTGAGAAATATCTTCTCCAAATATGCCTTGACTACTTTGGCGGTTTCAACTTGATCGTTCCCCATTGACTTGTCGGTGCTATTTGCTCCAACTTTTCTTGACTTCTTGAGGCGACGGCATCGCAAAACTTCCGTTGCTTGATGAATCAACTCTCATTTGTTCACTTGGCATAATCCGTGATAGAAACTATGCATTAAATGCGGGCAAAGTGATATCATGGTGAGGCATCACCTCTGTGCTTCCTTAAATCTTTCCCAAGCTTCTTCAAACATTTGGTGGGTTTCTGCGCGAAATTCATAATGTCTTGTCTCATCTCAGAGTGACTTCCCGGGAGGGCGTGCTTATTCATAAACCACGCAGCGGATCGGTCCAAGTTGGATCGATCCTGGTGCTAGAGACAATAGACATATCTTCACTTTGTCTTCAGAGTGAATGGAAACAATTTCAACTTGATGTTGTCTCTGGTACTCCTGCTTTGGCTTGACCATGCGACTATCTCCAAAGGTTGGTGGCGTGTACACTAGGATCTTCATTCATTACTCCATGAAAGGTAGTGTAATTAGTCACCATTTTATCACATTCGGTTTGGGTGAAATAGCTTAGCCGTGCATCCTCGAAATTTGAACAATTCTTTGGCATGAATTGCTCAATCATTGGCATTGCATAATTCTGTAGAGTTCTCCTATCTGATTATACCACAACTCCTGCTCCATTTTGTCCATTCTGTCCGTTCTGTGCCATGTTGATTTATGTATCTTCCAAAGGTGGAATCTCTTCTTCCCCCTCGCTGTGATCTCCTTCGTGCGAAATCACGTCGTCCGTCAGCCTAACAAATTTCTCTCTAGCTTCCTTTCTTTTTTTTGCCTAGAAAACTTTTCAATCTCAGGTATGAATCTCTCGAGTTTGGCTGCTGAACTTCGTGTAGCGTACTACTAGACACAAAGAAAATAAAAAGGTTAGTTACTTGCCTCGCCGGCTGTTACACACGCCTGGCAGACTCAATAAATACATTGATGCTGAATTAACAGAAACGATTCTGCCAAAATTGGACCCTCGGTTTACCGCGGTAGACCCTCGGTAAACTGGATGCTATTTTTTTTCCAGATTTTAACAAAATCGACCCTGTATGACTCTAGTATAAACAAACTCAATTAAACAGACTCAAATATATATATAAAACTCAATCTTGAATAAAAATATTCTTGACACGAGTCCCCGACAACGGCGCCAAAAATCTTGATCGCGTGCAAGACACTTACTAGCAATAGGACTAGGTCTATTGTTAAGGGTGATTTTATACGTTTTATAAGCATATATTTTATATCACTTTCCCCCATATTCGTATGATTTATATAGAAATCGAGCTTTATATTGAAATATTGAGCAAATGATGTTTTTAATAGTTAAATCTCAAAAGCGTAACGATTTATATTAAGTAATTGATGATTTTATGTTATTTTGGAAATCGTTACGCTTTGGTATGTTTTCCTATTGTTGTAGATACTCATTGATGATGGAAGAGAGGATTTTAGAGAGCCAAATTCGTGCTTGGAAAGGATCAATCAAAGTTATGGAAGATTGAAAGATATAAGGAAAGAAATCAAGCAAGATAAATGTCGGAAAATCAGGATTCCGAGTAGTGACGACCTTCCAACGCAGTTCTTGATATGATAACAACCGATTTGACTCTCGACCTCAAGAGAAGAGTTGTAGGGCTTGAAGAGAGGATTCTACAGGATTTTGAATCACTCCATTCCGACTTACGAGGCCCGAGATATGAGCGTTACAAGTTCAGAATCTGTTCCAGGAAAGCTGGACGGGCGTCCGACATTACGGACGGGCGTCCGCCACCGAGCGAGCCGAAACCGCCTCTGATTTTCTATAAATAGCAGCGCGTTTTCAACCCTAAAACATATATTTTCGACTCCTATTGATCCTAATCATAAGAGAGCAACCTTAGTCGCCCCAAGCCCGCTTTTGGGAGGTTTGGGTGGCAAGATAGATGAGTTTTTATTTCTGCGTTTTCCTTCTTGTTCTTCCATGTCGGTGGTTTTAAAGTCAAATGCTGGAGCATCCATGGTTATTTTTCAGCAGCGTTTTGATTTCTCCTTTGGATAATTTTGTGAGTAATTTAATTTAAAGCTCGTTTCTTTCCTTTGATTATATGTTTATGCATGTATATCGGAAGATGATTGCGATTGATGTTTATTATATGATGGAAGTTGTGTAATTAAACCAGGATCACCATAGGAAAGAATAGATTTTTAACCTTGACATAACGAAGTTGATAGGTTGATTATCTAGGTTGTTAGATTTAATAAATCTTGCACCTTGTTTTGTTTAAATCAATTTTATACATTGGAAGATGATAGATTGATAGGCGAATTGCTTACGAGTAAGGATTCATACTTTTGATAGGTGAATCACGACTTTGATTAAATCATCATAAGATAATCTAGGGAGGAAGTTAAGGGTTGCGGGATGGTGGATCATGTTTGTTCTATGTTTTATTGCTTTGGTCATTATCATGTTCGTTTTATTGTTTTCCGTTAGTTGTCGTTTAATTTAGTTTATCGCTTTCAATCTTTCACGGCTTTGGATTAACAATCCTCTGTCGAGTTATTTTCCGTTTTAGTTTAGGTTTAGGTTTAGTTAATAAAGAAGAATTAATTAGATTAGATTCAACGTCCACTTTTCCACGAGGATCGATACCGTGCTTATCCAACTTTACTAGCAACTACCGGTATTCGGCCGGTTAGGAGGTAGTTTTGCATGGTAGTATAGGTTTATAAATTTTCTTTTGTTTTAATGATGCAAAATCTCCCCAACAAAAGTGGCGCCGTTGCCGGGATGCACTTATAAGCACGTGGCTTATAAGCTTTTGTTTTAAGCCGTGGCTTATTTGATGCTTAGGTGTCTGTACTTTCCTGTGTGGTGATTTTTCCATCGAGCCATTATATCATGTGCTTACGTCCTAAGTTCGCAATTTGTTATTCCCCGTGTCCCGAGATCTTTGCCATGTTTAGTCGAGTGGTGCGGTACATTCTATTGTCTTTGTTAAGCTAGCTTTGGATTTAAGTGGGGAAGGACTCATATGACATCACCATTGTTGTCCTCTTGACCAATTTTCGGATCATCACGAAATCATTAAGTTCTTTTGCTTCTCTTTATTTTACTTCGCACAACATGAGGACATGTTGTAATTTAAAGTGTGGGGAGGGAATAGCTTATGTGGTATCTACATTCATTTGCCATACTATTTTATTTCTATGAAAAGTGTTTAATTTTTCAATTTTTGTTTTGTCCAGTGAACAAATGCATATCTTTATTCGAGTTATTATGTCATTGGTGCATTATTTTGCATATTTAGTAAATTTAGTTGTTTCACCCGACACTTTATTTTTCACGTGCCATAGTAAATGATGAGCTATAATTTAAAGCTATGCCCGTTTGATTAGAGATTTTTGATGATTATCGCATGATTCTTTGCTTGCATCTGAATTTTGGAAATTTTAATAGTTTGTATTTAGAGTTAAAGTATGACATCTTTGTGAATATCGAAGGTTTGAATGTGATAGGAGGGATATAATTTAAGGTTTGCATACCAATCTAAGATGAATAATATGAATTATATATATATAAGTGTCGGAAGTAGGCTGCGATGATTTGAGTGCGATAGGCATTATCTCAAAATGTCACATACCCTTTATGAGGTTAATAGCTCCCGATTGCGCTGATGATAGTAGTCCAGCTAGGGTGTTATCCCGAAACATCCTATTCTTTGGGAATGAGGGCATATATGCTATATATGTGGAATTGATTGAATTTTAAGAAAAATTAGTGAATGGTAATGTGAAAAGATGGTTGGAAACCTTAGTTATCTTACTATCCCAGTATAAATGAAAGATATATTGTAGGGATTATCCTCTAAGTATGTCGGAAATATTTTAAATGCTCCACTATTATCTTTTCGAATGTGTATGTTTTTGTGAGTGCATGTTATAATCATTTTTATATTTCTAATTTAAATGGGATGTTGGCTAGTTTTGTTTGAATCAATTTCAAGTGTGGATTTAGTGGAAATTTACTATGGCTATGCACACACTCACTTGGGTGAACCTCTAAGCTACTTGAATATGTTTTATATTTGCATAAGTGTTTATTTGTCTCGAGTGATGATTATGTTTTGTCTTGCTCGGGACGAGCAAGGTTTTAAGTGTGGGGAGTTGTTAAGGGTGATTTTATACGTTTTATAAGCATATATTTTATATCACTTTCCCCATATTCGTATGATTTATATAGAAATCGAGCTTTATATTGAAATATTGAGCAAATGATGTTTTAATAGTTAAATCTCAAAAGCGTAACGATTTATATTCGTAATTGATGATTTTATGTTATTTTGGAAATACGTTACGCTTTGGTATGTTTTCCTATTGTTGTAGATACTCATTGATGATGGAAGAGAGGATTTTAGAGAGCCAAATTCGTGCTTGGAAAGGATCAATCAAAGTTATGGAAGATTGAAAGATATAAGGAAAGAAATCAAGCAAGATAAATGTCGGAAAATCAGGATTCCGAGTAGTGACGACCTTCCAACGCAGTTCTTGATATGATAACAACCGATTTGACTCTCGACCTCAAGAGAAGAGTTGTAGGGCTTGAAGAGAGGATTCTACAGGATTTTGAATCACTCCATTCCGACTTACGAGGCCCGAGATATGAGCGTTACAAGTTCAGAATCTGTTCCAGGAAAGCTGGACGGGCGTCCGACATTACGGACGGGCGTCCGCCACCAGCGAGCGAAACCGCCTCTGATTTTCTATAAATAGCAGCGCGTTTCAACCCTAAAACATATATTTTCGACTCCTATTGATCCCTAATCATAAGAGAGCAACCACTAGTCGCCCAGACCCCTTTTGGGAGAAATTTGGGGTGGCAAGTTAGATTAGGTTTTTATTTACTGCGTTTTCCTTCTTGTTCTTCCATGTCGGTGGTTTTAAAGTCATAAACTGGAGCATCCATGGTTATTTTTCAGCAGCGTTTTGATTTCTCCTTTGGATAATTTTGTGAGTAATTTAATTTAAAGCTCGTTTCTTTCCTTTGATTATATGTTTATGCATGTATATCGGAAGATGATTGCGATTGATGTTTATTATATGATGGAAGTTGTGTAATTAAACCCAGATCACCATAGGAAAGAATAGATTTTTAACCTTGACATAACGGAAGTTGATAGGTTGATTATCTAGGTTGTTAGATTTAATAAATCTTGCACCTTGTTTTGTTTGCGTCAATTTTATACATTGGAAGATGATAGATTGATAGACGAATTGCTTACGAGTAAGGATTCATACTTTTGATAGGTGAATCACGACTTTGATTAAATCATCATAAGATAATCTAGGGAGGAAGTTAAGGGTTGCGGGATGGTGGATCATGTTTGTTCTATGTTTTATTGCTTTGGTCATTATCATGTTCGTTTTATTGTTTTCCGTTAGTTGTCGTTTAATTTAGTTTATCGCTTTCAATCTTTCCTGGCTTTGGATTAACAATCCTCTGTCCAGTTTATTTTCCGTTTTAGGTTTAGGTTTAGTTAATAAAGAAGAATTAATTAGATTAGATTCAACGTCCACTTTTCACGAGGATCGATACCGTACTTATCAACTTTACTAGCAACTACCGGTATTCGGCCGGTTAGGAGGTAGTTTTGCATGGTAGTATAGGTTTATAAATTTTCAATGATGCGATCTCATCTATCGAGACTCGGCAAATCAAGAACGATCCATGAGACTAATTATCAAAATTGAGCTTGTCAAGAATAACGGTCTCACGACCAACTATAATATAGGCAGTAGTAAATTTGGTAACAATGACTAGCAAGATTATGCAAGTTCACATGAAGCAAAACGAGTTTTTAATGTATTAGTTCAACTATGAGCAATTAGTTATTCCCCACACATGCACAGTCCTCCCCATTGATGAATTTATTCATTGTTCATTTCTGGTACAACTCTAACACTATCTACTCCAACAATGGTAGTAGACAATCTATCACGCAAGCTACCCTCCTTAATTGGTCCGTAATAGCCCATACGCATAAAAAGAACTAGAATTGTCGATAGTGAGCGCTAACTTATACCGCAAACCCGCTGAGACAATTATGTCGACATTGATCACCACGTTCTAAGGTCCATTCTAGATAATGTCCAAACATAGCACTTCACTATTCGTATTTCATGCTAGTTTACGATGACATGCAAATACTTGATCGGACTACTAACATATAAATTAAATCTATCGATCAACGTGGTGGCGCCGATTATCATGAATTAGTAATTTACTAGGTATTGAGATCTAGCGATATAGATCGTCCACGGTCCGAAAGAACGCAACTCTTTCGTTTCATGATTTCTTCACCAACGAATCGATCTATAACACACGGGTAAAATAAACTAACTACTACATAATTAAACTAAATAAGCAATTAAAGCATACTAGTGAATAGATCAACGATAGATCTACATCTTGGAAAAGACAGAAAATCATACCTCCGAGACGAGCGTTGATCTCCTCGATCTCTCTCCTGGCGGCGACTCCTCTGCCTCTCCGACCAGAACTCATAAAATAAATAAAAATAAAGAACAATGAACTTTTATTGCATAATATTTGTCTTGAAAATTGTACACTTGTGTTCTGAGGCGAAGCCTCTTATTTATAGCTATCTAAACCGACTTAGGAACATCTAGTTCTACCCCTCGTCCAAGAAAATATGTTTCTGAAGATTCTCGAAGCTCGGTAAGTCGGCACCGCCTCCCGGGTTACTGAGGGTATTTTTGTCCTTTTTTTTCAGCCAACTTAACTTGGAATGTTCTGGAATACCCTAGGCCCATTCCTTTCGTTCAGTCCACTTCAGATTGGTCCATGTTGCTCAGCCTAATATTTCGTATCCTGAAAATCATCAAATAATACCCGAAATAATATCGAAATAGGGAAATAAACGCTAAGTGCAGATTTCTCGACTCACGACCCCGACATATGCTATTCAACTCAAATGGTTCATATTTATAGGTCGAAACAACTATTTTTAGCTCATAATGGATAGAATGTTGATGCCGAAGGATAGACTATTTTACCCATCATCAACGAGGATCGATTTCGTTTAAGCAACAAACATATAAGTAGTAAACGAGAAAGTTACATTGGATGATCTAAAAGATCGAAGCTTTATCGTCTACGAAGGAGATGTGGTGCACGGAGCCGCCCAAACTTTCGGCCTCTACCACTAGTGCACACGAACAACTCACCGGAATCCATCATTGGAATACTACTAGAAAAACTCGGTTCTTTGGGACCGACCTTTCTTGTCTCTCAAAACTCTCTCTAAAAAGCTCTCTTAATTTTGGTAGTTGATTAGAACTCTTCTAATTGATGATACAAAGGAGCCAGGCACCCACTATATTTATAGGGGTAACCTACGCCCCTACTAGCTGCAAAATTAATTAAGAGAATCTTCCTGCTTGGGGTGGGAGAAAGAAAACCCTTTACTAGTAAAATAAGGAAAATATCTTTGATTGATTTATCTTATTAATATCTAATATCTTATATTAAATATTTTTCAAGATATATATTGACAATATCTTATATAGAATATATCTTTAATGTATTACCATAAATCAATTTAAACATGTTTGCAAATCTATATATATTATTATCTAATTTTAATATTTGATAATACTATTAATTAATTTGTTAAATCCATGTGTATCTTATACACACATCACCTGCGCCCGATGTGCCATGAATTGGCATCCAGAATATTCCCAATTAATTAACATAATTAATATCTTGTATTTAATTTATGGGGATTGAGAGAATAATACCAACATTTAAATGATTAAGAAGAATGATAGGTTTTTGAATTTTTTGCATAAAGGATTATTTTATTTTAATTTATGGCGGCATTTTTTTTAAAAAAACCAATACCATTTATCTCTCATCCATCTTTTTTAAACACTCATATCTCTCAATCTAGAACTTCAAATTTGAAAATTATTTCACAAAATTTTTTATTTTTTCATGCTCTTTATTTTGAGACCACATTCAACATATTCCGACGTGATTTCCTAAAATCCGCTGTCGAGATTCACTATTTTTTGAAATTCACTGTCGATATTCACTGATTTTCGGAATTCATTGGGGAGATTTACTGAGTGAATTTCGACAATAAATCTCATGAAAAACGATGTAACCAAGTCTCAAAACGAAGAGCATTAAAAAATAAAAAATTCAGTGAAAGTTTCATCGCATTTGGAGATCTATATCAAAAGATATGATCGTTTGAAAATCGGAGAGGAAAGAGAAAAAAAAAATTGGAGCAGGTACGCCTCCCAGCAGCATCGCATTGTTTTTTGTCCTTTAGCCTATAGAAATCTATGTTGCACGGACTCGGACACGGACACGGCGCACGACACGACACGGACACGGCGACACGGCAACTTTCAAAAATATAGGTGTTAAGGGTGATTTTGTACGTTTTATAAGGATATATTTTATGTCAATTTCCCCCATATTCGTATGTTTCTCATAGAAATCGAGCTTTATATTGAAATATTGAGCAAATGGGTTTTAAAAGTCTTTAAGTGTAAACTTGAGCTAATTTCGTGATTTTATTGGTAGTTATCTATGGTTTTACACTTTGCGTGTTCTTATGGTTTTGAAGGTACATTTACATGTCATGGAGAGGGATGAAAGGAGCTTAAAAGATGTTCAAGTGATGATTTGCATGGAAGGAAAGAGATAGAGATGAAGTTGGAATGAAGATCAAGATGAATTTGGAAGGAAAAGGGGTCTGAACAGCGTCCAAGTCCCGTCCACTGGATCAAGGTCGAGAATAGTGAATCAAGTCCGTGATGAGATTTTTGGTTCGAGAGAGTTTGACGGCCCGAGTGGACGAGCGTCTGGAGCAAATGATCCAAGCGGTGAATCAAGGCGTCGAGAAAGGTGCAGACGGGCGTCCAACACCGACATAGCAGCAGCCGACCTATTTTTCCTATAAATAGCAGCGCGATTTCAACCCTAAAACACACATTATTGACTCTTATTGATACACAATCATTAGAGAAAAACCTAGCGGCGGCCCCACTTTGGGGAGAAGTGGGGTTCTTGCGGATTAGTTAGGTTTTGTTTTCTTTTCTTCTTTTCTTGTTCGCATGAAGATGACCTGAAGCTATGAACTTGGAGCAGCCATAGGAAACTTTTACAGCAGCGTTTTATTTCTTCCTTTGGATATTTTGTGAGTTTAATTTCAAGTTTGTATCTCTCCTTTGTTTATTTGTTTATGCAATCGATATCGGAAGATGTATTGCTATTTGATGTTTACCGTATGATGGAAATCGGTGTAAACCTTAGATCACCATAGGAAAGATTAGACTTTTAACCTTGACATAACGGAAGTTGATAGGTTAGATTTCTAGGTTGTTAGATCTAATAAATCTTGCACCTTGTTTTGAGCGTTAATCTCATAGATCGGAAGATGATGAGATTGATAGACGGATTACTTACGAAGTAGGAAGTCATACCTTTGATTAGGTGAACCACAACTTTGATTGAATCATCATAAGATAATCTAGGGAAGAATTAAGGGTTGCGGGATGGTGGATCATGTTTGTTCTATGTTGATTTGCTTGACATTATCATGATAGTTAGTTTTATTGTTTTCTTAGTTATAGTTTTATTTTATTTGCTTTTGTTACGCAATTGATATTTTTCTCGGCTTTGGGTGACAATCCTCTGTCGATTTATTTTCCGTTTTAGTTTAGGTTTAGTAATAAATAGTAGTGACAATTTTAGAAGAATTAATAAGAACTAGATCAAACAACCTCGATTCCTTGAGATCGACTCCGGTATTAATCGCTATACTACGATCCTTATACTTGAGGAATACCGGATTTATAAATTTTATTACTTGTTGTTTTTCTTTGCTATATAAAATCCGTGAACAATAGGACACGACACGCCGAGGGACACGTAGTATATATATATATATTTGTATATATATATATATATATATATATATATATATATATATATATATATATATATATATATATAAAAACAAAAAAATATTTTTAAAATACAAAAAAAATATAAATAGCCGTGTCGGAACGTGTCCCCCCGTGTCCGGGACGTGTCGCTCCGTGTCCTTGCCGTGTCCCTGGCGTGTCGCGGACGTGTCCCTGGCGTGTCGGTTTTAAAATTTAATTTAACATTATTTTAAATCAACCGACACGTGTCCGACACCGTGTCGGCGCGTGTCGGACGCGTGTCGTGTCGGGCGCGTGTCGGATACGGCGCACGTTACCCATATTGGAGTGTCGGTGCAACATAGATAGAAATTATAAAAGTTGTCATTCTCTCTATAAAAAATGTTAGACTGTTCTATTACTTAAAATTATTTCAAAATGTGTCATTATTCCTAATTCTCATTTAATTTATTCATAATAAATAAATACCACAGTATTAATTTATCACTATAACACTTTATAGTCGATATAAACTTTCTTTATTTGGTTATCCCTATAACCGCGTTTTAATCCGGCTAGATGTTCTTATGTGTGTGACTCGATAGGCTTCCGAATATGCTGGCCGTATGCACAAAGTGCATTTACTAAAATACCCTTCATACCTAACGGCCATAGATAGCGTCTAGCAACACGCCATGACCCCCAATCATTGGAAGAGTCAAATGCAATGACTACTACCTTTCATGTGAAATGGTTACCGTGTAAATAGAATCCTATCATTTATTCACAATATCCATACGATTCGTATCTCGAGTGGCAAACATTAACAACCGTATCTTATAATCTGGATATCATGCTCTCTCGAAGTAACTCATTTACTCCGATTTGCAAAGATTCACAAGAGTAAGATAATCCTTATAAGACGACCTTTTTCGGATATTTACTCCTATTCATAGGATACGTGATTTTCGGACGAGCAACACGAATCCTACGCATGCTTCATAGTAGAAATGATGTCGGATCCGGTCCAACCCGATTGGGTTTAGGACACTATTTCAACAGTTATTTACATTAATTACTTACTTAATGTATTCGTGTTCTACTAACCAAACTTACATGAGCCATCTACAAACCCATATTTTACTTGTCAACTAGATGTAGCATGTTCGTGACTTGTCTGTCTTGTTGTTGTAATATTCTAGTCTTCCCTATGCCCGATCCCTAATTACTTAACACGAGGGCGTAGAGTACAACTTGACTAATACAACTAACCACACCTCTAATCGTGGGACATAGGGACCCACGGGACTTAGGGGCCGTTGCCTTAAGAACAACATGGATTAGTATAGTTGGTCAGACCTCTGACACGAGACTTACCCTTGGTACCCTGCACGATTCGTTTCTTAATAACGAATGCCTTGCTAAGTAAATTCGGGCGACACATAGAGCAAGTAGGAGCACGTAAGCTCATGTTAATTTTCATATCTAACTTAAGGAAACCTACTAAGGCCATATCAACACCGAACTCTCATCATATATCCGCTACTCGTAACCAAAACGCATAAAACAATTTACAGACTTGTAACCAGAAAACATAATAACATTCGGAGAATACAGTTTAGCAAATACCCGGCATACATAATAATGTCTAGTTTCGTGCTGTTCAACATAAAACAGTATTTCGAACAACTTAAAAACATAATCTTTAAACTAAAAACGGAACATTTTGATTAGATTAACTTCTTATCTTATAGGCAGGCGAATCTGAACCGAATAACAACTAGCTTCTAAAACTACGTGAATCTACAAATCAACAACAAATCTAACTTAGGCGGAGCTACATACAACCAAGGGGCAACCTTGATCCGGAAAATTTACACTAATATATGTACAAAGCATATCGTTTGCCTCTCTTAAATTTTTATTTTCCTTTAAAAATTTATTGCCCCCCTTACCCGAGATCCTGCGTCACTTTTGAATCTAACATAAATCTTACGGGAATCTAATCCTACCAAGATCATAGCCAAGAACAACTACGAATAGATTAGATCTTATCTTTTAGAAGAGATTCAAAGCTTAAAACAACTTATACAACCCGAATCGCCTGATATCGGCACTTTGATCCACAAGACGAAACCAGGTAAAGTTAACGCAAGGTTGGTCAGTGTGGTTTCCCGAGAGATTCTCTTAGTTCAACATGCCTTCCCTCTTCCGAAACTCCGAAAACTCGAAACTGGGGAAGTCTATGGCTACTTTGGGGCCTTTTTAGGTGTTTCTGAGCCTATGTCGGTGTTTAGGTGACTCGAAGAGAAAGAAAGACTAAATTAAATCTTAAACTAATACTACCTCTGTCCCTCGAAAAAATGTTCACTTTTTTAAACATATTTATCCCACAAAAATAGTCCATTTAGAGAACTAATACAACATTTAATGCATTTTTTCAAACTTACCCCAATTCTTACATTTAGTGTTCACGCATTAATAGATTTTTCTTAATCTTTTTTTTTTGCCCTTAACGGAGTTCGAACATTGGTATTCATACCGGATTATAGTCCAGCTCACCACTAGACCAATTTACCTTGTGCGATTTTTCTTAATCTTAATACAAAACAAAAAAAAGACAATTTTTGTGGGATCGGGATACTATGAAAGAAAATCTAATATCTCGAAAAGCCCGAATACCTTTAATGAAAGTTCGTTGTTTTTAATAATATTTGTTTTCGTTTCGGTTAATCATTTTAAGTCATTCGAATGAGTCTAAGCAGTAATACTAATTACATCCATTAGAGCTGTCGTGAGCGCTACATTTCGTTAACCACAATATGTAACATATAAAGAGCTGTCCATATATTTGTTTTTAGGGAACGGTCAAGAAAGTGATATTTCAAATCTAAAATAATTTTGAGAAGAAGATGCTTTAATATTAGAGGGAAATAACGTCAAAGCATGAAATGCCAAATGGAGCTTTGTGTAATCAGATTAGCTCAATTCCATTTCTTTGTTAATTTCCATTCCTCTTGACCAAAGAATTAATTCATCAGCTAGGCCAAATCATATGGCTTCTGAATCTTGCTGCTACTATCTTCTTTTCTTGCTTCTCTGTTTATTTTCTCTCAACACTTGTGCTTATGATCTTCCTACACAGATAAATCGGATATATCCATTCAACTGTTCGGTTCGAATCAAAACATGTAATGCTCAACTTTATCAGAATAATGGTCTAACCCCAGATGAGATTTCATCTTATTACTCAGTCAACAAATCAGGAATCTCCCCTATCACCTATTCCCATAGACAAGACTATATTGTAAATGTACCTTGTGCTTGCAGAGATGTTAATGGAACTGTTGGGTATTTCCATGAAACAAAGTATTTAGTGCAAGAAGGTGACACATTTAAGAATGTTTCAAGTGGGATTTACAGTGGACAGGCTTGGCAAGTTGGTGAAGAAGAAAGCTTATTTATCAGCGGAGATAACGTAACGATCCATCTCGTATGCGGTTGTGTGGAAAATCAAGATCAGGTTATGGTTACTTACACAGTTCAGCAATGGGATACTTTGTCTGCAATTGGTGATCTGCTTTCTGCTTATGTTGATGGAATAGAATATATGAACACATATTTGTCAACAAATCCTGGTTATCTTGATGTTGGTTGGCTATTGTATATTCCTAGGGAGTTAAAAGGAATTCCTGCAGAGAAAGAAAGTGAGTATTTTTTTTCTCTTTCAAAAAAGTTTCGAATTCGTTTAATTAAAGTACGAATCCGGATCGGTGTTGTGAATTTGATGCACTGATATATTCCCTTGATTTTCTGATGCAACAGCAACAACAGGAAAGAAACACAAATGGACGATAATAATAGGCATAATCGCAGCTGCAACAGTATTTTCGATGTGCACATTGCTTACAATCCTTTACATGAGAAAGCGGTCTCGAAGAACAAACAGTGAGGAAGATTCTATCGAATTTGCGAAGAAGAAAAGTCAGGCCGTCAAGACCAATTCATTACAGAAGCAGCAACAAGACATGGACAACTTTAAAGGTGATGTAAATATATAAGCAAAACTGTGTATTATTCTGTTCTTCAAACTAAACTGTAAATATTAATGCTGTCAAAACAAAAAAACCACTACTTTTTAAGGGTTTCTAAAGTTTGTTTTTAACAATCAAAAACAGATATCTCAGGTTTCGAAACAGAAAGGCCCATGGTGTACGCGTTTGAGGAGATTGCAGAAGCCACAGCTAACTTCGACGAGTCTAGGAAAATCGGGGAGGGTGGATATGGAAGTGTTTATTTTGGAGAAATAGCAAAGCAAGTATGCCCTCTATCTGCTCCTTTTTTTTTTTTTGTCTCCTTACTTCTTTTAAAACTTACACTAAATTTTGCTGCATTGGGATATCTAGGAAGTTGCAGTAAAGAAAATGAGATCAAATAAATCCAAGGAGTTCATAGCAGAGCTTAAAGTGTTGTGCAAGATACACCATATCAACGTGGTAAGAATTCGTCTCGAGAAGCTGATTGTGCTGTATTACGTACGAAGGAGGCCTTAACGATTTTAATCAATCTCGAAAGTTTAACAATATATAGGTAGAGCTGTTGGGGTATGCCAGTGGAGATGATCACCTCTACTTGGTCTATGAATATGTTCCAAAGGGTTCTCTTAATGAACATCTTCATGATCCATTACTCAAAGGTAACTAAACAACAACAACTCCTACGATTTAGTCCAAACTATACAATAATATGCCTAAACATAAACATTCTTGATATTTTTCTCGTTTTCCATAATCAAAGCTCGTAATAACTCGATGAAATGGAACAGGTCACCAGCCTCTCTCTTGGACTGCAAGAACACAGATTGCATTAGATGGAGCAAGGGGTATTGAATACATCCATGACCATACGAAATCGCGATATGTTCATAGAGATATTAAAACTAGCAATATCCTACTCGACGAAACTCTCAGAGCAAAGGTACATACGATACGTACATTCAGTAACTTTGGAGCATTATTCTAGTACACTCTGGCGTTCGGAAACACAAAAAAAGAAGAAAGTAAAAAAAAGAAAGTCGTCTAAGAAAGATGCATAATTTTATGGTGAAAAAGACATAGCTTATGAACATGTCTTCTTTTTTCAGGTTGCGGATTTTGGGTTAGCAAAACTTGTTGGCAGAACAAATGACGAGGAGTTTTTAGCGACGCGTTTGGTTGGAACGCCGGGATACCTTCCTCCAGAGTATGTGCTCATGTTCGTTTTATTTTGTCATTTGGGGTTGAAACGCGTTGTGTTTAAATATGTAAATTACTCGCACCTCTAGCAGCATAAACTTTTGGAAGGGAATGGTACGTAATTCAACATGATATCATAGTTCGAGGTCATACCATATTGGCCCGGGATCTAACCGCTACTCATGCTAATTTTCATTTTTTTACAGATCAGTGAAAGAGCTACAAGTGACAACGAAAACCGATGTCTTTGCATTTGGAGTTGTTCTAGCAGAATTAATAACCGGTAAACGCGCACTCATGCGTGACAACAGGGAGCCAACCAAAATGAAATCTTTAATAACAATTGTAAGTCCACAAATGGAGAATCAAATGACTGTATTATCAAGTTTTTTACATAACTAAAAAATTCTTTTTTTTTTTTTTTAACCCTTTTCCTTCAGCTTAGGAAAATCTTTGATGATGAAAATACGAAGACAGCGTTGGAGTCCGAAATTGATGGTTATCTCAAAGGCCAATATCCTATAGAAGATGTGCTTAAGGTCAGTTTGAATTCCATTGTTATGTGGTTACACACACATCATTGATCTGAGTCGTATAACCGACGTTTTACAGAAATAAATGCGAATAAATGTTGCAGATGGCAGAAGTTTCATTGTGGTGTTTGAGTGAAGAAGCAGTAAACAGGCCAGAGATAAGAGAAGTGATTGGTGTGCTATCTGATTTAAGAATTTCATCCATTGAATGGGAAGCATCTTTGGGAGGAAATAGTCTGGTTTTCAGTGGTGTACATAATGGCAGATAAAAAAACATACTATCCATATTTTTCTTTCTTTCTTTCTTTCTTTCCCTTTCCATTTCCATTTTCATTTGATTTATACTAGTATTCATGATGATACATGAACAAAAGTTGTAATATTTTGTGACATTTTTTTTAACAGTTTTGTTACACGAATGCTCTCGACCATAAATTGCACGGCCGCTATACTTGAAGATTTTATTGATTCCAGATGTTCTTGATTAAAGGATTTCTTTCAATGAGAAGAAAATCTTGATACAACGCGGATAAATTAATGGCGATCGGTATGATCAGGGCGTTTTTTTTTTTTTTATGAATAAGGTAAATGTGTCGCTAAAAATCTTTACATAATTTATGAAACCATAACTATGAGCTTCCTATTTACAGATTGTCGACTCAAACACTTAGAACTGAAGTTTGTTATGATTAACTGTTAATAATCTTGTTTTAAGCGTCATTGAAAGGTGAGGGGCTCAAAACGAGTTTGATCTCCACAAAGATTTGAATCGGGCATTTCTTAATCTTTAAACGATCGGAATCACTTTAATGAGCTGATTTTCATTTGCAAATTGAAATCACAATATGAATGTAAAAAGTGTAATTCGGTCCATATTTTTAGGAGATGTGTTTTAAGTCTTAAATGTTCTTAAAAAAAATCTATGACTTTAAAAGAAGTCATTTATTCTAAATTTACCCCTCCATTATTTATTTATTATTTCCGTCACATCCTCCCTTCTAAAAAAAAAATTTAAAAATAAATAAATAAATAAATAAAACAAAACAAAACCAAAAAAATAAAAAAGAAAAAAAGGACAACCAACATCCTCTTCTCCAGCTTTCTTCTCCCCCGATCTGATCTCAGAATTCACCTACACATACGCTTACGTCTGTGTAGATACTCATAACTGTCAAATACAGTACAAGTTGAATCACCGGAACGAAAGGTATGACCGGGGCAGCGTCGGCGCTGTTCCTATTGGACATTAAGGGCCGCGTTTTAGTTTGGCGTGATTACCGCGGCGACGTTTCTGCCTCCCAAGCCGAGCGGTTTTTTTCCAAGCTTCTTGATAAGGAGGTTTCTCGTCTTCTTGATACTCCTTTTCAATTTCACTTCCACTTTTATTTCGTGCTTACATGAATTCAATCCTATTTTATTTGATAACTTTGGTAAATAAATTCATATGATCAGCTCAATTCAATCTACTGCACTGATGCTTTAATGGTTCATCCTTCTAATCCTCCCCTGCCGAGTTCTTTGATCCAAATTGTCTAAAACTGATTTTGGTAGAATTCCATGTACGAGAGAAAGGCTTCATCAGCTTTCTGATATTTTCTCTTATTGGAACTACTTTAATGGACATTAATCATCTAGCTAGATACTCAAATTAATTTGATCTTACCTGAAATTGAGGTTCTTCGAAGAACACGTTATACGTCTTCCTACATATTAGTATGATTTTCAGTTTGTAAGGTAAAAGTGTGCTCAGATTGGAATTAGGCTGCACTATTAAAAATTGGTAGTACATTATGTCATGTGTATAGGAAGTTGTATAGACTTACAAACCGTATGGCTACTATGATTTGCTAATAGGTTGATACCCAGTCGCAAGACCCTGTTGTGCATGATGACGGTGTTAGCTACATGTTTATCCAACACAACAATGTTTATCTGATGGCTGCATCGAGGCAAAACTGCAATGCTGCTAGCATTCTTCTCTTTCTACATCGTCTAGTCGATGTAAGCACAATTTGTAATTGAATACTTCTGCTTGCGCGTTGTTATACTTGTGGTTCCATCGCTTTCTTGAGTAGTTATGAATAGCGTTTCTTTTGTTTTCATGTGGGGCAGGTGTTTAAGCATTACTTTGAGGAATTAGAAGAGGAATCTTTACGAGATAACTTTGTTGTAGTGGTAAGAGGATTGGAAATTGATTTTTAGGACTTTCTTCTTTATCATGATTCCTGGTAAAAATATGTTTGTGTGAAAGTTGACACCAGTTTTGTTCGGACTTTTAACAGTATGAGTTACTGGATGAAATAATGGACTTTGGGTATCCACAATTTACAGAAGCAAAGATTCTAAGTGAGTTTATAAAGACCGATGCTTACAGGATGGAAGTCACACAGAGGCCTCCCATGGCTGTTACAAATGCAGTTTCTTGGCGCAGCGAAGGAATTCGCTACAAGAAAAATGAAGTAGGTTATTTAATAACTCATTCAGTTCATTGTATGTTTTCATGAAGCAATGATTTATATTTTTGTGGTTTATCCAGGTGTTTTTAGATGTTGTGGAAAGTGTTAATATACTGGTGAACAGCAACGGACAGATAATACGCTCAGATGTTGTTGGGGCATTAAAGATGCGGACCTACTTGAGGTGTGTTTTCTCTCTTCAGTGAATGCTGCACACACATTCATTAATAAGGCGTTAAGAAATGTTTGTACCTTTTTAGTAGATTTTGCTACTTGTCAGGCAATGTGATTCTGGTTTCTTGGATTGGCTGGGTTTCGACAAACATTTTGACATTTCCCCTATTTGTTGTCATTGGCTTTTCGATGATTATTGTTCAATTTTTAACCTAGAACTTTGCAGAAATTTTGGAACCTAAATGATTTACTGTTATCCATGTATCTATAATAGAGGATCATACCTACTACAGTTCTTTAAGGTTGTTATCTTGTAGATGGTCAATTAGCTTGCTCTATTACAACAATGTTTTCCATCCTTTTTGCCATGTTATGCTGGTATTGAACATGTATGGCCTGGGCACTTTTCTGGAATTGTGTTACCCATGCCGTTTCCTTTTCCAAAAACTCGGTAGTAGCAATGTTATTAAAGCAGTGCTAAGCGATACATCAGCGCTTCGAGTCCACTTAAGCAGCGCTTTCTCAGAAGGCACAAAAAATATACTCCCTCCGTCCCGTAACATAGGGTCTCTTACTTTTTTGTGGTGTCCTAAAATATAAGTCCTCACATTTCAATACAAGATTCAATTCATTTTTCCAATTGTACCCTTCATATATATCACGCAAGGATATATCATTAATAACAAACCTTTTATGTTTTCCAAAAAGAACTATCCCATTGGTCAACATTACCTTTTTTACTTTTACGTAAATATTTGGATTACTATAAACAAAACATAAAAGTGGATGAAAAACAGTGAATATAGAAAGTGGTAAAACATTTAGGCTGCTCCTTTGACTTCCATTGCGCAGCTTACTAGACCATTTGTTATCCATATTACTTGTAGATAAAGGGCAATTTAGTCCAAAATGACAATAAAATACATCATTTATTAACTTATTTAAACTGTGTGTAAAACCTATAAGGTCTTATATTGCGGGACGGAGGGAGTAACTACTTTGTTGTCCTTTGTAGCATTTCTCAAATTCTAAGGAAACTTACAAGTAATTACTTTATTGTCCTTCGTAGCATTTCTCAAATTCTAAGGAAACTTTCTTTGTCTAAACATCCTTTTGATTGTGTGTGGTGTACAAACTTATTGATGCCACAATGGCATCATTTCTTCTTGTGGTGGTTAAGTCGTTTTGATGTTTTAATGCATGATTTATGGGCTATATTAAAGTAGTATAATGTTTTCATATGAGTTATTATTTTTTAGCATGTTCTTAATGATTTTTTTGTGGGGCTTTAACTAATTAAGCCGTGCTTTTTTACGCATTTCGCTTTAACAACACTGGGTGGTAGGTATACTTTTGATCAAGTGTTGGAGTACTGAGTCTTCGTATTCAAAAAATTGTCTCTGTGTTGAAATTTTGTTCTCCAAATCCATATTTTTTGTATCAAAATTATTTTTGTGTTGAGGTCATTATTTGTTATGCATCATACTGTGTTATATGTAGTGTACCATTTGTCAAGAAAGTTCTTTCATCTGTTCAAAAATATTTTTCGATTTTTAAATTTTCCTTTTGCGAGTTAGTAGTTTCAGACTTTACATATTTTGGGAATTTACATCTGTTAATGTTTCTATGTGACAGTGGTATGCCTGAGTGCAAACTTGGACTGAATGATAGAGTGCTACTAGAAGCACAAGGACGCACTACAAAAGGGAAAGCAATTGATCTGGATGACATTAAGTTTCACCAGTATGAAGCCTTGGTCTAGTTATCTGAATCATGTTTTTATTCTTTAGGATCTGCTTATCACCCCTGCCCCCTCTGTGGGTATGTTTAGTTTTGCCAAATTGTTTATTTTTTGTTGTAGGTGTGTCCGTTTAGCACGATTTGAAAATGATCGGACAATATCCTTTATACCTCCTGATGGCTCTTTTGATCTCATGACATACAGACTCAGTACTCAGGTTTGATACTGATGGTGAAACTTGCATTTCTTTGTCCCTGACAATTTAATTTATCCATCCATTTGTGTTAGGTCAAGCCTCTGATATGGGTTGAAGCTCAAGTAGAACGACATTCTAGAAGCCGTATGGAAATAACGGTCAAGGCTCGGAGCCAGTTTAAGGAGCGCAGGTATATGTTAGTGTTAACTGTATAGATCCAAATATCAGCTTAGTTTATTGTTTTCCAGATCACTAGCATGCCTAACAGCATTCATTTTTATTGGAAATCTCAACTACTCATGAACTCATTTGAAATTTCAGCACTGCGACTAATGTTGAGATTGAGCTTCCTGTACCATCTGATGCTACTAATCCAAATGTTCGGACATCTATGGGATCTGCAAATTATGCACCTGAAGCGGATGCATTGGTATGGAAAATAAAATCTTTCCCAGGTGGTAAGGTAAGTTGACCTCTAAATCTAGATTGCTGTCATAAGAGTTGTTTTTGGCTCTAATACTATGCTGAAAAATGGCTTGGCACCACGGTGTTCTTACCGTGGCACCATACCGAAAGCAATCAACCGGGTCGGTTCTTAAGGCATTTTAACAATCGACTGGGTGAAGGTCGATTGTCAGCTATAGAATCAACTTTGAAACAGTTGATTGTCAGTGTGGTGCCACAACGGTGGAATTGATGGGGTGCCACTAAAGACGCCGACTGAATTTTTTTCGAAGGCATTTTAATTTTATGTCTGATTCTATCACCCTAATCTTTTCAATCAGGAGTATATGATGAGGGCTGAGTTTACTCTTCCGAGTATAACGGCTGAAGAGGCAACTCCTGAAAGAAAAGCTCCAATCCGTGTGAAATTTGAGATTCCTTATTTTACTGTCTCGGGAATACAGGTAAGCCCGTTGGTGGTTTTTGCAACCCCCCTATCCCCCTGCCCCTCCCAAACCCAAAATAGAAAAAGGAAAACAGGATAGAAGCTGGATTTGAATGATGTTCTGCTGTAAGAGGTCCTGCTAGTAAGTTTGACAGAAAAAAAAAATTGGATAACAGGAACTGCTTTAGTTTAATATTAAATGATTTTGTGTTATGAAAAATTATGTTTGATCAATTGTCTATATGGCTTAAGTAAGAAGAAGGTTAAGACAAAAAGTTTCTGAAACTAAGCATGAAAAAATGATGGCCCTTATTCCATTGTCAGCTGGGTATAGATGTCTTAGGTGATTACTGTTATTTACATAGCTGTTGTGTTGTTTAATACAGCTTAATGTATTAGTAGATTGAAAAAGCTGATTATAGAGATCGCCTTACTAGTAACCATTTTTTTTCTTTTAGTTAATACCTTTTGCCTCAATGTGGTTTATCATATGTTGAAGGGACCTTTGGAAATTAATCTCCTTTTATCTCGCTGAGTATTTGAAGCAAAAAGGATATATACAAATTCCGGTAATTTTTCATTTTACACTTTGATACAAAACCTCAGGGAGATAAAAGGAGGTGCTTTTTTCTTTCTTTCTCAGTGCTGGTTTGTTTAATCACCTCAAAGAGAGTTTATTCATACATGGGTTAATAAGGGAAAGTGATGGTGTTGTGTAGGTTCGGTATTTGAAGATCATTGAAAAAAGTGGTTACCAGGCTCTTCCATGGGTGAGATACATCACAATGGCTGGGGAATACGAACTAAGACTAATCTGAAAAAGGTGTTTCTTCGTTCCCGTATCCACCAAGCCCTTTGTGAACCAAAGGTTGAAAGAGACTAGGTGTAATTGATCAAAATTTTCTCGCTACTTAGTTTTTAATCTTCATTTTATCCGCCTGCCCTTAATTGTACGACATATTGATGAATCAGACTTGCTATGAAAATAGATGTGCCTTCTGCAATGAAATTTGTCATCTTCTGCAGTTATAAAACAGACTTCATTTCTCTCTTTATTTATTTATTTTTTGATGATAAATCTTGAATTATTTACAATACCATTTGCGGAAAATTGTTTATGAATAGGGAAATTAGCCTGGAATGCCCTCAGGAGTGATTGAATTTGGGGCCTCTTGTCTCAGGCTCTCAGCACTCACTAACTAGATTAGACTTCATAGAGATATATATACACATCGTTCTTGCATTTTGTAAATTGTCGGTTTTGGTTGTAAGTAAGGTTTATGTTTTTCTCAATAGTCAGTCCTTCATTCCCTGCTACGTTTTTTGCTTATGAAAAAAATGGTTAACCCTAACTGCAGTGAGTAGCCTCGCCCGATCCCATATGAATGCGATGAGAGGTTAATCAGAATAACTTGCAGAGCCTTGTCGTCGCAGTAACTTTTAAGACCATGCTGATCAAGTTTTTATCATCGAAATCAACCCTTTACGGGAATCGAACATTTTACCTCCAACTTATAGTGCAAATTTGTCATTATAACACCCATGCCTCACCACTAGAGTGCGTATATCGGGGATACGTTTTTTGCTTATGAGGTTGTGAGGTTGAAGGACAAGGACAAGACCGGCAGCATCGTTCCAAGATACTGATGAAATGTTTTATGATGTAGAAGATCCATAATGTATAAAAAAGATAAAACAAGAGTTGATCTAAGCTCTTAGATATTTCATTCCTAAGAATAGATAAAAGATTACATAATGGTGCTTAAAAACCTATTTAGGTAAACCCTAGGCTTAAAATGCACATGACTCTATTAGTTTAAGACCACATGATTATCAATTCAAAATGTTTGTCCACACGTCTACTTGTGAGAATTCACATAGAGGCCAACAAGCTCACCGTCTAGAGTCATTGGTGAATCAAATCCATTCATTATATTGTGAAACAATTTTAAAGTCTTCCTAAATTGTCCATATTAGCACGAAATGCTCAAACATGAAGTGATGGTAACAACACTTGGCTTAGCCATGATGAACTTCCTTTGTGCATTGAAGTTGTTTACATCATTCCAACCATCCCATTGAATAACTCGTCCACAAGTTAAATGAAAGTAGTCCGCTCGATGTCTCTCGGATGTACAAATTGCACTTTCTTTGGGATGAAAAAGGAAACTTCGTTGTCTTACTGTGTGGCATGAATAAGACTTGCATAAACAAGAGTAGAAAGATTTTTTCTAGGCATGTTTGGTTAATTGAGAACAGAAAAATGTATTTTCTCAAAGTTGGTGACCTTTCTCAAAATTATCCTCTTTAATTCTCATCTTACGTTGACGATAATAATGAAAGGCGAAATTTTTTATTTTATTTATAATGCATGTTGGACAACAATAAAGATAAAGGGATCTACAATTGAAGAGACAAAAGAATGCTCAACGCAGTAAGATGAACTATTAATTATCAAGATAGAAGCATCAATTTTTGACTCATCTGGCAGTAAAATAACTTATGACGAAAATGACCTAGATTCAAGCCGCAAATATTTTTCTTCAGAAACAAATTCCGGCTGCAAATTCAAGTGAAGAACAGCCGGTACAATCATCAAATATGAAGGGCAGCAGCAATTGCAGCAGCCAGGCTAATAACTTCAAATGGGGGCTTGTTCTTCACAGCTTCCACCGTCTGTGGACATGAATCTGTGATCCAGAAGTATGTCAGCCCACTCCCGGGTTTCCCTACACAAAAGTAAATCAGTAATCAGGTGCAAGTCAAAACAAAATTATATAACTCGAATGTAGTGGCTGTCACTTGAATTTCAAAGGTTTCTTAGTGGTCAATTAGTTAGGTGCATGACAGATACCTCCAGTGTCATGTTCAAAGCGCTCCCAAGAACGGTTAGGGAAAATTCCGTGGCTCACATATGCGCTCACTTTTGCAGCTCCATGTCTAGCCAACACTTTCTGAAAAATATAAAGAGAGGATTATATAATAGATGCTGAATGCAATGAAAATGGTACCTAAACTTAGTTGGGAAATAGCCATCCTGTTGTGTATGATACATCTTATGAGTATTAAAGCCCATTTTGAGGCTTTGATTGTATATTCCTGCTTCGAGTTCTTTGAACTCTTGGATGGTTTTACATTTTTGACCCTATATATATATATTCTCATTCAGAATATAAAAAAACACAATAAAAATGGCAGAGCCACATTGGTTACTCACTTGGCATTCTATTAGAGTCCCACCAGATTGCACAAGGTCATCCACTATTACAACGTGGCGTCCCTCTGGCTCTCCCTCCTTGAGACGAACAATTCTGTCATCACCTTCCCTAACTTTGGTACAAATAATCTGAAGTGGGAATCCAGGAATTTCAATTAATGAAGTTGATGATAAATAGTATTTTCATTTAGGCAGGTTTAGAAGAGACATACGGTTTTCAATTATGACATTGTTAAAGCGTGCCAAAATTTTATCTTCTTCTTTAGCCATTTGCATCAAATTATAATACGTTGTGCACAATTTGTTCACGATTCCATATTCAACCGGAAAGTTTCATTGCACATGGACCTCGTTAAATGCAAGCACCAATTCTTATAGCGACAGTACATCCATGCAGGAGGGACTGTCAAATTTTGGGAATTTAAATGGGGAGAAAAAAGGGGGGTCAGAGTGGGGGAAAGGGAAGAAAATCAATCTAGTCTCAGAAGCTTTGGACTCTGAAGAGCATATAATCCCCTCAAACTGTTGTATTTTAAAACTAAAAAATTGGACTAAAAATTGACACCCAAAGACAGATTAGGCATGAAACAGTGGACGATTCAAGGCACAAGTTAGAGAAACTAAGAAAATATTAATAAAATGGTTCAAAATGTAAGGTTTTCTTGAAAGTGGATGTATGTTTGTGATGCCAAGGTCCAATATCACTACAGGGATGCATACCGTAGGAAAATGCTGTAGCTGCTTGTGAAACCGTTTCCACGCACCATCATCAGGAAAGGCAATAGATATCTGGATGCAAAAACAAATGAAACATAAGCATCAACGAAATCCATCCAAGCATTAGAACCCATTTATATATACAAGGAGAGAACACAAAACGTTAATTGACTCACATTGTCCGAGTCAGGTAGCTGTTGAAGCCTATTTAAGAGCAAAGGTATCCCACTTTCAAAACATGGCAAAATAGTATCACCAAAGTAAAACCTCTCCTGCAGAGAAGAAACAATGATGAAATGAAACAAGACAGGACACAGAAATCATCCCAAAAAAAGGCCAGAAGACAGCAACAAAATAAAATAAGATAAAAACACCAATATATCATTCAAAACGCTACAGGTCAATATCCAGATAAACTGCAAAAAAGGATCATTGAATTTTTTTTAGACACCTACCTGCAAGGCATGGATATCAAAGATAACTAGACTTGTCGGTCCACCCCTTGAAGTGGGAATATTTGATAAGATCCTAGCAAGTGTAAAAGCAGTAGCAATGTCTCCCTCCTCTTCCATTCGCTCTGATGTACCAGTTGGAAAAAAAGGAAGTACAAGTGTGAAGGAAGACACAAAGAGCTTTGGCAGTGCATAAATGACAGATAGTTGCTCAAAAATAACTCCAGGAGAACTAAATGAGGCAAGGAAAGCAACGCTCTGTCCTCGAACGCCTTGGGCATTAGATATGAATAGGTTGGGAAATCCATCTTCAAAAGTCCTGAGTTATTAACATATACTAAGACTCCACGTAAAATAAGTTGAATGATTACAGATAATGCAAAACAAGGCCCAAAATTCACAACCATATTAAGCACCACTGCAGAAAATGAGGAAAATAAGAACCCAAATGTCAGAAAAAGAGGATCAAGGACATTAGTCCTGAAATCCTAGCGAATTAGAGAGTGCCCACAAAAATGCAGTCAAATTGACATGAATATAAAGCAAATTATAACAAGGAATTCAAGAGCGTACTTCCAGGTGATGCTACGGAGCTCAATGGCATCAGATTCAGCGGCAATTCTGTGAGCTAAATCCTTCATTTCAGCACAATAGAACAGACACACTTTTTTAATGGCAGAGCTCTTTCTAACAGAGGAATCAAAAGAAGCCATTGGAGGCTTTAGAATAATGTGGATAGGTTCGTTGTCGGAGACGCAATCGATTGTCCACTTAGAGGATGATGATGAACAAGTGGTCCCGCTGTTTCTGAGATCACACCGAATAGACCGAGAAATGTGTTTAGGAGAAAACAAGAAGCTAGATAGTGTATTATTTACTACTTCTTTCTTCAAGGTGTAAGGGAGTTTTGGAGGCGCAGGTGACGGTGGCGCCGACATAGGCGCCGCGGGCATTTCGACGGCGGGCTGACGGTTGGTCAATATAACGTGATGTGCTGTGCCGGGCGCTCCGACCTGAACGGAGGTGAGAGATTGACTAGATGTCACGATATATAGCAATATTTATTTACAGCACTCACGCTGACTAATGTAGCTTAGCAGTACAAACAAAATCATTAGGTTATGTTTGGACCCAAAAAAAAAAAAAATATTTTAACAAATTTTACGATACAACCATATAATATGAAGTTTGTATTAATTGACATATTTTATGACTATTTTATTTTACGATATAACCTTGTAGTATGAAGTTTGTATTAATTGATATATTTTACGACTATTTTTTTTACGCTACAACCATGTAGTAAGTTTGATTAATTGACATATTTTACAACTATTTATTTTTTTACGATACAACCATGTAGTAAACTATGTAGTAAGAAGTTTGTATTAATTGACATATTTTACGACTATTTATTTCTAAACTCTTACCTACGGAAAAAAAAAAGTATTATATAAAGGAGGTTGAAAATTTATGTAAAAGAGATTAAAAAAAACAACCACTTAATCAACAAATAAAAATAAAAAGAGATTATGTTTATTTATTCCAAATAAAAATAAATGTTTTTTTACACAATAAAAATAAATATTTATATCTCACTACTTAATTTATTCAATCCACTATATTATTTATGATTACTTTATTCGTTATAATACTTTATTACAATTTATTTCACCAGTCATTTGTTATTGAACACAATTTTCAAAAAAAAAAATATCTCAGCTATCTAATCAATGTTTCACTTTATTTTATTCAACTTTATTCCCTTGATTCGACAATAATTCGGTCCCTCATGGCCAGCGTGGCGCATATGCCTTCCTCGGTCCTTTACAACCAACATGACGTAGGTCATCATCGGTCTCAAACAACCCTTACACCCAATTAAAGGAGCATTTCCGACATTACACCACAACCATAACTGCTCCGAGATATTAGCTCTACTACTGTAATGTGTGGTAACGTCATTGACTACGATGGTAACTATATAAGAGGATCATCATCCTTATTGTTCTTGTAAGCACAATTTTCCATACCGTGCACATCGTTTCTACTTTCTATAGCAAATACAATTATACCGAACTGTCACGGCCCGGCTCCCTACCACTAAGGGTCGGTGTGGGAGCGGCCTGCGAAGCTCTCGCCGCGACTTCAGAACATAACTAGAATCCCAATAAATAAATCCATTAATGTAATTTATGTACTCCATAAATGATTTACAACCATTCCATAACTATTCCCATCATCAGACTATAAATGATTAATTACAACATTCTATCTAACACGTTGGCGTAGCGCCACGGCTGAGTCCCAAATAATGACATCACTCTCATAATCATTTCTATCTTACAGTCATCCACTTGAATCCACTCGAGGTAACCGGTTGTACATGTAACAAAAAAAGGTTTCGCAGAGGTGTGAGCTTTTAAACTCGGTGAGATTCGATGCGTGTATATTGTGTAGCTTTCACAAACAACTACGATTGAAACTACACAGATCGAGATAAGCACATTTATATATACAATAATATGTATATAAGCGATCGGCTGGCCACACAAGTGGTCGGTGATCATACCAGGCATGCCAGATATAACCATATACCAACCTTGTAACCCCTCGAGATCGGATGACGCTACCTCACACTCCAATGCCGAAATAAGCGGCGGTCGAGTGCGGATGTCCGGAACATCCGCGAGAGCCTCGAGATCTCCTCACGTGGCTAAACCTCCAACCACGCTTGACCAAGGCAAAAGCAGATTAGAAATGACCGAGTTGTCATTAAAGCTTTCCCAATGATCAAGTCCCCGCTGCGCCCCAGATAACGGTCAACCAAATTGGCACACCGTATCACTATTTATTTAGTAGCCATAAAGGCATCACGATAACAATCGGTAGCCAAAAGGCACAATAACAATAACATAACACGAAACAATAATTCAAGTAACACGAAGTGATATTACATATATCACATAGTAAGACTACACATTTCACATGTGGCACAAATACTATGCATGTGTTACATGTATTATCAATGAACATTAACATAAATATGTAGATCTTAGAGATCCACACTGCGTATGACATGAATCAAAAGCAGTGTATATGGTAACGAGTCTCACATGGTGACTCAGAAAGATATCCACATCGAGAGATGTTAGGTGCTTTTAGGTAAAGAGGGCGAGATGGGTGTTACTGAGATGGAAAGTTACGATAAGTGACTAATCGGTGGAAGACTTCAATCACCAAGTGGTGATGAATCCAGAAGAGCTCTCACAAATGATGTTGATTCCTTGAGAGATCAGAATATCTCAAGTTCATCTCGATAATCATGGCTTAGCCTTGAAGTAAAGAGAAAGGATAACAAAGGCATATGTGGCTTAGCCAAACCAAGTATCTGAGGCCAAAGCGGCGGGATATATAAACGTATCATCGAGAAAACGTAAGTTAAACTGTAGCAAATAACCAGTATCACACGAGACGTAAGAAAACGACTGATGATGAAAGTTTGGTGATCGGAGTCTATTCGATGAATAGAATCAGTGATAAAGGAATCGACTAGGTCGATGTAAGTGTCTATGGTATGACTGTGTTTCGTTTGCGATATCAAAGAAGATAATAAAGAATATCTTCGGTGGTTACTTGTGTGGTACTTTGGAAACAAAGGTAGTGACTAAGAAAAAACCCACACAATCAAGTAGCGGTGTTCAGAAGATGTTTTATCGCAATCCGAGAACACATTGAACTAGTAGACTTAACAAAAGAACCTGGGATACAAATATACATATCCCAGTTAAATACAGTTTCACGGGGTTAAAACGGTTTAAAACAATTCCAAGAACCTCATGATGCCAGATCAATAAAACTGGTTAAAAGACAAAACAATGTCTTCGTTAAACAGAGTTTTCACCGTGTTAAAACGATATAAACAGTCAAAATAACATTATGGTGCTGAAGGGATTAAATCAGTTAAAAGACCAAACCTTACAAGCTGTAACAAATAAAGAACCTCACAATGATATTGGATGACTACTAGTCGTCTCTATTGATACCGGTTTGACGTTAGCTCCCCTCACAATGCTATTAATCGAACACTAGTTGTATCTCTATGGCTCTCGATCGCGTAATAGTTGCTCCAAAATAACAACGGAGTGTCTAATATGTAAAATATGCATGTGTATATAACAGTATAAATAAATACAGGGTGGCGAATAAATAGAACATAGTTTTTATTTAAGATATATGTAAGGAGGAATGCATCATCGCCTTTATAGGGAAAGCTTAGAACGTGATACATCAATTCTTTCTCAAACTGATTGCCACGCAAAGCAGGAGGTGTACAGCTAATGGCTGAGTCAATTAATCTTAGGGTAGAGAGCATAAACGTGGCTGGAGTATATCAATATATATGTGGATCAACGTGGCTAGCATTGCTGGAACGATTTACATGACTAAAAAGAAGACAAACATTTTAATGTGGCGTTAGTTCAATTTTCATGCCTTAAATAAACATCCATTTTGTTTATTACAAGTATATTCTAACATATAAATATCAATTACATACACATTCATACATTTAGGTAATAAACACATATTAAAATATATTCATACGACACATATTATATATATTTTCATATATCAACACATTATATACGTAAGCACATATATGTTACTATAAGTAACATAAATATTTTTAAATATATATTTTCATATATCAACACATTATATACGTAAGCACATATATGTTACTATAAGTAACATAAATATTTTTAAAATCGTCGGTTATCATAGAAAGAAACATTTAAATCTGATAACTTAGACAACTAAAATTAACGTAAAACGACATCGTTTATAAAATTCTAAACAATAGAAAAGCATTAAAAAGTCGGGATATCACACGAACAAACTTGACCAGAGTGGCTACCCGGAGAACAAACTCTGGGGCTTTTTACGTCATGTTTGTTTTGAAGGCCTCTTGGATCATCACTTAGAGACCCAATTACCTGATTATTCACTCAAATTATACTCGGACGATTTCCAGCATCGTCGTTTGGCGCTAGAATGGGGTCTTATTATAATAGTTTAAACATCGTTCGCAACAAAAACAACCAAACAAATAAAGAAGGAATCGCTCAAGACTCCTACATGCAGATTACAGGGAAAAACAACGCACATGAAACATATGGACCACTTTGTGCAAGACACAATGGGAACATCTAGGCCTACACAAGAAATGAAGCAGAAAGATGTTGCTCATGCAATGCTTCGAATAGATCAACAATGAATTATGAGCAACAATCTTGACTTGTTCGTTTCATTGGTCAGTCGGGTCAAAAAAGGAAAGAGCTCTATGGTGCCTGAAACCTCACAAAGGTTTGACTGAACAAGTTACCTCACAAAGGAGAAAGAAGTACCACTGCTCCCAAACTACGGGAGGCAACCTGAGAAAAAATGAACAAAATTTTGGGAAGGGGAGAAGGAGATATACATTAGTTCTCCCTTCATAGAAGATATTGAGCGGTTTCCTAAGCCGATGGCTTCAAGCTGCCGAAGATAGATCCGTATGATGGGACCAATGACCCCCATCGATCTTTTGATTAAAGTTGTCCTTCCACACGTGTTTCGTTTTGACAATATTGCACTCATGTTATCTAAATTTTTGCAATTATCACTATTTCTTTAACTTACCATCAAATTGAAAGAAAAAAATTACGTTTGTCATGCACGCGCCTATCGTAGTTCACGCACACTTTGTTTTCTGTAATAAATATATTATTTTTCATTCCCAATTATTTATCTTACATAAATGGTTTCTTATTTCCGACAAAAAAAGAACACATACCCAACTCGTGTCTTTCCTAATTTGCCCTATTCTCAATCCCATCGTACAAAAACATCCAACCTGACTAGAATCGGAGAATGAATTGTCAAGCCCACGTGAAATTGGTGTGTGTAACGCGAATTTTCCATTCAATTTGACGGCTAGTTAAAGAAAGGGTGATATTTGCAAAGATTTAGATAACATAAGTGACAAAATCGCTAAAACGAAATAGGAGAGGCATACCACAACTTTGACCGAAAGATAGAGTCCTTCTACATGGTAGGAATTTCACTGTGTAAATTTTCCGAAAGATATATGTGTTTTGTGCAATTCAGTTTTCCTTTAATTGTCTTTTACCTTTCACTTTTAAACGGAAATAAGAATTAAGTTTTGACGTTATTCCCTGTGATTTCACTACAAGATGTCAAATCACATAATTATATATTTTCAGTATCTGGAGCATTTGCATTGCGAAAAGACATTCACATAATTATATCTTAAGACAAATTTGACATTTAACATATTTAGTGTGTTACATTTTTTTCTTGATTAACGTAAACAATAGTTCTATATTTATTTATTTATTTTTTCCTTAGGAGGAGAATTTTTATATTAGAAGACGGGATTATTAATAAAATGAACGATCTTTACTGTGTATAAATTCCAATCCTTTGTTTGAACTCCGTTATTGAAACCACAATTAATCTAATTTTAGGACATCATAATAAAATTCTATCTTTTCAGATGTAAAAACTCGACTCTGAAGAGGTTTAAAAGAAATTTCGATTTTCTGCAAAATTGAAATTTTCCAAAGTATAGTGTACGCGCGGGTAAAAACAACTGCGATGCCATTAATTAGAAGTGCCCTATTATTTTTAGGCAAAATTAGTTATAAGGCCGTCGCTAGAGACTTAATGATCATTTAGGACACTCCGAAATCTTATTTGGTTATAAGGACATTCTAATTTTAAGAAGGAAACTTATTTAGTTATAAGGACATTCTAATTTCAAGTGGATAAAGAAGAAGAAGGAAAAAAAAAGAAAGGAAGGAAAAAAAAAAATGAAGCGCTGGAAAAGATGTTTGTTTGTTTGTTTGTTTTTTTTTTTTTTTTAAAGGAAGGAAAAAAAAAAAAAAAAAAAAAAAAAAAAAGATGAAGCTTACTGGAGCTGATGATGTTTGTTTGTTTTTTTTTTTTTAGATCAAATGGCATTGATGTCTCAAGCGGTGACTTTGATGACTTATGCAAATGACATTGATGTCGATGCGCAGGGCATTGATGACTTATCGCGATGACATTGATGTCGATACAAGGACATTGATAACTTATGCAATGACATTGATGTTTGATGCAGGGACATTGATGTCCGATGCAGGGACATTAAGCTAAACAAGATCGTCAAATGATTCAAGATCGTGTTAAAGAATTGATGGATTCCACAATGAATCCAATTATCGTGAGGCGCAAACAACGTGTGGCCATTACAAAGTCATAGTGAAGAGTCTTTGTAGTTTCACCAAACTTGTACTTATCCATATTAAAAGCTCCACATTTGGAGAAATGCAAAACAAGAGCGGAGCCGATCGATGCGATTGTTAGGTTTTATCGCGATGGCATTGATTTACTTATCGCGGTGGCATTGATGAGTGATCTGATGACATTGATGGCTTATCAGAAGGACATTGATGTTTGAAGCGATGACATTGATGGATTGTATTTACAATTAGATAAGCGATGCAATGATATTGATGTCACCGCATATACAATTTGATACACACATTTGATAACTTTGTAAAGTAACTTTATTTCTTTGTTATCTTTAAATATTTGATTGATGTTGGTTTATTTGATTAGTGTTCGTTTAAATTTTTGATAACTTTGTAAAATAAGCGTATTTCTTTTGTTTTTTTGGTTTAAAGGCATATTTTTACAACCAAATGTATGCATAAATTATTACAATAACACGTCATTTGCATAAATCGTTACAATAACACGCCAACGCATAGTTCGATACAATAAGACATCACCGCATAGATCGCTACAATAAGAAGTCATCTGCGTAAATCGCTACAATGAGGCGTCATTGCATAAATCGCTACTGATGAGATGTCACCGATCAATGTTGTCAATGGATCACGGCGGTCAATACATCATGGTAGCCAATGAATCGCGGCTGTCAATGCATCGGAGTGGTTAATGGATCCCGGTGGCCAATGCATCCGGGTAGGTGATAAATGCATGACGGTGATCAATATGTCACGTCGATATTTATGAAGAAAAAATTGATTTTATGAAATTTAGTCGGAAAAAAATATCAAATTTGATTTTAGAATAAAGAATACGAAAAAATATGAATTTTAGTAAAAAAATTTGACGATCCGAGTTTTAGCTTCCTTTTTTTTTTTTCTTTTTTTTTTTCCTCTTCATTATCCACTTGAAATTAGAATGTCCTTATAACTAAATAAGTTTCCTTCTTAAAATTAGAATGTCCTTATAACTAAATAAGATTTCGGAATGTCCTATTACCCTTAATAAGTTGAAAATCAGTCCTTTTAAATAATTGACCATTTTTTTATTACTACATACATAACACAAAGTCGGTATACTATACATTAACAATCAAATATAATATAATATACATAAAAGGAAAATGTCAAACACGCATTGGGCACTATGGGCAGAGGCCACGTCCACCCTACACACCAGGGGGTGGTGTAGGTTTTTGCCTGGGAGCCGTTCCTGCTTTTGGTGTTGGCGGGGAAGATGCAGCTCTTTTTATCTCGAAATATTCTAACACACCGCCGCCGGTGGCCTCCTTTAAATCCCAACGCTTCTCCCGTTGGCGGCTGCTGCTGCAAATTATCTTTCTACAGCATTTTGATGGAAGAAAAGCCTTCAACCCTTCTTTATAGGAATTAAGATTGCTTGATCCATCTGGTATATCCGTGTGTATATATATATATATATATATATTGTGTAAAATCTTATATATAAAAACAAGATAAGCAAATAAACAGGAAATGAAAGACGAAAAAGAAGACAAAATGCTTTTACCTGAAGATGATGGAATAACAGAAGGTGGTACAGAATGAGCGAGAAGAAACATTTGAAGGGTTAGAACCACAGCCAGCATTATTATACTGTTCACAGCCATGAAGTTTGAGTTCTTTGGAGAATAGCTGCCTTGGCTTTGAATCTGTCATATTGATATATATCAAAACAAATGCCAATAAACATATGAATAATTTCACGCGCAGCAGGTTGACTTTGCATTCCCTACGTAAACATACTAGTATTATAAACTGTAACTTGTTAATTTTTTTTTTTTTTTTGTACTTATTTATATTTTTTTGTTTAGCTGCAACTTGAATTTTAGTTAGATTACAATCCAATAGGAGAGATTTTACGTTGGTTCTAAAACGAATTTCAAACCACCATGTCGGCAATTTTATCCAATTAACAAGGTTCCAAATTTTTTTTTTTTTTTTATTTTGTATTTGTTGGAGGCCACCAAATTAAATTAGATTTGGTCATCTAAAATTTGAAGTCCACTCTTCAAAAAAAAATTTGAAGTCCAATATAATTGAATAATAACAAACATTGGCGGACCTATATCTCTATCTCTCTCTCTCTCTCTATATATATATATATATTCTATATTAAAGGAGACAGTCTTTTCACACCTAAAGGTTATTCTGACCGAATTTTGGGCAGGATAAATAATTCTTCATCCTGACCGAATAGATAATTCTTCATCCTGACCGAATTTAGGTGGGATAAATAATTCTTCCTAGACCCAACAACGGTCAGAAAGCACTTCTTTTCCCAACAGCGGTCCGTAAAAGTGTTTCTTCCTAATTATTTATCTAAATCCTAATCCCAACTTAAAATCCTCACGTAAATCTTTTTTTTTTTTTTTGGCATGCTCACGTAATTCTTAATCCTAACTATACACCAATCAATTATTTATTAATTAACGTCAAAAAACATCATCAAAAAAAACCTAACCTACTTATATACATCATCATAACTTTTTTTTTGGCATGCTCACGTAATTCTTAATCCTAACTATACACCAATCAATTATTTATTAATTAACGTAAAAAAAACATCATGAAAAAAAAACCTAACCTACTTATATACATCATCATAACTTATATATAAGTAAAAAAAACTACCGTGAAAATATACATAAAAAAAACAATGCATACTCCACAAGTAGGGAAAAAAAAACCTACCGTGATATTATAATATACGTCTATCTACACGGTAGCAAAAGTCTAATACTAATAGATAGATCATCGAATTTTTTATTGATACGGTTATATTGTTCAAATTGAAACATAATTCAAACTTATCTTTTTCCTTAGTTAGCAAAACTTTACCAATATCTACTAAATTATAATAATATAAGAAATAATGAGTAGTACTTTTGTTCATCATCATCTTAGATTAGAGGTAAACATAAATAGTCATAAGAAATAATGTGTAGTACTTTTGTTAGGCAAGTGAAGAGTTTTGCTAGACTTTCAACACTATTGCTCTAAGTAACAAACTCGAAACAGATTGCAACTTTCACTGTTTGCACTGATAACTAATAATATATCATGTAGATAACCTAATTGATTGGCTTTGATGTTTCATATAGGAAACGGATCTGCCTGAAAAACAATGCCGATGGAATTCTTCACCCTTTGTCGATTAAATCAAAGGCCTTTTCATTCTTTGTCGATCAAATCAAAAGGACAAAATTCTTATGTATTGTGAAATTTCAGAATTTTTTGCATAAAAGAGCACACAAAAATTAATATTGGATAAATAGGAAACAAAAAGTTGACATTGGCCGTATAAATAGTGCAAATCCATCGGAAGGAGAAAGATATTATCTTAGATTGCTACTTAATCATGTTAGAGAACGAACATAATTTGAAGATTTGCTAAAGGTAAACAACAATAATTACACCAGATTTTTAGGATCCGGCCATAGCATCTCGGAATGCTTAAATAAAGCTATTGTCTTCCAAATGCCTAATGCATTAAGAATATTGTTTGAACATCTATAAATCTACTTTCAACCAACAAACATTCGACAACTATGGGATACATACTAGGAACATATGTTAGAAGATTTCAAGCAAGATCGTACAAAATCAGTCAAATCAATTATGGCAAAAAACATAGGAATCCATAATTTGTTTTCTGGAAAAGCATGTGTAAAAACTCGACATCTTATGATTTGCCAAGTATACAAAAACATTGCAACAACATTATAGTATATATACTAAGAGTAATTCGTGATGAATTGTCTATAACGATTCCGCAAGAAGAATACATTTTAGAAGAAATGCTTAATCCTGAACAACAAAGTATTTTCCAAAAAATTCTTGATAAGATTGATAAGGCCATTGTGCTATGTTTTTTTATTGATGGGCCTGGTGGCACAAGGAAAACATATTTATATATAACTCTTCTAGCAAATTTAAGAAGGAGACAATAGATAGATATAACAACAACCACATCAGGAGTTGCGACTTAAATTATGCTCAGAGGCCGAACTTGTCATTCACGTTTTGAAATTCCAATTGATGCGCATGAAACAAATATGTGTGATATTCTAATGCAAAGTGGAAATGAAGAATTACTATGAAAATCAAGTCTAATAATATGGGATGAATCACCAATGGTAAATAAATGGACAATTGAGACACTTGACGGAATCTTAAAGGACATCGTTCAAAATTCTAGCACATTTGAAGGAAAGATGGTTGTATTTGGAGGTGATTTTAAACAAGTACTTCATGTTGTAAATGCACGATACTACAAACAATAAAGACAAGCTTGGTGAAGTCATATTTGTGGCCAATGATGGAAAAATTATACCTTTCCAATATGAGAGCAAGATGAGATCCACACTTCATCAAATATTTATTTAGGATGGTTTGTGGAGAAGAATCAACAAACACTGAAGGAGACATATAGTTACCAAAAGAAATGGTCATTGAGTATGATGAAAACGATGTCGAGGTTTCGAAAAATCATTTAATAAATTCTATATTTCCATCTATAAAGGAGAACAAGCAGAGCAATACTGGCCACGACTAATGAATATGTTGATAAATTAAATGAAAATTTGATATCAACCTTTCCGGTGGAAGAATATTCTTTCAACACCTTTAATAAGGATATTGATGATACTAATGATTATTATCAAGAAGAATTTCTCAATACTTTGACACCAAATGGATTGCCTTCTCACAAATTAGTGTTGAAAAAGTATTCACCGATATATAGTTAAGCAACTTAGATCCAGAAGAAGGATTATGCAATGGTACAAGGATAACACGTATAGAGTTCATAGGAAATGTGATTAATGCTGAAATCATAGTTGGGCAACATTGTGGAAAGCAGCTTTCCACTCCCACCGGCAGAAAATGAAGGATATACATTTCATTTTACAAGAAAGCAATATCCTATTCGTATTTTCATTGCAATGACGATCATTAAAGCACAAGGACAAAGAAAACCATTTGTAGAAGTTTATTTGCTTCGGCCGGTGTTCTCTCATAGACAACTACATGTTGCACTTTCAAAGGGAACTTAAATATCAACTACTAAGGTGTTGATCAAACTCAAAGATCAACTAGACAACACCCATAGATGTACAAAAAAATATAGTATATAACCAAGTTCTATAGTCTGATACGTAAGTATTATATTCATTTATTATCATTGTTCCTTTATTTTCTTTAAATAATTCATACATACTCATATGAGTTTTTATGAAATGATGACCCTTTTTAATGAAGAATGAAAGCACACAAAGTTTTTACTCTTGTTAATAACCCAATTGATTTTTTGGAAGATAATGACACATGAAGAATGAAAGAACACAGTTCGACAACTGCATCATTAAGCATTGAGTTTCAAAGTGGAATTATGAATTTCTATAAATTGCTATTGTTTTACTCCCTCCGTCTCAAAATGTTTGGGACATTTCCTTTTTTAGCCGCTTACGAAAAGTCTAATTAATCATTGGAATTTCGTTAATTGATGTAATATTATTAGGGTTATGATAAAGTGAAACTTAAAGTACATAAATGTAAAAAGTATTAGAACATTTGATGAAATTCGAAAGATTAATTAGACTTTTCGTAAGCGGTTGAAAAGTCAAACGTCCCAAACATTTTGAGACGGAGGGAGTACTTTTTATATATTCAACTTCTTTCAGTTTTATGTTCATACTGAAATCCACAGTTGTATTTGATGATGTCTGAAATCGTCGGTGATGAAATCAGATCTTTAAGCGGGTAATTCAATTACTTGACTAGTGGTTTTTGTGTTAAATTATAGCATACCCAATGTGATTGAATGCCTGCGTACCTAAAGAATTAGGGATCAAGCTATTAACGTAGTCATTAATCGGTGAGGAGTGCATCCTTTTTATACAATCTCTATTTTCCGGAAAAGATGCCTTGAAGCACATGATTGGTGACATGATTGAGATCATGGGACAGTTTACGATTCGTGTCATAATAGAGCGTGAATCATAAGGCCATTGTTGTGGCTGTTATAGTCCGCTAAGTGAACTGACCGCTCATCTAAAAAAAATGAAGTCAGCGATGATGATCTACCCTGAGCTGAGAGTTCAGGACTGAGGTGATCCTGCACAAAGTTATCTATAGTATGAGGCCCTAAACTGGGTTGAACTTCTGTGGCCCATATTGTAAGAGGGTCTGATGTAGCCCATTAGGTGTCGCATGTATGACGTCGGGTCTTACCTACGTCAAAAGCCCCATAGACCTAAGTTACAATGGAGGTCATAGGTTAGGTCTGATTGGAGATGATGTGGCACTTTGATGACGCTTAAAGTCTATCTTATGGCATCAATATTCTATCCATTATGAGCTAAAAATAGTTGTTTCGACCTATAAATATGAACCATTTGAGTTGAATATCATATGTCGGGTTCGTGAGTCGAGTAATTTGCACTTAATGTTTATTTTCCCCATTTCGATATTATTTCATGCGTTATTTGATTATTTTCGAAATATTGGGCTGAGCATCTTGGACGAATCTGGAGTGGACTGAACGAAAGGAGTGGGCCTAGACAAAAATACCCTCGGTTTACCGAGAGCTGTTGCCAACTTACCGAGGATCCAGAATCATCCGAAACGCATTTTCTTGGATGAAGGGTAGATCTAAGTGTTTCTAAGTCAGTTTATGTAGCTATAAATAAGAGGCTTCTCCTCAGAATTCAGTGTACCACACAACTATTACAAGTATTATGCAATAAAAGTTATTTGTTCTTTATTTTATTATTTTATGAGTTCTGGTCGGAGAGACGATGGAGTCGCCGCCTAGGGAGAGATCAGAGGGAGATCTACACTCGTGTAGATCTGTCGTTGTTCTATTCGACTAGTATGTGCTAATTGTTTATTTAGTTTAATTATATAGTAGTTAGTTTATTTTACCCCATGTGTTTTAGATCTAATACGTTGGTGAATAAATCATGAAGGAGTGATTGCGTTATTCAGATCCGCGATGGTTTATATCGCTAGATCTGACTACCTAGTAAATTACTATATATACTACAAAAAACAGCAGTTTTGCGACGGAATTTTCGCGACGGACTTTATTTCCGTCGCAAATTTACGTTTGCGACGGATGTTTTATTGTTTGCGACGGGACATTTGGCGGGACAGTTTGGTACCAATTTTTCCACTTGGCGGGACATTTTGCGACGGAATTTTTATTATTTTGCTACGGAATATTTAATAAAATTTTATAAAATTATTTTATTATTCTGAATTTAGATTTTTGCGACGGAATTAGGTTTAGTTTATGACGGACATTAAATTCCGTCGCAAAACGGCGGATATCGATCGACTAATCCGCTTTTCTTCCTCATTTCTCTTCTTCTCCCCTCTTCTCTCCGCCGCCCCTGCTGAAGGCACATTCTTCCGCGCCACCTCCTTCTTCCACCACCGCAGCCCACCCACAGTAACCTCTTCCTCCCCTCCCACCCCTCTCCCCTGCACCCGATTCCCCCTCCCTCCCCATTGCGCATATATATATATGTATATTTTTTTAGTTTTATATATATATATATATATATATATATATATATATATATATATATATATATTGTAGTATGTAATTTTTATATATATTTTTTTCAATTTATTTTTTTCCTTTTGTTATATATATATATATATATATATATATATATATATATATATATATATATATATATATATATATATATATGTATCATATGTAGTATATATTTATAGATATATATGTGTAGTAATTATAAGTTAGGAAAATGCTTACATTATTGAAATGGTTGATATGGTTTGTTGAGATATTCTTGATATTGCCTGATATTGAAATTGGGATAGATATGTATATTAGTTTAGAAACCGGATGTTGGTTGAATTGGTTTGTTGAATTTGGATTGAAATGATGATAAGTATGTGCTTACATGATAAGCATAACATACATAAGGTCCTCAAATGGTCTTTGTTCTACCCGTTTGGAAAATGGTATGCTGGGGTACTTTGTTATCCGGCAAAGCCTCCGAATTATTTTGACGTCGAACCTTTGACCATGAATTGAAAATTTAGGTTATAGTGTTGTTAGTTTCATAGTAAGTTGAGTAAAACCTGAGTTTGCAAAAGTGTTGAGACAACCTTCAAAGACTATTGTTAGTCTCATATTTTGTATGATATGATGTGTAGGATTGAAAATGAAGAGAATAGAACGTAGTTGGATGTACGAGAGGTTGGATGCTAACAAGAAATTTAACCCGGTATTTGTGAATGGTGTGGAGGAATTCATAAAACATGCAAAGCAGTTAGATTCGTTTCGGGCAAATAATGGAATGATGAAGTGTCCATGTAGTAAGTGTAAGAACACTAAATTTTCGATCGAACATGACGTGAGATTACATTTAACTAAATATGGGTTTGGCGCAAACTACTATGATTGGGTGTGTCATGGTGAAGAGTTTCCCATTCGATCAACGTTCAAAGAAGAACGGAATGTGAACCCTTATCGGGACATGGTTAATGACGCATTACGTGATAGGATTGATCACGTAAGAGAAGAATTTCTTAACCAAGAGGAGAACAATGAGACACCAAACCCTGAAGTTGCATCGCTTTTTGAAATGTTTGAAAACGCAGAGGAACTCTGTATGTGATGGAAGTAGTGTCTCCGTCGCAAAGCGGCTTCTAGGTTGCTCACTTTGAAATGTGATCACAACCTCTCTCACAAATGCATTGACGGGTTACCGGTTTGATAGGAGATATTCTTCCGAAGAATAACTTAATGACCTCGAACTTCTATCAAACCAAAAAGTTGTTAAAGGCATTAGAGCTACCCCATGAGAAAATACACGTGTTTCCAGCGGGGTGTATGTTATTTTGGGAGGAGGACGCGAATCGGACAAGTGTCGGAAGTGTGACCATGATCGATATAAACCGCGAACGCAAGAGGTCAGCGTGTGCCTAACAAAGTGATGACTTATTTCCCGATTGGACCTAGACTCCAAAGGTTGTACGCCACGAAACATATAGGCAAGGAAATGAGGTGGCACGCGGAAAACCCCGGACACAAGCGGTATAATGGCCCACCCAAGTGACGCTTTGAAGCTTGGAAGCATTTTGACCAAATGCACCCTGAGTTTGCTAAGGAGCCTAGAAATGTGCGGTTAGGACTTTGCATGTGACGTTTTGCACCTTTTGGTAATTTTGGGAAGAACTACTCTTGTCGGCGATCATGGTTACACCATACAATCTTCCGCCCTGGTTGTGCATGAAAAGACGCTTTATATTCTTATCGGTGCTTGTACCAAATAAAAAATCCGAAAGGAAACCTCGATGTTTATTTGCAACCATTGATTAAGGAGTTGAAGCAGCTGTGGGAAACAGGGTTGTTTACTTACGATGTATCCACAAAACAGAATTTTCATATGAGGGCTGCACTAATGTGGACTATCAATGATTTTCCTGCGTATGGCATGTTATCCGGGTGGACTACGGCTGGTGTGAAAGCTTGTCCCTATTGTGGTGATGGAAACAAGTCGTTCTGGCTCAAACATAGTGGTAAATGCACTTGGTTTGATTGTCATCGGCAGTTTCTCCCTGAAGACCATATTTTTCGCACTGATAAAGGTTTTTTGAAGTCCAAACAGTATGAACACGCGACTCCACCCCGTAGATTGAGTGGTGAGGAGGTATGGGAATTTGTACAACACCTACCAAGCATCATTGATGGCTCAGATTCAGACTTGAAACGGCTTAAAAACTCCAAGAATGGTTGGTGGAAAAGAAGCATTTTTGGGATCTTCCGTATTGGAAAACATTGCTTTGCTTTGACATTGCCTGGATGTGATGCATATTGAGAAAAACTTCTTTGAAAAACTGATTGACACGGTTATGGACGTTAAAGGCAAAGCGCTTGTGGTCCAAAATCGCTAAAGATTTGAAAGAGCTTTGCGTAAAGCGCCCGATTGTACACTTGTTCTTGACAAGCGAGAAAAGAAAAGTGTTGTGTGAATGGGTCACCAAGTTGAAATTCCACGACGGTTATGCTTGGACCTGAGTAGGTGCGTAGATCATGATCAATACATTCTACGTGGTTTGAAAAGCCATGATTGTCACGCTTTTATGGAACGCTTGTTGCCGCTGCCTTCGAGAATTGATTCCAAAAATGAGTGGAATGCATTGACCGAGATAAGTAAATTTTTCGTGACTTGTGTGTCGCTACCCTAAAAATAGAAGACGTGATTCGTTTAGAGAATAACATTCTTGAGATTATTTGCAAGTTAGAGAATATTTTGCCTCCAAAGATTTTTAACTCGATGGAGCATTTACGGTACACTTGCCGTATGAGGTCGAGTTGGTGGTCCCGTGCAATATCGATGGATGTATCCATTCGAAAGGTTTTGAATCACTTAAAACAAAAGATTGGTAACAAAGCTTTCATAGAGGATCAATATGCAATGCGTATTTGTTGGAAGAGATTTCAAACTTCGTTCTATGTATTACGATGATCATATTGAAACAAAAGCAAAGAATCTTCTTTGTTGGTGAGACTTCGCATCGACAATCGTTTGATTTACCTGAGTTATTCCATGATCATAATGGTACAACAACCGGGAAGTGCAAGACGAGGTTCTTGGATAATAAAGAATATGACTTTGTGCACAAGTACGTATTGTCTAATCACAAATCATGAAACCGTATGAATCTGTAAGTACCTCATTACTACATATATACAATGCTTAATGCTTTTTTTCGAACAAATATACATTAAGCGACAAAATGATTCATTCTTAGATTGTTCGAGCAATTTATTCGTGTTCAACAGCCTCAATTGACCTCGGCAGATATTTGGAATAAACATGAAAATGAATTTACCAAATGGTTTGCACAACAAGCATCATTGTTGAATGATGATTTGCTAAAAGCTTTGGCAAGTGGTCCTTCTCATCAAGTCAAAACTTGGAAACGTTATTCGATTAACGGCTACAACTTTCGGACATTCAACCGGGCAACTGATATTGGTAAATCTTCAGTCAACAACGGAGTTTGTGTCAGTTCCACGGAAGGTGCCGACTATTATGGCACTTTAAATGAAATCATTGAGTTGGTGTATTATGGACATTCGACTGTCTACAAAGCCGTATTGTTCAAATGTGATTGGTTTGATAATTCTGAACGGGGCATGAATGTGCATAAAGATTATACGATAGTTATATTCATCGTGGTAGGAAATATGGCGCTTATGATCCATTTGTTCTGGCTTATCAAGTCGAGCAAGTCTACTATGCTCCATATCCAAGTTTGAAAAAAGACAAAGATCAATGGTCGGTTGTTTTCAAAACAAAGGCAAGATCGACTATCGATGCTCCCGCCGAGGAAACCGTTTTCAAGAACAAGTGATCAATGATGTTTCCCGATTATCTGATCCTCTTAACATTGTCCACCAAGATCTTGATGTCGATGTTGACTCCGATGTTGGGGATAATGACTTGGATGATGATGAGATGGCGGATTTCATTCAACAAGAAGTGGATGTTGAATACAAGAATGAAGATGGAGAGGAAGAAGAATCGGTTGATGATCTAGATACTGATGAAGAGGAGGAAGAACTCTTCCATTCTAGTAGTGATAGTGAATAATAATGTATTAAATATTTTATTTTGTCATTATAGTGAATAATAATGTATTAAACATTGTAATTTATTATTAATTAGTATAAACGCCTTTTATTATAATTGCATTTAGATTAGTATAAACGCTATTTTCTCGTGTCAAATAGATGTCGTAGAGGTAGAGGTAGAGGTAGACGCGGTAGGGTAGTTCCTCCCCCCGGAGCGCCTTCCTCCACACAGACTCACGGTTTGGATGATGAGATACACCGGATGACCAAGGAGGATTTGGGTGTCATTGTCAATGGTGACCTTGGATTGCCGGTTTTGGATCCCGAGGAGATGGTAAGTTAATACATATCTTGCTTTAATTTGTTTGTATTTTTATTTATATTTTGATTAACCAAATATATTAACAACTTATTGTTTTCAATATGACAAGTTTACCGACAACTATGTCAAGAAAATGGCCAAGACCGCCATAATCAATGGCTTCAACACTTTTGCCACCACGTGGCATAATGCCACCAGGAGCGCAGCGAGGATAGGTGGTGGCACGATTTAGGTACGTCATTCATATAAATATAACTATATATAAATATAACTATAATTATAACTATACATATAACATATATACAACTATGTTGCGGGTCATTTCAAACCGAGTTACGCCACGAGCTGGTTAGGGAAGCTTTTGAGCGGTATGCTATCAACAGGTCCGTGATTATATGTATCGGGCTCAAACAAACCCCGTGCTCGGCTTTGGATGACCCCGGATATTCTCCGTCGCCTCGAGGAGTGGATTGGGAGTCCCGTAATCAATTATTCAATATTTAATTAATAATACTTGTGTTATATATATATATGTATGTACTAACTTGTTTATCTTATGTCGAATAGGCATTCAAGGAAACATCTGCGAAAAAGAAGATAAACCGAGCTTCGATCTCGTGAGGAAGCGGAAGATCCCCGACACATGCTATGGGCGACGCGGCGTTATCGATTTCGCTCGGGCCATGGAGGACAATAGAGAAGTGCCCCTATCGGTCGGAGATCCGGTGACTAGTTCAAGAAGAAGAAGTCGGGCAACTTCGCCTCGAGGAAGTTTGAGAAAATCTTGCACGTTATGTATTCTAAATATTATATATACATTATATATATATCATGTAATTATTGTTACTTGACAAATTTATATCATACTTTGCGTGACGTCTTCACCTCGCAAGGCGAAAGCCCAGGAGACGCACGACACCCTCAGCGACGAGTCGCGTATTACTGGGCTACCGGTGGTTACGACAAGAAGGGGAGAGTTTTTGGCATGGGGTCACCGCCTCCATGTACTACGACAGGCCTTCACATCGCCGACACTCATCCGCCGAGACATACTCTCTCCGCATACTCACCCGTCTCACCCAGAGATGGCGAGAGAAAGACAGATTAATGCGTAAACACAAAGCGAGGTTGGAGGAGCTAGAGAGAGACAGAAAGCGTCGGGAAGACAGACTAGCGCAGATGGAGGAGTGGATTACCCAATGTTAGCAAAGATCCCTCCGGAGGATGCAACCCGGCACGAGGCAAAGAGAGATGACCGATCCGATCACGGACCTGGAGGAGGTGACATGGGTTTGTGTAGTACACCGGTCCGACCGTGACATATTGCTTTATACATTTTTATTTATTTTGGCTTATCGTATCCCTTTGACATATCCCTTTGACATATCCTCTTTGACATATCCCCTTTGACATATCGTTTTATTTATTTTGGTATCGTATCCCTTTTATATTGTTGTTGTTGATAGCCGGTAGCAATTGTAATGCTACGGGAAAATTATATATTCGCTTATGCGGCGGTGGTTTGGCGGTGATGCAAAATAAAATTATAATTTTCGATTAATTTAAATTTTATGACGGAAATATTCCGTCGCAAAGTCGCATTTATGGCGGAAAAAGTGTATTTGTGACGGATATATAAAGATCTAAAATAAATAAATTATTTAATAAAAATATTTGCGACGGATTATACAATTTTTGCGACGGGTTATACAATTTGTGCGATTTGATTATAAAATTTTTAAGCGACGGATTATATATTTGTGCGACGGATTATACAATTGTTTGCGACGGATTATACATTTTTTGCGACGTAAATTATATTTTTTTAAAAAAAATAAAATACGTTATTATCCGTCGCAACATTCGTCGCAAATAATTTGCGACGGATAAACCGTCGCAACAACTCAGTTTTGCGACTAAAAAATGCGACAAATAAAAACCGTCGCAAATCCGTCGCAAATTAGGGATTGTGACGGAATAAGCCTAGTTTGCGACGGTAACCTTCCGTCGCAAAAAGTCCAGTTTTTTGTAGTCTAGTTCATGATAATCGGCGCCAGCTACGTTGATCGACAGATTTAATTTACATGTTAGTAGCCTGATCAACTACTTGCATGTCATCGTAAATTAGCATGAAGTACTGATAGTGAAGTGTTAATTAGGACCTTGTCTTGATGGACTCTAGGAACGTGCTAATTAGTGTCGATAGCTGCCTAGGCGGGTTAGCGGAATGAGTTAGCGCTTAATACTAGAAACTCTAGTTCTTTATGCGTATGGGCTATTACGGACCAATTAGGAGGGTAGCTTGCGTATAGATTGTCTACTACCATGGTCAGAGTAGATAGGGTTAGGAGTTGTACCCGTAGCTGATAAGTGATAACGAATTAAAATTCACCAATGAGGAGGACTATTGCATGTGTGGGGGAGGGGAATAACTAATTACTCATAATTGAACTAATACATTAGAAACTCTTGTTTGCTTCGTGTGAACTAGCGTAGTCTGGTTAGTTTGTGGCACCAATTTTACTACTGTCTAGATTATAGTTGGTCGTAGACCGTTATTTGTGACAAGCTCAATCTTGATAATTGGACGTTCTTACGAGTCTCTGTGGGATCAACCTTGACTCGCCAGTACTCTACTATGATAGACCTAGTCCTATTGCTAGTAAGTGCTTTGCATGCGATCAAGATTTTGTGGCGTCGTTGCCGGGGACTCGTGTCAAGAATAGTTTTTATTTGAGATTGGGTGTTTGTATATATTCGAGTCTGTTTTATTGAGTCTTTTTATAGTATGTTTATATTGAAGTCGTATAGAGTCAGTTATGTTGAAATCTGAAAAAACAAATGTGTCCGGTTTATCGGGGGTATACCACGGTAAACCGAGGGTCCCAAATTCAGCAGAATCAGTTCTGTCAGTTCAACGTCGAGTTAGTAGTCAGAGTCTATATTTTTTAGTCTACCAGGCATGTGTAACAGCCGGCGAGGCAAGTCACTAACTTTTTATTTTCTTTTTGTGTCTTTTTGTACGCTACCAAAGTTCAGCAGCCAAACTCGAGAGATTCATACCTGAGATCAAAAAATTTGCTTGACAAAAGAGAAAGGAAGCTCGAGAGAATACTGTTAGGCTGGCGGACGACGTGAGCTCACACTAAGGAGATCACAGTGAGAAGGAGGAAGAGATTCCACCTTTGGAAGATAAGACAACACCATGGCAGAGAATGGACAAAACGGAAGAATCAATAGAGTAAGAGTTGTGGTACAAGAAGATAGGAGAACTCTACAGAGTTATGCAATGCCGACGATTGAGCAGTTTGTGCCAGCAATTGTTCAGCCAGAGAATGCGGCTAAGATCTTCCATCTAAAGCCAAATGTGATACAAATGGTGACTAATTACACTAACTTCCATGGAGTACCGAACGAAGATCCTTGTGTACACGTCACTAACTTCTTGGAGATAGTCAGCACAGTCAAACCTGCAGGAGTGCCTGAAGATAACATTAAGATGAAGTTTTTTCCATTCACTCTGAAGGACAAAGCAAAGATATGGTTATTGTCTCTAGCACCGCGATCAATCCAAACTTGGACCGATCTGCTGCAGAAATTTATGAACAAGTACTGCCCACCTGGGAAGTCACTACAGATGAGACAAGACATCATGAATTTCAAGAAGAAACCCACTAAAACTTTCAAAGAAGCTTGGGAAAGGTTTAAGGAAGCACAACGGAGATGCCCTCACCATGATATCACTTTGCCCGTACGAATGCATAGTTTATATCACGGATTACGGCCGAGTGAACAAATGAGAGTTAATGCATCGAGAAACAGATGTTTTGCGTTTCTATCACCTGAAAAAGCCGAAGAGATATTTGAACAAATAGCACTAACAAGCCAATGGGGAACGCATCAAATTGAAACTGCAAAAGTAGCTGAAGGCGTATTTGGAGAAGATACTTCTCAAAAGATCTTATACCAGCTAATGGCGATGAATGAGAAAATAGATGGCATGCAAGATCACATTGCCAAGGTTGAGAAAGTTCAATAAATCGAAGCAACCAACACCGAGGATGTGAACTATATAGGGAGGCAAGGAAATCCATATGGGGGCGGATATCGCCCAGGTTCTCATGACCACCCTGGTTTTCGACTGAGTGACCCTACTAGGGGTTTTCGACAAAGTGACTCTACAGGTGAAGAGAGACCAAGACAAGCTGGTGGGTTTATGCCTCAGTTCAACAAGTCAGGTGGTTGGGAAGCAGCCATGGAGAAAATGAGCTCAATTGTGACCGACACGGTCAATCAACTTACAAAATCCATAACTGAGCTTAATACAAACTTCACCACATATTGTCAAAATAATGATACAAGACTGACCAATCAGGTAGCCTTAGTGCAGAATCTATCGCACCAAGTGGGGCAGATCGCCGAACAAGTGTCAGCCCGTCCTCCGGGCGGATTACCAAGTAACACAGAGAAAAATCCGAAGGACGTGAATGCAATCATGACTAGAAGCGGAAAAGAACTGCCTGGGCCAGTTGTACCAACCGTCTAGGAAGAATCAGAAAGCAGACAGCAGCAGAATCAGGAGAAAAAGAGGGGCCGGTAAACCGGGATACCACGCCGATGAACCGGGCGTCTGGAAATTTGGTAGACGAACAGGCAGAGCAGCAGCAGGCAACAGGTAAGTCTTCACGAATTGTAACTATTAATCCTGTTAATTTACCATATCCCCTCGGAGACATAAACCGAATAATGATGATGCTCGTTATAAAAAGTTTATAGAAATGTTTAAGAAATTGCAAGTGAATATACCTCTGGTAGAAGCTCTGGCCGGAATGCCAGAGTATGAGAAATTCTTGAAAGACTCAATCTCTACCAAAAGGAAGTTATTAGACCTTGAGACAATTTTCCTTAACGAGGAATGCTCAGCAGTTTTGCAACGCAAACTGCCTCCTAAGTATAAAGATCCTGGGAGCTTTCTCATACCTTGCACAATTGGAGGAGTGTGCCTAAACAAAGCATTATGTGATCTTGGAGCCAGTGTCAATTTAATGCCACTCTCCATCTTTCATAAGTTAGGCATGAAAGAGTTGAACGAAACATCTATAGCCCTTCAATTGGCTGATAGGTCTATGAAGCAACCGTGTGGAGTGGTGGAAGATGTATTGGTAAAAGTTGATAAGTTTGTATTCCCCGTAGACTTTATGGTGCTAGACATAGAGGCTAACCACGATGTTCCACTAATCTTAGGAAGACCTTTCCTTGCGACAAGTAATACATTGATAGATGTCCATAAGGGTGAGCTGATTCTGAGAGTGAATGAGGATATAGTAGTAATCAATGTGATGAATTCAATGTTGAAATAGTGTCCTAAACCAATCCGGTTGGACCGGATCCGACCGGGTCGGATCATTTCTACTATTTTCTTTGTGTTTATACATATAATAAATGGCTTTTCAGTTGTCATATATATGTTCTTTTAAAAAACCAATTATGAATTGTTACATTATAACGTCCTTAGTATTAACCTGTGATAGAGGAACCATGATAGGCGATTATGGTTGATGAGATCTCTAATCACTTTAATAGGTTTGATACTTAAATGTCTCTAGGCTGATGTACTATTAAACAGGGCATTGATAGTATGAACAAGCTAGCACGTATTAGATGTCTTCTGTCTTTAAGGACAGGGATAGTTCGCGTCTATCTAAGTGTAGAGACACTTGGGCTGTACGTCGACGTGTAATAGAGAATGCGTACGTTAGACTGACCCACTTACATTAAGTGTCGCACTATGTGTCGGTTGTGTAATTATCCTTAAGACCGGAGTCTTCATGGCATCACGGTGTGGATTGTCATGCTTTGACACTATTGAGGTTTCCCCTAGCCACGGGGCGATCATGCGGTAGTGATTGGGTGTGATACTGAAGCATGTGGAGTATACATGTTTGGTCGTCTGGAAATCGCGTACCCTATTAGTAGGGTGAATATCCGAAAGGGCCTTCTTATAAGGAATGTCTTACTCTCGTGAATCTTTGCAAAGTGGAAGTAAATGAGTTACTTTCAGAGAGCTTGATATCCAGATTATAAGATACGGTCGTTGATGTTTTGACACTCGACTAACGACTGTATGGATATATTACAGCGATAGGATTATAAGTTACACGGTAACTGTTTCACATGAAAGGTAGTAGTCATTGCATTTGACTCTTCCGATGATTGGGGGTCACGGTGTGTTGCTAGACACTATCCCGTGATCGTTAGGCATGAAGGGCATTTTTGTAATTAGCACTTTGTGTCTACGGCCAACATATTCCGAAGCCTATCGGGTCACACACATATGAACATCTAGCCGGATCAAAATGTGGTTATAGTTGATAACCAAATAAGGAAAGTTTATCTCGAGACTATAAAGGTTATAGTGGTAAATTAATATGCTGGTATTTATTTATTATGAATAAATTAAATACAAGATAGTAATAGTATTATATTAATAAAAGAATATTCCGGATGCCAATTCATTGGCTAAGGTGACGCAATTTGTGTGTATAAGATACACTTGGATTGTGCAATTTAATTAATAAGATTATCATAATATTAATATAAGATATTAATATTTATATAGATATATATATGGACATGCATGACATGCATTTGCGTGTGCACAATTGTAGACTACAATTTGTGGTAAATATGTATGGATTTATATTTGTAATATATATTTGTGATATATACACATGTGTAAATTGATTTATGATAATAAGATAAATATAGTCAATATAAGATATTGACAATATATTAGAAATATATAATATAAGATATTGAATATTAATGAGATAAATCAATCAATTATATTTTCCTTATTTTAGAGGTAAAATGTTTTCTTCCTCTCTACTCTACATTGGGGCGCCACATCCATTATAAATAGGAGGTAGGTGTCAAACTCTTATGTACATCACAACTCCAAGAGCTAATAGTTCTTGTGACAAATAGAGAGAGTTTTGAGAGAGAGAAAAAACCGGTCTAGCAGCCGGATTTTTCTAGTAGCAATCCAATGGTGGATTCCGGCGGGTTGTTCGTGTGGACTAGCGGTAGAGGCTGAATGCTTAGGCGGCTCCGCGCATCGCTAATCTCCTTAGACGGTCAAAGCATCAATCTTTTAGATCAAGCAAGGTAACCACCGTCTTTAGCTTAATTATTTGTTTATTGCTTAAACGAAGTCGATCTTGGGTCGATAGGAAATAAAATTTTGAATTCCGCTGCGTTCCCGCGTAGATTTCCTAACAGTGGTATCGGAGCGAGCTTCGAGCTTAAGCAATAAGCATGTTAATTTGCGTAGTTAATTTTATCATTTAAATCACGCAATTAAAAGATGAAAGATCTTTGATTCGCAAAACGATACACGAAAATAAAAAAATGGGCGGTTTTTGGGGTGCTCGGCCGACCGGCGGCGGCAACCCCACCGGAAATTGCACCGGTGGCGGCGGCTCCCCTCCGGGCGGTCGACGTCGGCTGGTGCATCTTTTTCGTGGTTCCCTAAATTTTATTTTGTGTATTTCGTCTTTTCAATAAGGTTCATAGTTGTGATTGATAATTCTTCTTTTGTTTAGTTGTTCATGTGGCAAACCAATGGTTCAAATAATTTGGGCCATTGGGATGCCACATGGCATTAAAATAATAATAATGGCTTTTCCAAACTTTGTTTGGAATAGACCTAGGCCCTTTCTAAATATTTGATTTGGGAAAAGGTCTAGGCCTAGACCACTTTTAAAATTTTGATTTTGGAAAGTTGTCAGGCATATTAACCAAAATATTGGCCTTTCCAAATTTTATTTGGAATATGCCTAGGCTTTTTTTCAAAATATTTGATTTTGGAAAAGGCCTAGGCCTAGGCACCTTTTCAAAATTTTGATTTTGGAAAGGGCCAAGGGAGATGTCTTTTGGTTTAGGAAAACAAAGGCATCCCTTTTGATTAAGAATCAAAAGGAAAGAATCAAAAGAGACTTAATTTTAATTTTGATTTATTTTTAGAATAGTTCTAATTAATTAAAATTAAAATTAAAATCGTTAAAAATTAATCGTTAATTTTATTTCGATTAAAATGATTTAATTAATTAAATGTTAATTAGTTAATTGATTGGATAAAATTATTTATTAGATTAAATGTTAATTGATTAATTAAGACGCAAGTAGTTAAGTTTTAATTTTATCTTTTTCATAAGATGTTATTGTATGGATTGGATATTGTGTAGATATAATATGATTATATGGACCCCGATTGATCATGGACTCGATCGATAGAATAGATGTGAATGATTTAATTTTTCTGTTGGTTTAAAAATTGTCCTAGGCCGTTATGAAGAACGTGACCTAGTTTATTTTCTGTATTTATCCCATTCCCGTTAGCTCCCCCCGTGTGCGGCGGGTGTATTTATTTTATTCGATAGAATTAAATGTAACAAGAATGGAGCAGAAGATGGAGACCAAAGAAAGAAGAATAAAGATCCCATTGGAGATGGCGCATTAAAGATCCTATTGGCGGTTGCAAAACGCCCTTAGATTGTGACCCGCGTTTTTCGTCGGTTTGTATTCAAACCGCACTTTAGGAAAAGTCCATGATCATATCGGTTACTTTATGCATTTATTTATTTTGTTCTTGTATTTATTTTATGTGATACGATAGATGCATGACTAGGCACTATCTAGATAAATGTGTATGATGTATGTCTATAGAGATTGATATATTTGATGAGACCGTAATTAAAATTAATTAAGTGAATTAATTTACGTAAATACTTCCACAACAAAAAATCAAGTCGGAATATTGTCTCCCAATATTATAGCGACGGTGAAGAGCCCTTGTTCGGATCCAACTGATCGGCCCTCATCGGGAGTTGACCTACCACGGGTATATCGTCGTTATTGAGATATGATCGTATGAGATCTCGCGAATATTGGGTTATGACTTGACTAGAGTATTGCGGTGATTGGCCTCCGTCAGGACCGTATTATTCTAGAGGCAAGGGGTTGACTACCACATAAAGATATGAATTGTCAAGGAGTTGACTAGTCAACCACCAAGAGTCACATAGAGGTGTGATTGGTAAGTGTTTCATACCTTTCGAATTATTCCGGTTGATCGGCCCTCGTCGGGAATCGGGGTAACCAGATGGGATCTTGGCCACTAAAGAATTTTGAAAGATTCTTGAAAGTCAGTTGGGAGTAGTTGACTAGTGGGAGCAAAATCATAAACCAAAAGACCATTTTTGATTTTGCTTGTATAAACAACAACACTCTTTTATCTTTATTTTTTGTTGTAGTTTTAGCAAACTTTATATTTATGCTTTTTATTCTCGATTAGTAAAACCAAATTATAACTGTTACCTTTTGAGAAACCTTCTCAAATATGGTTAAGTAATTTTAATCCTTTTAAAATAAGCAATGACACGAGCAATCCCGTTATAGTAGTTAGAGACAAGGAGACTACATATTAGATGCAGTACTCCAAGGATTTAATTATTAATGAAAGCGGAGGCTCATGATTGAATCATTTGAAATAAGTTTCAAGGAATTAGTCATAGATTGGATACGATCCACGATGATCATTCAGTCATACGATGACAATTAATTCAAACGTTGGATAAGAATGACCACATCTAATTTTGAAAATGTTGTTTTCAAAATTGTAAGATTTAAGTATCGACTTAATTCTATCATTGCTTAAAGGTCAATTAAATAGTCAATGTTTTGAATACGATTCAAAAGGTTAAATAAACTATTTAATAAACTTTAGATTTTCTTTATGAAGGGAAATTAAAGACATGGCTCTTGTGATCATTCTAAGTCTTATGAAGACTACGATAAGAAACATTTTTCAAGAGCTTAAAGGATTAAAAAGGAAAGTTAGGGCATGTGCTTAAATAGAGAACTTATTGAAGTTTCTATTCTTGACAAGTGAGTTGAGATAAATCTATCTAAGTTCAAAGTCGACTCTAAGATATATGATATCTTACGAGTGTGATTAAATTAGAAAGATTAAATGCAGATATAGAAGGTGAGGCAAACGTTGTGACACTTACCATATTCTGGATCTAGTAAACTGGTAAAAGAACTAAATAAATGTTATTGTGTTCTGGTTCTTATGAAGAACACGAATTCAGTTATTTGTTAGGATTTATTAGACATATTCAATTGTAAAGAATAAATGTTATTCCGATAAAATTGAAAAGTCACTGAATCTAACATACTAGATTGATGTCACTGTATAGTTGATATGTGTGATGAAATCTCAACTAAATAATTATATGGCTGTTATCCGTAATATTTGGTGGTCGTTCTAGACATAGTCTCTATGGAGAGGAATCGTGTGATCATATGTCATTTTGATGACGTCTGAACCATGTGGTTATGAATCATGTGGGTAATACGTATCTTATCTAAAGATGACTAAAATACCCTTTTGTGAAAAGGTTAATCTAGAAAGTTGTCCAAAGCCTAAACATACCGATGTTTGTTGGCTTATGACAATTAATGCCACAAATAATTGTTTATTAATCTCTACGACTATTTTTTTTGAAATAGTCAAGTGTACTCAGTGAAGTGCATAATTCGGAAAGCCTGAAAAGTTCGAGCTAATACGAATATGAGGTTGATGGACTGCTTAGGAATTAATCTTCAATTGGATTGAGGAAATTAATATCTTTAAGGTGTTTCAGAAGACGTCTGAAATAGAATCAGATTCTCCCTTGAAGGATACCATCTTTGGGATACGCAATTAGATTGTGTTCCTAAAATAGAAACAACACTTTATAAGATAAATGTGTGACTCAAGCCAAGCGAAGTATCCCTTACCCCTTTCGGGATAGTGCCCTTATACTTAACCGAGTTCCAAAGAATAAAGGTTGAATGAATTCCATATTAGATATGGAAGGGGATAATGTTCAATCTATCTTAACCGATGATTTGAAGTTGTCATAGGCAAAGTCAGAAAGGTTTGGAGCCTAGTACGACATATGAAACTTTGTGGAATATCTTAGCGAATACGCTAGATATTATTTACTTGTCCGCGGAGCAAAATGTTTGTCTCCAAACATGCTATCTTCTAGAGGAAGTGATTCTTCCAAAAGAGATAGTGGGAGTAAATAAGATCTCAAAAGAGTTTGAGAACCACAAAGATACATTCAACCATTGGAACGTGAGCACACACCGCATAGCGATGAGGTGTAGAACACTACTCAATGCACACAAAAGTTCTGTAAGTCTGTGGATAACCTTCTGGCCCGAAAAGGCTGCTGGTATGTTCATCTTGAAGAATGAATATCTCACAACTTATGAAAGAATGTTTGAATGGCAAGATTGAGAGATATGGCCAGGAGCCATAATATCTGAATTAGATTCCATTAGTGACAACCAGGTTGTGAACCTAGTCTGTCTTACCTAGAGGGAATGTCCCTTAAAGGCTGCAGTGACGGCTGAAGGGTACGGGGTTTAAAGCTTGTAATTATCTTTATGCTGTCAGCTGAGCCTAGTTCTATTCAGATAATGCTTGTTATAACTTCATATCATGACTATATGATAGTGTTGAAGACGTTGGACAAATAGCTCCATGTTCATAGACGATAACATGATATGTGAGCCCACGAGATCCATTTATGGACTCAAACAAGTTTCTCTAGATGATTTCTTTGTTTGATGATCAAAGGAGTTTGATTTAGTCAAAAGAAGGATATGCCTAATGTGCAAGATGGATAGTGGGAGTGTGTTACGATTTTGAGTAAGGTATTGGTTATCTTTCTCGGAAATCATCACCCCATGTCACAGTCAATTAATGTTTGGTAGTTCAAGGTCTTTACGAAAGCACTTGGATTAACAGTTCTTATTTTGGAAATAAGAATCTATAGTGATAGATTTAACTGCTGTTAGATTATAGTTTACCTATATAGATGTGATGCTGAAAGAGTTTAGCATAGGTCGCTACAGGGGATACTGCTAGCCGGTGTTCTCACCATAAGAACGTGAATTTCCTGTAGATTTCGGAGGTCCTCTTCCCCAAAACCCTTAGAGTCACCATTCCTCCATTCCTTCACCTTAGATTATCTCATCTTTCACTATTTCTCTTAGATTAAACACAATTTAGCATATATTCTCTCTTTCTTGTTGGTGTTTTGAGGTCTTCTTCCCCAAGTGACAATGGCTTTGATGAAGATTGATGCAACTTCAGAATTCCTGCATTTTGGTACTTAATTCAAGCTCCTTTTCAGTTTTATGGCTTTAATTTCATGTTTAATTCTTGTTTCTTTCATTATAATGAGTAGCTAAATATCTACATAGCCAAATCATGTGAAAATTGATGAAATCCTCCTCTAATTGATGAAATTGGGAATGGGTAGTTGTTAAAGTTGAATTTTTTGATGGGTTTGTGTTCTAAAACTTGTGCTTAATGCTTGAATTGATTTGATCACTTGATTCATGATTTCACACATTGTCTTTATATATGTATTTTGCGAGATGATGTGGGAAAATGGGTTTTAGAATCGACAAGTAAAATCGACTGAGTTGTTTAGATTCAGTTTCTTGATTGAGGTTTTCAATGTGAGTTGGGTGTCTCTAGAGCGTTAATCATGCTTTGGTCAGTTAAATCCTTAAAGGCGGACTGTTGAACCGGGCATAGGATGGTAGGTTGTTGCATTGGCGTCTACACACAATTATTGGAGATTGCACCCATAAACACATCAAGAGTATGATTGGTTGGTAGGTCGGTTGTACTCGTTCCCAATGAGTAGATTAGAGGGGTGAAACTAATCAATTGGATCATGGTTTGGCTATGCCTTCTTCCTTATTATCTCTAGTTTATATTACGTCTTGGTGTTAATTATCACTTGTTCCACTCTTTTGGTTGACCTAAACTAAGTATGAAAATGACTTTGGTACTCAATTGATTCCTCGTGGGATCGACCTTGCTTGCTACTATAGTGCATTCGATTCGGTAGACTGCCGGTTAAAGTTGGACCATCACTATTTTGGCCATCAATGAGCAAGTATGAAAGTAAATCTGGTGAATGTCGAGAATATCCTTAAACAAGTTAAGGATGGTTTCCTAGTTTATCGAAACTTGGAATCAGATAAATACAGATATACAGACGTATATCCTGAGTCTTATGAAGGCGAGTGGGAGCTACAGTCTGGGTTTGCAGTCACTTTGATTAAGTGATACAGTGAGCTGGACATGTTCTTAGCTATGGATCACTGTAAGTTCTACAACTAGGCCAAAACACAGTAGTTCCTTGGAGGCGCAGTGGGAGCAGTACATGAGTCTAGAAGGTTCATTCCTGAACCTTGTATGGTTTTTCCACCTTTTCTATATAGCTGATATAGTAAGTGGATTCATTGCTTGAAGCAAGGACTAGGGTCTCGTCAGAGATTCGTGTGTGTGTTGAGGCGGTTCCTTTGACTTGGTCATTTGGAACATAATATGGAGATAGTCTGAGTCCCTATGGATAGTGATCCGTTCACGGCTAGGGCAAGTTGCGAGTATTGCATGACATTCTTGTGTTTCAACTTGTTCTTGTGTGTTCGAGTGATTGGTTTTAGGCCAAGTGGGAGATTGTTGAAATAGTGTCCTAAACCCAATCGGCTTGGACCGGATCCGAGCGGGTCGGATCATTTCTACTATTTCTTTGTGTTTATACATATACTAAATGGCTTTTAAATTGTCATATATATGTTCTTTTAAAGAACCAATTATGAATTGTTACATGATAACGTCCTTAGTATTAAACTGTGATTGAGAAACCATGATAGGCGATTATGGTTTATGAGATCTCTAATCACTTTAATAGGTTTGATACTAAAATGTCTCTAGGCTGATGTACTATTAAACAGGGCATTGATAGTATGAACATGCTAGCACGTATTAGATGTCTTCTGTCTTTAAGGACAGGGATATATCTCGTCTATTGAAGTTTAGAAACACTTGGGCTGTACGTGGACGTGTATTAGAGAATGCATATGTTAGACTGACCCACTTACATTAAGTGTCACACTATGTGGCGGTTGTGTAATTATCCTTAAGACCGGAGTCTTCATGGCATCATGGTGTGTATTGTCATGCTTTGACACTATTGAGGTTTTCCCTAGCCACGGGGCGATCATGCGGTAGTGATTGGGTGTGATACTGAAGCATACGGAGTATACATGTTTGGTCGTCTGGGAATCGCGTACCCTATTAGTAGGGTGAATATCCGAAAGGGCCTTCTTATAAAGAATGTCTCACTCTCGTGAATCTTTGCAAAGTGGAAGTAAATGAGTTACTTTGAGAGAGCCTGATATCCAGATTATAAGATACGGTCGTTGATGTTTTGACACTCGACTAACGACTATATGGATATTATTACAACGATAGGATTGTAAGTTACACGGTAACTGTTTCACATGAAAGTTAGTAGTCATATCATTTGACTCTTCCGATGATTAGAGGTCACGGTGTGTTGCTAGACGCTATCCCGTGATCGTTAGGCTTGAAGAGCATTTTCGTAATTTGCACTTTGTGTCTACGGACAACATATTCGAAAGCCCATCGGGTCACACACATATGACCATCTAGCCGGATTAAAATGTGGTTATAGTTGATAACCAAATAAGGAAAGTTTATCTCGATACTATAAAGGTTATAGTGGTAAATTAATATGGTGGTATTTATTTTTTATGAATAAATTAAATACAAGATATTAATAGTATTATATTAATTAAAGAATATTCCGGATGCCAATTTATTGGCTAAGGTGGCGCAATTTGTATGTGCATAAGATCACTTGGATTGTGCAATTTAATTAATAAGATTACCATAATATTAATATAAGATATTAATATTTGTATAGATATATATGGACATGCGTGACATGCATTTGCATGTGCACAATTGTAGACTACAATTTGTGGTAAATATGTATGGATTTATATTTGTAATATATATTTGTGATAAATACACATGCGTAAATTGATTTATGGTAATAAGATAAATATAGTCAATATAAGATATTGACAATATATTAGAAATATTTAATATAAGATATTGAATATTAATGAGATAAATCAATCGATTATATTTTCCTTATTTTACTAGTAAAAGGTTTTCTCCCTCTCTACTGTACATTGGGGCGCCACATCCATTATAAATAGGAGGTGGGTGTTAATCTCTTATGTACATCACAACTCCAAGAGCTAATAGTTCTTGTGACAAATAGAGAGAGTTTTGAGAGAGGGAAAAAGCCGGTCTAGCAGTCGATTTTTCTAGTAGCAATCCAATGGTGGATTCCGGCGGGTTGTTCGTGTGGACTAGCGGTAGAGGCCGAACGCTTGGGCGGCTCCGTGCATCGCTACTCTCCTTAGACGGTCAAAGCATCGATCTTTTAGATCAAGCAATGTAACCACCGTCTTTAGCTTATTTGTTTATTTCTTAAACGAAGTCGATCTTGGGTCGATAGGAAATAAAATTTTGAATTCCGCTGCGTTCCCGCGTAGATTTCCTAACATTCAATAAGGTATGCACATGACGAAGGAGAAGCATGCTACATGCTAGATGCCATAGACGAGCTAGTTTTGGAATTATATCAACAAGTGACACTAGACCATGAAGTAGCAGAGACTTTGCTCCTGAAGGAAGATGATAGTTATGAGGAAACCTGGCTGGGTGTAGCGAAGGTCAAGTGCGATAAATAGAGCCTATATCTTCTGTGGATTTAGGAGGAACAATTCATTGACCTTCGTGGCAGAAGTTCTTTGACTTACATTTGACTGGTAAGCTGTTAATGTCATCGTTAGAAGAGCCACCAAGGAACTTAACGTTGAAACCTTTTCCATCTCACCTGAAGTACGTATACTTACAAGACGATACTTTTCCCCTCATAATTTCATCGTTACTATCACCTTTAGAGGAGGAGAAACTTTTAAGAGTACTGAGAGAGCATAAGGAAGCGTTTGGGTGGACGATAGCAGATATTAAAGGGATAAGCCCATCAGTGTGCATGCATAAGATCTCTGTAGATCCTGAGAAGAAAGCGGTAGCGCAATCACAAAGGAGGCTGACTCAACAATTGAAAGATGTTAAGGAAGAAATTATAAAGATGTTGGAAATGAGAATCATTTTCCCAATTACAGACAGTGAATGGGTGAGCCCGATTCACGTGGCGCCCAAGAAAGGAGGATTCACTGTCCAACCTAATGAGTTTGATGAGTTAATCCCTGTGAGACTAATTACTGGACATCCAGTTTGCATTTATTTTAGGAAACTGAATGACACAACTTGTAAAGATCATTTTCCTCTACCATTCATTAACCAGATGTGTTGGAAATATTATTTATGTTTTGATGATGATTCGTCACAAAATTAGACAAATCACTTACAACCCATGATGATGAAGTCGTAACTAACTGTTATAGTGCATAAGAAAAGAAGAAGCAAGAAATGGTCTAGAGACAAATGTATAAGTTCTATCTAGAGTCTGAACTTTGTATAGGTTGTTTCGGACAAGCATTGTAATAGAATAGGAACTAGGCGAGCACAAATTTGGTCACAATAAGAAAACCGAGTTACAACAAGAAAACTAAGTTATAGAAGAACGAGGGTTCAAACTCGGTCATGCCAAAAGCGAAGAAGATAAGTTATTTGAGGACACAGACTCGAGTTGGCTTATCTAGAAAATCAAGAACCGAGGACACGAGACTCAGTTGGCTTATCTAGAAGACTGAAGAACTGAGGGACACAGACTCAGTTGTTGAAGATTGAAGAGCTGAGGTGGCAAACTCAGTTAGAAGCTGATTAAGTCATGACTATAAGTCAAGATTCAGGCAAGTCTGTGGTGACCTGCAACTGAGTTATAGATCATGTAAAACTGGATAATCTTAAGGACAAAGATTATCGACTACACAGAAAAAGAAGAAATCGGATGGTGTACTCGACTTAGTCAATTAAAGTCAGATATGAAGTAAACAAGGTACTCAGTTTTGAAGAAGTAGTATAAAACTGAGTTAAGGCCTTGATTGGATTTAAACTATCAATACGACAAAAGATCGTACATATGAACGTTGGCTAAATGACAAGTGTAACGGCTACAAGAGCTAGTAACCGTCACACATAACCCTATAAATATACAAGAGAATCACTTGAAGAAAAAGAGAGGAGGATCAGAAATAGAGCTTTACAAGCATACATTCAAGATCCAAATCCAAATCCATAAAAATCAGATCATATTTATCCAGATAAAAGGGAGCCAACGACATTGCCTTGAAAACTTCAAAGGAAGATCTAGTAACCCATCAAGGGGGAATGAAGGCATCTTCGAGCTACAAAGTCGAGATCGGAAGAATCAAATACTCACACGAATTAATCCTTGATTAATTCTAAACCTAACCTTTGTGAAAAAGGGTTGGCTGTGCATAGTTTGAAGAGAGCAATTCTACCTTTCTTCATACGGTGTTGCTACAAGCCGATTGGTGCGATCTGCATGATTTGTATATATGAGTGGTGAGTGGTGAAGGAGCAATTCCACCTCCGAAAGATCGGTGTCTTGAGTGAAGGAGCAATCTCACCTTTCTTCATTTTGTGTAGACAGTGAAACTAGGGTGTCGTGAAGGACTGTCTTAGTACTAGAATCTTGTAACGGTTATCTCATTATTCTAGTGATACCTCCTACGCCACAGGAGAAGGGGAGACGTACGGGATTACACCACCCGGAACTTCCATAAACAAATCTTGTGTTGATTTACTTTATGCATCTGTGTTTGTTTTATTTATTGCATTGTCTCTCAGCAAACACCAGACACTGAGTCAGCACTTAACTGATACATAAAAGGTCTAATTTTCTAAGTTACACATCTATTACACTAAAGGCTAGTTTTATCCGCTGCCAGTTAACGAGACTAAATATAAGTCAGTAATAACTTATATTCAGTTAAGCTAACTGAACTCCGCACAAGTTAAAGGGACAGGAACTGAAAATCAGTTTAAGTTTCAGAGAAACTTAGTTCCTGGGACTATTCCAGTTCGGGATCAGTTTTTGGTGACAAGTTTATTCACCCCCTCTAAACTTGTGTTAGCCTTTCCAAGGGACCAACAATTGGTATCGGAGCAAATCTTCCTTCTGGAAGAGATCCAAGATACATTTCTAACCAGGTTGTTGAAGACCCCCTCATGTATCAGTTCATATAGTTTCAATGTCTACATCTAAAGCTAGAAGTTGGCTTACCCATCCCTTGATTAATTGTTTGCAAAATATATCTGATTTTCAGGACCAAATGATCGAAAGGTTCAGTACGACAAATCCAAAACCTCAACTCAATGATGAAGTGGATACAAACTTCAATGATCACCTTAAAAAATCCAGAGGAGTTCCATCACTGAGAGACCTCCCAAAAGAAGAAGAAAAGAAATTGTTGCAAATAGATCTTGTTATAGAAGACTCATTCTGACAACAAGAGAATGTACAAACTATATCGAATCATCAAGAAAAGGTACATTCTTCCACTCGGTTATCACTTGCTGAACTCAGTCAAAGAAACTCTAATCTTGTCAAGTTAACCGAAAAACTCTTCTTGGAATTGGAACAAAAAGACAAAGAACTTGACAAAGCCAAAGATTGGAATGAGTTTCTAGAAAATGAGTTGTCATATTTTGCTGAAAGAACAATGCTCAGTAAAGTTGACAAAGGCAATGATAATCCACCATCCCTACCCAGTCTTGAGATCTCAACAAGAACAAACCTTAGAAATCAAGATACTAGTAGATCACACAAAGAAATTGAAAATGTTAAATCTAAAAGAATTCTTGTGACATCAACTAAGGTTGAGCGTAATGGTTTATCTAGAAAAGAGTTGAGAAGGTATAATTCTCTCAACCAAACTGGAAGTAATACTCCAGTAACTAACCCAGCCGGACCCAAGAAGATATGGGTACCAAGGAAAACTTAAAACTGTCTTGCAGGAAAAGTCGCTTTATATTGCAAAATCCACGAAAACCGACTTCCATACAAAATCGAGGCGGCAAAAGGCGATGAAGGACAAAAGCATCAAAGAAATAAAGTCTTTCCACTACCATCGGCGTTTGGGTGACATGGCAAATCACTCAAAGCCACGTGTCAATCTGGGAGAAAAAGTAGATGTACATCCCTACATAATCTCTTTGATTGTGACATGACTCTCATTTTGAAAACAATTGCAAAATCTTGACAAAATCCTGCTCACCCAAAATCAAAGCATTCAAGAATCCCAAATTCAATGGAGCAATACAACATTGACGAAGGAATCACAACAAGCCTAGACGCATTCTGTCAAAAATTCTCAAACTCCAATATTTCAATTCAAATTGCAAATAATATTAAAAAGATTCGAGGTTTGGAGAATTTGATTGATACAAAGGTCTCTACCTTATGTCCAGAAGGCATCGAGAGATTTCTACAAGAATGTTTGAAATCACCAACAATGGAAGAAGCTTCAAAACTCTGTTCAAGACAAAAACTTCACCATTGATGAACAAATACTTTCCTGTGTTCCGTCTAGAGATATAATTGGAGGCTCTTCATCCCTCACCTTTGGAAAAGAGGAAAAAAGACAGGCTTTGGAACATCACTGCAATCAATAAGAAGGAGAAGAATTTCAGTGGCTCTATATATCAGCAGAAAGGAGAGTTCGCATTCCTGACAATTCTACTGACCAAAAATGTCATTGGTCATGCTCGAAATTTCTACACTCTCTCAACGGACAAAATGAAAATGATTTATGCCATTTGGTTTGAGGAGAGATTTGATTGGAACAAATTTATACTTAATCAGTTGATAAAGCAGATTTCTGATGAGAAGTAGAGAATCAAAGAAAGTAAGGAAGCTACTGGAGAATCATTCTTACTGAAAAAAGGGTTTTTACCTATCTAGTGCAAAGAATACTGGATCATTTCTCCATTCCTAAATCCACACCAACCGAGGTGGAACAGAAGTCAGTGTCCACTGGGACAAAGAAAAGGAAAGTCATCAAGGAAGAAATTGAAGTCTCTGACTCCAGTTCAAGCGAGATCATAAAGCTGGATGATAGAAGTATATGAAGGCAGAAGAGGTTGTGGAACAAGTTTCAGTCAAAGGAAACTGAAACTGAGAATGTGATCCAGATTGAGGATGATACTGAAGAGAACGAAGAAGTGTCTGAAGAAGTTGATGAAGAATCTGAAGGGAGTGAATTTCCCACTACTATGTTTGGGGAATACATCGAAAAAAAGCAGAGAGAAGTTGTTGAAGATGCAGAATTTTGAAACCGAGTATGAAAAGGCGACATTTCATGATACTCATTTTTACTATCCTGAACTGGCTCTCGTCACAAACTCGAAAGGCATCCATAAGCAAATCAACATTTGAAGAATTTACGGTTCAAGAAATCAAGCCGAGCGAAAGAATCTGAAAGAATTCATTGAATGTTTAATACGAATCTACAGAAGAAACTGTTCAACATGCATGAATTAATTGGAAGGATACATTATTCAGGTTTGAAGAATTACTCAAACATCATCACCCTACGTAAGTTATTTGAAGATTGCTTTCGCTTATCTTCAAACAAGGGAAGATAAGTCGTGTAGTGATGAAGTCTGTAAGAGAGGATGCGACTAAAGTCAAGTGGTTTATGCCGGACAAGCGATGGAAGAACAAGGCAGAGACAAGTAGATCTTGATCTACTAACTACCCAAATTAATGAAGAAGCGATTGATAGTATGTTTGAAGAGCGATTACGAAGGAGATTTTAAAGACACAAGGATCGAGAATGATGAAGATAATGCAAGATTAAAGCGATCTTGAGCATCGGGGAAGAAGCTTGCATTTTGTGTTAGATCTCTTGAAAAGTTGGCGATTAAGGAGACACAAACCAAGGGGAAGCTAAATTGGAACCAGGAAGAAAAGTCGAAAGGAATCTAGTCTTATTTCAATGGAAGAAGAGAAGGTAATGTGTGAAGAAGTCAAAGAAATCTTAGCAAAGTCCAAAGCTGGCAACAATGAAGAAGCAAATCAATTGCTAAATGATTATCTGGAGATCAAGCCTAAAGTTGGAGAAACAGAAGAAGAAGGAAAAGCAAGAAGACTCCTGGAAACTAAGAGGAGTATCTTTGTTGGTGAAAACTTGTTGACTTTGGAAAAAGAGATGTAATTTATTCAGTTATAACTCAGTTTGGCTCGTTTTGAATCGGGTAATAAACTTGGCTGCTCTAGTTTGCTCTCTTAATTTGTTTTGTCATAATTTCTTACACTATTCCTTTATTATTGCTTTTAAGGAGGGTTATGATACATCATCAAAAAAGGGGAAATTGTTGGAAATATTATTTATGTTTTGATGATGATTCGTCACAAAATTAGACAAATCACTTACAACCCATGATGATGAAGTCGTAATTAACTGTTATAGTGCATAATAAAAGAAGAAGCAAGAAATGGTCTAGAGACAAATGTATAAGTTCTATCTAGAGTCTGAACTTTGTATAGGTTGTTTCAGACAAGCATTGTAATAGAATAGGAACTAAGCGAACAGCTGGGTCACAATAAGAAAACTGAGTTACAACAAGAAAACTAAGTTATAGAAGAACTGAGGGTTCAAACTCAGTCATGCCAAAACTGAAGAAGATAAGTTCACGAGGACACAGACTCGGTTGGCTTATCTAGAAGATCAAGAACCGAGGACACAGACTCAGTTGGATTATCTAGAAGATCAAGAAGGACCTGACACTCGGTTGTTGAAGATTGAAGAGAAATTGAGGTGGCAAACTCGGTTAGAAGTGATTAAGTCATGACTATAAGTCGGGATTCGAGCAAGTCTGTGGTGACACAAATCGAGTTATAGATCATAAAAAGCTGAATAATCTTAAGGACAAAGATTATCGACTACCGAAAAAGAAGAAACTGGATGGTGTACTCTAACTTAGTCAATTAAAGTCAGATATGAAGTAAACAAGGTACTCAGTTTTGAAGAAGTAGTATAAAACTGAGTTAAGGCCTTGATTGGATTTAAACTATCAATACGACAAAAGATCGTACATATGAACGTTGGCTAAATGACATGTGTAACAGCTACAAGAGCTAGTAACCGTCAAATCACCCCTATAAATATACAAGAGAATCACTTGAAGAAAAAGAGAGGAGGATCAGAAATAGAGCTTTACAAGCATACATTCAAGATCCAAATCCAAATCCATAAAAATCAGATCATATTTATCCAGATAAAAGGGAGCCAACGACATTGCCTTGAAAACTTCAAAGGAAGATCTAGTAACCCATCAAGGGGGAATGAAGGCATCTTGGAGCTACAAAGTCAGATCCAGAAGAATCAAACAGCTCACTGAATTAATCTTTGATTAATTCTAAACCTAACCTTTGTGAAAAAGGGTTGGCTGTGCATAGTTTGAAGAGAGCAATTCTACCTTTCTTCATACGGTGTTGCTTACTGATTGAGTTGGTGCGATCTGTGGATTTGTGTATATGAGTGGTGAGCTGGTGAAGGAGCAATTCCACCTCCGAAAGATCAGTGTGCAGAGTGAAGGGAGCAATCTCACCTTTCTTCATTTTGTGTAGACAGTGAAACTAGGGTGTCGTGAAGGACTGTCTTAGTACTAGAATCTTGTAACGGTTATCTCATTATTCTAGTGATACCTCCTACGCCACAGGAGAAGGGGAGACGTACGGGATTACACCACCCGGAACTTCCATAAACAAATCTTGTGTTGATTTACTTTATGCATCTGTGTTTGTTTTATTTATTGCATTGTCTCTCAGCAAACACCAGACACTGAGTCAGCACTTAACTGATACATAAAAGGTCTAATTTTCTAAGTTACACATCTATTGCACTAAAGGCTAGTTTTATCCGCTGCCAGTTAACGAGACTAAATATAAGTCAGTAATAACTTATATTCAGTTAAGCTAACTGAACTCCGCACAAGTTAAAGGGACAGGAACTGAAAATCAGTTTAAGTTTCAGAGAAACTTAGTTCCTGGGACTATTCCAGTTCGGGATCAGTTTTTGGTGACAAGTTTATTCACCCCCCCCCTCTAAACTTATGTTAGCCTTTCCAAGGGACCAACAAGATGTTAGAAAGACTAAGCGGTCATGTTTTTTTTTATTACATTTTAAATGGATATTCTTGTAACTACCAGATCCATATTGCCCCCGAGGACCGAGAGAAAACAACTTTCACATGTCCCTATGGAGATTTTGCGTACAATCGCATGCCTTTTGGACTTTGTAATGCAGCAACAAGGTGCATGATGTCATTATTTGCAGACATGATGTAGGACTTTCTAGAAATTTTCATGGATGATTTCTTTGTATTTGGAGATAGCTTTGATAAGTGCTTGGACAACTTCAGTAGAGTGCTAAACAGATGTGAAGAGACCAACCTTGTACTTAACTGGGAAAAATGTCATTTCATGGTTACAGAAGGAATGGTGTTGGGTCATAAGATTTAAAAGAAAGGAATGAAGGTTGATAAGGCAAAGATAGATGTGATAGATAAGCTACCTCCTCCAACAAACTTAAAGACATTGCGAGCCTTTCTTGGCCATGCAAGATTTTATAGGAGGTTTATTAAGGATTTCTCTAAAGTTTCTAGACCTTTGATGGAATTACTTGCAAAGGATGTGCCTTTTGTATTTGGAGAAGAGTGCAAGCAAGCATTCAACACATTGAAGCAAATGCTTATAACCGCCCCAATTCTGGTAGCACTAGATTGGAAACTCTTGTTTGCTTCGTGTGAACTAGCGTAGTCTGGTTAGTGTGTGGCACCAATTTTACTACTGTCTAGATTATAGTTGGTCATAGACTGTTATTTGTGACAAGCTCAATCTTGATAATTGGACATTCTTAAGAGTCTCTGTGGATTGACCTTGACTCGCCAGTACTCTACTACGATAGACCTAGTCCTATTGCTAGTAAGTGCTTTTCACGCGAGGTGGGAAACCAAAGGTCTCTGACATGAGTGTGTTTTCTAGCTATTTTTGAAATTCAGATCTCCATTATCAAATTTTGAGATCCCGATTCACCTACACCTTATGATACATACAAATCATTCAATCCTGTAATCAATACGTCTTTCTGATGTAACCCTTATAAAAAAGAACTCATTCAATCTGTATCTTTCTTCGCTTTTCCATTATAATCAAAGTCCTTTTTTTTCTCCAGATTTTGCACATTATCAACAAAGTCATTCACACTTCTTCTTCTGAAACCAAAATCCTCCTTGAAATATCAATGGTTTCTATTGAAGATCAAGGCACTTCAATTCCAGATGTTTTGAGTCCATCTGAAAGTCCTCAACCCGCTCAAAAGAAATGTACAAACTCATCTAGGCTAACGTAGTACTTCATGGTCTGGAGGATATTCGATCATCCCATACCGACACTGCCATGGAGGAGATTTTCTGGACTTATGATATCAACCTGAAAATATTCGGTCATCATCTCATGTCATCTGATGAGAGGGCTAATTAAACCTCCTGAAGGTTTTATGACCGTTTAAAAAGAACAATTGGTGGGAGTCTCCGATTGCCTTTGAATCTAGCACTCATACATATCCACAGATTTTTTCAGTATCCATTCTTATATGCTTCAACATGTTTGTATTATGCTTTAACAATAGATGTGTTTATAATGTTATGCCGTTTAGATTATTTTTGTATTGATGTTTATTCCATTATTAAAACCATCAACTCATACAAGGTTATCATTATTCACTATACTATTAATAGTATAAGTTAAATACATACCTAACAATGTATGACGTTAAATTTCGTTGATAAATTTCCTTTAAATATATCAATTTAACCAACACGTGCAACGCACATGCATTTTGCTAGTACAACTAAAAGGCAAACTACCCCTCTTTGATCCGAAAAAATATACTAATATGTACGTGTTTAGTTTGCCCTCCTGAATTTTTTATTTGTTTGTTTAATTTTTTTTGCCTCTCCTTACCAGAGATCATGCGACCGCCACTAATAACAAAGCGAAAGCAAACAAGGACTCCAATAAAAAATAATTGTATAATAATAAAACGAGTGTGGTAGGAGAATTAGGATCGACAAGGCCATTGGAATTTCAAGTAATCCCTAATGAAATTATCTTTATTAATCTTTGAAACTTCTTTCATAATTGTATGGCATAAATGTAAATGGGAGCAGTTTTTTCACACGCACACACTATTCTGACTCCACATAAGTCAGAATATAGTTGACTATTCTGACTTAATTTGAGTCAGGATTTATATGCTTCTAGACCCAATACCGGTTAATATTCCTGAGATCATGTAATATGTTGTTCAGATGATCAAGATGATCTCTCAACTGAGTACCATCATGCATCCTCAAGCTGAACAGCCTCTGCTTCAGCAGCAACTTGCTGGTTAATGACTTAGTCATATACAAGCTTTCAAGCTTTAACCATAACTTGGCAGCGGTGTCTTCCTCAGCAACCTCTGCGATTACATCATTCAACAAGCGGAACATGATGGTTGAATATGTTTTCTCCTCCAAACTGGTCATCTCATCGGAACTGGCGTCCCCTTTACCAGATAAAGGAGCCTATAGTCCCTATTGATTTAACAGAGCCCGCATATTGATTTGCCAATTTGTTTCTTAAATTTGTCAATCTTAAAAGACATCCTTCTTGCTAAAGAACTTACCTTTTTTTCACAGAATCCTAGCACCAGTCACAGTCTTGGTGAAGATCAACTCCGTTCAACCTGCAGATTACCCAGAACCAACACTCTGATATCAAATTGTTATAGCAGGATATGGAAATCCACCAACACAAGAAAGAACAAACAGAAGCAATTCAAATGTAAAATATTAATGGCAACTAACAAGACACATACACAAGAGAACACACTGATTTAACGTGGTTTCCAGCGTTGTGCCGACTACTCCATGGACAGAAACGGATATATTTATTATGCATAGAAATATATGAGTTGTACACACTTTACATTGATTACAACGTTGGGCATTTATAGCCCAAGAATCCTAACCGTAACCGCCATTAAGTTGCTGTCGGAATTCCCATAAATATTCCAGATGTGGACCCCAGCACTGCTGACCCCACCAGTTGTGTAACCAAGTAAACCAGACGCAGAAGCCGATAGATGAACTCAACTGCACTTCAATCCAGTTGACTTTCAGACTTGAATACTCTTGATCAACAGACCACCATTCCCAGCTGACCCCAGATTTAGTTCCACCAGATGTAGAGATCAAGTCACCCTTTGCTGACATCACCATCAATAAACTCCCGATGAAGAACTCGAGCAAGTAATTCATCAATTGCAGCATTTGAAGGAGCGGACACAAGCATCCTAGGTTTCAGACAAAGTTTTGGCAGTGTGTTCTGATCCATGCTCTACAGCACTTCCTCAATGGAACCACTCGGAACGGATTCCATATTGCTTACATTCACATGTTCATAACTTCCACGTGTCGGGATCTTGAGTAATGCCATGTAGTAGTGCTGATACTGAATGAGATTAATATCATTCAGCATTCCGCAGACCGTATGTGTCTTACCTGTCCTTGGAGGGCCTTGTACAAATGTAAAAGACCATGGATCTTACCTCATTGGCATTCCATTAAATGTACTAGCAGTGGTATGCATTGCTGCCCACTGAATTGCAGTAAGTTGGGGCCATTAATTTGAAGTTCTAGACACGTGTTCTACAAATTTTGTGAGAAGAAATCAGGCACTGTGGGTGTCTGCTCTTCATATTTTGGGAGGTGATATGACTATCCATTAATTTTTTGGTGCTGATAAAAAATAAAAAGTTTGAACTATTCTTTTATTTGTCTGTTTAAGTTGATTTTGTGGTCTTTTAGCCCATTGCTTCAATTTATATTAGTAGAGGAAGTGATTCATAAAATAGAACGATCTTTACAACGTATAGACTCCAATCCACTACCTTTATTAGTACATAACACAAAGTCGGTATACTATACATCGACTATCAAATATGCCACGTATACGTAAAAGAAAAGAGTAATAATTACTACAAAAAAAAGACTTATTCGTGACGAAAAAATTCGTCGCAAAAGTGCATATTTGCGTTAGTAAAAGTAATCGTGACAATTCTTTTTTGTCGCGGCGTTTGTTGCCTATGGAGCCTCGCTAAAGGGTTGTGTCCTGACAAGCTTACATTCGTCACCAATACATATTCTCCAATGACAAACCTCTATATTTGTAACCACAACTTCCCAATCTTTAATGACAAATTTTACTATTCGTCACCAGAAAAGTTTTTCAAGTAACGAAAACATTGTATATTATATTAATACACACGTTAAACTAGTATATTATATTAATATGGAACAAAAAAAAAGTATATTATATTAATCAATAATAATATCCTACAACCATTGAACAATTTTTTCACCATATAACAGTCATAGAACTACAAATCTCCAAAATACTGTAACTCATTGCATCATCAAAACATAGTCTAATAAAACATTCATCGTTTCGTTAATCCGAAAGACATAATTCGTTAGAAGCCTCTTAGTTTTGGTTCCTGATCCTGTACTCTCGAAAGCCTGAAATCGATCATCATGCAAACCAATAATCAATAATCAATGCAAAAAACTGAAATAAAAATGGTTCATGCCTATAAACACCTGATCATATTTAACTTTTAAAGACTGTATAGAGACCAAATTATCGAACTTGATCAGTTGTTCCTAGAATTCTGGAATAAGCAAGCACTTGCAAAAGAAAAAAACACAAATGCACACTATGTATTTGGTTAAAAACAAACCTCACCATTGACATTGAAAGGCTGTCATGTTGAAAGTGTTCCATGAATCATAAAGCCATGCGAGAGGAAGAAAGCAAGAACGAAATATTAGCATATTTACAAAGCACAGTATAGGTATAAGAGTAATCGACCAGATGATCTGAAGAGAGTAAAGACACGGACAAAAGTTTAATGAGACTGAACCATAACAAAGACATAAAAATACAAACTCTAAACTTAAATAAACAACTCATTATGGACACGAAGCACTAGACCGTAAGCAAATGCAAAGCACTGGACTGACTTCTAATACTTGCACCCGATAAATCACAGATGCATCATGTTAATAAACAGACCTGAACTTAACAGAATGTTAGAACCATAGAACAAATGCAAGTTATTGATCAGAACAAATGCAAGTTATTGATGTGAACATAACAAAGACAGAACTAATATGCAAGATACTTAACACATGACCAAAGAGCAATACTAAGAACACTTGAACAGAGCTGAATGACTCAACCAACCAAAAAGACCTGAAGCAAACTAAAGCTAATAACCTGAATTAGAGATTTATGCAAAAAGCATACCACACTTAAGAGTAGATATGTAGTGACCCAAAAATGAACACCAGCACTGTTCAAATCAACCGAATATATGTAGATAGCCTAATGTTTGTATCGATTTGTGAGAGAGATTTGATCAGGATATGGAGCAACACAGACACAAGATTTCGTTGAGAAGAGAGCTGAATTACGGAAATCGTTATAAGCTAAAACTGGTGAGTTACAATTATAAAAACAAGAGCATAACCTCAATTTATAGTGAATGAAGCCAACCGCCTCTGTCCGATTTAGATAGGATATACCACTTGCACTTATCTCCTCTTGTCCCATAAGATGCAACATATCAATTTTGTAATATCCCGATTTTTTCAAAAAGGGCATCTTTGTCTTTTCTCGAAAAATCTGAATATTTAGTTTTGTTTCAAAGGATTAAAAGAAAAAGGGAAAAGAAAAGGAAAAGGATTAATGGGATTTATTTAATAAGGAATAATTAGTTTAATTGGGATTATAAAAGGAAAACTAATCCTAAATTAACCTAGTAGTTGTTTTACGTAAAAAAATACTGGGGGCGCAAGTTTGAGGGAAAAAGGAAGAGAAGAGGCTTTTGAATTTCGAAGCTAATCCGTTTCTCTTTTCAACAGACATCTCAAGAGAGAAAGGATCACCGCGAGACGAGGATCGTTTTGATATCAACAATTCTTAAATCCGTTAACGTAAGTTTTCCCTCATCGTTCTTGATATTAGGGTTTGTTCATCATCGTTGTTTAGCTGCGTTTTCTGAGTTTAAACATCGTAGTGGTCATCTTTGGATTGATCGTGTATAGGTTTGGAGTTAAAGGTTTAACCTTTTCAAGGCTTTGGTAGCGTGGATCGTAGTAGCACGCAAGTTTAAGGTAACGTGGTGTTCTTATCGTATGACTAAGGTGTCGTAAAGATGTAGAGCAATTTGTATGTTTATTTTCGTGGTTTTGAATCTGGTTTGGTTGGATTTTGGGTTGGAATTGGGTTGGAAATCGCGTGTACGCAGTTGTAGATTTTCTAGGAAAATCCCAGGCAGACGGGCGTCTGCATAAGGGCGGACGGGCGTCCGAGGTAGCGGCAGCTCAGACGAGCGTTTGGAATTTTACGGATGGGCATTTGAGGGTTCAATTTAGATACAGGATGGGGCTGAATTTCACGGACGGGCGTCTGGAGGTTGGTGGACGCACGTTCGAGTCGGACGGGCGTTCACATAGGGTCAGACGGGCGTTCGACCTGTTTGTTCCGTTTTCACTTGCTTTTAAATTATAGGCGACTTGGTTTCAGGCTTTATAATCATGTTTTACTGCTTAAACTTATGTGACAAAGTCCTGAATTAGCTTTTGATGCATTTAGTTTCGGCACCATATGGATTCCCTAAAAAGATGAAGTGTGGGACCGTGGAAAGCTTTGGATTTGCCTTGTGCTTCGATAAGCTAGGTTTTATCGATGTCTGTGTATGTGCTAGGTTTTGTTAGAGTCTAGTGGTCTTAGGAAGAGGGAGTAGACTGTTGGGTGAGCCTTTTATGTGAATCAACTTAAGTGGCTAGTTAAACATCTAATCAAACATATGTGCTAGATTAATAATCTTAAACATCATGCAATGCTTGGAAGGCATAGTACAATATCGCGATGTGTTCTCTGACCAGACAAAGTAGACTGTATCCACGCCGGTCAATCGATTGGCTAGATAAAGCGTCTGGTACATTCTGCCGGTTATCACACCATCGGGACTCAGATATTCCCGGGGCTACTGGAGCGTGTCTCTAAGTAGGTTGCACCCAGTTGTCCTAGTACATCCTATTACTAGGCGTAGTGCCCTTGTTATTCATGATGTAACAAACTTGAGCTAAGCTAGATAACTCTGGAACCTCATGTTATGCTATGAACACAATATGATAGTTAGCTAGGGTTAATAACGGAATGAATTAATAAAAGACGGCGTTGCTTTTATTTCTTTATGAGTCTGACGTTGTACGATCTTCTACGCGTTACTAAGTACTTATGTACTTACCCCGTTACTTTGTGTTTGTCTTTCTCTTTCCCCAAAGAAGATGAACAGGTTGCTAATGCTGATGAGTTCTTTGACGAGGACGTGTGAGATGGAGCTCGTGAAGACTTAGTTCTTATAGTTTTGATTCTTTCAATGATGTTGTTGACTTAGTTTCAAACAATGTTGTCTTTCTTTTGGATTAGTTCCATTTGAGTTTTTTCAGATTGGAGTGTTGGTTGGTTTAGTATTCTTTATTGGACTTAGTTTTACAGCATTGAAAACCGTGTGTTCGATCTTTTGTCTTTTGCTTTTTCCCGAGTCGTTTTATCTTCGGCGTCATTTTAGTTCTGATGTATGACGTAAGGCTTACATATATTATTGAATTTATTTGATAATATTTGTGCCGAGCGCTCTTTCCGGATAAGGACTCGGTGTCCGGGAAAGGGGCGTTACAGTTGGTATCAGAGAGAAAGGTTTTCCTTGCTGTGTAGGACTTGATTTCTTCTTTAAGATAAGCGTTAAAGCTTTAGTAACCCCTCTCTTTTCTTGGTTACAGAATGGTTCTTTCTAGATGAGGAGCTAATACGAATAACACCGAGGCGGCTAACACCCAGACGGGTAGCACTGAGGCAGGATTTACCGGGGTTGTGATTCCGAGAAGGAGAAGAAGTGGACCAGCTACCCAGGGCCCTACAGTTTCCCAAGTAAACACCCCGTTTGTGAGCAACATCATGCGTGGGGTGAATCAAGGACCAGATATCATTGTCAGGGAAGAGTGGAACAAGGGGGTCCCTCAAGGTTTAACCCCAGTATACCGGTTATCACTACTTCAGCAGGAGTAACACCAAGAGTGCCTGTGCCTCCCAATGACCACAAAGTCGGACGGGACTAGGACTTTCTCATACACCGTGAGAGTACTTTCCCAACCGTCTCAGCAACCTCAGCAAGCACCTGTGCCACCGGCTAGTCAGATTTTGATCGTCCTCGAGGCATCGGCGTTTTCCCCACACCACTAAGTTTTACACCTCGATAGCGGTTCTACCTCCACCACCGCTAGATCTGATACTTTTGTAGCACTGGCTACACCTATCCGCAACAGACTCACCCCCAACAGTAGGTTCAGCAACCTCAACCACAGTATCAAAATGCTCCAACAGATTCGGCCCGATACAACATCATCGGTTTGGGGGCTCTGACGAGACAAGTGGATTGGTATGATAAGATGAAGAAGCACAGTGTGCGAATTCTTTGGAAATGTTGAGCGGCGGCAGCAGCAGATTTATGGATTAGTAGGTTTGAGAGGACGTGCAGGAATGTGAAGGCTCCAGAATCTGAGTGGGCTCATTTAGCCATATCCTTGATGGAAGCGTATGAGCAGGTTAATCCGAGGATCACGGATTGGGCAATGTTCAAAGATTTGTTCTACAAGGAATACTTCCTAGAACGGCCTGAGAATGCAAAGGCTAATAAGTTTACGAGTTTGAAACAAGGAAGATACACTACTGATGACTCAAGACTCCCGAAAATTCTATGAGTTAGGCGATTCTACCACTGAAATCATGAGGTGAAGAGAAGAAGATTGACAAGTTCATGGAAGGATTGTCACATGAAGTGGCAAAGGGCATGCTAGAGATAGACCTACCCGACATGGCAAGCGTCATGGATAGAGCTTTGATTGCGGAGAGATTTTCCAATAGACAGACGGTTGTAGTTGGAGATAAGAGGTCTTTCTCGAATTATCAGGGAAGTAACAGAGGAGCACCGCAGCAGAATGTTAAGAGGACAGGAAATCCGGCCACGAAGAGTTCAGCAAGTGGAACGCCATCGGTATGTGCTAAGTGTAACAAGGCACATACGGGAGAGTGCATGGCGAGTAGTTTGAGTTGTTTTCCTTTGTGGGGAAGTGGGACATTACTCGAGAGCGTGTCCTAAGAAGCTCTCTCAAGGTAATCGAGCGAGGAGGGCGAGGTAACCAAGCGAGGAAATCGTACCACGCAGTATGCATCGATTCGTGTCTTTGCGGCGGATGCGAGAACCGAAGAGTTAGATGACACTTGTGGTGGCGGTACTTTTCGGTGTTTGTGTTTATTATAGATATTTAATATGATATAAGCGCATATGATATTACATATTTGTACTTAATCGATTCACTTGTTAGGTACCATAATCATAGATAATCTAGCGATTTACTCTGTTTGATCTTTGGAGCTTGAGGACTTTTGTTTCCTCTAAGATAGCTAAGAAGTTGAACTTACCTCTTAAGGAATTGGAGAGACCTTTGAGTATAACCACACCTTTGGGCAGAGTTACTAGATGTGCTCAAGTCACACCCCAAGTTGATACTAGAGTTGGGACTTACAAGTGCCAGTATGCTTTGACAGTGTTGGATTTCTCAGATTTTGATGTTATCCTGGGCATGGACTGGTTGTCCAAGAATTTCGTCTACTTGGATTGTAGGGGTAAAAGGGTGATCTTTAAGGCCCCAGGAAGATCAGCTAAGATGTTTTAGGGTAACGTATACAAGCCTAGCAAGGGTCGTTATCCGATTATCTCAGCAGTTAAAGCCTTAAAAGCTTTGAAGAGGAGTTGCCAGAGTTTCGTTGTTTATGCGTTAGATAAGGAAAAGCATAGGCCCGAGTTAGGAGAGACTCGTGTAGTTAAGGACTTTCCCGAAGTTTTCCCGGAAGATTTGCCAGGACATATGCCTGATAGGGCCATAGAGTTCGAGATCGAATTGATTGCAGGAGCATCACCAGTGGCTAAAGCACCTTATAGAATGGCACCAGCGGAGTTGAAAGAGTTGAAAACTCAGCTTAAGGAGATGCTAGAGAAAAACATCATCCAGCCAAGTACATCACCGTGGGGAGCACCGGTCTTGTTTGTGAAGAAGAAAGATGGGAGTATGTGTTTGTGCATCGACTACAGAGAGTTGAATAAACTGACAATCAAGAATAAGTATCCCTTACCAAGGATTGATGATCTGTTTAGTCAGTTGCAAGGTAATAAGGTGTTCTCTAAGATTGATTTGAGGTCCGGTTATCATTAGTTGAAGATCAAGGTGTCAGATATACCTAAGACAGCCTTCAGTACGAGATATGGACATTATGAGTTTGTGGTCATGCCGTTTGGACTCACTAATGCTCCATCGAAGTTCATGGACTTGATGCAAAGAGTTTTCATGCCTTATCTCGATTAGTTTGTGATAGTTTTCATAGACGATATCTTGGTATACTCCAAGGATGAGAAAGAGCATGAAGAACACTTAAGGATGGTTCTACAGACCTTAAAGGAGAACAAATTGTATGCCAAGTTTTCTAAGTGTGAGTTTTGGTTGGACCAAGTTAGTTTTCTTGGGCATATAATTTCTGGAGAAGGCATTAAGGTGGATCTAGCAAAGATAGAAGCCATTTCTAAGTGGCCTAGACCGACATCAGTAACGGAGATAAGAAGTTTCTTGGGTTTAGCTGGGTAGTACCGGAAGTTTGTAAAGGATTTCTCTAAGATAGCTACACCTCTCACGAGGCTTACTCAAAAGAGCGTTAAGTCTGAGTGGACCAATGAATGTGAGAAAGCTTTCCGGACTTTGAAAGAAAAGTTGACCACAACACTGTGTTAGCATTACGGAAGTTTTGATAACTATGGCGTATACACGGATGCGTCGGGTCAAGGTTTGGGTTGTGTTTGATGCAATCGGAAAGGTAATTGCTTATGCATCTAGGCGATTAAAGGTGCATGAGAAGAATTACCCTACACACGACTTGGAGTTAGCGTGATGGTTTTGCTCTGAAGCTTTGGAGACACTACTTGTATGGTGTCAAGGCAAGGATCTTCACGGATCATAAGAGTCTTAAGTTCTTCTTTACTCGGAGAATCGAACATGAGACAAAGAAGATGGTTGGAGTTTGTGAAAGATTACGACTTGGACATTCAATACCATCCAGGTAAAGCGAATGTTGTAGCTGATGCACTTAGCCGGAGAGCGGTTAATGCTATCACTACCTTGCAATAAGTTGTGGATCAGTTGGATAGGATGCAGATTCAAGTGATTAAAAGGAAGGGTGAAGCTCAGAATTTGGCGCCATTGATGGCAAGGTCAGATTTACTAGATGAGATTCGGGCTAAGCAAGATAAAGACCCGGTGTTGATTGATTTGAAGCGAGTAGCTCGAGAGAAACCTATAGTGGGTTATCAGTTGGACAAGAGTGGTCATCTTTGGTACGAAGACTGTTTGTGTGTGCCCGATGTGGATGGCCTAAGAGAGAAGGTTATGGATGAAGCTCATAAGATTGCTTTTGCGGTACATCCAGGAGCCACTAAAATGTATAGAGATCTCAAGGAAAGGTATTGGTGGCCTGGTATGAAGTTAGGGATCGCAGAGTTTGTGGCAAGATGTGATACATGCCGAGAGTGAAAGCGAGAACACGTAAGGCCGGGAGGTTTGTTGAAACCCTTGGAGGTACCGGAATGGACATGGGAGAATATCACGATGGATTTCATCACCGGTTTGCCTAAGACTAAGGGCGGTCATGACACGATTTGGGTCATTGTGGACAGACTTACAAAATCAGCCCATTTCTTGCCATGTAAAGTGGATATGCCTATAAAGAAGTTCGCTACTATGTATATCGACAATATAGTGAAGCTTCATGGTGTGCCTTTATCTATTGTATCCGGCAGTGGATAGTAGATTTATCGATCGCTCGGAAGGGTTTACTGAAAGCTTTTGGAGCAGGCGATCTGAGTCAGGCGTTTCATCCATGACGGATGGGCAGTCAGAGAGAACAATTCAAACTCTCGAGGATATGCTTAGAGCTTGTGTTTTGGATGCCGGGGGATCGTGGATAGATTACCTCAACTTGGCTGAGTTTGCCTACAACAATAGTTATCATGCTAGTTTGGGTATGCGACCTTTTGAGGCCTTGTACGGTAGGAAATGAAGAACTCCACTTTACTGGGATGAAGTGGGAGAGAAACATATCACAGGGCCGGAGATGGTTCAGCAAGCCAAGGAGAAGATCGATGTGATAAGGAAGAATCTGAAGGCCGCTCAAGATCATCAGAAGAGTTGGGCTGACGTTAGAAGAATACCGCTAGAGTTTGAGGTCGGGGATAGAGTTTACCTTCGAGCGTCTCCAATGAAGGGTGTCAAGAGGTTCGGACAGAAAGTAAAGCTAAGTCCAAGGTATGTAGGACCTTTTGATGTCATCGAAAGAGTTGGGAAGTTAGCATATAGGCTACGGTTACCAGAATCGATGTCTAGAGTCCACAATGTCTTCCATGTATCGATGCTTAGGAAGTGTCTATCTAAAGTGGACGTGGAATCTGAGATTGATCCGGAAGTATTGCAAGATAATCTTTAAATGCGTGGAGAAGCCGATAAAGATTACGGATAGGAAGGAAAAGATGATAAAGAGGCGAGTGATCCCGTTAGTACTAGTGCAATGGAGCAATCATGCACCGACGGAAGCCACTTGGGAAGTGGAAGCAGGCATGTTCAACGAGTTCCCAGAGTTCCTTCATCTACCAGGTACGATCTAGTTTCGAGGACGAAACTCCTCTTAAGGGGGGAGGAATGTAATATCCCAATTTTTTCAAAAAGGGCATCCTTGTCTTTTCACGAAAAATCTGAATATTTAGTTTTGTTTTAAAGGATTAAAAGAAAAAGGGAAAAGAAAAGGAAAAGGATTAATGGGATTTATTTAATAAGGAATAATTAGTTTAATTGGGATTATAAAAGGAAAACTAATCCTAAATTAACCTAGTTGTTGTTTTACGTAAAAAAAAATACTGGGGGCGCAAGTTTGAGGGAAAAAGGAAGAGAAGAGGCTTTCGAATTTCGAAGCTAATCCGTTGCTCTTTTCAACAGACATCTCAAGAGAGAAAGGATCACCGCGAGACGAGGATCGTTTTGATATCAACAATCCCGAAATCCGTTAACGTAAGTTTTCCCTCATTGTTCTTGATATTAGGGTTTGTTCATCATCGTTGTTTAGCTGCGTTTTTTGAGTTTAAACATCGTAGTGATCATCTTTGGATTGATCGTGTATAGGTTTGGAGTTAAAGGTTTAACCTTTTCAAGGCTTTGGTAGCGTGGATCGTAGTAGCACGCAAATTTAAGGTAACGTGGTGTTCTTATCGTATAAGGTGTCGTAAAGATGTAGAGCAATTTGTTTGTTTATTTTCGTGGTTTTGAATCTGTTTTGGTTGGAGTTTGGGTTGGAATTGGGTTGGAAATCGCGTGTACGCAATTGTAGATTTTCTAGGAAAATCCCAGGCAGACGGGCGTCTGTATAAGGGTGGACGGGCGTCCGAGGTAGCGGCAGCTCAGACGAGCGTTTGGAATTTTACGGACGGGCGTTTGAGGGTTCAATTTAGATACAGGATGGGGCTGAATTTTGCAGACGGGCGTCTGGAGGTTGGTGGACGCACGTTCGAGTCGGACGGGCGTTCACATAGGGTCAGACGGGCGTTCGACCTGTTTGTTCCGTTTTTCACTGTTTTTCATGTCAGCTTGGTTTCAGGCTTTATAATCATGTTTTACTGCTTAAGCTTATGTGACAAAGCCCTGAATTAGCTTTTGATGCGTTTAGTTTCGGCACCATATGGATTCCCTAAAAGATGAAGTGTGGGACCGTCGAAAGCTTTGGATTTGCCTTGTGCTTCGATAAGCTAGGGTTATCGATGTCTGTGTATGTGCTAGGTTTTGTTAGAGTCTAGTGGTCTTAGGAAGAGGGAGTAGACTGTTGGGTGAGCCTTTTATGTGAATCAACTTAAGTGGCTAGTTAAACATCTAATCAAACATATGTGCTAGATTAATAATCTTAAACATCATGTAATGCTTGGTAAGGCACAGTACAATACGCGATGTGTTCTCTGACCAGACAAAGTAGACTGTATCCACGCCGGTCAATCGATTGGCTAGATAAAGCATCTGATCAAACATGTTCTTTAACACTTGAGAACATCTCATTTAGTATACAAAACAACCCTGCAGCAGCTCCCAAAGAGTTCTCTAACAGTTGAGCAAATAAATTCCAGAACTTACATTCATAAAACATCTTTTCTTTCTGGCCAAGGATGCATGGGTAACCCAACAATCTTTTTGCTTCAGTATTCAAGTCTCCTAGAGTATCAACTTCAACGCCACCTTCCTGCTTATGTAAGAGTACTTACATCAGTCTTTGGTTGGTTACCAGAAAAATGTGCTCGATTATCTTCAAACCGATTTCTCCGATATGGATGTCATTGGCATATTACATGCATTGCTGATGGAAGATGTAATTAATATCAGTTCAGGAACTTCTATTCAATTTGACATATTGATGAATTCCTTTGGCTTATAATGTGGACAAATTTCATTAGGTAAATCAAAGAAGGGCAGAGAGACATAGTACCTTATTTCCCCTTCTTTTACACTACGAACCTGTTGTTTCTCTTCTTCAGTTAAATCCAATCACCTACTCAAGGCAGCATGTTAAAGTCTACTAAACCATCCACCTACTCAAGGCAACATGCCAATGAATAAACACAAGTCTAGTTGAATAGCGTCTTTGCTGAATATTATAATTACAGGTCCCGGTGAACACGCTGGCAATTAATGATTTGATTAACTAGAGTGATCTCATAACTAACCCCACACACTAATAGCTCCTAATTATTTCCATAGCAGATACAATTTAGCACTCTGGATATGGATGTTGTTGAAAAGATAAGTAAGTCAATATGTTCTCGAAATCTTGTTCATGAGAAACTACTTACTTCAAGAAACAAGTATTTGACATACTTATTTTATTTTGTTTTTTTTTTTAAACAAGGATTTATTAATGAGAGAGTAATGTACAATACACACACCCTTCCCATTAACATCTCTTGGCTCAAGCAGAAGTATATGACATACTTTGATTGCAAAAACTTGAATTAGTACAACAGAAAAAGCCTTGAAAGCAGGAGACTAATTCATTATGACATGTAGACATATATCTATTACTGAATGACAAGAATGTACCAGAAGAGTTTGCGTTGTCTGTGGGTGTGCTGAGCCCTCGTAAAGATGCCTGACAGAAATAAGTGTTGCTGACTGTAAAAGCCAACACATTAAAGTTGCAATACCGTAAAGATTGAATAGAAGAAAGATAAAGATAAGATGTCTGTGGAACTCATCAGCCAAGGCGGGTGGGTATAAATAGGTAGTCACTTACTGTGGAGTTTAAGGACAGAGCCAGATACAATTCAGTAACATATATATTACTTAGATATAGTTCAGGAAAAAAAGAAAAAAAAAAAACCCAAGTTATGAAATTCAACATTAGCTTTAGTGGTTAGACAAACCATTGTTTCCAGAATTTGAATCATCCATTACCAAACCATGTAGCCTTTGCACTAGCTCTACAAATAATCGTAATAATACATGCATAATAGCAAATTAATATGTATAAATATCAATAGACTATAAGAATCCACCAGAACTCCTTGTCTTTTTTTGCTAAAAAATTCGGTGGCATGAAATTTTTATTGTTGAGCAGGAGAGAAGCAATGCTCTACAATGGACATAATGATGAAAATGTTGGAAATAAGTGTCGTGTGTGGAGTGATTTACGGAACAGATCCGTAATTCACGGATGTAATTACGGATTATTAAATGCAGAAAATAGACCTCGAAAATAAAATGTTATTTTATTGCGTAGATCTAATAAATTAATGCTAATACAATGTAGATCTAATAAATTAACAGAACTATATTATATATCTAATGAAACACAATACAGATCTGACTTAAAGCAATAGAAAATTGAAGTACAATGCAGAAATAAAGACAAACCGAGGCGAGTTATGAATGAATCTTTCCTTAAGACAGATTATTCCCAGTATGGTGCACTGCGGTAGTAAATCTGTCTCCCAAGATACAACGGCTTACGTCTGGATTGAGAAGCACTTCAACAATCCAAGCTCCGCGAACTTACAACGTGCTCCGACTTCTCTTCGACACAAGAACTAGGACTATAAAAAAAAAAAAAAAAAAAAAGGGTAAACCCTACCCCCGAGGGTCCCCACTCCCCCTGTCCCACGGGATGAGTGGAGATGTAAATCAAGATCCCCAGTGTTTCGAGTCAATGGAACTTACTTTTAACAAGAGGAATAATTAAGCCTTGTAGAATAACAAGAACTAGAACTTTATGTTTGATAGTATGTAGTGGAAGACACAAGAAAAGCGAATGCTTTCTAACCTTCATCATTGGGTTTCTTTATATAGTGGAGAGGAGGAGTCAATGCTTGAATGTGATTGGCCAGAACACATCATCAAAGTCGGCCAACTTTTCCCTTTGGAAAAGAAATTATGGCCGAATTTTTTAATTAAAATTGGCCAACTATTTCCACAATTCTGATTGGTCGGATGACGTGTCTTCTTTATTCTGATTGGTCAGTTGATTCGCTCGACTTTTCCCTCAAGAAAAGCTATCTTCTGGCTGAAAATAACCCAATTTCAAAATTAATTAAATTAATTCCGGACCGACTTAATTAATCAGAATTCATTTCCACTCAATTCGAGCACGAGCCGAGCCGGGCGGACGGGCGGCGGCGGCGCGAATCTAAGTCCTCCCTCCTGCACGAAAGTGCATTGCCCCTTGGGGCACATTCATAAGAGCATACACTAGCTCTTATATATGGAGTTCAAGTCTCTCAAACTTCCAATGTGGGAGATTGAGTTGAGGTTCTCCCTTCAACTCTTATCTCAACACATTTTCAACCAACTTTAGGCATTAATTTCTAATTTACCCGATATCTGAATCGAGTGATTCCAAAGCCAAACATTATCTACTCCGTGAGTAGAATTTTGAGACGTAATAAGCTCCCAGTGAATCACACCGGAGCATATCCGAAAATCGCACTAGAGTTGACCGTTCAACCCATTAAAATGGGATATCTCCAACAGAAAATAAGGTACTTAAAGGCAGTACTAAAAAAATGTGACATCTTTTAGCACCATAAAAATCTACTTACAGTTTCCATACGTGAACTAGAAAGAATACAATAATTTGAAGCATATGTCTCTTTTTCATCCAGTGTTTCACTCTACTGAAACAAGAAAAGGAACCAACCTATACAAAAGCTGTCCAATCATCACAGATGCAGTATGATTGGGGAGTGTTGAACTTCTTCGATAGAAATAGAAAAGTCACAATGTCAAAATCTCTACGAGCACAATTTCTACCTTAAATCAGCAGAACAAGAGTAAGGTTGTTATAACTTTACGGGTTAAATGAATAAAAAAAAAAGGAAAAAAAAAAAAAAACAAAGATTATTTATGTTTGAGTGAAGAGATAATGTTTGATTTCTTTTTAACCAAAATCGACTTCGTTTAAACAATAAACAAATATAAGCAGACAATATTTCATACCAGATTGATCTTAGAAAGATCGTCGTTTTGTCTACGGTTGTAGCTTGTGCATATTAAAGCATATACAGCCAGCAGCACAAAAAGGCAAGCCACCAGTAATGGCAAGTTACCAAAAACAGGCAAGAAACAAGTCAGTCCGATCAGGCATTTATTCATACACTTGAAAGGCAGATAATGCTAACAGTTAAATTCAAGTGATGATTCAAAATAAAGATATATCTACTAGCTGTGAAAGGAGTGATAAGGCGGCACAAATGAATTCACAGCCATTATTCGACCACATACAGAGCAGTGGATGGTTGAAGTGACTAGGACTCTTAGGTTGTGTTTGTTTTGGGTTGGAGTTTTTTGGGAGTTTTTTGGAGTTTTTTTTGATAAAGTGATTGAAGTAATGATTAGAAAGTTGAATGGGTAAAATAAAGTAGAATAATGATTGGTGTAGATTATGAAATGATTAGTGAAATAAAGTAGAATAATGAATAAAATAATGGTAAAAAATGTAATAAAGTTGATAAAGTGAAATGATGAGAGATGATTTAATATTTTTTATTTGTAGTTGAAGATTTGATTGGTGAGAGAATTGTAAGAAATGATTGGTGATGTGATGTAAAAAAAACGCCCAAAAAAACTCCGGCCAAAACAAACGGAGCCTTAGGGTTTATCTGTTAGCTTATGTAGTGATAATTTAGTTCAAATGTTTAATTCAGTTCAAAAGATTTATCCGTAATTCAAAATATTCAGTCAAGAACAGAGCCTATGGCTATAAATATTGTAAGACTGCCAAGTAGCAAGAATTAAGTTGATTAATAAAAAAACTCAGTTCATACCTTTATATTCTGTTTTTCTACATGGTATCAGAGCCTGAGGCAGAGGTTCAAGTGCCTTAACAATGGCGAACCCCTACCCGATCCTTCTTCCGCTTAAGAAAAAAATCCTCATTTTTTTTTGCGTTTCTTTCCTGTTTGCATTCTCATCACTTTGGTCGAATAAAACAGAAAGAAAGCTGCATTAGTTTTTTTTTTATTTTTAATATTAGTTCAATTATTTGTGTATTGCATCATTTTAGTTTAAATATCAATAAATCAAAGTCCAATCCCAAATCTATTTGTGTATTGCATCATTTTAGTTTAAATATAATAAATCAAAATCCAAACCCAAATCCTTTTTTTTTTAAAGTCCAGTTCGTCCAGTGGTTTAGTTATTGATGCATACACATTATGCGTATTCTGTCAAAACAAATAAAAAAAAGTATCATCACGGTTTGTGTCTCAAAAATTCATGATTGTTGTTCAGGTCCTTCTCATATTGTTATTATCATTGTATATCATCCAGAAAATAATATTTTATTCCCCAACCAGATGAAAAAAATATTGCAGTCATCTTGAGAAGTTTCGACAGACTGGAGTCACAATCCTGAAAGCCAAGAGCCAGAGCAAAAAAGAGCCAAGAGCCAAGAGCTAATGGATGTGAGCCAAAAAGTCAAAAGCCGAGTCATCTTCGCAGTTGATCAACAAACATTGTCTCCAACCCTGGCAATGTTTGCGGGAGGGTATTAGAGCAGATAATATCAAGATAATGATGATATCAAATGGAAGATAAAATAGAGTTCAAATAAATTATTTATATGATATTTATCTTTGTATATATTTATTTTAAATTCAGTTTTTATCTTATTTATCTCCTATATAAAGGAGATCTATTGTATCAGTATCCATTCAATCAAAAAAAAAAAAAAACACTTCAGAGTTATATTATTCTAATTTTCTTTATGGTATCAAAGCAAATTGGTGCTTGATCACCAACCATACTATAGAATATCATGTCAACTCTATCACTAAATGTCTCAAACTTCATATCTCTGAAACTTACATCCAAAAACAACCCTCTATGGCGTGAGCAAGCCCTTGCTCTAGCAGAAAGTCAGGTCCTAATCGGCCATCTAACCAATGAAACACCTGCACCAGCAAAATATCATCCATCGGGCTCAGCAACACCAGCAGGAACACCAAGCAGTGGCACTGCATCACAAACTACAGATAGCAGTCATGCTGCTGCACAAACCATCAGTTCTGAATTTATAAAATGGAGAAAATCTGACAGGTTACTTCGTGGATGGCTTATTGGATCACTGTCAGAATAGTCCCTTGGACTAGTTATTGACCTTGATTCTGCTCATGCTGTATGGGAGGCTCTCAAGGGAGCATATGCTCAGAACTCACAGGAAAGAGAGTTCAATCTCAGACATCAAATTACTTATTTAAGAAATGAGGATGACAGATCCATTAATGAGCATATCCAATACTTTAAAGGCCTATGTGACAGTTTGGCTGCCATAAGAAAACCTATCCCTGAAGATGAAAAAGTCTACTTCCTACTCACCAGCCTTGGCCCCCCAGTATGAAACATTTACCACCACCATGCTCAAACCCCCAAGGCCTACTTACACAGAATTAGTGTCACAACTCCAAAGCCTGGATCAAAGGAGGTCTTGGTTCTCAGTCAAGGGTTCAGACACTCAGCCATTATCTCATATGGCCTTTCTATGGTCAAAAATCACCCCAGCAGGCTCAGAACACTTCCAGGTTTACTTCCACAGGCAGAGGATTTCAAGCTCAGCAATCCAAAGGCAGACCTGATGGAATTGCCACTCAAGGTAAAGTGTTTAAAAGAATGACAATGGCTGAAAGGGACCTGTACAAGAATGAGACCTGCCAATATTGTGGAGTAGCAGGACACATTGCACAAATCTGCTGGTGGAAAACTCAAAACCAGGACAATAGCATACCAAAATCACTCTCAGCCCTCACTCTGGACAATACCATAGTAGACACTGTGTGGATCATGGACACAGGAGCTTCCAACCATATGACAGGTAATGCATCTATTCTACATAATATATCAGAATATCATGGCTCAGATTTAATGCAAGTAGGAAATGAAGCAAATTTACATATCACAGGCATAGGTGAAATTCATGTACATAACACTAACTCCAAGCCTATAATAATTAAAGATGTTCTATTAGTTCATGCCCTGAAAAAAAATCTTATCTCTATCAAACAATTAACTACACAATACTCTGCTAATTGTTTGTTCACTAACAATGATTGTGCTCTTATGGAAAAGACAACAGGTCAAGTCTTGGTGAAAGGGCATCTTAAAGGGGACCTCTACACCCTCCCTAGCAACTTGGAGGCCAATTTCTCACACAGATTCAAATCATGCACAATTGAGTTATGGCACCAAAGGCTAGGCCATATCTAGTTTCCTACAATTTAGTTTTTGAAGAATAAAGGCCTTATTGAGGTTTTAGGAAAAAAATAAACAGGAACATTTATGTGAAAGTTGCCAACTTGGCAAACTTAGCAAACTCCCCTTTAATCATTCAGAACATGTTAGCTCTAGTACTTTTGAATTATTACATTGTGATTTGTGGGGCCCTGCCCCAGTTCAATCTTTCAGTGTTTTTAAATATTATGCTTGTTTCCTTGATGATTATGCATAATGTATGTGGTTTATTCCCTTAAAGCACAAATCAGACTTCTATGATGTATATGCTTGGAAAACAGATTAAACAGTTTCACTCAAATGGGGGGGGTGAGTTTATAAACCATAAATTAGCTACACACTTCACTCACCAAGGCACAATTCACTTAATATCCTGTCCACGCACTCCACAACAGACATGAGCTATTGAGAGAAGGCATAGGAGTATCAGAGAACTAGAGTTACCAATGATGTTTCATAATAGAACACCCCTACACCTATGGGTTGAGTCCTTCTCCACAGATGTCCATATCCTCAATAGAGTACCATCCTCCTCCATACAATTTCAATCTACCTACTATGTCCTCTTCAATAAAAATCCGGATTATAGCAGTTTCAGAGTTTTTGGCTCTAGTTGTTGCCCCTACACTTGGGACACAAAGAAGCACAAGTTTGATCCTAAGACCCTTCCCTGTGTGTTTGTAGGATACATCAACCAATATAAGGGCTACAAATGCTATCATCCCCCCACTAAGAAGTTCTATATCTCTAGGCATGTGTCATTTGATGAAACTCTCCTCCCTTTTCTGTCTGCATCTGCCATCAATAAACCTTATGTGCTTACCATATTTGATTCCTGACTACCCTCAACTAAGCCTAAGCCCACCATTCCCACACCAGACCCTGTCTCAGTATCAGCACAACAAGAATCTGAGGCCTTCTCCATACCAATCCCCTCAGATCTAGTAGATCCTCCTACAGATCTCCAGAACCTATGTCCTTCACAGAACCATACCTTACATCTCAGTCTAATCCCATTCCTACCTCACCCATCTCAGAACATTCTCCTCATGAACAAGAATCATTACATCCATCTCCCACATCCAGTGAGCCTACTTCTACACCAGACTCCCCAGATCCACGTCAATCCCACACTCACCATCCTATGACAACTAGGGCTCAACATGGAATTATCAAACCTAACCCCAAGTATGCCCTTACAGTTTCCAATGCCTACATTCCAACAGAACCAAAAACAGTCAAGTCTTCTCTCAAACATCAGGGTTGTAAGGCCACTATGATAAAGGAATTAAATGCCCTACACCAAAATCACACTTGGCACCTTGTCCCTAGGTCACCTCATATGCATGTTATAGGATGTAAATGGGTCTTTAAGGCTAAACTAAAACTAGAAGGCACTCTAGAACGATTAAAGGCCAGACTTGTGGCCAAAGGATATAGCCAAGTAGATGATCTTGATTATACTGAAACTTTCTCACCTGTGGTAAGACCTAGTACCATCAGAATGGTCCTCACAATTGCACTCTCCCACCAGTGGTCAGTTAGACAGCTAGATGTCAAAAATGCCTTTCTGCATAGACACATTACAGAAGACATATACATGGAACAGCCCCCAGGTATGCTTAATCCCCAATTCCCATCTCATGTGTGCAAATTGGACAGGGCACTGTATGGCTTAAAACAAGCCCCTAGGGCTTGGTTTGACAAGTTCAATGCCTTCCTCCTACATTATGGTTTTACATGCAGTCTCTCTGATCCATCTCTCTTCTATTATCACTCTAATCAAGGCACTCTAGTGCTTCTACTTTAAGTGGATGATATACTTCTTACAGGTTCCAGTGAAGTCTTAATGCAGTCTTTAATAACCTTGCTGCACAAGGAGTTTTCTATGAAAGATCTTGGCCTCATTCATTACTTCCTGGGCATTCAGATTCAGCACACAAATGCAGGTTTACACCTCAGTCAAGCTCATTATGCCACAACTATCCTGGACAAGATTGGCATGACAGATTGCAAACCTATGGACACTAAACTCAAGGATCCAGAAGATTCTCCTCCACTTGAAGATATCACTTTATATAGAAGCTTGGTAGGGTCACTATAATACCTCACCTTTACCAGGCCAGACATCTCCTTTGCAGTTAACTACTTGTCCCAATTCATGCAAGCTCCAAGTCAGTCAAACTTACAAAGGGCACACAGATTGCTTAGATATGTTAAGGGAACTCCACCCTAGGCATATCCCTACAAGCTTCTCCTAATCTCAGGCTCTATGCATTCTCTGATGTAGATTGGGCTGGTTGCCACCTCACTAGAAGATCTGTTACAGGCTATTGCACCTTTTTAGGGCCCAACCTCATCTCCTGGTATGCCAAGAAACAACCTACAATCTCCAGGTCCAGCACAGAGGCTGAATACAGAGCCATGGCACACACAGCAGCTGAACTCACTTGGCTCACATACATCCTAAGAGAGCTCCATATTTCACTACCCTCCATTCCAGTACTGTTTTGTGACAACCTTAGTGCTCTCTACATGACAGTCAATCATGTTTTTCATGCCAGAAGCAAACATAGAGAATTAGATTATCTCTATGTCAGAGAACAGGTGGCCCGCAGACTTCTGGTCACAAAACATATCCCTGCTCCAACTCAATTAGCAGATATATTCACGAAGTCTCTGCCTAAGTTCAACTTTACACATCTCAGACCCAAACTTGGCTTGGTCCCTAGCCCTAGCCTCGTTTGAGGGGGGGTATTAAAGCATATACAACCAGCAGCACAAAAAGGCAAGCCACCAGTAATGGCAAGTTACCAAAAATAGGCAAGAAACAAGTCAGTCCGATCAGGCATTTATTCAAACACTTGAAAGGCAGATAATGCTAACAATTAAATTCAAGTGATGATTCAAAATAAATATATCTTCTAGTTGTGAAAGGAGTGATAAGGCGGCACAAATGAATTCACAGCCATTATTCGACCACATACAGAGCAGTGGATGGTTGAAGTGACTAGGACTCTTAGGGTTTATCTGTTAGCTTATGTAGTGATAATTTAGTTCAAATGTTTAATTCAATTCAAAAGATTTATCTGTAATTCAAAATATTCAGTCAAGAACAGAGCCTATGGCTATAAATATTGTAAGACTGCCGAGTAGCAAGAATTAAGTTGATTAATAAAAAAACTCAGTTCATACCTTTATATTCTGTTTTTCTACAGTGCACGAAGCCGTCCAAGTGTTCGGCCTCTACCGTTAATCCACACGAACAACTGTCAGAATCCTCCCATAGGATTGGTACCGGAAAAAGTCGACTGCAAGGTCGCCTTTTCTTTTCCCACAAAATTCTCTTTTAAAAAGCTCTATTTTATCTTTCTAAAATATTACAAGAGTATTGTGTTACAATAGAGTTGGCACAACTCCCCTATTATAAGGAGATGATGCATCATATCCAAAGCCTATTTGGCTAAGGAATAACTTCTTGACTTGGAGTAGGGAATATGAAACTATTTTCCTAATAGAATAAGAATTAAGGAAACAAATACTTAGTGATGTACATCGTCAAGAGTTGACTAGTCAACCAACAAGAGTCGTATATGATACGATTGGTAAAGAGTTACATACTCGTCAAATTATTTTTGGTTCACCAGCCACAACAGGGGTGAATGGGATATTTCCCACTAAAAAATTAGTTAAATTCTTGAAAGCCAATTGAGAGTAGTTGGCTAGTGAGAGCAATACCTAAATAAATGTTAAAGTGCAATTTTGTGATTTTGTATGCATATATACTATCTTTACTTTATTGTTGTAGAAATGTCGAACAAACTAAACGTACATTATATCCTTGAAAACAAATTTGACGAATCAAACTTTATCATCTAAGAAGAAATCTCAGAATCGTTCTAAGGCACGAGAAAATTGGCTATGTGTTGAAAGCCCATACCCAGAGGCGCCTGAAGATGCTGAAAGGCATTCTTCTGACAGTGTTGAGGCTACATGCATCATGTTCACTTTTATGACGTCGGAACTTCAAAAGTAGCATGAGTCTATGGATGCTTACACCATCATAGGTCACCTAAGAGAAATTTACGCCTCCTAGTCTCGCACTAAGAGGTACTAGGTCTCGAAGGACCTTTTTGGTTGTAAGATGACTCTAGGTACTTCGGTTAGTTCGCATGTCATAAAGATGACCGGGTACATAAAGAGGCTTGAGAAGCTGGGCCACAAGTTGGTGCTGGATATACAGAAACCCAAATCCGGATCCGATCCATAATTGGATTGTCAGATCTGATTCACAGCACCGATCGAGACGCTCGATCATGCACAGCGGAAGCTACGAATAAATTCGCATGCGATATTTCTACGATTCGATTCACAAGATTAATTAATAACTACAAGAAAGTTAGTAGATTTACCCAACCGGAGAGAGAAGCAATCGACCAAGGGAGAAGCCGCAGTCTTCCGGATTGTATCTCCTAGCGACCACTGGTGGACGTCGAACCTCGCCATAGAACCTCCTCGAATATGAACAAAAAAACCCTAGGTTTTTCTTCTCTTAATGACTAGAACAAGAAACTAATTTTTTTCTTCTTTATTTGATAATTGGCGCAATTATGTGTGTGAAATTGTGTTGTGAGGAACTCTCTTTATATAGGAAAATAACTAGTCAAGAGAGAGTTATATTTTTCACACCACAATTACCTATTCCCATAAGGAAAAGATATTTGCCAAAAGATAAGAGATAATTCCCAAAAACTCAATCTCTTTATCTCTTTTCCATTAATTATCCAACAAATAGATAATTAATTATTTACACATATGAGATAATCTAGGAAAATTTCTTCTCATAATTTATCCACTAAGTGTGGCGCCATTTAGTCATTAAATTTAATAGAAAATGTTTTTTCTATTTTACATATTATTTACCAAATAAATAATATTGCATATTCATTAAATAGACCAACTATTTAATTTATTCTTGAGGTTCCATAAAACGAAAAAACACTCGCGTGTTAGAAGACAACCCGGGGACCATGGACTTATAACTAGTAGCTACAATAAATTGAATAAAATATTCATCGAACAGAATATTTCTACTCAACTCATTAATTTCGGGATTAAGCCACCATAAATCCGAAACTAAACTCTATCGATTATAGATATATCTTATTCTCAAAACGTCGAGTCGAGTCGATAAGTGTCCATTGATATAACCATTACATATAAACTAACCCTCCATAGACTATCTGTAATGAAGCGGGATTATTTCCGTAAACCTTCTTCAATACAAATTATCCTTATTTACCATTAACCCACTAGTGATCAATTAGTTCATAATCAATACGAACTCCGCGGATCGATCAGTTTCTAGGATTAACAAATAAGGGGATTGTCTTTCTACTTCCCGTAGGAAGGAATGGATTTCATATTTGTGAGACACACACTTCTCACTCATCCCAGAATAGTGCCAACGTGAAAGTGATTCGGACCGTGCCTCTTAGCGATCCTTAACGAACACATCAAACCCTATCCTGAAACAAGTAGGAGAATGCAATCACTTCACGATTAAGGTTAATCCATATATGATCATCTTGTGATTTAATAAGATTTCTCAATCACGGAATTATATGAGAAACTCAGATTAAATCGGTACAGTCCTATATACCTACATCATATATAAATGCCTCACTTAGACAACCAATGTCGACGGTCCAGATAAGACGGTCACACCATAAAGTGTTCTTGGAGCATTAATGGTGGTTTAATCAATAGACCCCAGACTTTGATTAAGTTCACCACGGACTAACATTTCAAGTGTATCACTATAAACTTAATCCTCATGTGTGACACACACTAAGTTATATGGCTACATATGATCGACTTAGGGTTTTCAGCAGTGTATTACTTATAAGCACGAAGAAAATAATAAGATGAGAATAAATCTGTCATATATCAATTATAAAAGCAATTATATAAATTGTCTTTCGGGCGCTACTTCCAACAGTTGGAGAATGAATTGTGTATTTACTTGATACTGCAATATCTTCCTGACTCTTACTTGCAGTTTGTGTTGAACAACAACATGAACAAGGTTGATTTCTCTCTTGCGAAGTTATTGAATATGCTTAAGACTGCTGAGGGTATTGTGGACAAGGGCATGCAAGTGTTGCTTGTGAGGTTTTACAAGGGCAAAAAAAGGCCCAAAATAAGAACAAGAAGGCTAAGGATCCTCCCAAGCAGAAGCCCACGATAGCCAATGACGAGCCAAATGATGGTTGCTTCCATTATGGCCAGCCTGGCCATTGGAGAAGAAACTGCAAAACCTTCTTGAGTACCAAGAAGAACAAGCATGAGGATGCTTCGACTTCATGTATGTTTATGATTGAGATCAATGTTGGTTATTCTAAGTCTGACCTTTGGGTATTAGATAATGGATGTGGTTCACATAATTTTACGAATATGCATGGACTAAGAAGAACTAGAGATTTGAAGATAGGAGAGTGTTGAAATAGTGTCCTAAACCCAATCGGGTTGGACCGGATCCGACCGGGTCGGATCATTTCTACTATTTCTTTATGTTTATACATATATTAAATGGCTTTTATGTTGTCGTATATATGTTCTTTTAAAGGACCAATTGTGAATTGTTATATGATAACGTCCTTAGTGTTAAACTGTGATAGAGAAACCATGATAGGCGATTATGGTTGATGAGATCTCTAATCACTTTAATAAGTTTGATACTTAAATGTCTCTAGGCGATGTACTATTAAACAGGGCATTGATAGTATGAACAGGCTAGCAGCACGATAGATGTCTTCTGTCTTTAAAAGCGAGGATAGATCTCGTCTATCGAAGTGTAGAGACACTTGGGTATGCGTGGGCGTGTATTAGAGAATGCGTCGTTAGGCCGACCCCACTTACACGATATAAGTGTCACACTATATGTGGCGGTTGTGTAATTATCCTTAGGACCGAGTCTTCTTGGCATCACGGTGTGGATTGTCATGCTTTGACACTATTGAGGTTTCCACAGCCACGGGCGATCATGCGGTAGTGATTGGGTATGATCTTGAAGCATCGCGGAGTATACATGATTGGTCGTCCGGGAATCGCGTATCCTATGATTGGGATCGAATATCCGAAATGGCCTTCTTATAAGGAATGTCTTACTCTCGTGAATCTTTGCAAAGTGGGAGTAAACGAGTTACTTTGAGAGAGCATGATATCCAGATTATAAGATACGATCGTTAATGTTTGACACTTTCGACGTACGACCGTATGGATATTATTACAAATGATAGGATTGTAAGTTACACGGTAATCGCTTTTCACATGAAAGGTAGTAGTCATTGCATTTGACTCTTCCGATGATTGGGGTCACGGTGTGTTGCTAGACGCTATCCTGTGATCGTTAGGTATGAAGGGCATTTTCGTAATTTGCACTTTGTGTCTACGGCCAACATATTCGGAAGCCTATCGGGTCACACACATAAGAACATCTAGCTGGATTAAAATGTGGTTATAGATGATAACCAAATAAGGAAAGTTTATCTCGTACTATAAAGGTTATAGTGGTAAATTAATATGGTGGTATTTATTTATTGTGAATAAATCAAATACAAGATATTAATTAAGTTGATTAATTAAATACACTTATATTGATAAGTGGCGCCACATATGTGTATAAGTGATACACTTGGATTGTGCAATTTAATTAATGATATTACCTATTATTAATATTAGATATTAATAAAATAAAATAATATTGATGTATTATGCATATGTGCGTGTGTGCAATGGTGCAAGTTGGTGCTATGCATGCGCATGTGTGTATGTATATAATATATAGATTTATATGTGTTATTTATATATGTGATATATACACATGTGTAAATTGATTTATGGTAATAAAATAAAGATAGTCAATATTAGATATTGACAATATATTGGGAATATTCAATATAAGATATTGACAATATCCTAGATTTATTTAATATGAGATATTGTAATAAATGAGATAAATCAATCAATTATATTTTCCTTATTTTATTGGGAAAATGTTTTCTTCTCCTCCACACCTCTTGGGCGCCACATCCATTATAAAAGGGAGGTGGGTGTCAAGCTCTTTTGTACAACACAATTCCAAGAACTAATAGTTCTTGTGTAAAATAGAGAGCATCCTATAGAGAGTTGGAGAGAGGGGAAAAAGGCCGGTCTAGCAACCGGAGTTTTCCAATAGCAATCCATGATGGGATTCCGGCGGGCTGCTCGTGTGGACTAGCGGTAGAGGCCGAACACTTGGGCGGCTCTATGCAGAACTACTCTCCTTAGACGGTCAAAGCGTCGATCTTTTAGATCAACCAAGGTAACCACCGTCTACTACCTGTTTGTTTATTGCTTAAACGAAGTCGATCTTGGGTCGATAGGAAATAAATTTTTGAATTCCGCTGCGTTCCCGCGTAGATTTCCTAACAGAGAGATGGACCTGCGCGTAGGGAATGAAGCAAGTGTTGTTGCCCTGGCCATAGGAGTTTATTTTCTTTCATTGCCCGGTGGGCTAGTACTTGAATGAAATAACTGTTATTTTGGCCATGCTCTTATGATGAGCATTATTTCTATTTGTTGTAGAAGGATTTTCCTTCACTTTCAAGAATAATTGTTGTTTTTTTCACGTGATGGAATGTTCTATTGTACTAGAAAACTGAATAATGGTCTCTACGGAATAGATATGAATGTTGATATACTTAATATAAACAACAAGAAAGCTAGAACTGATGACTTGAATGATCCTACTGATGGCACTGTTGACTTGGCCATACAAATAAAAATCGCATTTCCAAACTCCATAAAACTGGATTATTGGATCATTTTGATTATGAATGATATGAGACATGTGAAGCTTGTATACTAGGGAAAATGACAAAGTCACCGTTTAGTGGCACAGGGATAGGATCCAATGAATTACTTGAGCTCATACATACTGATGTATGCGGCTCAATGTCACTCCAAGCCAAAGGAGGATAATCATATTTATCACCTTCACTGATGACCATTCCCGTTATGGTTATGTGTACTTAATGAGTACAAGTCTGAAGCCTTTGAAAAGTTCAAAGAATTTAGAAGTGAAGCTGAGAAACAACTAGGTAATGAACTTAAAACCCTTCGATCTGATCAAGGAGGTGAATACTTATATGGTGAGTTTCAAGATTATTTAAAAGAGAATGGGATTCTCAGAATGGACCTCTCCTGGCACGCCACAAATGAATGGAGTGTCTGAAAGGAGGACGCGTACCATGTTAGAAAAGGTACGGTCCATGATGAGCTATGCAGTTCTTCCAAAATTGTTTTGGGAGTATGATCTCGAGACATCATCTTACACACTTAACCGAGTTCCATCAAAAGTGGTTGAGTCTACACCTTATAAATAATTAAATGGAAGAGACCAATGCAAGGTCACCTAAAGACTTGGGGATGCCAAGCTTATGTGAAGCGGGCTATGCTTGAAAAGTTGAAGCCTATATAGGTCTGACAAGTGTCTATTTATGGGATATCCTAAGGAAACTAAAGGATACCAATTTTACCACACAGGAGAACAAAAGATGTTTGTCTTCAGGACCGGCCACTTTCTAGAGTAAGAGTTCATTATGGAAAGGGCCAGTGGGAGTAAAATTGATTTTGAAGAAATTCAAGAATCAATTATGGACAATAGTCAATTGATGAAAATGGAGCAGGCACCACATGCTGATGATCAGATGCAAACCCCTGCTCAAAACACACAGAAACCTAGAAGATCCACCAAGAAATGTTGTGAACTAGATAGGTACACTGGCATATACCTCATGAAAGATGAGGAACCTAAAACTTACGAGGAGGTGATGATGAGGTCTGACAAGGAGAAATGGCTAAAAGACATGAAACCTTAGATGGAGTCCATGAAGGACAACCAGGTTTGGAACCTAGTTGACCCACCTGAAGGAATCGATCCTATTATGTGTAAATGGGTATTTAAGATAAAGACAGACATGGATGGTAATGTATTTACCTACAAGGCTAGGTTAGTGGCAAAAGGTTATAAGCAAAGATATATGATGAAACCTTTTCGTCTATGGACATACTAAAGTCCGTTAGGATTTTGCTTGCTATTGCAGCATACCATGATTATGAGATCTGGCAGATGGATGTGAAAACAACATTCTTTAATAGAAATTTGTTTGAGGAAGTGTATATGACACAACCTGAGGGCTTCACCTCAGATGATGCAGAAATGGTATGTAAACTACAAAGGTCCATTTATGGACTCAAGCATGCTTCTTAGAGTTGGAATCTTCGTTTTGATGAGACAATAATTCAATTTGATTTCATCAAGAATGAGGATGATCCATGTGTTTACAAGAAGGTTAGTGGAGTGCCATAGTTTCTTAGTACTTTATATGGATGACATATTGCTTATATATAGAGAATGATATTTGTATGTTATAGTCAGTCAAATTTTGGTTATCCAAGAATTTCTCTATGAAATACATGGGAGAATTTCTCTATTTTGTTATATTCTAGGTATTAAGATCTATAGAGATAGATCTAAGAGGTTGTTTGGTATGTCACAATCCATCTACATAGACGGGATGCTAAAGAGATTTAGCATGGAACAATCCAAGAGAGGGTTGTTGCCCATGTCACATGGGGTCTATGTGTCGAAGGAAATATCCCAAGATTGAGGAGGAGAGGGCACACATGAGTAGGATCTATTATACCTCGGTTATAGGGTCTATCATGTATGACATGTTGTGTACAAGACTGAATGTCTCGTACCCTCTGAGTATGACTAGTAGGTACCAGGAAAATCCATGTGAGGGTCACTGGATTGGAGTTTATAATATCCTTAAGTACATGAGGCATACTAAGGATATGTTCTTGGTTTATGGGAACTCCGATTTGGTAATCCGAGGTCATACGTATGCATGTTTTCAAACTTACAAGGATGACTTCAAGTCACAATGTGGGTTTGTTTTCACACTCAATGGTGGAATAGTTAGCTGGAAGAGTTCCAAGCAAGAGACTACTGCAGACTTTACAATGGAAGCCGAGTATATTGCAGCCCTAGAGGCCGTGAAGAAAACAGTTTGGATGAAGAAGTTCATTACTGAACTTGGTGTGGTTTGCTCTATTGATGGTCCAGTTTCACTATACTGTGACAACAATAGGGCAATTGCTCAGTCAAAGGAACCAAGGTCTCGTTAGAAGTCCAAACACATACTGCGGCGCTATCACTTGATTGGGGAGATAGTTGATAGATGTGACGTGCAGATAGAGAAAGTCCACACGGATGATAACATGGTTGATCCGTTAACCAAGGCTTTATCACAGGTTAAGCATGAGAAACATGTTCACAAGCAATGGCTTAGACATCAGTGCGATTGGCTTTAAGCCAAGTGGGAGATTGTTGAATTAGTGTCCTAAACCCAATCGATTAGAGTCTATGTAGTTTATATAATATTATTATTATAAATAGAAAATGTATTTTTGTTATTATATATTTTGTTTATTGCATAAGCCAACTTATTATTGTATATATGATATCGTCCCCAATATCAAAATGTGATAGAGAAATCATAATAGTTATTATGATTGATGAGATATCGACTCATTGTAAATGGTTTGATACTTAAATATCTCTACTCGTATGTACTATTAAATGAGACATTAATAGTACGGTTTAGACTAGAGCGTATTAGATGTCTTCTATCTTACGAAGATAGTCATAGATCTCATCTATCAAAGTGTAGAGACACTGGGATCATGCGTGGACATGTATTAGAGAATGCGTCGTTAGATTGACACCGCTTACTTTAATAAGTGTCACACTATGTGATAGTTGTGTAATTATCCTTAGACCGAGTCTTCATAACACACGAAAGAGAAATCCTCGAAGTAAGCACACGATGGGTCTTTGAAAGGATTGATGTCACGAAACTAGTACCCTTACCGAAATAAAATCCTCAATAAGCACCGATGATGGGTCTTTAAGAATAAGTTAGATGAAAACGGTAAAGTCATCCCAAAAAAAGCTAGACTTGTGGCCCAAAGCTATACTTTAAAGAAATGCATCGATTTTGATGAGACCTTCGCCGCAGTTTCTAGACTTAAGTATGTGTCCTCTGACCACCGGAGTACAGTATATTGCCATAGAATATAGTTAGATCGATCCGGTTTCATTGTGTTAACCTGATTGAGATGGCCGTAGTAGGGTGCTTGAGAGAAATGGGAAGAGGACTACATTTTGGGAGGTGAATGAGGAGGAATCATCGGAGATCCTAGTTGAAACGATGGGAAAACCGGTGGATTTTAGGTGCTTGCTCGAACAATGGAACTGGTGTATTTAGATCTGATCGAGCTGAGACGGTCCTCCCGAGCTCAGAAATGTATTAGGATCAACTGAGCTCATGCTTGAAATGGTAGACACAAGCGGAACTATGATTCGTGTTGGCGGAGGAGCGGTGGTCACATGCGTTATTGCTGACGACGACTGCATCACGCTCTGATACCAAGAAAGATGATCAAAGAGAATTGATAATTTGCTATTTCCATTAATTGAATACTTGATTACACCACTCTTTTTTTTAATTTCTAAATAGACATATTCATAACAACCTATATACTAACAAATCACAGAAGGTAAGCTAACAAAATATTCTCCTCAATCCAGATAGGACACTTGGCACACCATTATTATCCTAGTCATTATGCCATATCATCACTTCTCTTAACAGTTGACGATCTAATAATATAAGCATCTTATAGTAGGACCATGCCGACCCTAAACAAGAGTTACAGGTTAGAAACTTATCTCATAAGCATTGATCTAATGAGTTAAATCACTCTGGGTGCCATCATACCAGCACTAATGCACCGGATCCTAATTAGAACTCCGAAGTTAAATCACTCAAGATGTCATCATACCAGCACTAATCCACCGGATCCCATCAGAACTCCAATGTTAAGCGTGTTTGGGCGAGAGTAGTATTAAGCTCCGGACTTAAGCGTGCTTGTACAAATGTAGTACTAGGATGAGTGACCCCCTGAGAAGTCCTTGTGTTGCATGCATCCCTATTTTATAAAAAAATTGAATTAAATCACTCTTCTATTATGTGCTATATCAATACTCAAAACATTTATTCCGTTATAAACAACAACAACGAATAAAGAAACAAAATTAATTTATTACATTTAAATGGATGTCTGCACCGAGTAAGACTTTATAAAGGGGGTGGCGATGGAACTAATTGCTTAGAAGGCTTTCCTGCTTGTGGTGTTGGTGGCTGGCTGGCAATTGTCGCAACTCTTTTTATCTCAAAATATTCTAACACGCCGCCGCCGACGGCCCCCTCCTTTAATCCCCAACGCTTCTCCTTACGACAGTTGCAAATTATCTTTCTATGCAATTCTTCACTGCAGCATGATGATGTTGAAATAGCCTCCACGCCTACTTTGCAGGAATTAAGATTGCTTAACCCATCAGATATATATATATATATATATATATATGGTGAAACAGAACCGGTTTTATATAAAAACAGACGGAATATGAATGAGAAAACAAAAGATCGATGAAAGAAAGAATTTTACCTGAAGATGAAACAGAATCAATGAGAATCAAATGAAATGTTAGAACAAAAGCCAGCATTATTACATTCATAGCCATGAAGCTTAATTAGAGTTGTTGAAGAATAGCTGCCAACGTATTTAGTTGTCAAATTGCAGATAGCAAAGAGGTGCCAATATATACAACGATGAAGATGGTTGACTTCATAGATATTTGGTAACCACATGCACTGGTATTAGTATATATAACCGTACTTACTGCCACTTGAATTTAAATTAATTGCTGACAAAGACTCTAAACCAGTTTTATTCAATAATAATTAATTAAGGGAACGCTGTAGGAGTCTTCCATATGGCAATCTCAAAGGTTAATGAGAGTCACCAATTACATTGCATGTTGGATGTTGAGCAAATCAGGATGAAAGCTTGAATTGAAAGCATATTTTTTGAGAATCAGGTTGCTGAAGCATGTGAAGACAAACCAAGTTTTCATTGTGACAAGTTCTGTAAATAACTCCCTCCGTCCTAATTTGTTTTGGGACTTTTTGAAACTCTAAAAATTTAAGGGACATCATTTATTAGTCTGTCTAGTCATTAAAAACATGACTACTTTACAATTATGTCCTTCTTTAATTGTCCTTTAACATCTTAATAAATGTAGATATTTAGGCATTTTAGTAATTTAAGAAGAATCTTTTAGACTAAGTATTAGTTATGAGACTTATTTTAGGACATCCATAAATTGAATAAGTCTCAAACAATTTGGGACGAAGGGAGTATCTAATAACATGCATTAGGGATTTCCCACCGTTTGGTGAAGAATAAGAAGAAAGGACAATAGTCTGGATGCTTGGTGAGACGTGATGAGAGTCAACTTTACACTATATTACCATCAATATTACTCCGTTATTGAGCTTAATTGGACTATTTGTGTTACGAATTATGAGTTATTTAGTTTAATTTCCTGTTTCATGACTCATAGTTTGTATAATTGATTTTTATATGATTTATTTATCTTGGGAATGGGTTTTACATCTTCGTATTTTGCCTATTCAACAGAGTATGAGTCTGAGCATTGAGGAACGAGAATCGGAGCAGACGAGCTATAAACGGATTGGGCCAAAATGGCACAGAGAGGTCCAAGGCCGACTCTTACGAACCAGACCAAAAGAGCCCACACAGCGGCGTAACTCGGGATCCATGCACCGCCTTACAAGATGCGTTAAAAGTCAGCTAGGGTTAGAATAAGTCGGCTAGAACATTATATAAGGGCACGTGTGTTGCGATTTTTCTATACACTCTCAGATATAGTCTCTTTACTTTTCTCAACCAATATACAATTTCCTTCACACAATTTAGTCTTCAATAATCAATTATCGCTTGCGTTTGAGTTTTCATTCACGAATCAACACAACTTGCCAGATAGAATGAATTGAGGGATAGATTCGTTCTATGTTTTGGGTAACTTTTATTCCAATGTTTATTTCGCATCTTGAATTTGTGATTGCTCCTATGATGGATCTACTCTAAGTCGTAATTAACCAAACTATGTAGTAACTTAACAACCGTAAACCCTAGTTACTATCTTATTCGTTACGGCATGAGAAACACCGAATTAGGATTTACGCCATTCACGCTACGACGGCGGTTCTTCTCGCTGAGGCGCGGTACCCAGTAAGCCCTAAGTATGTGCATTAGGCGTCGGCTATGTCTATTATCTGAATTAACTCACGTATAATAAATCTGGCCAATTTTTTATTTGTTTACGTAACTTAATTCGAAGGAACTTCAGTTGAAGAATTAAGTAGGACACAAAATAATCAGATTGCTTAGGTTTGCTAGCCCATCCACGGTGGCAGCTTAGGTGAGGTCCACGGTTTAAGCCAGCGTTCCTAGGTCTTTAAGCCTGTTCAATTACTATGTTCTAGCACGTTCACGGTAGACACTTAATTGAACACATGGTTCTATTGTCTCGTAAAGGTAATAGTAACTACCTTAGGGAGTCGCACCCGTAGCTACCATGAATTTGGGTTTGATGATAAAGTAACGAATCGCATATAATTATGGATTAGGGGAAGGTTAGTTATAAGCGGTTTGGTTAATACCTTGTCAATACTTGACTGATTGTTGACTTAGATTGTTCTGATCTTTCCTATTTACTTTTCCGCACTATTTTGGTCAAAGATCACAGTTTCATTCTTGACTTTATGTTATTATTTGCGTTTGAAATGATACAGAGTCACCGTGGGATCGACCATGACTCGCATGTGCTGTACTACGGTTGACCTAGTCATCTTGCTCGTACTGGTGCATTGGGCTTGCACGAGATCAAGTTTTTTGCACCGTTTCCGGGGAATTGGTGTCAGTTTGAATATAACCATTAATTTTAGGGTTAAGGTGTTCATTATCAGTGTTTTTTATTTTGTATTTTGAGTTATGTCGAGTCAGTCTTGGTCGACTGTTATGTGTCAGATGTCGTATTTTACAGAACTGTGTTTCGTGGTTTATGCCACGGCGTGGATCTCCGTCACTACAGCATGACTGTGCAACCATGGTTTCTGCTATTTCTCTGTTATTCTCTGTTTTTTTTGTGAGTCTTGCCAAGGCATGTGTGACAAACGACGTAGTGTGGTTTGCTGACCATGTATTGTTGTTTTTTGTACGCATGACATGAGCAGTCTAGTGAACTCGAAACAATCATTTTTGAATCCGAACCATGCACACATGCAGCTCATTCAGACAATTTTTTTTTATATAAGATGGATAGTGATATTTCATTGCTAGATTCTGTGGTACATACCACATATTAATGGTACCAACGGTTACAGGCTGAATGCCATATGGCATTAGTACAAATTACTAAAACACCCTCAGCAGTATTAAACAATTACACACACTCTTAACTCTTAATTACTTACTTAACGCTCCCTCTCAAACTAAGTGTAGTAGACATGACATTTAGTTTGCTCCTGAAGTGATTGAACTAAGTGATATGAAGAGCTTTGGTGAAGAAATCTGCTAACTGTGCTTCTGAGGGTATATAGTTGATCTTCAGCTCTTTGTTGATGACTTTATCCATTATGAAGTGCACATCCACCTCAATGTGCTTTTTCCTAGCATGGTACACTGGATTTTGTGCTAAGGAGGCAGCCCCTAGACTGTCACACCAAGCAACTGGTGTACATGACAAGCTAAGTTTCATTTCTTTCAACAACTTCACTGTCCATGCTATTTCTGCACTGAGATTGGACAGAGATCTGTACTCAGACTCTTTACTTGATCTGGAAACCACAGCCTATTTCTTTGAACACCAAGAAATTAGGGATAATCCAAGAAAAACATAGTACCCTGTGACCGTCTGAGGGAAAACAGGCCCAATCAACCTCAGAAAAACCCTGCAAGTTTAGATTAGAACCAGCAGAAATAAACAGACAATAGTTCAAAGTTCATTTGACATATCCGAGCACTTTCTTTAAGGCAATCCAGTGATCAACAGTTGGTGATTGCATAAACTGACTCAAATAGTTAACCACATAAGTGAGGTCAGGCATGGTTGAAGTTAGATATTGTAAACCACCAATGGCACTTCTATAGAGCAGTGGATTCTGTAAGGTGATGGGAGTCAACTTCACTGCATTTTTGTATGTGAATCTGCCCCGGTTATTACTTTATTGGCATGTTTTGGGTAGATTTAGGCCTTTTCAAGAGTATTATCGAGAGTTATACGCACGGTGAGTTAAACTGTCACATCGATAGTAAACTCCGCCTTTTTAACGATATTTGACTCTTTTCCGAGCACTTTTGTCTTGTGGAATTACGCGTGGTGTTTGTTCATACATGATATTGCAGGACTTAGGTGACTCGAGGACCCAGAAGGCAATGTTTTGGATTGAGAAACATGATCGTGGCACAAAGGTAGCATAAAAGTGAAAGAAAATCGAGTTTGGAGCAAAATCAAGGCAAACTGGCGTTTGCCCTACCCCAAACTGGCGTTTGTTGCAAACTCAGGACAAACTGGCATTTGGACAGGTCAAACTGGCGTTCATAGAACCAGCACTTGATACAGAAAGTTGGATTTTTAGGCAAACTGGCGTTTGGCCCCGACAGCATCAGATTCGATGTACCTGTCCATTAATATTTATTTTGACCCATCATGGAGCCAGTTTCTAGTCAATTCGTCTTCTTTAAAGTTGTAGGGAATTTAATGCGCTTTCCAACGCATCTTGAATCGTTCAAATTGGAGCTTTACAAAGAAAGTTATTGCTGATTTACTGAAGACAGGTCAAATGGGCCGAGTTGGTCGGCCCAACTAGGTCAAAGTCGCGATTTTTGCCTATTTATGAGCATCTAAACCTAAGAAAACAGATATTCTGACTTTTATTGGCCTAGACTGAGTTCGATGCCGACTTACGTGCTCAACCCAGCCGCTTCGGCGGCTGTTATGACAGGTTGACATCTAAATAGTCGGATTAGACCTCTGGACTAGGCTCCGTATTTCAATTTCTTAGTTTAGATTTTTGTATCTAGAGTAGAATATGATATTCGATCGATAGCTTGGTGGAGTTCGTGCCTGGGATCATTGTATGGATTAAAGGTTGATATCTTTTGCTGATTTGGGATTCAAAAGTCTTGATCTACAACGTTTTGATATTCATTATTGTGAGTTTCCTGATTTTGATTTGTTTTCTCTCAATATTGTTTTGATTGTGTAGATCATTAGTTTGTTGAAATTTACTCTGGATAAAAGTCTTGATTCAGATCCTTGTTTTGCCGTGAAATAATAAAAGCTTCGATCTTTTGTCTTGTTCATATACTCTTTGCACTCTGATTTTAACACAAGTTTTATATTCGACTCAATCTCCTCGTGGGATCGGCCTCGGACTCTGAACGCACTACCTACAATCGACCCGGTTCACTGCCGGTTAGAAAGTGAGTTTTGCCTAAAGTTTCGAGTTTTATAAATTGTATTTGATCGAGCCGGATTGCGAAATCTCTACTTATCATAATTGGCGCCGTTGCCGGGGATCGAGATGTGATCGCCCAGTGCACCAACACTTCCAATTGAAATCTATGAGGATGTCCCTAAGGAGTGTGTGGTGAAACCTGCCATGATTGATACGACATCTAGGGTAGAGCTACTAAGAGAGTTGGAGATCATTAGCATTCCAGTCCCAGACTATTTCACCCTTCCATGTTGCGTTGATGAGTATTATGTTGTCGATTTTGTGGACTCTATGGTGGATGATGCTCATAGAATCTTTCAAAGAGGACAACCACCATGGCATGGAAAGTTTAAGAAGAAGATGATGTCAAATTGCTACAAGAGAGGATTCCCGAGTTGGGAAGAGGAAAAATCGAGAGCCGAGAGAGGTAAGTATCTTGTAAACTCAATTTTCATGGTCTTGGCCATTTTTATTTTCTAAAGCTGTTAATCTTCTTGAATTCGGATTTTGGTTGATGGTTTTTGGTGTTACTTGTTTGAAATAAATGGTTAAAGTGATGTTTTGAGTCTTAAATGATTTGAGTCTGCTTAAGTGCCATATGGTCAAGCCAACGACGTAAAACACAGGCGCTTGTGGGAGGCAACCCACCTTTTTGCTTTATTTGTTTAGATCTTATTGGGACCCTGAGAGGATATTTTACACCCGATTCTTGTTTTTGACATGCATGCTATAGCCGATATTTTCTTTATATATACATCTCCATGTTTGTGTTACCTACACTTAAGGTTTCGGCCTTTCGTTGTAGAGAATTCTTTTTGTTTACTTTGTAGCACAGGCACCCTGGGAGATACATTTGCGGTTGTTGCATTGCATTGGATGAGCTTTTCCGACAGTTCAGCTAAGTTTTTTTTTCCTTTCTCACTCACACACTGAGGACAGTGCTTCGTTTAAGTGGGGGGTAGGAGACTTAGCTTCACTGTTTTTGTTGATAAATTTTTATGCCATGTTTTCATATACTTGAATGATTTGTAGGCTTAGTTTTTTCTATATCGTGTGAATTTGGGCCATATTTTAAATTTTTTCATGGATTGATGTTGTGTTATATGTTGAATCATTATATCCTTAGGTTAAGTGTTTTACAATTGAGTAAATGTATGCGAGTTAAGTCGTGATCTTGTTATAAAAATGGACTACACACGCACTTAATAGCTTCAATATCATGAGTTATGGTAATTAGTGATGCTTATAGTTGTCATAGTCTATTCTGTTACCTAGAACTTATATGATTAACTTCGAGGTGAAAATAGAAAGGTCTATCTTGGTAGATTAAGGGATGAAGGTCCTGGTGTTTCTTTGACCCGATCAGAGCCAAATAGCCAACCTTGAACGTGATATCCACAGTTTCCCCTCTAAGCCATTGTAGGGTGTACGTGGTTAGACCCCCACCCAAACTTTAGCCATTCGTGATTGAGCCTATAATTACTAACCCTTAGCTTTTATCTGTGGTCTACGTTTCCTTGACACCCTATGAGTTGAGCTTAATTTAATTGTGTATCACACATGCTAGTGCAAGTGGGGGTGGTCAAAGTGATATATTGGATGATCGGGGTGGTGTATCTTTGAAATCATGAAGAATATGGAGATCTAGTAGTGTTGGTGTTTGACTCGAAGTTGAAAAAAAAGGTAGTGAAAAGAAAAGAATGAAAAAGAAGTAAAAAGAAAATAAAGATGGGGTTGAAGAATGCTAGTGAATGATGTGTTGAGTAATTCAAATGTAATGTGTGGTGTTGGGAGAAATGAAAAGTGAATTGGAGTTGATGTTTTGAGTCAGTTGAGTTGTTGGTTTTGGTTTTGCATCTAAGCTCTCAATTATGATTCGGAGTGAAGGGAAGAGCTATGTTTTGGACTCTATATCTTCTGGTTAAGCTCACTTATATGTTTTTCTTTGATTTTGCCTTGTATTCCCTTCGATTAGCACATTCCCTGGCCTAACGTTACAAGCTTCAAAGTCCTACCCGACCTTAGTTAGCCTTACCTCGATTAGTGGAGATGTTTATGAAGTATAAGCCTATGGTGTAACAACAATAGTCATGCATCTATAATCTGAACCGGTTAACTGTTATGAATGAATGAGAAGCTATGCACACACTCACATTCCGTTTTTGTAATAAGGTAGGATTAGACTCAATTGCATTTGCCTGGTTGTTTTCACTTGCCCTTTGCATATGATGATCCCGTGTATGACTACAATGTTGACTCTATGTTACATTTTAGAGTCGCTTTGTTTGCTCGAGGGAGAGCAAAAGCTAAGTAGGGGGTAGTTGATGGGAGTCAAATTGTAGTGTATTTCTTATATGATATTACCTCATTTTACGAGTTATTCATGGTTATTTTGGGCTATTATGGGTAGTATATGAACGATATTCACTTATATGCATGTTTCGAGACTAATGACGTTTTCGTCCTAAAAACTCGTTTTTTTTGTGGATTTCATTACGTTTCTGTCAATGTATATTATGCCTTGGTGTTCGTGTCTTTGTTTTCAGGCTTAGGTTGATGTATAAGGTCGAGAATAAGGAAGAGAGTCTCGAGAAAGAACGAGATTTGGGGCCAAGGAGGAGAAAAGAGTGAAGAATCATTGACGAAATCTGAACCAGTCACTTCAGGGGAATTTTGGTCACACTTGGAGACACTTTCAGGAAGAGCTGTCTTGATGAAAGTTGTAGAGGATTGAATCAGCTTTCCAATTCATTTTGAATCATCTCATTTGGAGCCATAGAAGTGAAGTTATGATGAAAATATCGAAGCTTGGTGCAAACGAGCGTTTACGGAGCAATGCTGAGTACTGAGAGTTGGCCTTTCAGGCAAACGAGCGTTTACCTTGCCACAAACGCTCGTTCATGGTCGGAATGCGGCAAAAACCTATAAAAAAAACCCTCTTTTTCGGTCCTATATGGATCTATTCAGTACTTAGGCGTTTTAGGGTTTCTTAGGGGTGATTTTACGGCGATTTCCATTAGTTCAAACGCTGTTTTAATCCTTAGATCATAGATTTAATTCTTAGCAACTTTCATAGCTTGGATTTTCGATTCGTGATCCAAGATTTCATCTTTTGAAGGAGATTTTCATACAATTCAAGGTTTCATCTTTTATGGTAATTATTTCTTTGTCTTTCAATTATTTGATTATGTCTTTGATTATCGCTTTCATTATTATTTCATTTTTCAATTCCATCATGAGTAGCTAATCCATTGTGTGGTCGAATCATGTGAAACCAAGTGAACTAGCCATTGGATAGATGAGATTGGAAGTGTGTAGTGCGTAATTGAATGGTTAATGATTGTATTTACGTTCTAAAACTTATAATAACCGTAAGTGGATTAGATTGACAACCTTGTTCACTATCACACACATCAAACTAATAGATGCATTTTGCGGTGAGATGTGGGATAAGGGGTTTTAGAATCGTGGCGTAGACCCGGCTAAGCTAGTTAGCCCGGGCCCAATATGAGGTTGGACATCGTTAAACGAGTGACTCTAGTGCATATCATGTTAGGTTAGTCGGTTTCCTAAAGGGGGATTGGTTAGTCTCGCATAGGGTGTTTATATCGAGTTGTTCGGTTACTCGCCAGAACTAGGAGTTGGCACCCGTGAATAGTCTTAACTGAGTAGGGATGGTTGGTAGGATAACGCACACTTTCCATTGAGTCTATCGAGGGGGTAAAAGTAGCTTGTTGGATCATGGTTCGACTATGCCTTTTAATCATATTAGTATAATCTCTAGTATAAATTACTTCCTATTGTTGACCTAGACCAAGTCATAAGTCGACTTTGGTACTCAAACCTAGTCTCTGTGGGATCGACCTTGCTACCGCTGTATTACTACTGACCCGATACTCTGTCGGTTAAGTTTAGTCAGTTAATATTTCGGCTATCACAAGGGTTCACCATGATTTGGACTGAGATGATTTCCAACTGTCATAGGAGTGTTACCAGGTTTAATGTTCCATATTCAACCTCATTAACAGCTGTGCTGCATAATGTTTCTGTGACAATAATAAACCAGTATCATCTCTTAAAGACTGCATTCCCAGAAAATGAGAGACTAGTCCTAGATACTTTAAGGTAAATCTGGAATTCAGAAGTTCTATGAATTGTTGAATTAGATCATCTGAACTACCTGTAACCAATATGTCATCAACATAAATTAAAACATACATCATCTGTCTTTTTGTTTGAAGAATGAACAGAGAATTGTCTGCCTTGGATTGAGTAAAACCCCAATCAATCATTTGAGATCTTAGAGCACCAAACCAAGCTCTGGGAGCTTATTTAAAGCCATACAAGGCCTTATTTAACTTGCAGAAAAACTAAGGTTTAGTGGGATCTTTGAACCCTTCTGGTTGAGCCATATATATGTTTTCACTGATGGGACCATTCAGGAAGGCATTGTTTATATCAACTTTCCTAATGGACCACTTAAAGGTCACAGCCACTGAAAGAACAACCCTGATGGTTGCAGCTTTGGCCATAAGACTAAAGGTGTCTATATAATCAATTCCACAGATTTGATGGATGCCCTTAGCCACAAGTCTGGCCTTATATTTCAGAATAGTGCCATATGGTTTAAGCTTCAGTTTAAATACCCACTTGTTTCCTACAAGATGCTGCCCTGAAATAGGTGGTACTAAGGTCCAGGTGTGGTTCTGTTTTAGGTCCTGAAACTATTCAACCATAGCTGCTTTCCATTCTGGACACTCCAAGGCATCAGACACTCTCACTGGTTCAGTAAGGTGAGGTGGGACATTGGAGTGAGTGATGGAGGTATGATATACTTTAGGTTTAAAGTTCCCACTTTTGGATCTGGTTTGCATAGGATGGTGGACAGGTTTTGGAGGTTCAGGAATAGGTGACAAAAAGAGGTAGGTTCTGATTCAGATTCAGACTAAAGAGGAGAGTTGTGGATCTCAGGAGGAGATGAAGATGAAGAGCTAGGTGAGGATAAAGAGGGAGTAGAATCAGGGGTAGGACTAGGTGATCCATAGATAGGACTAGCAGGACCATTATAAGATCGAACCGGAGGACTAACATTCTGAGAGGTCTGGACACTAGTGTCATGGTGATCATCAAAGGCAGTGATGACGTAGATCAAGTAATAATAAAATACTTGACCACCATAAACCAATACTAGCAAGAGGACTAGGTCCATCGTAGTATAGCTATAGCTAATCAAGGTCGATCCCACAGGGAACCAATTGTGGGTCATTTATATACAAACAATTAATTATTAATGTCAAGGACACAAAGGCGGTCTACGACCAACAAAAGACAAGAATGATAAAGGACTTGACACAACACAACACATAAACAACGTAGTTAACCTCCCCAATCATTAGATTATCGTTTGGATCTAGAGATTCTATATAATTAAGCTAGACTCGACAACTATTAATCCGATTCGTATTTCTTTTATATTGGCTACGGGAGTCATCCCCTAAACTAGATCTAGCTCAAATTAGGCCATCTAGATCACTATGCTACATTACGTAATTTCGCTTTTTAGGCCTCCATCTCATATAACTTGCACGCTTACAAAACTAGGGATGTCGATATTAACCGTATTCCTCACCTAGGCAATATTCCTGTGGTTAGGCGTACTTCCTAAGCGATCGCATCAGTCTCCGTCCTATTAACACTAACTTTTTAGGTATCATGTTAATCTACGATTTACGTATAACTAGATGTGCACAATTCCCTAATACAGAACAGATCTAGATCTCGCTGAAAGTCCCGGAAGATCAATTCATGAGCCGACCTAGGAGCCCTATATTGGTATTTTCTAATCATACGCTAATTAAAACAGACGAGCAACGTAGCTGTATATAGCCATACCTACTAAGATAAGAAATTCTAAGTGGACAATCACACCATAAAGACGTGGCTAGACTGACGCGGCGAAAACCTAAATCTTAGTGTTTCTACATACGTAACGGATATTATAGAGATTCATAAAGCAATTATATAGATCTACTAAAAACACGATTGTTAATCAAAATAAAGTCATACATAGACCACGAGACATAGGCGTGGGCGTGAGGATATAGACGAGGAATCCGTACTGCCTCACATCGTAATCCTAAATCTACATCATTTAACTAAGAAATAACAATCTCAAACGATAAATAATAATTGGGGAATTAATTATAAAAACTAAAAGAAAATAACTACAAGAACTTACATAATTGCAGAACTTGTAAAAAACCACTCTGAGGAAAACTGAGGATTTTATTATAAACTGAGAAAAGTGTCTAAGGTGTGTTTTTGCTAATGAAATAGCACAAGTATATATAGGGGTAAAAATCGAGTTAGGATAAGCATTAACCGATCTAAAATAGGTTTCCTAAATCCAAATGAAGTCCAGCAACGCGTTAGGATAATTCCAAGCTAATCCGGATAGATTGGGACTCGCCCCAAATGAACAGACTCGGCCGCCAATGAGTCCATCAAAACTGGATTGGCTCACCGGCTCTTGTATCCTGCTCTCTTCTCGTCTTTGCTCGATATTTATCCTTAATTCAATCCGATTCCACTTCAAATTGCCTTGAGATTTATCCTCTTCCTTGGTAGAAAATCTCCAATTTATCTTTATCTACAAAATAAACATTTATTGCACAGTAAATCGTATTTAAATGATAAAAATGGATAAATACCAAATTATATTCTATTAATCACATAACATTAGATAATCATTATAAACATGTGATTTAACATAAAATATATATTATTTGGCTCGATTTAAGGATAATGTTGATGACTTCTACGGGTATAATTTGACCGTCATCAGGCATGCTTACTATCAGATATGGGTAAATAAAAGGCATCAGTGAGGGTAGGATCAAAAACAACACCTCTGTGATTACCTTGTAAGAAACCTTCTTTGAAGGGAAACTCTCTTTCATTAAAAACCACATCTCTACTTATGTAAATTCTTCCACTAGATGCTAGACATTTATAACCTTTATGATGAGCACTAAATCCCAAATTGACACACTTGGAAGAGTGGAAACTGAATTTATGACTCTGATAGGGTCTAAGGTTAAAATAACAAGTGCATCCAAACATTTTGTACCTGGCATAATCAGGTTGGACATGTAATAGGACTTGAGATGGGGTAAGATTATCAAGAACAGGAGTAGGTAAGTCATTGATAATCTGGACGACTATAAAAACTGTCATACTGAAATTTGAGGCATGGAAAACTGTGCAAGGAGGGTGAGCCCTATTTCCACTATATGCCTATGCTTTCTCTCTGCCCGACCATGTTGAAATAGTGTCCTAAACCCAATCGGGTTGGACCGGATCCAACCGGATCGGATCATTTCTACTATTTCTTTATGTTTGTACATATATTAAATGGATTTTATGTTGTCATATATATGTTCTTTTAATGAACCAATTATGAATTGTTATTTGATAACGTCCTTAGTATTAAACAGTGATATAGAAACCATGATAGGCAATTATGGTTGATGAGATCTCTAATCACTTTAATAAGTTTGATACTTAAATGTCTCTAGGCTGATGTACTATTAAACAGGGCATTGATAGTATAAACAGGCTATCACGTATTAGATGTCATCTGTCTTTAAGGGCAGGGGTAGATCTCGTCTATCGAAGTGTAGAGACACTTGGACTGTACGTGGACGTGTATTAGAGAATGCGTATGTTAGACTGACCCACTTACACTGTTAAGTGTCACACTATGTGGCGGTTGTGTAATTATCCTTTGGACCGGAGTCTTCATGGCATCACGGTGTGGATTGTCATGCTTTGACACTATTGAGGTTTCCCCTAGCCACGGGGCGATCATGCGGTAGTGATTGGGTGTGATACTGAAAAATGCGGATTATACATGTTTGGTCGTCTGGGAATCGCGTACCCTATCAGTAGGGTGAATATCCGAATGGGTCTTCTTATAAGGAATGTCTTACTCTCGTGAATCTTTGCAAAGTGGAAGTAAATGAGTTACTCCGAGAGAGCATGATATCCAGATTATAAGATACGGTCGTTAATGTTTGACACTCGACGTATGACTGTATGGATATTATTACAGTGATAGGATTGTAAGTTACACGGTAACTGTTTCACATGAAAGGTAGTAGTCATTGCATTTGACTCTTCCGATGATTGGGGGTCACGGTGTGTTGCTAGACGCTATCCCGTGATCGTTAGACATGAAGGGCATTTTCGTAATTTGCACTTTGTGTCTACGGCCAACATATTCGGAAGCCTATCGGGTCACACACAAATGAACGTCTAGCCGGATTAAAATTGGTTATAGATGATAACCAAATAAGGAAAGTTTATCTCGAGACTATAAAGGTTATAATAGTAAATTAATATGGTGGTATTTATTTATTAAGAATAAATAAAATACAAGATATTAATTATGTTAATTAAAGAATATTCCGGAATCCAATTAATGGCTAAATGGGGCGCAGGTGTTAAGTGTATTTTTTTTTTTAAAGCAACTTTATTTTATTAAAATGAAAAGAATAAAGTGCTACAAAGTCAATGCCACATCCCGGCCCGCCCCAAGTACGTGATAGAGTGCATAGCATGACCTCCTTAAACCTTATGCGTGGCAAACCCAGTGTAGGAAAATCCAGCACATAGGGAAGAGTACTCGCTCTATGCACCCCCAAAATCCCGACACCATAAAAATTACAGTCAAATACATCAAAATTGTCCTCCACTCGAGACTTGTCCTTGCCTAAGCACAAAAGATGGCACAGTTGAATCCGCAAAGCAATTCCAAGGAAAAATAGCATGTGTATCCGACCAAGGTATGAGCCAAAGCCTCCGAACAAGCGCATGAAGCACGAAAATTGTCCTTCTCCACCTTGTCCTTGTTACTACAACCCAACGGATGGTTACACCTGGCATAGAAGAAAGATGATAACCCCAAAAATAGCCAAAGAAGATAATAACCCAAAAAAGGAACAAGGACACCTGGATTGCACCCCTAACAAGATGGTAGGGGTGCCTCCAAAGTTGAATGCCAATCCTGGTCCTTAGCAATGAGCCCTTTACATCGACCGCGAGATGCGATTATATGCGTCACCTTCAAATAAAAATGCCCGGTCCAAGCTAGCCGAAAATGAATCCTCAAAATGCAAACGCCGGTTAAAGCATAGAAATCAGAGAGCCATAAAAAATAAATCATTATAAAAAGAATCCAATAAGGGAACATGTACACCTGAATTGCACCCCTAGCATCATGATAGGGGTGCTTCCGGATATTGACGCCGGCCATGTCCCTGGAAGAGGTGCCTGAATCTGCCCGCAGCATAAAAGCACAAAAATCAGTGAAAAAGTGTACTATGTGCCAAGAAGTGAATAGACGATGGCTAGAAAACACCTGATTTGCACCCCAACTAGAATAGGAGGGGTGCTTCCAGGCTGGAGGAGCCATTCGTAACCAAAACAGGTGTTAAGTGTATTGGATACAATTGGATTGTGCAATTTAATTAATAAGATTACCATAATATTAATATTGGATATTAATTGATTTTGGAAAAATAGATTTATGGTAATAAGATAAATATAGTCAATATTAGATATTGACAATATCTTGGAAATTTTAATCTAAGATATTTAATTAAATGAGATAAATAAATCTATAAGATTTTCCTTATTTTATTAGGAAAATGTTTTCTTTCTCTCAAGTCTACTCAAGACTTGTTCCCCAAGGATTTTGGAGGACATATGAGGCGTCACCTCTATTATAAATATGAGGGGTTGGCTAGCTCTTTTCTACACCATAATTCCAAGAGTTCAGAATTCTTGTGAAAAATAGAGAGCTTCTTAGAGAGAGTTTTGAGAGAGAGAGAAAAGGCCGGTCTAGCAGCCGGATTTTTCTAGTAGCAATCCAATGGTGGATTCCGGCGGGTTGTTTGTGTGGACTAGCGGTAGAGGCCGAACGCTTGGGCGGCTCCGTGCATCGCTACTCTCCATAGACGGTCATAGCGTCGATCTTTTAGATCAACCAAGGTAACCACCGTCTACTAGCTTATTTGTTTATTGCTTAAACGAAGTCAATCTTGGGTCGATAGGAAATTAATTTTAAATTTCGCTGTGTTCCCGCGTAGATTTCCTAACAGTGGTATCAGAACGAGCTTCGAGCTTAAGCAATAAGCATGTTATTTTGCGTAGTTAATTTTATCGTTTAAATCACGTAATTAAAAGATGAAAGATTTTAGATTCGCAAAACGATCCACGAAAAGAATAAAAGGAAAAAAAAAAAAGAAGATCGGGTGGTGCTCGGCCGACTGGCGGCGGCAGCCTCATGGCTGTCGGCTGGTGGCTGCTTGGCGGGTCTCCTCCTTTTGTTTTGTGTATTTTGTGTTTCTATATGGTTCATAGTTGTGATTAATAATATATCTTTTGTTTAGTTGTGTCATATGACTAACTAATGGTTCAAATAGTTTGGGCAATTAGGATGCCACATGACATTAAAATAATAATGGCATTTCCAAACTTTGTTTGGAATAGGCCTAGGCCCTTTCCAAATATTTGATTTGGGAAAAAGCCTAGGCCTAGGCCACTTTCAAAATTTTGATTTTGGAAAATGGCCAGGCACATTAATCAAAATATTGGCCTTTTCAAATTATGTTTGGAATAGGCCTGGGCCCTTTTCAAAATATTTGATTTTGGAAAAGGCTTAGTCTAGGCCCTTTTCAAAATTTTGATTTTGGAAAGGCAAAGGGTGATGCCTTTTGGTTTAAGAAACCAAAAGCATCCCTTTTGATCAGGAATCAAAATGAAAGAAACAAAAGAGACCTAATTTATTTTTGATTTATTTTGGAATAATTCTAATTAATTAAAATTGAAATCGGTTTAAAATTAATCGTTAATTTTATTTTGATTAAAATCATTTAATTAATTAAATGTTAATCAGTTAATTGATTGGATAAAATTATTTAATAGATTAAACGTTAATTGATTAATTAAGACGTAAGTAGTTAAATTTTAATTTTATCTTTTTCATAAGATGTTATTGTATGGATTAGATATAGTAGATATAATATGATTATATGGACCCCGATTGATCATTGACTCGACCGATAGGATAGATGTGAATGATTTAATTTTTCTGTTGATTTAAAAATTGTCCTAGGCCGTTATGAAAAATGTGACCTAGTTTATTTTCTGCATTTATCCTATTCCCATTATCTCACCCCGTGTGCGGCGGGTGTATTTATTTTATTAGATAGAATTAAATGTAACAAGAATGAAACAGAAGACGGAGACCAAAGAAAAAAGAATAAAGATCCCATTAGAGATGACGCATTAAAGATCCTATTGGCGGTTGCAGCTACCCTTAGATTGTGACCCGCGGTTTCGTCAGTTTGTATTCGAAACCGCACTTAGGAAAAATCCATGATCATACCGGTTACTTTACGCATTTATTTATTTTGTGCTTGTGTTTATTTTATATGATACGATAGATGCATGACTAGGCACGATCTAGATAAATGTGTAGGATGTATGTCTATAGAGATAGATATATTTGATGAGACCGTAATTAAATTAATTAAGTGAATTAGTTTACGTAAATACTTCCACAACAAAAATCAAGTCGAAACATTGTCTCCCAATATTATAACGACGGTGAAGAGCCCTTGTTCGGATCCAACTGATCGGTCCTCGTCGGGAGTTGACCTACTCAGTATATCGTCGTTATTGAGATAAGATCATATGAGATCTCGCGAATATTGGGTTATGACTTGACTAGAGTATTGCGGTGATTGGCCCTCGTCAGGACCGTCTTATTCTAGAGGCAAAGGGTTGACTACCATATAAATATGTGTATTGTAAAAGAGCTGACTAGTCAACCACCAAGAGTCACATAGAGATGTGATTGGTAAGTGTTACATACCTTTCGAATTATTCCGGTTGATCGGCCCTCGTCGGGAATCGGGGTAACCAGATGGGATCTTGGCCACTAAAGAATTTTGAAAAGATTCTTGAAAGTCAATTGGGAGTAGTTGACTAGTGGGAGCAAAATCATACACCAAAAGACCATTTTTTATTTTGCGTGTATAAACAACAACACTCTTTTATCTTTATTTTAATGTTGTAGTTTTTAGCAAACTTTATATTTATGTTTTTATTCTCGATTAGTAAAACAAAATTATGACTGTTACCTTTTGAGAAACGTTTTCAAATATGGTTAAGTAATTTTAATCTTTTTAAAATAAGCAATGACACGAGCAATCCCGTTATAGTAGTTAGAGACAAGGAGACTACATATTTGATGCAGTACTCCAAGGCTTTAATTATTAATGAAAGCGGAAGCTCATGATTGAATTATTTGAAATAAGTTTCAACGAATTAATCATATATTGGATACGATCTAAGATGATCATTCAGTCATACGATGACGATTAATTCAAACGTTGGATAAGAATGACCACATCTAATTTTGGAAATGTTGTTTTCAAAAATGTAAGATTTAAGTATCGAATTAATTCTATCATTGCTTAAAGGTTAATTAAATAGTCAATGTTTTGAATACGATTCAAAAGGTTAAATAAACTATTTAATAAACTTTAGATTTTCTTTATGAAAGGAAATTAAAGACATGGCTCTTGTTATCTTTCTTAAGTCTTATGAAGACTACAATAAGAAACATTTTTCAAGTGCTTAAAGGATTAAAAAGCAAAGTTAGGGCATGTGCCTAAATAGAGAACTTATTGAAGTTTCTATTCTAGGCTAGTGCGTTGAGATAAATCTATCTAAGTTCAAAGTCGACTCTAAGATATATGATATCTTACGAGTGTGATTAAATTAGAAAGATTAAATATAGATATGGAAGGTGAAGCAAACGTTGTGACACTTACCATATTCTGGATCTAGTAAACTGATAAGGGAACTAAATAAATGTTATTATGTTCCGGTTCTTATGAAGAACATGTTTTCAATTGCTTGCTAGGATTTAGTAGACATATTCAATAATAAATGTTATTCCGATAAAGATGAAAGGTCACTGAATCTAACATACTAGATTGTTGTCACTATATAGTTGATATATGTGATGAAATCTCAACTAAATGTTTATATAGTAGTTAACCTTAATATTTGGTGGTCGTTCTAGACATAGTCTCTATAAAGGGGAATCATGTGATCAGATGTCATTCTGATGACGTCTGAACCATGTGATTATGAATCACGTGGGTAATACGTATCTAATCTAAAGATGACTACAATACCCCTTTTAAGAAAAGGTTATAAATTCTAGAAAAATTGTCTAAAGCCTAAACATACTGATGTTTGTTTGCTTATGACAATTAATGCCACAAATAATTGTTTATTAATCTCTATGACAATTTTTAGAAATAGTTGAATGTACTTATTGAAGTGCAAAAATTCGGAAAGCCTGAAAAGTTCAAGCTAGTACGAATATGAGATTGATGAGCTACTTCGGAATTAAACTTCAATTGGATTGAAGCAGTTAATAACTGGAGGGTGTTTCAGAAGTCGTCTGAAATAGAATCAGATTCTCCCTTGAAGGATACCATTTTTGGGTTACGCAATTAGATTGTGTTCCTAAAATGGAAACAACACTTTATATGATAAAAGTATGAAGCAATCCATGCGAAGTATCCCTTACCCGTTTCGGGATAGTGCCCGCATACTTAACCGAGTTCCAAAGAATAAAGGTTGAATAAATTCCATATTAGATATGGAAGGCGATAATGTCAAATATATCTTAACCGATGATTTGAAGTTATCATAGGCAAAGTCAGAAAGGCTTGGAGCCTAGTACGACATATGCAACTTTGTGGAATATCTTAGCAAGTACGCTAGATAATGTTTACTCAGATGTGGAGCAAAATTGTTTTTCTCCAAACGTGTTGTCTTCTAAAGGAAGTGTTTCTTCCAAAAGAAACAGTGGGAGTAAATCCAGATCTCAAAAGGAGTTTGAGAACCACAAAGATACATTCAATCATTGGAACATAAGCAGACGCCGTATAGCGATAAGGTGTAGAACACTGCTCAGTGCACACAAAAGTTCTGTAAGTCTGTGGATAACCTCAAGCCTGAAAAGGCTACTGGTATGTTCATCTTGAAGAATGAAAATCTCACGACTTATGAAAGAATGTTTGAAAGGCAAGATTGAGAGATATGGCCAGGAACCATAATATCTGAATTAAATTCCATCAGTGACAACCAGGTTGTGAACCTAGTCTGTCTTACCTAGAGGGAATGTCCCTAAAAGGCTGACATGGATAGTAATGTGATTACCATAAGGCTATAGTGATGGCTGAAGGGTACAGGGTGTAAACCTTGTAATTATCTTTATGCTGCCAGCTGAGCCCAGTTCTATTCAGACTATGCTAGTTATAACTTTGTATCATGACTATATGATAGTGTTGAAGACGTTGGGCAAACAGCTCGATGTTCATAAACGATAACATGATATGTAAGCCCACGAGATCCATATGGATTCAAACAAGTTTCTCTAGATGATTTCTTTGTTTGATAATCAAAGGAGTTTGATTTAGCCAAAAGAAGGATATGCCCAATGTGCAAGATGGATAGCGGGAGTGTGTTATGATTTTTGAGTAAGGTATTGGATATCTCTCTCGAGAATTATCACAGTCACAGTCAATTAATGTTTGGTAGTTCAAGGTCTTTACGAAAGCACTTGGATTAGCAGGTCTTATTTTGGAAATAAGAATCTATAGTGATAGATTTAACGGCTGTTAGATTATAGTTTACCTATATAGATGTGATGCTAAAAGAGTTTAGCATAGGTCGCGACAAGGGATACTGCTAGTCGGTGTTCTCAAGATCTATCTATGTTAAGACATTGGTCCTAAAGATAAGGTGAAAGATGATGCTTATGGAAGGTTTCCTTTGCTACTGCGATAGGAACCATCATAAAAGTAATGCTAGATGTTCATGGTCCATGAATAGTCATGAGCAAGTATGAAAGTAAATCTGGTGAATGTCGAGATTATCCTTAAACAAGTTAAGGATGGTTTCCTAGTTTATTGAAACTTAAAATCAGATGAATATAGTTATACAGACATATATTCTGAGTCTTACGAAGGCGAGTGGGAGCTACAGTCTAGGTTTTCAGTCACTTTGATTAAGTGATACAGTGAGCTGGAAATGTTCTAGCTATGGGTCACTGTAAATTCTACAACTGAGCCAAAACACAGTAGTGCCTTGGAGGCGCAGCGGGAGAAGTAAATAGATCTAGAAGGTTCATTCCTGAACCTTGTATGGTTCTTCCACCTTTTCTATATAAGCTGATATAATAAGTGGATTCATTGCTTGGAGCAAGGACCGGGGTCGCGTCGGAGATTCATGTGTGTGTTGAGGCGGTTCCTTTGACTTGGTCATTTGGAGCATGGTATGAAGATAGTCTGAGTCCTCACGGATAGTGATCCGTTCACGGCTAGGGCTGGTTGCGAGTATTGCATGAGATTATTGTGTTTCAACTTGGTCTTGTGTGTGCGAGTGATTGGTTTTAGTCCAAGTGGAAGATTGTTGAAATAATGTCCTAAACCCAATCGGGTTGGACCGGATCCAACCGGGTTGGACCGGATCCGACCGGGTCGGATCATTTCTACTATTTCTTTATGTTTGTACATTGATACACCAGAAATTGCCCCGCTCCTATTATAATATTTTATCTTCCCAGCGAGATCAGTCAACGCCCGGTCAAGTATGTCAACGCCTCGCCATCGATTAAACCGGTGATTATCGAGCCCCTCCGCGACATGTATCGTGGCGGACCCTCGCACTGGGGCCCGCCCAACGAGTTTATCGGTGACCTCGCCTTTTTCGGCGAGCTTATCTATTGTGAAGATCACCGGGCTCGGCCTCTCGACCTCGATTCGTCGACCTCGGCCTCTCGGCCTCTTGATCTTGATTCGTCTACCTCGGCTCGAGGCCCCGATCATCCGCTAAGCCTCGTATCCGAGCCCATTATCTTAGCCACGTGTCTTATCCTACTCGTTTGGCCTTAACCGTAAATACACACTAAGCCCTAAATGGGCTCATACCTATAAATAGGAGGTCTCCCTCCACCATAACGGATTATTATTCTCAATATGCCTAATACAACACTTGGCTCCACACAAAATAAGCCAACTCTTCTAATACTGAGAACTACGCGTGGCTTGATCCCTCTCTACAGGGTACGTAGGCAGCCTCCACGGCTCAGCTCACAACCACCCCAAACACCACCCATTTGGACGGAGAGCCACCACTGTACACCGAGAAATGATATCCTTCCGTTTGATAACATTGATGAACCATATTTGGAGCCATCATACATATATTAAATGGCTTTTATGTTGTCATATACTCCCTCCGTCCCATTTTATTTGTCCATGTTTCCTTTTTGGTTTGTCCCAAAATAAGTGTCCACTTTGTGCATTAATTGTTAAATTTCTTTAAATACCCTTCTCTCTTTACAATATTTACAATAAAAAGTGTGTAGCATTAAATGCTCCAACAACAATTAAAAGGGCATAAGTGTAAAAATATTGGATCATTTAATGTGATTCAAAGCATTAACTACAATTTTCTTAATCTGTGTGAAAAATCAAACAAGACAAATAAAATGGGACGGAGGGAGTATATGTTCTTTTAACGAACCAATTATGAATTGTTATATGATAACGTGTAGTATTAAACTGTGATAGAGAAACCATGATAGGCGATTATGGTTGATGAGATCTCTAATCACTTTAATAAGTTTGATACTTAAATGTCTCTAGGCTGATTACTATTAAACAGGGCATTGATAGTATAAACAGGCTAGCACGTATTAGATGTCATCTGTCTTTAAGGGCAGGGATAGATCTCATCTATCGAAGTGTAGAGACACTTGGACTGTACGTGGACGTGTATTAGAGAATGCGTACGTTAGACTGACCCACTTACACTGTTAAGTGTCACACTATGTGGCGGTTGTGTAATTATCCTTTGGACCGGAGTCTTCATGGCATCATGGTGTGGATTATCATGCTTTGACACTATTGAGGTTTCCCTTAGCCATGGGGCGATCATGCGGTAGTGATTGGGTGTGATATTGAAGCATGCGGAGTATACATGTTTGGTCGTCTGCGAATCGCGTACCCTATCAGTAGGGTGAATATCCGAAAGGGCCTTCTTATAAGGAATATCTTACTCTCGTGAATCTTTGCAAAGTGGAAGTAAATGAGTTACTTCGAGAGAGTATGATATCCAGATTATAAGATACGGTCGTTAATGTTTGACACTCGACGTACGACCGTATGAATATTATTACAGCGATAGGATTGTAAGTTACACGGTAACTGTTTCACATGAAAGGTAGTAGTCATTGAATTTGACTCTTCCGATGATTGGGGGTCACGGTGTGTTGCTAGACGCTATCCCTTGATCTTTAGGCATGAAGGGCATTTTCATAATTTGCACTGTGTCTACGGCCAACATATTCGGAAGTCTATCGGGTCACACACATATGAACGTCTAGCCGGATTAAAATGTGGTTATAGATGATAACCAAATAAGGAAAGTTTATCTCGGGACTATAAAGGTTATAGTGGTAAATTAATATGGTGGTATTTATTTATGATGAATAAATAAAATACAAGATATTAATTATATTAATTAAAGAATATTCCGGAAGCCAATTAATGGCTAAAGGGGGGGCGCATGTATTAAGTGTATTGGATACACTTGGATTGTGCAATTTAATTAATAAGATTACCATAATATTAATATTGGATATTAATTGATTTTTAAAAAATAGATTTATGGTAATAAGATAAAGATAGTCAATATTAGATATTGACAATATCTTGAAAATATTTAATATAAGATATTAAATTAAATGAGATAAATCAATCTATGAGATTTTTCTTATTTTATTAGGAAAATGTTTACTTTCTCTCCACTCTACTCAAGACTTGTTCCCCAATGATTTCGGAGGACATATGGGGCGCCACCTCTATTATAAATATGAGGGGTTGGCTAGCTCTTTTGTACACCATAATTCCAAGAGTTCAGAATTCTTGTGAAAAATAGAGAGCTTCTTAGAGAGAGTTTTGAGAGAGAGAAAAGACCGGTCTAGCAGCCGGATTTTTCTAGTAGCAACCCAATGGTGGATTCCGACGGGTTGTTCGTGTGGACTAGCGGTAGAGGCCGAACGCTTGGGCGGCTCCGTGCATCGCTACTCTCCTTAGACGGTCAAAGCGTCGATCTTTCGGATCAACCAAGGTAACCACCGTCTACTAGCTTATTTGTTTATTGCTTAAACGAAGTCGATCTTTGGTCGATAGGAAATAAATTTTAAATTCCGATGCGTCCCCGCGTAGATTGCCTAACATTTGTACCTGGCATAATCAGGTTGGACATGTAATAGGACTTGAGATGGGGTAAGATTATCAAGAACAGGAGTAGGTAAGTCATTGATAATATGGACAGCTTGCTCAAAACTGTCATACCAGAATTTCAGAGGCATGGAAGACTGTGCAAGGAGGGTGAGCCCTATTTCCACTATGTGCCTATGCTTTCTCTCTGCCCGACCATGTTGACCATGTGCATGAGGACAAGGGTGCCTAAAGGCTATGCCATGTTGTTTTAAATAAGACTCAAAAACTCTATACTCACCACCCCAATCAGATTGGAAACACTTTATAGTTGTTTTAAACTGATTTTCTACAAGCTGTTTGAAAGTGACAAAGGCAGATAGAGCTTTAGATTTGTGTTTTAAGGGAAATATCCAGGTGTACCTGGAGTGATCATCAATAAAGTGAATGTAGTACTGATAGCTAAAGTTGGTAACAACAGGAGCAGGACCCCACAAATCAGTGTAAATAAAATCTAAAACAGATGCAGCATGAAAAGAAGACCTAGTATAAGGCAACACATGCATTTTTCCAAACTTACATGCTTCCCAGAAGTCAATATTGTCATTCGAAAAAAGGACATTACAGTGATTCATAACAGATTTCAAAACAGTTTAAGAAGGATGTCCAAGCCTTCTATGCCAAATATTCAAGTCTTTCCCTGAACTAGAAGAACATACAAAAGCAGTACAGAGATTGTTATTGGAAAATGGGGAGGTCTTGGATTGAAGGGAGGTCTGACAGCTTGAACTCTTGGTGACTGGAATCTGATACAATCCATGACTAAGAGCTCCTATTTGCAGCAGTTTCCTTGTGTCCTTGTCCTTAATATAAACACATTTATTATCAAACTCAATGACAACTGGATAATCATTAGTCAACTGTGGGACACTAACAAGATTTTTTTGTCATGCTAGGAACAAGAAGAGAATTTTTTTAAGTGTAAGGGTGTGCTATTAGCGGGAAGGACACAGATTCCAGAATTAGATATAAGAAGAAGCTCACCATTACCAACAACAAGATTGTCTGAGCCAATGTAGTCACCAGTTAGATGAAGGTTGTTGTCCTTAACATAAACACATTTATTATCAAACTCAATGACAACTGGATAATCATTAGTCAACTGTGAGACACTAACAAGATTTTTTTGTCATGCTAGGAACAAGAAGAGAATTTTTTAAGTGTAAGGGTGTGCTATTAGCGGGAAGGACACAGGTTCCAGAATTAGATATAGGAAGAAGCTCACCATTACCAACAACAAGATTGTCTGAACCAATGTAGTCACCAGTTAGATGAAGGTTGTTGATATCTGAGGTCACATGATTAGTTGCCCCACTATCCATGTACCAGGCAGGAACTGCAGGAGTTTGAGGTCCAGCAACCATAGTTGAGGCTTGTTGTTTGGATCTATTACCAGCACTGGGAGGAACAAAATCTTGTTCAAACTTGTGCCAACATGCTGTCACAATGTGACCTGTCTTACCACATAGTTGACATATAGGTTTATTACCATTATTGCTTGTGTTCCTACCACCTCATCTTCCCATATTGCTCCTGCCTCCTCTGCCTCTATTATTAGTCCCTTGTTGATTAAAAGATCTGGATCCAGGTGAACTAGGCCTTTGATTGAAGCTGCTAGCAAATTGGGCAGAGGGGCCATTAAGAAAATCACCAGTGGGGTTATTAAACCTTGCCAATAGTCTCTCATGTATCAAGAGTTGAGACTGAACCTCTTGCCAATTCATAGCACCAACCCTAGCTGTGAAATTCACAATGGCAGCTTCATGTTCTCTCTCAAGGCCTCCTAGGGTAGCCAATATCAATTCAGACTTGGATATGGGATAACCTGCAGCAGCAAGATTGTCAGCATAGGACTTCATTTGTGCAAGATAGTCTGCCGTAGATTTGGAGCCCTTAGTAGCCCTAGTCAAGGCACTTTTGTATTCCAGCATCTTGGCTTCAGTTTGGCTATTGAACAATGTTTCAAGTGTAACCCAAATTTCTTCAGTTGTGTTGCAACCAACCAGCTCTTGTAAGACCTGTTCTGTCATAGATCCAAGCAGCCATCCGATTAAAAGTTGATCTGAGAGATTCCACTCTTCAATAGTTTGAGATCGTTGATACGGTGAAGGTGAGACCGAGAAGAGAGAAGAGTTCAATCTGTTTGAGACATTGTCTCTAAGAATATGCCCCTCTAATCTATGTCCTCGGATAATTAGGCAACACTATAGACTTCCACAAGAGATAATTGGACCTATCTAGTTTAACATTACAGGTCTAGTTCATATTACTGGTAAAAGGCATTGGAGACAAGACAATAGAGCTCAGATTTCCCAGGTTTCCGGCAACCGGAGTTGGTGGTAATCCAGTAAAAAAAGGCGGTACTAAAAGTCCCAAGATTCATACCAGTAGGCAATGGATTTCCTTGCATGTAGCTGAAAGGCATGAAGGGTCCTGCGCTGAGGTCGATGTGTGGTGCCAAACTCGGTGGGTTGGTGATCGGCAAAAAACAGGTGGAGAGTCTAACAGTGACACCAGAAGGACTTGAGCTTCCAAAGACCATGTTTGTTCCATCTGTGGCTTGAGTGTTTCCTTCTCCGATGGATGGAGCAGCTGTTGCTGCAGGAATAGCGGAAGTCGGAGCTCCGGTGGTCATCTTACGCTGGCATTATCCAGGCTCTGCTACCATTAGAAAGTTTTAGATAAGATGGATAGTGATATTTCATTGCTAGATTCTGTGGTACATACCACATATTAATGGTACCAACGGTTACAGGCTGAATGCCACATGGCATTAGTACAATTACTAAAACACCCTCAGCAGTATTAAACAATTACACATACACTCTTAACTCTTAATTACGTACTTAACATTCAGCGTCAACCAAAAGAGGATTCCATGATTTATGTGCACCTTGGGACAACTAGGACGAAAGTAGAAACTAAAAATAAAAGGAAGAATAAGCGACACAGGGCAGATGGGGTTGCAGCAAGAAGAGCGTAGAAAACACTCTTCGGGTATTACTTGATGACAAGAAAAACATGTATGGATCCTGACTCTGCAGTTAATATTTTCCTTCCCATCCGATTTGAGGTCAATTTTCTCTCTCGATGATAGCTCATCGGAGGATGAATGCCTTGAAAAGTTAGGAGACCCGTAGTGTGGGCTGGGCTCGCCAACAGCGTGACTCCGCTTTCTTCCCGAATCTGCCGCTTCGGCGTCTGTTCATTTCGGATTAGGGCTTGAGACCAGGCGCGATGAGGACACCCACGCCTCGGCGTGAGTCTTAATTCCAATTTGTGCGATTCTATGTTCTTGTTCCAAAGAATTATGGTGAAGAGACAAAGGATGTCGAGAAACAAAGGGCTCATCGAGACATTCGAGAGGGATGAGGTACCACTCATAGATGGGTAGCCCAATTCAACTCCATGGTCATTTATGAGGCTTTCCGGACACAATAGAGTGGGCGCCCAATCAATCGAGATTTAGATGAATGCGGTAGATGTAAAAGAAATTTTATATAATCATGATTTTTGTGTAAAAAATAGAGTATCTCTTGCAGGTGTTATTTTTCTTAAATCTTAATGTTGAAATCTCTAATAAATAATTCATATTATATACACTATGTGTATTATTTGCCCTTCAAATTTTCATTTGCCAATATTATTGCCTCTACCCAAGATCATGTGTCACATCGGTGGCATGAGATGACCATCCAAAACATTGTAGGAGGTAGAGATACGGCCGTCCGTCACAACAGAATATGTGGCAACTTTGTTACAACCTTCATAGTTAAAGAGAATCTGCCTTAAGAACACTTGCATTTGATTCACTTAACGAATTCTCTATTTACAGTTATAAATAAACATTTTTTTAATTTACGGAATCTCTATTCAAGATTAAATGCATTGAATTCTCTATTTTACATACGAGTAATGATAGAGGCACAACGGTTGTGTCACAACGAGTGACACAACGGTGATCTCCACCGTTGATCGTGTTAGATTTATATCATTATCAATTTAACTCATTATGATCAACGGTGTATCACTTCGTTAATGAACTGCATGCAGATTGTCATCTCATCATTCTTTTTTATAATAAGCAAACAACAACAAAATGAGATATCAATGCCGAACAAATTAGAGAAAAATTATGGTGCACAATAACTACCGCACAAAAACTCTTCTCAAAAAATTAACCTTTGAGTCAGCTGGAAAAATTAATACTTTATGATGGTGAAACGATTGCAATTGGAGTGGAAGACTTTCTGGCTATCGGTGGTGGTGGCTGGCCGGTAGCACTTCTTTTTATTTGGAGATACTGCAACACGACGGTCTCCTTTAATGTCCAATGCTTCCTCAGGTGGCATTTGCAAATTATCTTTCTGTGCAATAATTCAGCTTCACAGTAACCTGACGTCGTAAAGCTCTCCTTGCCTTCTTTCCGGGAATTAATATTGCTTGATCCAATAGTTATAGCTAAAAACCTAAATTTAATTATTATGCAAAATATATTCTGTATGAAAAAGAAGAAGAAGATTAAAAAGGGTTTTTACCTGCAGATGGAATAGAAGTTAAAACATAGATAGCAAGAAGAATATTGACTGCGACCAGCATTGTTACATTGATAGCCATGAAAATTGATAGCAAGAAAATGCATGGTGGGATACCTTGATATAAAAAGAAGAAGCTTAATTAGCAGTTGACCTTTTGCATTTGGTAATACGTCTATCTTGGGATAATCCAACTTGAACTTAAACTAGATTAGAGCATCTCCAACCGTTCCCCCATTTTTTCGCACCATTACACCAAAATGGTGTAAAATTACACCATTCTTTTCCAACCATTCTACACCAAATTTTACACCAAAAAGAATATTCCAAGAATATTCCAAATTTGTGGCTGATTTTGTCACACCAACAAAATGGGTTTTGGTGTCGGGTTACCCGACACCATTTTTGGTGCAAAAAGATGGTGCAATGGTGCAATGGGGGAAAAATACACCTGGTTGGAGGCAACCCCATTTCACCATTTTGGAAAAATGGTGCCGGGTCTTGCTGCGTTGGAGTTGCCCTTATATGATAACAATAGTTTAATACACTGTATAATTAAACAATACCTAACGTGCCATGAAAACTAATCTTTCCTAATAATGTTTTTAATAAATGCATCAGCAATCATTTTATGGTGGATTGAAGATGTTACGCGGCCAGATAGATAGCACATAGGTTTTGGCGAAACTGTTGATTCTTCCGTGGCATGTATCATTACATGTGACCAATAGGTCATCAAACCGTAGAGAACATAGGATCCTTGAGCAAACCTAAATAACGATGTATATGAAGCTGATTGATGAAAACCCCACTTCAACATTTGGCAGGTTCAAACCAGGCTCAATGTGCTTTTTAAGGCCATCTATGGACTTCACCGGTTTGCATACGTACTGAGGCTTCTGAAGATCTTCAAATCTTTCAGGTTGGGCCATGTAAACTACTTCTGTTAGGGGTCCGTTGAGGAATGCATTGTTGATATCCACTTGATGGATTGCCCAACTCAAAGTCATTTCAAATACAAGAATAACATGAATGGTAAACACCTTTGCCACCGGACAAATGGTCTGAGTGAAATCCAACCCATAGTTTTGATAAAACCCCTTGGATATCAGTCTTGATTTGTGTTATAACACGGAGCCATCAAGACTCAGCTTAACTTTAAATACCCAACTACTTCCAGCTACATGTTGATAGGGTGAAGCAGGTACATTCCAAGTTCTATTCTTACACAGACGGCCATGTATTAAACTATCATATCATTCTTCCAAATTCCAATTGGGTCAGTTAAGAGCTTTGGAAACACCGGTAGGTTCAGCAGGATATATAGAAGGAGGTTGTGTCTTTGATAGAGGCACCGTAGGTTTTAGGTTTAAAAATTCCACTCTTGAATCTAATTTGTATATGATAAGTTGATTGAGGAGTTGGTCTAGGCTGAGGTGCATGCCTTAGGGGTGAATGTAAACTTGAAGGTTATGGAGTTGGTGTGGTAGGTGATGCGGGACCATTAGGTGTTGAGGGCTCACTAGTTGGCTCATTACAGGAAGGTAAAACTTGGTCAAATTCAATGTTGGATTGGGGAGTTTCCATTGTAGTCCAAGAGGCAGTATGATGTTCAAGGCTTTCATTTTCTTTGCAAAAGGGAAGGCGGATGAGTTTGCGCCAAATTATTTTGGTACTTAGTTGGATAGAAGAGGAGTTGAACTCAAATAATAAAGAAAAGAGTTAAAGACAAAATCAATGACAAGTGAACTGTGTGGTCAAGAACCAAACCCTTGTTTAAAGAGAAAGTTAGATTTATCAAAGACAACATCCCTAGATACGTAGAGTCTGCCAGTCTTATCTAAACACTTGTATTTTTTATGTGACTAAGTCCAAGGTAGACACATTTGCTAGTATGAAATTGAAAATAGTGTTGTGATATGATAGGGTCAAAGATTAGGGTAGCAGGCACAACAAAAACACCCTAAAGAGTGTATAATCATGTTTGGCCTTGAAGATTTTTCAAATGGAGACCCATGATCACAAATAGGGAAAAAAGAGTATTGAAATCAACTTGATGTTTAAATTTTAATTTATTTTTGTAGGGTGATAAAGTAATTAACGTCCAGAAGTTGATTGCACTAGTGTACCATATCCATGCCAGGGCATGTTCGCAGATGATGACTTATATGTAGTAGGGTACTTTGGTGAAAAGATGATTTGGGGGGTTTTGGTAATAGGGTGGAGGAGGCGAGTGGTGGTTAGGTAATTTGATAATGTGGTGTATGTACATCATACAAATTATTATCTTATATGTTAATGATTTGTTGGATATATGATACTGCTAATATGTATGCTTTTCATTTGATATATATTTGAGAATGTCAACATTCATCATATATTTACGTTGAATGTCCAAATTTATTATTATTTCATAAATTCAAATAACCCCGTGCATGGCACGGGTTTTAGGCTATTAGCCATATATATATACACTTACGGGACATTCTGGAACTATGGAGATAAATACAAATAATCTTAATACACATTTTTTTTCCATTTTTACCCTTCAAATTTATGTTTTTTTGCACTCGTTGATTCTGACCGTATTTCAGACAGAATGTTAAAAGTATTCTTAACTCAATTTTAGTCAGAAAGTCTTTATGACCTATATCTATTATAAACATTCAAATTCTGACTCGAATTAAATCAGAATAATCATCGTTTTCTGACTCAAATTGGGTCAGAATAATTTGCAATCACGTTGATTCTGACCGAATTTCATACAGAATGTTAAAAGTTATCTTGACTCAATTTTAATCAGAAAATCTTTCTGACCGGTATTAGGTATGGAAAACATTCAAAATTATGACTCGAGTTGAATCAGAATAATCGTTGTTTTTTCTGACTTGAATGTGGTCGGAATAATTTGTTGTGTGATGTCATTTTCAAATTTCTCTTAGAACCTACTCATGATCGAGTCAACATCCTTTCAAATAGTAACGTTAAGCCATCTATCAAATATGATTCGAGTCATCTGACCACACAATTAAAATTTGTAAAATAATTTAGCCGTAGATTTCCAAATTTCTCTTAAATCCTACTCATGAGTGGGTCAGCATCCTTTCAAATACTAAAATCAACTCATCTCTTTCTTTCTTTTTTTTTTTTTTTTTTTTTTTGAGGGGTATCTCATTTCTCTTTTTCATCAAAAACGAAAAACAAAAAACAAAATAAGGGAAAAGAAATCTCACCTCTCAAATACAATGGATCTAACCCCGCAATAAAATATTAAAATAACTTTACAGTAGATTTTTTTAAAAAAATTTCGATAATTTCTATAAACAGTTATACGAGACATCCCTCCCCACGAAGGCCCACTTCACTCTTTATATTCCAAGTAGTGTAGAATCCCTTCGCACTCGAACCTTGTTTTTTTTTTTTTTTTTTAGAACAACCGCCTTGTTTTTATCGCCTTGTTTGTTCTTGTGACAGATTGAGACTGATATTTGCAGGGTATTTTGAACTTTTAAGTCTGAGATTAGCTTCTGAAACTTCTTATCCGGCTAGTAAGATTTCGAATTTTTTTGTTTTATGTCTCCTCTTAACGCACTTCTTTGTTGGCTTCAGATATATATATATATATATATATATATATATATATATATATATATATATATATTTTTAAACCATCTTGCTGGTTTTGTTTTGTTCTTTTAATTTTATTATTTTTGTTTGTGAGCGCTTGATTTTTCAATGAGTCTGCAGCATGCAGTCATTTTAACAACCCATCCGGTGGCCGTTCATGTTTATTTTTTCCAAACGTAAATGAAGGAAATATTGTACGTCATTTTTTAACATTAGTCTGTCGGCTTGGTGGAGATTAGATGTTAATTCTCGTAGACAAATTTGTTTTGGGAGAAAATAATAATTGGATTTTTCAAGGACTTGTTTGAGTGAAATAACAAGGAAAAGTTGAGGGATGGTAAGGGCCATTCTGTTGTGGTTTTGATGGGTGAAATTCCTTGGAATGGCTTTTGTAGGAAGGTTGATTTCATTTTTTTGCATATTTTTTTAATCAGGATGATTGGGCTGTGTTTGTGTTTACACTGATTTTTTTAGGGGACTTTAATTATTGAATTTTTTTTTTTTTTTGGATCGGCGCCCTTTAATGCACTAATTCAATGATAGCTTCATTTTCTCAGAATATTCACAAAATGAATTAGTTTCTGGATGTCTTTACATTCTCCTGTAGTAATTGATGTATGTATCAATGTTCTTCTCTATTTTGTGATCGTTTCCTGTTATTAGTTTTATTGCATTGACCCTGTACGGGTTACGAATGACGACCCTGTAGTTTTGTCTTTCGTAATCTCAAATTCATGCTAGTTCAAAAGTGAACTGATCCCTTTTCCCCATATTTTTCATGTGATACTTAGTTTCATAAACTGACTTTTGATGTTGCATTTGGCAGCGGCAATACCGCCTTGAATCAGATCAAAATGAGTGATGCAGGGGGTGATCATAACATTAATAAGAACGAATGGGATGATCCTTTTTCCCGTCGGCTCCTAGAGATTTTATCAAGTCAATTAGAAGTGTTGTTGCGAGTAGCAATAGAAAAGATTGTTGACCTGGGGCTGGGGTACACAAAGGAATCAGCTGAGCTGCTCATTTTGAGAAGCGGTCTTTACCACGGTTTTAAAGATGTAACGTCAAATGCCGTGGAGGGTGCCATTGCATTTGTGAGGAACGGAAAGCAATCAGTGCCTGTAATATTTAATTTACGCGAATTGATTGAATCTTGCCTGATTGAAATGATATATTTAGTGCGCAATTGTAAGCCATGTGCTTCAGTTTTGAAAGCAATGTGGTGCCTCCTTTGTGTGATCTCAACTTCTGGCATGCTGTTGCATTGTCGAGTGATCAATTAGGTACGGTTTCAATCGAAGACATCTCATCTGTTTTGTCTGAGGAGAATGGTCTTAAAGAAGATTTTAATGAAGCCTACTACTCCCAGAACATTTCGAAACTCATGTATTCCAAGAAACCTGTTAAAAGGGAACTTCAATCTCCAAACATGAACGATTTTTGTGCCCGTAATGTCTCCCGAGAAGAAAGTTCACTTGCCCTGCAGAATGAAATCAAGTGTTGGACAGATTGGGCAAACGAGAAGGTGATGCAGGCTACAAGGAAGCTTGTCAATGAGAAGTCCGAGCTGCAAATGTTGAGACAATGGAAAGAAGCGCGAGCTAAATCAATTCAAACATACGAGGAAAGTATCAGGAAGCGGCTCTCCGAGATGGAACATGCAATGTCTGATGCAACAGCCCGGACTAATACTGCTGATTTGGCTGTTCGCAAGCTTCTGGATAAGTACTCTGTATTGAAGAAAGAGGTTGTAGCTGCTAAAATAAAGGCAGACAGTAGTGCCTACGAGCTCCATGAAGCTTCCAAGAGAGTAGAGGAAGCTATGGGAAAAATCCGATCTACTGACCTGTTAAAAGTTGCTTTGCAGGAGGAGTTTGCTGCTTTAAGACACCGTAATTCAGACCTGCTAAGACAGCTGAAGATTTCAAGAGGCCGAGAAGAGCAGCATGAGGTACGGATCATAATATAGACTGTATTTATTCCAATATCTTACCGTGATAAACTCCTTCAAGAATAAAAGGATGGTTAAAAAACCGTATATTGTTGGTCTAGACATTCATATGTTAACCATATAGATTTAAAAATGGATGTTATTTTTTCAATAATCTTGATTTGACCATGAACCTAAGAACATAAACTGGTTAGCAATCTGTATACTTTAGATTTAAGTATAAGCGCGTACATGAAGCCTAAAATGTCTTGACCTTCCACTAAAACTTGTAATCTATGAAGGGCATATGAAAGGGAGCCCTAAATGGTAGGTAAAAGGTGTTGGCTTGTGAAGAGTTCACAGGTTCGAACAGCAGAAGCATTATATAGAAAAAAATGTAAACTGATCTCACCCTTTATATTAGAAAATGATTGGAAGCCTCTGGAAAAGTCCATTTTTTGCTGTATATTCACCCTTTATGTTAGAAACAAAATCTAGTTTTTGTTGTATACTCACTCCAGTACACATGCTTAAATTGGTATTCATTTAGTGGAAGTCCCAAGATGTTGTCCAAGTATTATACATTTACTTTTGTAATTGAGAGAAATTTTGAAAATGTCCATTTTTGAACAAAGAAGAAACAAATATCTTCCCCATTTGAAAGTATGCTCGTTTGATTCTTTATTGCGAGTATGTTCAAACTCGTAGATATAGGTCAGCACAAGTAGGGGAAAATGGCTACAAAAGAGGTATCTAAGAGTAATCCCATATTGTAGCATTATTATAGGCATGATTGACTAGTGGATTTTTTCAACTCAACTTTAAGATCGTTAAGATCCGGCTTAAGTAGTAGTTTAGGAAATTTGCAAATCCATAGTTGTACTTGCATTTGTGTCTTGTTTCCATTTTTTCTCCTTCCTATAATTATAATACTAAATATGTTAGATTTCAACTCCGTTAACACATAGATGTTAACACGGTTTGACAGGGCTTCTGAAATACTATCTGATTCATGATCATTGTCCTTTGAGATTCATCTTTTGTGATGATCATAGTAGTCAATGTTTCGTTCCTGGCCTTTGAAATGTGTCAGATGTTTTGGCAGGAAACTATTTTACTTTTGTAGAAGTTCTTTTTGTACTGTTTTAGGAAATTTTTTCGAATACAACCGTTGCATAAAAAGTTGTGCCAAAGTGGCCTTTCATTTTTACTCTATTTCACATTGTAGATGTATATTATGTGGAAGAGGGTAAAAAATGGAAGGGTGTGATGAATGTCAACCTTGCTACAACCATTGTATCATGTTTTTACTATAAAATGCCTCATGTTTTCGAGCTTAGATAAAAAAAGGTACAATAAATATGCATGTATCGTAAAGTATGGAAATAAAGAAAAGCTAGAAATATGGAAAGAGGAAACAAAGTAGTCATTCTATTATATCTCTGACAATATTGGAAGAATTTAGCTATTAGGGAAAGAATGTTAGCTTTTTGTTTATCTAGTTCATTTAACCCTTAAAAGTAGGGTAGCACACTTGCAGCATGTTGAAACTTGCATATGCCATACACTTATTCCATGGTCGTTTTCCTTCGATATACCTGGCTGCTTAGGTCTTTCATCGTGATAATCTTTGATGCTCACATACATTTAATTTATATTTTAGAATTTTGCATATTTGACGTTACACATTTCTGTATTTCATTTTGAATAACATAAAGAAATTTTCTCGTGTGACCTTCTAACCTTAAGATGGAAAAAAAAAAATTAATTTTAGGTCCTCAGGAAGCGAGAGGAAGCAGAAAAGCTTCAATACCATGAGGATGCCATGCGGAAAAGGAGTGAAACGGAAAGACTTAAAGCTGAGTCAAAAGAAAAGGAACTTAAAATGAGAGAGCAGGTGGAAACCTTACGGAGATCATTATCCTCTGAGTCTCCAAGGGTACAGGTTGAGAGTGGCGAGGGGACAGGAGGTTTCAGTAGAAGGTCAATAGAAAACCTGAAAACATCTTCTTCGCAAAATACTGAGGCTGCCAAAAGATTGATGACGAGGTTCGAGGCAGACAGCATGACACTAGAGAGAGAGTGTATCATCTGTTTGTCTGAAGAAGCCCGGGTGGTTTTAATACCGTGTGCTCATCAGGTGCTTTGTTTACAATGTAGCGTCGTCCATGAGGAGCAGGGCATGGCTGATTGTCCTAAATGCAGGAAAAGGATTTTGATGCGCATTGCTGTTCGGTATGTGGATAGTTAGGAGAAGAATCCATAGGAACAAAGTGGGGGACTAATAGGGCATTTGGGAGAAATCCTCTCAGTTTTGTATTTGCTTGTAAACAGAATATGATATAATGCACCAGCTTAGATTCTCACTTATGCAACATCTTCATTCATGTAGAGAAATGGTACACATAATACATCATAAGAGAATGACATGTATCCAGTAGGTTGTTACTTAAGAATATTCTCTTCTCTCCTATCTAAATCTAGCAAATATCTAGTTGATAATACTAGAGGGGTTTTTATTCACACCACAACAAGTAAATATCTAGATGATAATACTACCGAGGCTTTAATTCACACCACAATTGATATATTGGTGTCCCACGTCTAATGGTGAACCACACCATTTTCACAGAATCGATCATGAAAGTCAAATTTATGGGCAACATGTGGTTTGACTTTCATATGGTCGCATGTTGCCAACATATCCGACTTTTACAAAGTCGATTTTATTATAGTCTTGCGTGTAATGTAGTCAGACAGGATTGAATCGTTGTGGTGCAACACTCAAAAAAAAAAAAAAAAAAAAAAAAAAAAAAAAGCCGATGCATAATTTAGGACCACATTGACATTATTACTACTATTTGGTGCCACACTTTCTCCTATTATCATAAGCACTATGAATTTTACTTGGACCAAATTTTATGGGCCTTTAGGTTATCTGTAGCAAAAACCATATATGATATTCTATCTTTAAAATAAAGATAAAAATTCAAATAGCTCTCACAACAAAGTTTTTATCTCTATTTATTTCCTTATTTATTGGGTTATGAACAGTGTATCCCTGCATTTGATGATGCACTATTCACGTCCCTAAACATATGCATCTGATGATCACTATTCACGTCCCTAAACATATTTAATCATAAAAAATTATAGGTTATAAAAAATTATAGGGATAAGAATAGAGATACTGGTGGAGTGAAATAATAAATATTAATGTGTATGAATAGAGTTGTGAAGTAGAATATATATTATTTAATATTATTTGAAATGTTATAAGGATAAGGATAGAGATGCTGTTGTGGATTGTTTTGAATTGAGATGTAAAATAGGGAAATTTATTATATTAAGGATAAAATATGGTGTTTGTCCCTTAAGGCACCACACTAAATCTACCGTTGCATGTGGTGTCCTTTATAGATTTAGTGTATTACTTTTAAAAGCCCACATTTTTATAACTACATCCATTTTAATACTATATATATAATTACAATTTGGTCCTTCAATTTGTTAATCACCCTACTTGTGCACCACATCTTTACCCCTTAAAACCAAAACAAAAATAATATATAACATCAACATATGAAAGCATCCCAGTTATGAATTCCAGAAAAAAGGCCAAGCTATTTGCTGACAGGGATTTTATTAGGGTAGGCATGAATTTCTGCAGGCACAGTTAACTGTTTCAATAGATTTCAAAGTACAATTTGTCAGGTGGTCATAACCAGTGATACTAAATAAAATGCTCAAAGCTTTGAAATGACTCCATTGTTGCAAGGCTTTGCCAATACTCCATTTCCGTTTTCCTTCGTATCTGAGTCACCGGAACTTGGAGGAACATCTACAGCTGGCGAACAGTTAAAAAACCCGTGAGGCTGCACCACCAATAACCAACAAGATCAGTTATTTTCCTCGCATTTTTCTTTCGATTTCAGAAAATGTTAACCAAGATGCTACATGAATCCATGATTTGAATACCATGGTTATGCATTGAAAGTAAGAAGTTAATGTGATATGAGCATAATGTAAGTCATACCATTAGCATAAAGCCGATGCGTTCCACCGGCATCACTGGCCAATCTTCAAGGCGAGGAACATGGGTTATACCGAAAACATACCTGATGCACACAAAAAGCCATCTATCAGAAACAAGCTCATATAGATATATAATAAGATAAAACTGCTCGTATGACACGACCATTATTTGAACCTTTGTAGATAGAATGCGGATGGGCATCAAACTGCTCCTTCATCAGGGCCGGCCCTATAGTGAGGCCAGAGAGACCGTGGTCTTAAGCCCAACGGTGCCGGGAGGGCCCAACGGTACATGTTTCGCTAAAAGAAAAAAAAAATTATGTGTAGATTCAATCCGATCCAACCTAATATAATATTTTATTTTATTTTTTGATAAAGGCCCAAATTTTTTTTACTCCCTTCATGAACTCCGGGCAGGTCGAACCCCGTTTCGTTGCGATAACATTAATTCGTTCGGCAACTCGTATACAAGAGATTACAAAAAATATTTATGAAAAAAATATCTAACAAAAGGTCCCAATAAAAAATTTTACTTGGCCCAAAAGACTACTTTGTAGGTATGTTTTGATGCTATCAATTAATTGAATTTTGTATTTACGGATGTTAAAAATGCGATAAGTATGTTTTTCAAAAAAAGAAAAACAACTTCAACTAAAAGACCCAATTCGGGAACTTGGCCCTTAAGCCCAACATATGCCAGGGCCGGCCCTGTCCTTCATATGTGTAATGTGTGTCAAATGGGAATGCATTAAGGTAAAGCGATAAGGTTTAGGACAAACTGACCAAAGAACTATGTCTGTCTCTTCAAGTGATCGATTCTGTTTCACCCATGTAGACAACCCTTCACCGATACGCGGATTTTGGTTGGGAAACTCTCCACCTGGAAACATCTCTTCCTTTGAGTAAGGAGTGACCCAAAGATTGTGTTTCAAGAAAGAAGCTCTTCTCAAAACTTTTGCTTCAGACCCAGCAAGAGGTAAGCAGTTTGAACCGGGCACGAGTTTGTATCCCGTCAATTGCCCTGTACGGTTCACTGCTCTCGTGTTCCTGACCTGCACAATGGAAAGAACAAGAGAACACAACACAGATTCTCTTAAGTCATTTTATGAGGGAATTGTAGAATATCGCTTTTAGCTTAAGCGGTATTAGAGAAGGAAAAGGTTGCAAGGACATTACAATCCAGTGCCTGGCAGTTAAAGGATTGCAATCACGCATTGCATCCAATTCAGTTCTGAGCAATTTCTCCTCGGGATAAAATGCATTATTGTGAATGTTGTTTTCTCCTGGTTCTTCAATCTTCACGTTCAGCTCCACAACCTACAACACCGGGGAAATGGGAAGCTATGTTTGTGAAGATCCAAACAAAAAGTAATTATGTCAAAAGATTTACGTAATTCTACGTGAAAAGCAAATCATAAATGTAAGCATCCCTCTAATACTTTGGAGTTCCGATGTCTCACAGGCTAAAATATTCAGCACAGCTATAGCCTCACATGACGCCATAGCATCCTTTTGATACTTAAGAATTCTGATGTCTCATAAGCAGGAAAAAGAAAATTAGAAAATACATATCCTCACATGACACCACCAAATTATGTTTTGTAACAACAGCCTAGTCGTTTCCAGGCAATAAACACGAGTTAATTGCTTCATTCATGCAAACTAGTTGAAGCGGGCAGGAACGAGCTGAAGACATGACACGGAATACCACAGATGAAGCTGAATTCTCCAAAGCTGTTCTTTTTTACTATCCTTTCAAACATGCCCAACAAAGACTATGACATTTAAGGCATAACAGCAGATACACAAGAATTAAAAAAGCTAATTCAAGAGGGGGAAATATAAGGAGGAAAGGGAGAAGGATCAACAGTTTAGTAAAAATGGAAAGGGGTTTTAATCAATCCCAAAGAAGAGTCTTCTTAATGCATATATCATTAGGATTTAAGCACGGCCAAACATAACATAAAAATGTTTTGAGGACTCAAAAAATAATCTACTAAAAATACACACACACATTCAAAAAAAAAAAAAAAAAAAAAAACGGCTTCTATTGGCACCACGAAAAAACTTCGGGCACCATGATTACTACATGGTGCCACGATTATTTTTTCATAGGAAGGAACATCACTGATATTGACTTTTCTTCACTTACAGAAGCGTCACCGTGAGTGACGATAGTGGGCAACATTAGCTTTGATGACATTTCTTATGTATAACGAGCGTCAGTGGCAGTAACGTTTCTACCAACGCTAGCCTTGGTGACGTTTCTAACATGTGAGGTACTAAGAGTAATTTTGTGGTGTCGTGCAAAAGAAATAATCAAAGAAAGTGGTGCCCGAAGCAATAATGGGGTGCCAATTGAAACCCCCATAAACCAATATCAGTCAGACCTGATTATGTGCTTCTCCAGGCCTGCAGTCAACGGCCATATCCATGCGAGCAACAAAGAAGTGTTGGTGCACTGGTGCATACAGCCCTGGTGCAATATTTGTCCCATATTTTCGAATTTCTCCAGGTTGAAGAGCTCCTAGACTGAGGATACCGGTGAGCTTCACCTCAGCTTCGATTTTTCCATCCTATAATATGGCCCGTCATAGAGAAATACAAACAAATATCTCAATGGAAGCAGCAATATTAAACACGTCAAATTTAACTTTAAGATCGGACTGCTAGCGACTATACTTGGATGCAAACACGCAAGTACGGGATATGCAGGTGTGAGATTTATGACAAGTATTGGATAAGGGTGTTGAGGGGATACACTAAATATTAAAAGTATAGGGACCAAGATGTACATAATTAAAGAACTTCTAGTAGCTTTTTTTTGTTTATGGTGTTCTTTCTTCGTTTCACGCCTCTTAACATTAATTTATCGTGGGTTTTTTCCAATTGTCAGCATAATGTTTTATTTCATGCACCCGAGTTATGGACATGCATATCTGGATCATGTATCGAACTTTTTAAAAAAATAGTAAATATGCACCAAGCGAGTATTCTAAGTATCCATGTCGCAAACGTATCGGATAGGGGACTCTAAACAAAAGTACCAGTGCATCAGAGATTAATAAGTTAAGAGACTGCTAAAAGCCTCAGAAAGAGAAAGCACTGGGGGCATGGAGCACATAATCAAAAGAAGGCGAGTCCTCTGAAAAGGCAACAAGAAAATCAGAAGCATTTAACAGAGCATCTAACTAACCTGATAAAAGTGCCAAAAAAATGCGTACTCATAATTTGCGACAGTGCATACAAAAGAAACTGACAGCCGACGTGACCGCCGCACTTCTGCCAGGCCAGTCCTCCAGTCTTGATGCTTCCATAGGATTCCATGGTCTTCTTCGTGTAAGCAAACACAGTTTTCAGTTGTTTCAACACCACCCGTGAAATTAGTAAAGTGTGCATCGAAGTACTTTATAGAGCCCAAACAATCACATCCCTGCATAAATTGTTTAAACAAATCAATGACTGATGTCTGTAATTAATTAAGCCTATTTTTCCCAAGAAAACTGGAAATATTCGAAAATTATCTATGGGATGCTTCCTAACCTTCTTTAAAGAGTGAGCATTTTTACCAAGTCCGTCTTCCCCAGCATCAAAAGCATTCTTTCTATAATGGGGATCATTTGGATCTCCATAAGGAACAACCATTTCAACAAAACTTAACCTGTGGGCAACAGGTCTACGGCCTCTGTTACCATCGACGTACGCAACAGAATAAATGACCAGACCCTCCCGAGGGGTGAAACCAATGCGGAAATTCCACTGCCAAGAAGAAAATGGAGCTGAGATGTTTTCAATGTGTTTGACATCCTAAAGAAGCAATGTATATATCGATACATGACCAAGTACCTTCTGCCATTGAACAAAGTGCCCATCAACACGGAAACTTGGACCTTCTGGTTGAAGGATGTTTAGAGGTTTTACATCACTTCGATCAACAGACCCCCGAGTTTCACCAGACGTATAATTTCTCAAAGGATCAGGAGGTGGTAGGGGAACTAATTTCCGATCCTCAAACTCTATCACAACCATATTTTGCATGTCAACTAGCACATGAATCCCTTCTACTGGACGAGCATAACCGTTTTCCATTGGACAATCACTTTCAGTTCTGCAGAATATAAGTGGCTTAGCTAGCCTACGGTTTGGTGCATCTGCTTCGCTATGATAACCAACACACCTATGCATAACATCGAATTTTTCGTTCAATCTTCAAGGCAAAATGGTTGAGGAAAGAACCAAGAATAAATGACAGAAGAATTACCATGGATCGACCATCACTAGTTCCAAATCATCAATACCTCTCTTTTTCATTGCCTCCAGAAAAGGAGGGAACTCCTTCACGACAGCTTCACATTCGGCATATTCAACAGCATCCTGCAAGAACAACCATGAGGCATATTCACATTCTGCATATTCAACAGCATCAAGGGATTGAAACATCAACTAAACAGACTGTTCCGACTTAAATAATAATTAAAAATAATCAAATGGAGAAGAATGGTGGGTCGAGGGGGGATGAGGGAGTGGACCACCGATTCAGTTGTTTAATCATTTCCGTGAACTGCATACCATTGGTGGCTGCACATTTGGCACGACTGTTGATGAAATCACTTTGCCCCTATGGTGGCCGCCACGAGTCACAGCATGAACTTCTGATAACTCCACAATCCAGATGCTGGTTTCATTGCTTTTCTTGTTGTAAACAACAAGCCGGGCTTGCCTAGGAGGAAGCTTACTAGGAATTACAGGTCCACCTTTGGTTCTTGGCAGTAATGACGGTTGAAATGGAGGGAAAAAATACGCATCAGCTAAAGCAACCACAGTTTTATCCGGTTCAATCAAAACAACCTCAACAAATCGCATGCTATCCCTAACCTAAAACAAACATTAAAGTTAGGTAAAAACATAGAGGTCGAGCTGGAGAAAGCTAACAATGAAATAGAAATGCATATAAAGGGTAAAGGGCAATAACCTCAGGAGTTGCTCCAGCAGCTCTTACAGTGGCCACAGCCACTGAGATCTCAGCAGCAATTAAAGGGTCCAAAGGATGACGGCTTTGAGCTCTCGACATGCCAGGCAGTGCAGTGCCTAAAGAATCCAGATTCGGTTAAATTATTTGCATAAAAACACAATCTAAATAGCTAGATGTTGCGGTATCATTCAAAAAAGGGGGACTAGAATCCAGCAACCGGAATCTATATGATACTCAGACAGCTTGTAGCATTTCTGAGATCAACTCATCTTCATCACTTTCCAGCATCCCAAACCCTATATAATCCAAAGATCTTATCCAATTATCTTTATCCACCTACCAAGTTAATTTACTTAATTCAGTTTTAACATATTTTAATATGCAATCTTTGTTGCCCTCGTCCAAGAATCTAGGATACATAAATTTAATCAAAGGAAAGACTAAGAAATAAAGGATAATCTCCAAAACCTTAAAAGTGTTACTGGCTTTTTTTTTCTCGAAATAGGAAACGAAAACACAATGAAACCTCAAAAATGAAGTTAAAAAAACACAAGCCTATGCACCTTTAGTAGTGGTAATTGCAGTGGGATTCATAGAAGAGGAAGAATCATCAGTCAAAGCTTTAACAGAAGAAGAAGAAGCAGCAGCTTTGATCTCAGAATCAAGGGACGTCTTTTTTTCCTTAGTTGAGGCCATTGCAATGGGTTGGCTAACTCGCTGTAATTTCCGTTGCTGTCACTGTAAAAATACTGATAATTATGAAGATTGCTCTTCTTCTTTGACAATGACATACAGCAACAAAAAAAAAAAAAAAAAAAAAAAATTTTTTTTTGTATCCCCACGATATTTTGGTCTGCGTGTATAATAGGGGTGGAATGCGTTTGTATATATAGCGGTAAAGAGAGCCAACCACGAATTTTGTAGAATCGTTTATATTATTAGCACTATTATTTGCATCACACCCGCTTCTATTTCAATTTATCGATTGTATCATATTATTTTTATAGATTTAACATTCCTAAGTTGATTGTAGAGTAAAAAATCAACTTTCCTAGAGGAACTGACTTTGCAGGAAGTCGATTTTCGGTTTTAAAATCGACTTTCAAAAGGCCTATTCTACTGTAGTATACAGATAGTATAGTGCACCATTAGAGTCATTTTGATATAAATAAGTATTCTTTTTATTGTGCAGCAGAACTTAAAACTACCATGTTTATTTTATCAAAAAAAATAATGAAGTATATCAAGCAATCTTTTTGAAAGGTGAAATTTAAATCATTAAAATATAAGAAATTAGCGGATTCACACAACATCACAAATTTTGGAGTAGATTGTTATGTTGGATAATGAGAAGGAAATGATAAGAATTATATACTTACTATGAAACATTTAAAAGTGTAGGAACAATTGGATTTCTTAAGGGCAAAAATCGCAGAGTCAACCTATTATTACATACTTTTTTTTTTGGCTACAGACGAGGTCAAAAGACATAGGAAAAGAAAGCTAAAGGATAAAATCTAAGGAACTAGAGGCCCCTTAAGTCTTCAGTAATAATGGCTCCAATCTTTTCAGGAGGATCCTCAACTCTATCAATATCATACTGTTAGGAAATCTACGCGGGAACGCAGCGAAATTCAAAAATTTGATTTTCTTTTTCCTAAGATCGACTTCGTTTAAGCAATAAACAAATAAGTAGTAGACGGTGGTTACCTTGGTTGATCTAAAATATCAACGTTTTGACCGTCTAAAGAGAGTAGTTCTGCGATAGAATTTGCACAAGTGTTGTTCGGCTCTCACCGCTAGTCCACACGAAACACCATTGCGAATCCCATCATGGATTCTTATTGAAAACCCCGATTATTGAGACCGGCCATTTTCCCTCTCTCCAACTCTCTATAGGATCTCTCTATTTTACAAGCTAACTATTACTCTTGCAATTGTGATGATCAAAAGAGCTTGACACCCACCTCCTATTTATAGTGGTTGGGCGCCTTTAGTAGTAGAGTAGAAGAAAAAACTTTTCTCAATAAAATAAGGAAAATCTCCTAGATTGATTTATCTCACTTAATTTAATATCTTATATTAAATATTTCCAAAATATTGTCAATATCTTATATTGACTATTGTCTCGGATTTTTGTAATGAAAATAAACAAGTAATAAATTATAAATCCGGATATACCCTGTCACAGAGATCGTATTATAGAGTTAATCTGGAAATCGAATCACAGGGAATCGAGATTGGTCTAGTTCTTAATTTTTCTAAAGGTTGTCACGAAAAATAACTAAAAATGAAAACGAAGAAACAATAAACTGGACAGAGGGTTGTCAATCCAAAGCCAAAAAATATGATTACGAACCTAAAATAACTAATTCTATTCTATAAACTAAAACGAAAATAAAATTCTAAGCTAGCAACGAAGAACAAGGCACAATGATTCTTTCAATTAAGTTAACGAGGAACAAGCAATGATCCACCTATCTGGCAACTCTCAATTTCTACCCTAGATCGTTTAGTGAAGATTTAATAAAGATGTGGTTCACCTATCAAAGGTATGAATTCCTACTCTCGTAGATAATTCGCCTATTAATCTTTCATCTCTCGATCTTAAAGATTAACGCTTCCATAACAAAGGTGTAAGATTTCTCAATCTAGCAACCTAGATATTCAACCTAGCAACTCTCGTTATTTTTAGGTTAAAAATCTAATCTTTACTACGGTGATCTAAGTCTAACAACGATTTTCATCAAACGTTAAACATCAATAAGCAACAATCCATCGATACAATTGCATAATCAATATAAAAGCATAATAAAGATACAAGCTTTAATGAAACTCACAAAAACAATCCCAAAGTTGAGATCAAGATGTTGCAGAAACGGTTTCACATGCTTGCTCGAATTGGCCTCAGCCTCTACTCATCTCCAGAAAGACCAAATAAATAATAATAATAAAAATTAAAACGTGGCTCGGTCGACCGAGCAGGAGCACTCGGTCGACCGAGTGTGCCTCTTCTCGGTTTCTGTGCTGCAGCTTTTCTCCAGGATGAATTGTTCTTCGTTTTCTGCTGATGCCTCTCCTTTTATAACTTGTTTTGCCGACTTAGGGTTTTATTATTAGCAAGTCTAAACCCTAATAAATAAAAATAAAGATAATTCCAAGTCTATTGTTTAGGGCCAAATTATAGTGATTTTTATATATATTTTATGAATCAATTTCCCCCATATATGGATTATTTTCATAGATATCGGGCCTTATAGTCAAATATTGAGTAAATGAGGTTTTTAATGATTAAATATGAAAACGTATCGATTTTTATGTTTATTTGATGTTTTTATATTATTTTGGAAATTATTACGTTTTGGTATGTTTTTGATATTTGTAGATACCCAATTAATGATGGAAAAGATGATCCTAAAAGGCTAAATTCGAGATAGAAGAGGATCAATTAAAGATATGGAAGAATAAAAGAGATAAGGAAAGAAATAAATCAAGATAAAGATGGAAAAATCAAGAAATTCGATTTCAAGTCAATATGGAGCGCCCATCCAAGCGCATTTAGCGTTCAATAGTGGACAAAGCGTTTGGTGAAGTGAACGAGCGTCCTGAAGATATTTTACATTCGAGTCTCCAGACGCAAGTCGAACGAGCAGCGTTAACTCTCCGTCCAAGGCAAATGGACGGGCGTCCCATATTCAAACGAGCGTCCGCCGCCGCTTTGCCTAAACCGACTTAATCTTCTATTTAAATAACCGTCGCCCCAACCCTAAGGGCATCCATATTTTCTTCACATCAAAAAGAGAGCACACACGCATCTTGAGAGTTGAAGGCGGTCACCCGAGCCTTGTGCTCGGGTGAACCGAGGTTAGATTAGAGTAGATTATGTAGCTTTTCTTTTCGTTTCCATGGTGTTTCAACCATTGTATCCAAGACTATGTGAGTTCTCTTATGATTAATTTAATTCCAGCTTTTTCTTCATGACGCTTGATTTAGTTTGTATTTTTCTATGCGATTTGTATGCCATGTGAATTAGAATCGAAAGATTAGTTCACGATTGATGTTTATAATACGGAAGTTGCGCAAACGCTAGATCACCATAGAAAGATAGGGTTTTTAGCCGTTAATGATGACAAGTTAATGAGTTAGATTCCTAGGTTGTTAGGTTCTTTAAAAACGAGAGTTAATTGAATCTACACCCGAGTTTTGTTTGGTAAATCAGTCTCAACACTCGAAAGATGAGAGATAGATAATTGAATTCACTACAGTAGGCTTTCATAGCTTGAGAGATAAGTTCACTAAGAGATTAGGGATTTGTGTCTCGTGAAAGGGTGAAACCACAAACTGAATTAGAATCATGAGATTAACTAGAATTGAAATCACATAGGTTTGTATATTGGTTGTTTGATCCCATGTCTCTTAGTTTAGATTGTTTTTATGTTTCTTAGGTTAGATTTATCTTGATTGTTCTTTTACTGCTTTTATGTTTTGTTCTTTCATTCCTTTTGTTTATTCATTCTTTGAGTAACAATTGAGAGAGTTAATGAAATTAGATTCAACATCCCACTTCCTGTGGATCGACCCACTTACTTATCTCGCTTCTACTATCAACAACCCGGTATTCGGCCGGTTAGGAGTTAGTTTTGCAATTAGGTTAGGGTTTATAAATTTTCTTTTGTTTAGTGATGCAAAATCCCCAACATCTATCCTTTCTCGATCTTCCGGACGACGTCTGGTAGGGTGGACGCTGTTCACTTTAAGTAAATTTCTTCGAGTCGAGCCGAGCTGGACAAGACGCCTGTCCCATGCATTTAATCTTCAGTTAAACATCGTTTTAACTCCTTCCATGCCATATAAATGTACCTACAAGGTGATAGAAACATGCAAAATGTAGAACCATATATATTGATGGAAAACACCAATAAAACCACGTAACTAGCTCGATTTTGCACTTTAATGATTTCCATACGCATTCTTTCAATATTTCACTTAAACACCTAATTTTCTATAAAAATTAGTAAAACACGAAGGAAATTGTTACGAAATAAAGTCATATAAACCGTAAAAATCACCGTTAACAACTATCTTTATCTTATTACCATAAATCAATTTACACATGTGTGTAAATATATAGTCATTAATATCTAATATTAATATATGATAATCTTATTAATGCACAATCCAAGTGTATCTTATACACTTCAATGTGGCGCCCCATATAGCCAAATATTGGCTTCCGGAATATTCTTTAATTAATATAATACTATGATTAATTAATTTGCAAAATACATGTATATCACATATATACATAATTTCGAAATTTATATGTATCAATATACATATTTAATTAATCATCATAATTAATATCTTGTATTTAATTTATTCATAATAAATAAATACCACCATATTAATTTACCACTATACCCTTTATAGTCTCGAGATAAACTTTCCTTATTTGGTTATCATCTATAACCACATTTTAATCCGGCTAGATGTTCATATGTGTGTGACCCGATAGGCTTCCGAATATGTTGGCCGTAGACACAAAGTGTAAATTACGAAAATGCCCTTCATGCCTAACGATCACGAGATAGCGTCTGAGCAACACACCGTGACCCCAATCATCGGAAGAGTCAATCGCAAATGACTACTACATTTCATGTGAAACAGCTTACCGTGTAACTTACAATCCTATCATTGTAATAATATCCATATACGGTCGCGTGCGTCGAGTGTCAAACATTAACGACCGTATCTTATAATCTGGATATCATGCTCTCTCGAAGTAACTCGCTTACTCCCACTTTGCAAAGATTCACGAGTAAGACATTCCTTATAAGAAGGCCATTTCGATATTCGATCCCAATCACGGGATACGCGATTCCCGGACGACCAATCATGTATCATCCGCGACGCTTCAATATCATACCCAATCACTACCGCATGATCGCCCCATGGCTGCTAGAAACCTCAATAGTGTCAAAGCATGACAATCCACACCGTGATGCCATGAAGACTCCGGTCCAAAGGATAATTACACAACCGCCACATAGTGTGACACTTAACCGTGTAAGTGGGTCAATCTAACGTACGCATTCTCTAATACACGTCCACGTACAGTCCAAGTGTCTCTACACTTCGATAGACGAGATCTATCTCTGCCCTAAAGACAGAAGATATCAAATACGTGCTAGCATGTTCATACTATCAATGCCCTGTTTGATAGTACATCAGCCTAGAGACATTTAAGTATCAAACTTATTAAAGTGATTAGAAATCTCATTAACCATAATCGCCTATCATGGTTTCTCTATCACAGTTTAATACCAAGGATGTTATCATATAACAATTCATAATTGGTTCTTTAAAAGAACATATATATATGACAACAGAAAAGCCATTTAATATATGTATAAACATAAAGAAATAGTAGCAATGATCCGACCCGGTCAGATCCGGTCCAACCCGATTGGGTTTAGGACACTATTTCAACACATACCTAGCCTAAGATTCCTTTCCCACCATGCTCAATCTTCACTTGGAAGTCTTGTTAGTGTGATGAAGTCTAGTCTTAGCACTGTAGACCAGCTCTGGCCATATGATCAGTTGTCCTATTAGCTTCTCTGGGTTTATAGATAACTCTCACTTTGATACCAAACTCCAGCATAGCAGTTGTGTCATCAAGAATGGCAAGGTTGTCTTCACTTTTGTGCCTAATGTTGATGGCCATCACAAAGCCGATCATGAGTCGATTCAACCTCCAAAACGAGAACACCATACTCCTTGAAATCCATATTGCTTCTTTGATGGCTAACAAATTCAAAGAATGAAGATAGTATTCCTCCCATAGCTCCCATAAATCCTCTAATCCATATGCCTTCATGATCTTTGAAAACTCCTTCAACAGCAATTTGACCAACACCATATTAATCATCAATGTTAATACATCTTGCATCAGTATTCACTTTCACTCATCCCAAAGCAGGATGGGTCCAGGAGATCCACTCAGGTTCTTTCTGTTTCAAAGACAACAAAGTTAGACACGGTGGTGTTAATGAACTCTTTAGCACAGAAAAAAAATATAACAAATAGAATCATGAGTTCTGTTTCTTATATGCTCAAAAATAAAATGATTCATATCTTTCCATATATGTGATTTGATTCATGTTGAAAAAGAAACTTATTAAATTTATTTGGAGTCACTTGTTTATTTTTAGTTATTATTTCTTTTGTTTTAGTCTTTTATTATCTTAAATTGGTTAGATACTCTTTTATTTTTGTTATTATTTTTATTTATTGTTATTTTGTCTCACTTTGCTAAATTAACAATTAGTCTTGGATTTTGTAGCCTATTAAAGACAAATAGAGTCATTGTAACAATCACAACAAACATTATTGAGTGAAATTTATATTAAGCTTTTAAGTTTTTTATGAGTATTCTTATGTGGAATATTTGAATCATTAACTTATCAAGAATCTGAGCATACATTATGGCGTTCATATATCATGAGCATACCTCGTGGCGTTCATATACCAAGATTTTTACTTATATGTTATCTAAGAGTTGAGGTCATACAAAGGTTTATGGCGTTCATATACCATGATCATACCTTGTGGCGTTCATATATCAAGGTTCTTAGTTACATGTTATCTAAGAGTTGAGGTTATACAAAGGTTTTTAGCTACATGTTAGCTAAGGATCGCTCGTTTTATTGATACTTTTAAGTCGTTCGTTTATTGATACTTTTAATCGGTCCTACAATAAATTCGGATCTGATTCGTCTACGGATCACATCACGCAGATCGTATGTTACTTATTAAAGGTATCAAATTAAATATCCCTTCTATTTTTTTCTTTTCCTTGATTCCTTGTCTTTTTGTCCTTTCATTTAAAAAAAAATTTAAAAATAAAAAGTTGAGCTTGTTCTAGCGTTCCTGTTCTTTAAAAAAGTAGAAAAAAATTTATCCAGCCCTTAGTATTGTTCTTCCATACGTCACCTTCTTCCACAAATAAAATATATATATAAAAATTCGTTCCTGCTTTGACCCAAAAAAGTATATTACTTATGTTTTAGTTTTTTTTTCCTTACTTCATCTTGGTGCTGCTTTGCAATACAAAAAAAAAAACCTACGTTGTTTCTTTTTCTCCCCATAACCCTAAGAAACCTTCGGCCCTACAAAAAAAAAAAAGAGCCCTAAAACCAAAAACCCTAGCATCCTTATATAGGTTCTTAGGTCTTGATTGTTTCGGATGCTCATTATTTGGATTTGTTCTGCGATTTGAACTCTACACGAGGGGAGTATAAACGCAAGTGCTTGTGAGGGTATATATATATATATATATATTTTTGTTGAACTTCAAACATGTCGGAAGAGCACACCGAGGGAGAGGAGAATTCCGTGAAAGGCCCTTTTGAGTTGTTAGCGGAGGCAAAACGAGTGTGCTAGATGGAAATTAAAATATGAGGAATTGAGTCAACATCATGCCGATAGGATGGAAAGAAAATTTGAAGAGATGAAGGCTAAGCTTCAAAGCATGTTAGGGGGAAGCAATCCAACACGTGGTGGTAAAGGTAACGACTTATTTTATACATCATGCTTTATTGGAGACTATGAATATGAGATGTGTATTGATCAACAGTAGGATGTAATATCGCCAGATGGATCTAAGATCCACCCGATTACACGCAATGGAATAAATATCGATCTATATCTAAATAAACAAAATACATGAATAATAAATCTAACCAATGAGGGGTTAGATTATCAACCTTTTATGGTGCAAAATGCCAAGAACAAGGTCAATCCAAACCGAACTAGTTGAGAGCCGCTTGAGAAGCCAAAGTCTTCCAACGTGTGTCTCCAAGCACCACCAGGTGGATGGTGTTTCAAGCCACCGAACCTCCTCGATATGCTACCTTAGAAAACCTGAAGTTTTCTGAAACTCGAACCCTTAGTAAAATAGCCGAAATATCAAAGCTATTTTACTACCCAAAAGTCGTGTGATGTGTTATAAATGTTAGTGAAGTTTGTTGAGAATTGAACAACAGTATCAAACTGAAAAATAAAAGGAACTTGATAACACCGCAGAGACGACTTGAAAGTCTTTCCTGCGAAAACTATTCGATCCCTTGAATTGCCTCCGGGAATTACTCGAATATAATCACGGGATATAACTGCTGCTCTTTCTATCTTTGGCAATAAGATGAAAGAAAATGCTGCAAAAGTTTTGTGGATATGTGTGTTTAAAGTTGAAGTTCAAGAACATTCAAAAACCACCAAAAATTGGCTTAATTTATGCTTAGATCATTCTACCGATTTATTCCAAGTGTTACTTTATGTATATATAATGTTATATCAACATAACTCACGAGATACAACCGCCGTGATCGGTTGCAATAGCAAAATCCCGAAAAGACACCAACAAAACCGAACAAAATCGCCATATAATCAAGGCCGACGCCCGGCAGAACGCCCGTCGAATGTTCTCGGGCGCCCGTCCGAAACATTGAGACGCTAAATCCATAACATCAAGTTGCATCTGAATCAATTCAAAGATCAGACGCCCGTTCAAAACACATGGGCGCTCGTCCAAACACATGGACGCCCGTCCACTAAGCGTCGAGATACATCTCAGTATCTAAATCAATCCATGGACGCCCGTCCATGAATTACAGACGCTTCGTTCGTATATGGACGCCCGTCCAAAAATGCAATAAAAATGGTTTTGTTCAACACTTGATCTAACACTCTCGTAAGCTTGTAAATATCAAATGTAAGCATGCACCCCGCATCTCCTAACTCATATTGATTGTTTCAAGCTTACCAAACCTCAAACTAAATCCAATCACACTAAATCACATTGGTGATATAATCACCAACAATCCTCCCCATTTAGTGTAACCCCGACTTAGTTAAAATCATTAACACACAACAATTCATTTTTCAATGATAATATCACGCAGATTGAATTACCATCTAGTATATTACACATTCCAAAATATTCTAGTATTAGGGTGTGACTATGCATTGAACCCTTTTACACAAATGAATACTTCAAAGATAATATACACACGAATTAAAAAACAACTTCTATAGCTTGCTTGACACTCTTTATCCAGGCCTTGTGTCCATATCAATTCATGAGAATGTAGAAAGCCAACCCTAACTTTCTTGAAGCGGCCAAACTTCAAACTCATATAGGTGAGTCTTATTAATCGTGTACCTGCAACGACACTTTTTTCATAAGACTCATTAAGAAAAATTATCAACCTCACAAGCAGGTTAAGCACAAACCTTCGGGACAAAAACATGTGCCAAATCTAAGTCATTAGACCTTCCTCATTGAATTCAGCCCTTAACGTCATATTAGGAGGGAATTGGGTATTCTAATGCAAAGATTCAATAGGTTGTAGACCCATCCCGACAACCGACTTGATGAACAAATCCTTAGCCAATGCTTTGGTCAAATGATCGGCTAAATTCTTTTGAGATCTCACAAAAGCAACTGATATCACCCCGTGAGTGATCAATTCACGAATCGAGCTATGTCTAACTCCAATATGTCGCGACTTTCCGTTGTACACTTGACTATAACACTTAGCCAAGGTATTTTCACTATCACAATTGATAGAAATTGGTGATATCGGTTTTGGCCACAATGGAATCTCATAAATCAGATTTTTAAGCCATTCCGCCTCTAAACCGGCCGAAGCCAAGGCAATAAATTCTGATTCCATTGTTGAAGTAGCATTACATGTTTGCTTCTTGGAAGCCCATGAAATGGCACCACCTCCAAGTAGAAACACCCAACCACTCGTTGAAGAATGATTCTCATTTGATATCCAACTAGCATCCGAGTAGCCTTCTATTACCGAAGGTCGTCCAACATAAGTTAAACCAAAATTTTTGGTAAACTTAAGGTACCTCAACACACGTGTTACCGCATGCCAATGAACACTGCTAGGATTACTAGTATATCTACTAAGTTTTCCAACCGCATATGCAATGTCCGGACGAGTGCTAGTCATTGCATACATTAAACATCCTATTACTCGAGAATATTCAAGTTGAGACTCGGTTTACCCGTATTCAACTCAAATTTCTCATGAGGATCCATGGGAGTTCTAGCCGAATGAATTTTCACAATTGAACTTCTTCAACACTTTCTCAATATAGTGAGATTGTGTCAAAGTAATCCCTTTGTCATTCCTTATGATTTTTATACCAAGGATAACATCCGCCTCCCCATGTCTTTCATTGAAAAACTTGATGACAAAAATGATTTGCATTGGTCAACTTGATCTTGGCTTGTACCAAAGATCAACATGTCATCAACATATAGACAAATGATTACACCATTTCGGTTTCATCAAATTTGCTATATAAACACTTGTCCATTTGGTTAAGCTTAAAACCATTAGACAAAACAACTTCATCAAACTTATGGTGCCATTGTTTGGGAGCCTGCTTCAGCCATACAATGATTTAACAAGCTTACACACTTTATGCTCATTTCGGGTATCACAAAACCCTCCGGTTGTTTCATATAAATTTCTCATCTAGATCTCCATTCAAGAAGGCTGTTTTAACATCCATTTGATGGATAACAAGATTGTTAATGGCTGCCAAGGCTATCAACAACCTAATAGTGGAGATTCGAGCAACCGGGGCATAAGTATCAAAATAATCAATGCCTTCTTTTTGTCTAAAGCCTTGTATCACCAACCGGGCTTTATACCTTTCAACGGATCCATCAATCTTCATTTTTCTTTTGAAGATCCATTTGCAACCTAACGGTTTACAACCACGTGGAAGATCCGTTAATATCCACGTATCATTGCCTAAAATGGAATCCATCTCATCATTAATGGCTTCCTTCCAAAACATAATATCCCGAGACTCCATAGCCTCTTTATAAGTTCTAGGATCATCATCAATATGATAACAATAAGCATATTGCAATCCTACTTCATCTCTTGTACCCTCCACCAAATATGTTTGGAAATCGGGACCAAAAGATTTTTCTTTTCTAGCCCTTTTGCTTTTTCAAGCACCAAAGGCTCATCTTGTGATTTCTCACCACCACAACTTTCACTAGTTCCAATAGAAACAACATTTCTTGGCCTTGATATAGAAGAAAACCGACTTTCATCAAAGAGAGCATCCCTTGATTCAATTATGGAATGAACATAATCGAATCATTTGGTTCTATAACATAGAACCTATATGCCTGGGGAATGCAATGCATATCCAACAAAAATGCAATCAATGCCTCTTTCCCCAAGGTTTTAATCTTGGGATTGGGTAGTCTCACGACTGCCCTACATCCCCAAACACGCAAATAATGCAAGTTTGGCTTCTTCTTATACCATTGCTCATATGGGGTAATAGGATTCTTTTTATTAGGAATTCTATTCAAAAGATAACAAGCTGCCAGTATAGCTTCTCCCCAAAAACCCTCACTCAATCCTGAGTAAGAAAGCATAGCATTTACCATCTCTTTTAATGTTCGATTCTTTCTTTCAGCTATGCCATTTTGTTGTGGTGTATAAGGTGAAGTGATTTCATGTATAATCCCACAAGATTCAAAGAATGGTGGATCAAAATATTCTCCACCTCTATCCGTACGAAGCTTCTTAATTTTACTTTCAAGTTGTAATTCTACTTCGGTTTTAAATACTTTAAACTTTTCCATTGCCTCGTCTTTTGTAAAAAGCAAGTACACATAGCAAAAACGAGTGCAATCATCAATGAAAGTAACAACATACTTCTTGTTTCCAAAAGAAGGAGAAGAATGAAAATCACACAAGTCACTATGAACAAGTTCCAAAATTGTAGATGACCTTTCAACACCTTTAAAAGGTTGTCTTACAATTTTAGTTAAGCTACAAGTATCACACTTATTCATAGTCGTACTACAAACAGGAATTAAGTCATTTTTAGACATTTGCAACATTCTTCTAAAATGTACATGACCTAATCTTGCATGCCATAAGTATGATTCATCAACATTAATATTCATAACATTCATAGCAACATTTTCATTCAAACCATTACTAATATTAAGCATATACATACCATTACTAAGATAACCAAATCCTACAAACATACCATGTTTAGATAATATATAACGAGAGGACTCATAAACTTGTTTGTAGCCCTCTTTACACAAAAAATACTACCGAAACCAAGTTCTTCCGGATTAAAGGAACATGTAAAACATTATTTAAAGTTACAAATTTTCCAGAACTAAATTGCAAGTTAACTATTCCTCTTCCAACAACAAAAGATTTAGACTCGTTTCCCATATGCACAATGGATCCATCTTCAACTTTTTCATATGTTGAAAACCACGATCTATCCTTGCACACATGTCTAGTTGCTCCCGAGTCTATCCACCAACTAACATCATCATCCCGCAAATAACATGCTTGAAATCAAAGTGGAACATAATTCAAATCAGAATTAAAACCACAATTATAAACAATTGTACCTTGATGTTTAGGTGGACTTGGATCTTTCGACCCATTCACCGGGCCTTTGCCCTTACCATTGTTGTTCTTTCTAGAAAAACAATCAGCCCTGAAATGGCCTTCCTTACATGAATACCAACAAGCCCCTTTAGGCTTTTGTTGAACTTTGCTTTGTTCTTATTGTTGTTGGAATCGACTTTCTTTTGTTATTCTTTTGGAAGTTTCTCCAACTTCAACCATGTTGATTGAAGTTGAACCACCTGCAATGTTCTTTCCGCAACCTACAATATTTTTACCATTCTCTTTTAAACGTAAACTTTCTTCTATTCTCAAATGAGAACCAAGTTCAATCAAAGAAAGTTCTTCCTTTTATGTTTCAAAGGAATTCTTGAAATCCTTCCAAGAAGGAGGCAACTTTTCAATAATGCTTGAAACACATATGGACTCATCATAGCCATCTTATGCATAGAAAACTCGACCAAACAAACGTAGCAATTCATGATATTGATCCATGACAGAGACGATTATCTACCATCACATATTTCATAAAGTTACCAACAAGAAACTTCTTACTAGATGCATCCTCACTTACATACTTTGCCTCCAAAGTATCCCACAACTCTTTAGATGTTTCAATTTCAAGATAGGTATCAAACAAATTATTAGACATACCGTTCGAGGATGTGACCACGGCATATATAATCATCGTTTTCCCACTTACTTTTCTTCCTTGTCTCTTCCATGGTGTTTGTTATCATCGATTTGCGGGCAAGGTGTACTCAACACGTATACCACCTTCAATGCGGTCGGAAGAAAGTGCATCTTCTTTTGCCATCTACGGAAATCTTCACCATTGAACTGTTCTAATTTGGTTGAAGTTCGATGTCATCTCCTTGATACTCGACATTGTTCAAAACAACAATAGTTTTCGCAGATTGTTAGTGAAGTTTGTTGAGAATTGAACAACGATATCAAACCGAAAAAATAAAAGGAACTTGATAACACCGCAGAGACGACTTGAAAGTCTTTCTGCGAAAACTATTCGATCCCTTGAATTGCCTCCGGAATTACTCGAATATAATCACGGGATATAATCTCTTTGCTCTTTCTATCTTTGGCAATAAGATGAAAGAAAATGTTTGCAAAAGTTTTGTGGATATGTGTGTTTAAAGTTGAAGTTCAAGAACATTCAAAAGACCAAAAAATTGGCTTAATTTATGCTTAGATCATTCTACCGATTTATTCCAAGTGTTACTTTATGTATATATAATGTTATATCAACATAACTCACGAGATACAACCCTTCGTGATCGGTTGCAATAGCAAAATCCGAAAAGACACCAACAAAACCGAACAAAGCGCCATATAATCAAATCGGGCGCCTCTTGAACGCTTCGTCAAATGTTCTCGGGCGCCCGTCGAGAATATTGACGACGCTTCGTCCCATAACATCAAGTTGCATCTCGAATCAATTCAAAGATCGGGACGCCCGTTCAAAACACATGGGCGCTCGTCCAAACACATGGACGCCCGTCCACTGCAGCGTCGATACATCCCGTATCTAAATCAATCCATGGACGCCCGTCCCATGAATTACAGACGCTGCGTTAGTATATGGACGCCCGTCCATATGAAATGGACGCCCGTCCAAAAATGCAACAGAAAAATGGTTTTGTTCAACACTTGATCTAACACTCTCGTAAGCTTGTAAATATCAAATGTAAGCATGCACCCCGCATCTCCTAACTCATATTGATTGTTTCAAGCTTACCAAACCTCAAACTAAATCCAATCACACTAAATCACATTGGTGATATAATCACCAACAATAAATTGGCTTGGGAGAACTCTCTTTATATAGGAGAGAAATCATAGCCTCCAAGGCATTATTTAATTAATACAAAATCAATCAAAATAATCATTTTCCTTAAAAAGATAAATCTAGAATATTCCTAAATTAATTAGGATAAATAAAAGATTTTATTTTCCTTAAATTATTTAACAAATAAATAATTTAATCACATGTCTTATTATTTATCAAGAAAACTAATTTCCCAACAAATAATAATATACAAAATGCAGCCATACACTTAATTAATTAGGTCATGCGCATTTTTCATTTATTTGGGCCGAGTCCACGAAAAATTTCTTTTTTCATGTATTTAATTATCTAGTCCAACTAAACAATTAATCCACCTATCAATTAAACAGTCCAATCCAACAATTTAATTATAATTGAGGTGAAACGATGAGAAAACTTATATGCTATATTAGGAGCCACGTCGGGGACCATGGACCCATATTCAGTAGCTACAATAAATTGAATAAAATTATTCGTCTGACCGAATAATAATATTCAATCTATTAATTCCGGGATTACACCACCATAAACCCGAAACTGAACTCTGCCGAATATAGATATAAACTTACACTCAACCATGAGTCATAAGGTGTCCACTGATATAATCATTACATACGGATAAATCCTCCATAGACTATTTCGTTACCAATCGGGATATTTCCGTAAGCCCTACTCGAAACATCTTATCCTTATTTACCATTAACCCCCTAGTGATCAATTAGTTCATAACTAATATAATATGAACTCAAGCGCCATCGATCGCTTTCTAGGATTAACAAATAAAGGAATCGCTGTCTACTTCCCGAGGAAGGAATGGATTCCATATCCGTGATAGCACGTACTACTTACTCATCCTAAAAATAGAGCCAACGAGAAGTGTTGGACCACATACTACGAAGTGATCCTTACTAACGCATCAAACCCTACCCTAGTCTAAGCAGTCATCTGTGACCACCTCAGGATTGAGATTAATCCATATATGATCATCTTGTGATTCGATAAGACTTCTCGATCATGGAATTATATCGAGAACTCAAATCAAATCGGTCCAAATTTCTATATGATTATCATCATATATAAATGCCCCACTAGTACCCCTATTACCGATAAATCCGGATAAGATCGACACACCTAAAGTGTTAGGCGCATTATTAGCAAATTAATCTTGAGACCCGTACTCAGATTAATAAACGCTACGGACTAAGTTAATTTTAAGTACATCTCACTAACTCAGTCTTCTTGTGTATAGTCATACACTGAGTTATGTGATTACATAAACGAGGTACTTAGGGTTTTCAGTAGTGTCTTAATTATAAGCATACATGCACATAATAAGATGAATTATTAATTCTGTCATAAAAAACAATTAGATAATTGTCTTTCGGGCACTACACCTAACAATCACAATGAAGAGGAAAATTTAATTAGTAAAGATGTGGTGAAGGAGTTAAACCTGCGGACGGAAAGACTTCCTCATCCTTACTACATTATTGAGGGAAGTCATCGAGTTAAAGTTACACGATATGCACGGGTTCAAATAAACATTGAAAGTTATAAAGTTGTTGTATCATGTGATGTGGTGCCATAGAGTGATGTACATTTAATATTAGGAAAATCAAAGCTATCTTTGCATAATGTATGTCATAATGCATCCTGGACTTGCTATACTTTTTCTTTTTGTGGCAAGAAGCATTTTTGAATCCCTACTGATACGAATCTGGAACGAAAGATTGACCAAGATCTTCTAAAGGCACCAATGAACTTAGATAATCCAATCTAAGAACGTTGGCAAAAACGCCGCAACGCTTGCTCACAACGCTTGCTCAATTCTTAAATGGTGGAACTCTACAACAAAGAAATCATCACTCGCAAGTGATTAAAAACAAGTCAAAAGACTATATTATATCACTCAAAATTGAATTGTTTGTGAAAGAACTACCTAAGTGTCTTATATATACTACAATCTTCAAGAAACTAGTAAAGCTAAGCAATGTGAGAGAAATTCCCAAGTAATATGCTTTCCTTATAGCTAGATGGGCTATTTTGAAATATCTAGGCCCACAAGACAATTATGAAATAAAGACTAGTGCAAAATAATGTAAAATAGGTCCAACAACTCCCAATGGATCAAAAGTGGCACCCAACATATATAGATGGCCTTATCAATACCCAAAATGAATTGAAAGTCTTCTAATTAATTTATTCTAGCCCACTAGTTTCCTCCCCAAGCCCAACAACATATATGATGCATTTCATTGGCCGATCTTCAGTCTTCTTGTGTTGTTCTTGATGCAAATGGGCTTCCAAAGCCAAAGTATTCAAGGACTCTCTAACTCTCTTCTTTTGGAGTCTTGTCATAGGCCCATCTCAAATCACAAGCAGGTCCACGGTCTTCATAGCAACTAACGGGTCCGGAATATCATCATGGATCACATCACCTACCCTCTATGCAGCAAAGTGATATTCATATTGAGGAGTCTCAGGCACCGTAAAATGTCGAAGAGGTTGTAGTGGGAGACAAATTGGAGGAGGTTGTTGTTGAGTATTTTGTATTGATATATTTCAAAATATTTATTTTTGGGATATATCACATAACTATTTTTACGATTAGTTGTATTGTGACATGTTTGAAAATTATCAAGTATCTTATTTTATTATTAGTGTCACATAATATAAGTGTCTTATCTTTATTATTATCTTCTTATTAATTTTACCTTATTATATTATTTATTATACTTATTATAGTGTCTTGTCATTTTGCCTTTATATATAAGGTCTACCATTTTATTTTGATCGACCCCCCCTTTTAGCCCAAATATTTTTCAATCTAATTTATATACAACTCACCCCTACTTCTTATATGCCGCCCCTACTACTACAATTGCCTGGAAGCTTCCACCTTCTCTTTAATCACCCATCCTTATTTCTCCTCTTTTCTCTAGAAAAAACTTTCCCTTCCCCATAAACGTCTCTCTGCTTCTCTGTTTTCTCTAAAGAATCTTTCAGTCTATCTTCTATTTTCAGTTTGGAAATGAAGAGCCTTTTCACTTCTTTGTTGCCTCTCTCATGATTTGAAGAAAAGTTGAGTCATTTACTTACGATTCTCTGCAACCATGGTATCTGTGGCTCAGCGGAGATGTTCATAAAGCTATTCCTACATTTGAAGCCGTTGTTGCTTAGATGGCGAGCTTTTGATGAAAAGCATCGATCTTGATGTTTGAAGTCGACATGCCGAGACCGATGAGGTCAGTAAATCGAGGTCAATGATGCCCAAAATCAATCTATCTCAGAACTCTCAGGTCAAAAGGTAACATCTTTCCTTTCATATTTTGGTAAATCTCTAAATCTCTCCTGTCTTAATCGTTTCTATATGCCCATTGATCAGTATCTGTCTTGCTTGCTCTCTTTTCGAGTCAAGGAGAAGTCGTAATCAGTATTACTAACGTGTTCATCGAGTCTTCTTCCAAATCTGTGTTAATCGAAATGCATGTCTTAGATCTAAGTCTTTTTGGTTAACTTATTTATCCTAATTGCTATTAAGTAAATTGTGGTTTCCACGTATTAATCTACTTTTACAGATTTTTTTATGAAAAGTAATATATGAATCATTCTTTTGTCTTCTATCAGTTAGCTAATTTCTTTTTAAATAAATGTTTCCTTTTATATAATATTAGTATTAATATGTTTCTGCAGTAAAATATTTTATCTTTCTTTGTGTTTGTCCATATATGAGACAATTTAAATGCTTGTCTAATAAGTCTTGGTAAAATATTTGTTTTACATGCTTTTAGTCTTTTGTCTCACCTTTTTTTCCCTTATACATAAAATGTGAAGTCTCAGAATTGCATGTCAAAGTATATATTTTTTTTTCTGTTTGTGCATCTCGTATGTATAGTACTTTAATAGATGATTTTCTTTGCAAGTCTTGATGCATCTTGTTTTATGAATTATTTAATATATGTATTTTGAATTGATTAATGAAAATATGTCTCTCATAAATAAGTGTTATGCCTTTGTGAGTTTGTCACACTTTACTAAGTCTGAAACCGTGCTACATATAAAATTAGAAGTTATAATTTGCTTGTTATGTGCTTATGTGATATCCGAATTGCATTTACTGAATTTACACACTTATTACAAGTTTGTCTTTTTGATAAAAGATGTTTTTGAATGCTTGATGTTAGTAGAGCATTTGAAATTACCTTTTAAAATAGATGACTTGTATAAGTACTTCATTTCATCATTTCTAGTATGTCACACACACAATCATAACTTAATCTTGTATGCCATTAGTATAATCTCTCACATTCACCTACATTCATACATCATTCTAAATTCACTGCATTAACACGCAGACTCTTTACTCCAATGTGTGCACAATGCCATGCTATGTATGCCACTCTTTCTCTCATGCATCATGTGCATCATAGCTGGGCCCTTGTTTGTTAAATGACTACTTTACCCCCATACTATAAACACTAGTTGTTTAGTAGTATAAATACCCAACTATACATCAAAATTGACCAAGCAATTGAACTCCCATTCTCTTGGTCAAACACCCCCTTTCAAACTAAACTTTCTCTTGTCTTGTGAGGTGCTTGCGAGGTCAGTCCAAAGTGCAGGGGCTGCATTTGGAAGCTTGAAGACTTAGGAATTAGGAAGTGTGTAGTTAGTGTTGAGTGTTTGAGAGTTCGGAGTGTCATTTGTGAGGCACGATTGTATTTGGCAAGGAAAGCCTTGTATTTACATTCATGAGTTAGGGATTAAGTGAGTGTGGAGTGTTATAATATCAAGAGAGGTCATTTGCTTGTCATTGCAATCGGGTTCATCAAGTTTGGAGTGGATAGGGCTTCCCGGGCTTGGTGGTTCAACACACAAGGTGTGTGTGTTGGTGGAGCTTGGCTTAGGACGTTGGATGCAAAAGATTGCAAGGTCACCTTTGTTTGGTTCTTGTCATTGCTTAAGCTCGTTTTGGTTTGGTAAACCCTATTTAAACCTTATTCTTTTATGTAGTTTCTTTTATAGCTTGGTTTAGTTATATTTGAATCTACGGTTTAAGTGGTTATCTAAGCTTGGCTTGGATGAACGCTAATATTGATTCAAGTTGGACTTGCACTTGTGTATGTGTTACTTGGATTGATTATCTGCTTTGGTATCCTTCACATGATTTGTATTGAAGTAAAATCTGTTTTGTGTGTTAAGGATTTCAACTAGATAACTAGTTAACTTAATTTTGTCTAAATTTCTATAGTACTTCCGCTTTATGGATTTACCGGAAATTAAGTTATTAACTCTGTTTTTAAAAGTATCGAAAAAGTAGTAATACTCTATTCACCCCCCCTCTAGAGTATTGTTTGCGCGTTTACGATCCAACAGTTGTTGGAGCAAAATTGGTGGAGGTAGTCCAAGAGTCGATTGTGGAAAAGGCAATCACCGAAGAGAATGAAAAGGTGGTGGAGATAAATGTTGCAAAAGAGTGCGATGTTGAGATGAAGCATGAGAACATCACATTAGTGGTGGAGAAAATCGAGGCCCGTACGAGGGCGTTGGTCATACTTCGCCGACCACTTGTTCGAGTTCTATCTTGTCTTCTTTCCAGTACATGCAGACCATCCACTTGAGGAGGACATTGGGCTATTCGATATACTCAATCCAAACTTTGTATTGCCCATGGATATTCTTGATCATGTTAACATTGGTGGCAAACCGGAGCACAATTTCATAGATCCATTTTCTACGTATGTTGTTGATTGTCAGGTTGTGACTTGTACTCGTTATATTGCTACTTTTTTGGGCTTTCTCCAAGTTTTAGCACGTTGGAAGACTTCTTTGATGTTGCATTTGTGACGCTTGGTTCAACATCAAACCATGCTATTGATTTGAAGTGGTTTTGTCCGCCTTGTATTTGATCTGGGCATATCATCGGTGTCCGTTGTTGTTTCGGCCTGTTTTGTCATTCTTGTTGCTTTTTACGACATCCTTTTGATTCGAGGTCAAATCATTTCAGAGCCGGGAGGGAATGATGTGATTCCCTTTGAAAAAGAAACTTATTAAATTTATTTGGAGTCTTTTGTTTATTTTTAGTTATTATTTTCTTTTGTTTTATTCTTTTATTATCCCACGTTGGTCAGATAGTCTTTTATTTTTATTTTTATTTTTATTATTATTTATTGTTATTTTGTCCCACGTTGCTAAATTAACAATTCGTCTTGAAATTTGTAGCCTATATAAAAGCAAATAGAGTCATTGTAACAATCAGCTCAAACATTATTGAGTGAAATGAAATTTATATTAAGCTTTTAAGTTTTTTGTGAGTATTCTTATGTAGAATATTCGAATCATGAACTTAACAAGGTTCTGAGCATAGGTTCTGAGCATACTTTGTGGCGGTTCTATACCAAGGTTCTTAGGTACATGTTATCTAAGGGTTGAGGTCATACCAAGGTTTTTAGCTACATGTTAGCTAAGGGTCGTGGTGCTCGTTCTATTGATAATTTTAATCGGTTCTTCGGTAAATTCGGATCTGATTCGTCTATGGATCACATCAATATGCCACAAACCATACATGAACAAAGTATTTCTAGACCAACATAATCCTCATTTCTGATAATGACAGAATTAATAGAATTATTGACCATCCAATCATTGAAGTCATCTTGATCGCTGATATTGCTATGAATATCATAATATTTTAGGAGGATTTAATGATGATTATGCAAAAAATAATAACGCAAATTGAGAGCTAATCTGACGACAAATTGGCATAGTTTTACTGCAATTGTATATTATAGCTTGTCCTTTACAGGGGAATAGTGCCTCTATTTATAGACCTAGGAGACAACAATTGCAATAGTGATAAATGTAAATAATAAATGTAGTTGACGTAGAGTAGTGTGGTTGGGCGGATGTCAAGATAACCATCGCGGATTGTTAGCGGCTTGTAACCGTTTTGCTTTAACTCTTTTGGTTTGTTTAGCGGGCTTGGTCTGAGTCGGGTCGGACTGTTGAGTTGGGGGAAGAGCGGGTCGCCCACCAGTGCTCGCCGACTTGTGAAAGGCGGGTTGGAGGCTTTGCAGATTGACACTCTTTTGTCTTGCTATGATGAATATCGCTAAGGCAATATATGAGCTGAATGGTTGCCCGGCCCGACCCGGCTAATGAACGTGCGGACCATGTGGGCCGAGGACCCTGTGACTTGGGCCTAAAAATAGGAGCCCAATTAGTCACTCGCGGGATCATTTTGGGTTTAAGTGTATCACACATTAATCAAGGAAGTCTGAAATAGGATCTCCATATGACATTAGCAAAAGGGCAAGTCCTGAAAAGATGATCCAGTCTTCCTTTGGTTATTAAGCGTCAAAACAAAGGTAAAAATGGTCATTTTCCTCTTAAGTCTTTCAAGATTAGTGATGATCTTGGAGTGCCAAAGTATGGAGATGAAAAAATCTAATGAATGACTTTGGCCCTCCACAAGTTCTTCCATTTCTTAGAGCAAAAATCAGCATTATTATCAGCAGACACAAGTGCCAAGTAGCCAGTCTTGGAAGTATACTTATCAGAAGAGTGTCTAGGCCAAATCCTACAATCAACATCATGAGCAAAAGTAGTAATATGTTTACCTTGTGATGTGATTCATTGCCCAGAAAATGTACTAAGGGATCAATGGAGAGCTATGGAAACTCACCCCTCGAAAATCCAGTCTTAGACGTGAGCTAGAACACACAACGCTTGCTCAACATGCTTTGATTCGTTCTTAAGGGTATCTTCTCTACGACGAAGAGAAAACCCACTCGCAAAGAAATAGAAAAAAATTTGACTAAATTTCAAGGATATGGTTGTTCATAAAATTACAAGTAGAAGGCTTTTATATATGCTACAAAATAAAAGACTAACAAACTACTCTTAAGCAATGTGGGATAAAATACTTAGTAATTTTTGCCACATTATTTTTTAGTGGGTCTAACTTGACTCTAATAAACCCAAATGACTTTTATTTGTAGAAAATAAACACTTAACCCAATATAGTAACATATAGACACATTTTATCATGGGCATTACTACCAACTAGGCCCAAAAGACCTTTATTAAATAGACTAGTAAAAACAATATAAAATAAAATCAAACAAGTCCAGTAACTAATTTTTCAAGAACACAAATAATGGTCTTCATATTCGCATTATGATAGGCCCAAGTCCTCGGTACAGATCACATCATTCCCTCCCGGTTGGAAGGATTCGTCTTCGAATCAAAAGGATGTCGTACAAGTCAGCATCACGAACCAAGTTTGAACAAACCGCAAAAAACGTCAATGATATACCGGGATCAAGGATAATGTGTATATTGAGCTGCAAATCAATGGAATGTTGAAACGAAGATTTAGGCTTCACCAATGGAACATAAGAACAAACTCTCGTCTTTATATAAATGTCGATGAAGCTCGGAGTGAAAGCAACATAGTCATAGAAATTTAATTGGGAACAAACAACAACATCAGTGGCGGATCCACACTATACTATACAGGGGTCCGCGGACCCCGTTAAAAATAAGAATACTCTATATTTTACCTATAGAAAAATATTTCGTATCCCGTGAAAAAAATTATTTACTTAGAAAAAAATTTAAGGAACCTGCTGAACATTATTTCTGGATCCGCCACTGAGCAACATGCGCCACAAAAGGATCAACAAAAGTGTACGCCGGTTTTCCACCATTAACAACCGGGGATAGATCATCCAAAGGCAATATAGGGGCTGCATTGGATGTATCCAACAGTCCGGTGTCCTCCTTATGTGGCTAATCATCATGTACCTGCAAATAATATGCAACAAAATTGGAACAAGAATTGAGTAACATAGTATCTTCTTGTGCCTCAACCACAATCAACTCTTTGCGTTCTTTCTCTACAATAGACTCCTCCGACATATCTACTTTCTCATCCACAAATTTAGGTTCATCCACCTCCACCACACTCTCACTTTCCTCCATTTTCATCTCCTCCTCTCGAATGTTAACAACCTCGTTGTTTTCCTCTTTAATCCATCCATTTTCTTTTTGAATTTCAGCCCACCCCGGCATCCTCCTATATGGATTAACATTAATCATGAAGTGATTGTAGACTCCTGCTTATTTATAGATAGGGTTGATGTGTTCGTTAAGGATTGCTAAGTGGTGCGGTCCGAATCACTTTCACGTTGGCAGTATCGGGAATACATAGTTGGGAATGTGTTTCACAGGTACAAAATTCATTCATTCCTACGGAAAGTAGAAAGATAATCCTTTTATTTGTGGATTCTACAAAATGATCGATTAGCCAAATTCGTATTGGTTACAAACTAATTGATCAATAGTGGGTTAATTGTAAATAATGATAAGATGTAATGAAAAATGGTTACGGAAACATTCTCGCTTCATTACGAATAGTCTGTGGAGGGTAAGTCTGTATGTAAAGATTATATCAATGGACATTTATTGACTCGACATATTGAGAATAAAATATATCAATAATCGATAGAGTTCAGTTTCGGAATTATGGTGGCGTAATTCCAGATTTAATAAATGAAGTGGAAATATTTTGTCTGATAAATATTTTATTTAAGTTATTGGAGCTACCGGTTATATTTCCATGGTCACCAAGTTGGCTCCTAACACGCGAGTAATTTCTCGTATTATAGAACCTCGAAAATAAACTAAATAGTTGGTCTATTTAATGAGTATATGAAATTATTATTTATTCAGTAAATAGTTTGTAAAATAGAAATATAAGTTCTATTATTCCGTGGCAATGTTGACGCCACATGTGAGGAAATGAGAAAAGAGTTCATTCACTCCCTCCTCCCCGAACTCTTCCAACATCACGGACCAACACGTTCACTCTCCTACTTAACATTACATTACCGTACCTTACCCATCACCTCTACCTTACTCAACCATCACACGCTCCTTTACCATACATACCATACCCACAACCCAATTTCACCCTACCCTACCTACCATTCCCAACCTCACCTACCTCTTACTCCTACCCTAGCCTCTCTCTCACTCACACCTTACCTTACGACTCATTTTACCCTACCTAACTCGACCCCATCTAACCTACCCTACCCTACCCCACCATAGCCCACTACCATACCCTACCTACCTTACCCACCTACCACCTACCCTACTTCACCTTACTCTTACCGACTACCTACGTATTTTGTTGATTTTCATCATATTCCAGCTCATTACATTTTCTTTCAGAAGGTAAAATTAACCACTTTTCATTCTATTGAAAGAAAATTAATTAAATTTCATTTATATTATCTTATAATTATACACGTCAACTAGAATGAAATGAAAAATTATTCTATTCTACTAAACACTCGTGTAAGAAAGTTTTTTTTTTTAAAAAAGAGAGAAAGAAACTACTCCCTCCGTTTTTTAACTGTTACTTTTCAGAATTGACTTTATTTTTATTTATATGTCATTTTACATTACCAATGCAGCATTATTATTATTATTTTCCTCCTTTATCCTTTATTTCAATAACCTAAATTTTGGTACAACTTTTCATGCACAAGAAATGAAAGGTATTCTTGTTATTTTATGCTTTATTTCAGATACATCAATCGCTTTCTTTATCTGTGTGATTCTACGACAGTGAAATAAAACGGAGGAAGTACTATTATCACGTTGAAATCAACTCAACATGATTTCCCCTTAAAAAAAAAAAAATCAAAAAAAAAAAAAAAAAAAAAAAAAAAAAAAAAAAAACACGGCATTCAACTCCCAGTAGTTTTATGGTGAGTCCACCCAGCACGTAATACTGTCTTCGAATATGATTTCTTAAAAAATGGCAAATTTATAAAAGCGTAGCGTTTATATTTTACTGTATTTGCCAGGGCCGTGTGTTTTTAATTTTTATTGGTCTCGGATCACCAAGTCATACTTGGTGAGGACCAGCATAAAATTTCCGTTCAACTCCACATGAAAAGACCGTAATATGCGCTCTGTTTTCCTTTTCTTTCTCTTTGAGGTATCGCATGATCAAGCGAGATTCAGCAAAGTCCAGACCCACATGCTATGTGCAAGCCTCTTGCTGATTTTTGAATTCACGATGCTTATTTCTCCTTTGAAACCTCTATTAACTCACCTTTCTTGTTTCTCTTGAAGTTTTAGTAATTGCGCAGTCTCATTTCTGTTCAACTTCCTATTCATCATATGCAGTTCAGCAAGTGCAGCTATCATGAACATGCCTTTCACCTCATTTCCCCTTTCTTCATTCACCAAAAGAAAGACCCAGGTATGCATTCTATTCAAAATCCCATCTTCAATTACTGTGTTCCCATTCCTTGCTGCTGATGAACTCTCTATTGTTCATATACAGGGAATGCCATATGGTTTATTGTGGGTTTGGTTATCTGGGATTTTCTTGATTGGGATATCCTTTTATGCTACCCAGAGATTGTCCTCTTCAGCTAAGGATCAATTCAATAAGCCCAAAATTTCCCCAAGTTTTAATGATCCTAGTATTACTATATTTTCAGCACCAATGCCTTTTACTGGAATAGTAGGGGAAAGGCAGCGCCTTGCTGTTAGATCGTGGCTTAGTTTATCACTGAATTTAACCGTTGTCCTCTTCAGCCAAGATCCCTCTGCTTTCTCTTTTGCAGCTGCATTTGCTTCCAGGGTTTTGGTTGAACCAAATATTGATTTCACGTAAGTCCTGCTTTACAACATCTGTGTTTTATGATGTGCCATGATACCACGATAATAGTTGCAATTGTGTAATGAATTACTAGAAACGTGAGGACTAATCAGTCGTATCAAAATTTGGCTAGCCGATTTCATATATGATTGTATATAACTCTTGGCACCTTCCTCTAGGAATTGTTGAATCTACAAAAAGTTCTCATTGTATGCATATTCACATAGGTTCCTGGGAACTCCATTCTTTCATTCAATGGTTGCAAGATCAAAGGTTTCATCATCAGAAATATCGGTGCTGATTCATCCCGAGATACTTCTATTTCCAGATTTCATCTCTAGTGTTAATTTTGCTCATAGACTTGATCATGATTGGTTCCTTTTAAGCTTCATCTCAAGATGTTCCCGCCTTCCCATTTTACTTGGATGCAGATGGGAAACACTGGGTAGCAGATGATGGGAAGAAACTTACTGAACAAAAGGTATAATGGAGTGTGCCTCAATTTTTGACTGCAGGGGCAATGTGCACGTGTATTGACCTAGTATTCTTAATCAGTTGCAGGAATTTCTTGATCAAAGATTGGATCCCGAATTTTGTGGAACAGAAATGCTTATGGCATGGAACAACGGAGATCTTCCTCTGCATAATGGAGTTCTCCCTCCTTTCTTGTATGGAAAGGGGCTTCACAACCGTTGGATTATAGCAGAAGTAGTATCATCTAAGTATAGGTTCATATTTGATGCTAGTCAGACCATTTCTAACATCTACGTGAATGATCTTGGCAATGTTTCGGATAATGAAAAGAGAAGTAGGGAGTTTGCAGGAAATTTTCGTGTAGGTATGCTTTACGGTTCATTTCATTTCCATGAAGGGAAGATTCCTAATTCTTATAAGTTGGTGAAATGTCGGGGTCATTATTTTTTCTTAAACGACTCCCAGGACATTGTTTATCTGTTAGAAAACCAGATGCGATATAGCTTAGGCAGAAAGGATATTCTAAATTGTATTAACACAAGAAAGCAAGTTGAAGGGGCTAGAAATTGCTCTCTGAAGGAGCAAACGCAACGGTCAGAATCAGTTGCATTTGCATTACCACTATCCTTAGAATTCCTCCTTGCAACACGTGCAGATCGAAATAAGACAATTGTTCTGGCAATTGCTGGATATAATTATAAGGATATGCTGATGAGTTGGGTGTGCAGACAACGCAACCTCCAAATTTCGTACTTTTTGGTTTGTGCTATTGATGATGATGTATATGACTTCTGTGTTATGCAGGTAGATATGCTTCTCAATTATATCACACTTTACTTGTTAATGTAGAATGATTTGGTTTCTTCTTTTTTCTCCTCAATATTAGGGTGTTCCTGTGTTCAAGTATTCAAATGTTACGATGAACATCAGCTTTGACAACTGTCATTTTGGAACAGAATGCTTTCAGAAAGTAACCAAGGTCAAATCAAGGATAGTCTTGGATATACTAAAGCTAGGCTACAATGTACTAATGAGTGATGTTGATATTTATTGGTTCAAAAATCCATTGCCTTTGCTTAGCTCCTTTGGTCCTGCAGTTCTTGCGGCTCAGTCAGACGAGTATAAGAGAAATGGTACTTACTTAAAACCAGTTTTATATGTATTTATCTGATCCGGATCCTCTCCCACAAGGCCCGTGTTATGATGTGTCCATTGAGCTTACTTTCTCCATTAATGGATCGAGGCCGGTGCTATGATTTGTCAAGTGAGCTTAAATTGTACTAAGTAAGCTTACTTTATGACATCATTAGACATATCACATTAGCAGCCTCATTGGAGGGGATCCGCGTGGTTCATTACTTTGAATATACGGTTCTTTTGTTGCAGGTCCAATAAACTTACCACGGCGTCTCAACTCTGGTTTCTACTTTGCTCATTCAGATACACAAACAATCGCGGCTTTTGAAAAAGTAGTGAAACTGCTGCTGCTGCTTCTAACCTGTCTGAGCAGCCAAGCTTCTATGACACGTTATGCGGTGAGGGTGGTTTCAATCGTATAGGCGATGACAGATCGTAGAACCTGAAACCAATCTGACCGTCCATTTTTTGAATAGAGATCTTTTTCCAAATGGTGCATATAAAGGTTTGTGGGATGACAGAGGTGTGAAAAAAGGCTGTTTCATTCTCCATAATAATTGGTTAAGTGGGAGTGTGAAAAAGCTCGAACGCCAGATTTCATCAAAGCTATGGGAATATGACATCAGTTTAAGAATGTGTATTCAAAGTTGGCAGAGTACCAAGTCCATGAATTATTTCTGAACCAAACAGGAACGGTTCTGGGTGGTGAGTCCGCACGCAGAGTCACAACGCAATGAAGATGTGTGCCATGTGTACTACCACAGAGAACAAAGGGCAATCAATAGTTATTCATATATCAAGAACGAAATCAGATACATGAAAGTTCCAAAAATGATCTTTGCTTCTACATTTACTTGAAACCTTAAAGTGATGCTTAGTATATTGCATCCATTATAATGTACACTCACAGTACATAAGAAAGAAGCCTGGTCAAGATCCATGTGTAGATTACGGAGAACAATGCCCCGGCTGGAATCGTCACCACCCAAGAAGTGACAATCTCCCTCACTGTTTCTGCTCTTACACTGTTAAACCCTCTAGCAAAACCCACCCCCATAACGGCCCCCACAAGCGTGTGGGTAGCTGAGATGGGTAAACCGAGCTTAGAGGCGAAAAGAACCACAGATGCTGCAGCAAATTCTGCTGCGAATCCTCGTGTAGGAGTTAACTCGGTTATCTTCTTCCCAATGGTTGCAATAACTCTATATCCCCACATCGTAAGACCTGCTACGATTCCAAACCCTCCCCATGCAAGAACATCATTCGGGATAACAATCTCTGATCCACTTACACCGCCTTGAAGAATAGATAGCGCGGCTGCTAGAGGACCTATTGCATTAGATACATCGTTTCCGCCATGGGCAAATGACATAAAGCATGCAGACAGGACTTGCATGTAGCCGAAGACTCCATACACAATTTGTAGCTGGGTACCTTTAGGACCCGCAATGTCTGAAAGAAACCCGATACTTTTTGCATGGGCTATATCTTCTTTTGTTTCTGCTTCTTCAGTTGAATTGGCCTTGATAAGTAAGTGGCCAAGTTGCTTATGAATTATTCTATACACTATAATGGCACCTGCGGTCCCAAGAGCTAAAGCTTGGACAATAGCTACAGGGATTGTCTTGCTTAGAGGGAAAGCCGCGAAAGATATTGCAGTTACACCAATAAAGACAGCAATAGGTGCAGCAGCCGCAGCAGCTTGTCCCGGGTTGGGAGCACTGTAGACAAACTAAAGATATATGTATGTACAAGGTCAGCCATTTTTTCAAGAAGATCTTAGTTGGATAAGTTGTGTCAAAATGATTCTTGAAATTGAAAACAAGTTCTGAATATAGAACATTACCCTGCGGATGCATTTATAGACAAGAAATGAAACAGCTGCTCCCATTAATGGTGAAACCACCCATGATGAGGTTACCCTTGCTAATGAACTCCAAAACACAGCTCCAGAACCTCCATACACCAGCCCAAAACCAACCATGGAACCAACAATACAGTGGGTTGTTGAGACAGGCCAACCATAATACGACGCAACCTGGAAAAAACATGACATTCATCAGATTTCTGCAACAGGTGAAGGAATTGTGGAACTATTTTAGTTGTTGTAAACAACATTACAAGCATGAAGTCTAGTATTACAAGAATTTGAACTACATTGAATATAGTTTTAATTTAACTTGTCCTGTAACACGAGAAATATTGAAATGCAATACGTTTTGTGGGCATTGTTCAATGTTGGACAGTTGTTTTATTCTTAATTTGCTTTGAATGAAGGAAAAGAAGTACTACCTCCGTCCCAAATTAAGTGTCCTCTTTTTAGTTCTCACGCGTATTAAGAAATATAATTAATGTGTTGTGTTTTTATACTATATTGACATACTTACCCCTAACAAATAATAAATGTTAGTTTTGGGATGTGAAATAAGTGCAATAAATAAATATTTGACTAAGGGTATTTTTGGAAAATAAACATTAAATGATGCATTGGTAATATAAATTGACACTTTTTATGAGACAATTTTTTTCTAAAATGTGGACACTTATTATGGGACGGAGGTAGTATATGTTTTCACACCGAACCAAACTTGCCTAATATAAGCAGAAAGAAAGGATTGTGTGCAACATTTATGCTGTTTTGAATTCTATTGCAGATATTATCCAAGTTAGACAATTTGTATGGAAACATATATATGTATCTATATACATTATAGAAATATCAGTTTCTGGAATGCACCTGCAACCAAGTACCAGCAGCAGCCAATGAGGAAAGCAGCCCAGCAAAGAGCAAAGTGTCTTTTCCATTGAAAACATTAGCAACAAGAATTCCTTTCTGCATTGTACTGGTAACATGTGTTCCCATTAGGAATGCTCCAGAGAACTCCAAAACCGCGGCTGTCAACACGGCTTGTCGGATCGTCAAAGCCCCCGAACCAACTGAAGTACCCATTGCATTAGCCACATCATTAGCCCCAATGTTCCAAGCCATGTAGAAACCAAGCAACAAAGTCACATATGACAACATCTTAGTCTTCAATGCAAGCCCTTGTCCTAAAGACTTCATAAAGAAAGGAAAAGCAAGAGCAGCTACTGCTATGCAAATTGAAATAGCAGAAGCTGTACTGGAAGATATGTGGAAAGCCTTAGCCATTCCAGGCAATTCATCTTTTAACTTTGCTTCTTCGATTCTTTCACCCTCTTCTTCTTCTTCACCTTCAGCAAATGATGATAAGGCAGCAAAAGTGTTTGTGGAACTTGAGTTTCTTGGCCACAGAACAAAAAGAGGGATCTTTTCAACATTTTTATGGGGTCTCAGGCAGAGAGAATCCCTTCTAGTGAAATCACAGTATCTGTTTCTTGGGAGGTAAAGATGAGAGCTTTGATCAAAGAAAGCTTCTGGGTTAGTCCTGTTTCTTGAGAAAGATATACAATAAGAAGAAGTCATGACTCAAAAGTAACCAAAGAAGATAATAAGAAAGAAAAAAGAGAAAGAAAAATTGGAAAATTCTCAAGTAAACAGCCTAAGCCATGGAATATGAAGGAGGGCCTCCTGTAAGAGGAGAGTAGAGAAAAATTGGAGGAAGAGGGAGTGAGCTGGTATAGTGTGCATCCTGTTTGGTCTTGCAAAATTTCTTTAGGTGGAGAAGAGGATGGTATGGATTGTCTGTTTGCTTTGGTTGAAAAGATAAGTGGTTGGTATGCTCTTTCTTTCTAGGCCAGTTTATCTATACTCCACTAGAAATTTTTGTTAAAAAAATTATCAACAAACTGTTGAAAGAGATACCATATCCACATGAAATAGATACTCACCTTAGTAAGAGATAGAAGGGGTGAATGAAGAATCTATCATGTCGTTTCCAATCCATTATCCTCATCTATCTATTATGAATACTCATTACAATGTATTTTGTCAATTCATAATTCTGTTACCTTACTAGTTAGATGCAGTGTACATCTGTATGATAGGAAACAAAAACACACGAACCCCCCTCTCCCCTCTCCCATTGATCATGATAAAATTTATAACAATATCATACACCACGCGGCCAAATGATGTAAAAATGTGTTATTTTCTTTTATTGTGATCATTTTATAATGTCACTAAGACTTGATATACTTAGGAGTGTACACAAAACTCAGAAATCAAACCAAATCGGTCCCAACCGGAAAAGCCTAAAACATAGCGTTTTTTTGTGTGTTTTTTTTTTTTTTTTTTTTTTTTGGTATCATTAAAAACTAAACTAGAAAAAGCAAATTAGTTTTGGTTTCATAGAATAAAACCGACTGCTTCTGGATATGTGAGTCTTGCATGAGTGTTTAGGAAATCATTGTACACCATTTTTTATCTGCTTGAAGTATTCATCACATTGTTTGACTTCAAGTCTTCATCAGATTGAGTTACTTCAAGTCATCACAAGACTTCCTTGAAAGAAACTTTTTTATTCTTGATCCTCAGGTCTTCAAGTCTTCTCATCTGAGTATGTGCTCACAGTCTTCTAATCTGAGTTTAATCTCTCGATCTTCTAATCTTCAGCTCTGGTCTTCCTACTCCTACTGAATTTTTGTTTATTGAAATTTAGACTAATCCTAGTCTTCTATAAACATATCAGATAACTATTACAGTGCTGTTTTGATTTAAACTTGCACAATATCAGACTCTACTGAAACCTATATAAAAAAATCATCTAAAACATCTTTTTGCTTTGCCTCATAATAATTTGGTGATGGCCATCATAAAAGCCGTAGAAAATACTAACATGGATAAACGTCTTCAAGATAATATCCGTATAGTTTGCTAAAAACTGTAAAAATACTAACATGGATAAACTACATCATCATCGATAGATAGTCATGTATGAGTTCCTTGTCGTAAATAATTTCCATTAATGATATATATTGAAATAATTTCGGGAATGTTAATTTTGATATATGAATATTAATGAGTAGCTAATCAAGATCAATATACAAATAAGCATTAAAAGCTTCATGGCTCGGTTTGTACACAATATATACACACACATATAAGGCACATATCATGGATCAAGCATGTCCAAACGTCTTATAATATTGATGTGTTATTCATGTGCACTTTAAAAAATATGTAAGATAATACTACCCCGTTCCAAAATATAAGTCTATTTAATTTTTTCTTTTTGTTCGATGATTTAAGTTTATTTAGATAACCAATGAAACATTTTTTTACATTTTTCTACTTTTATCCCTCATTTATTATTTACCACCCACTTTTCAGTACTTTGCATTAATAACAATCAAATGTCATTTTAGACATTTTGATTAAAATTAATACTACATAAACAACTTAACCAACTTTCTTAATATGTGGAAAAACTCACAAACGAATTTACATTTTGGGATTTTAATAGTAAATATTAAACATTTTATCATTAAAAAAAAACCTTAACATGATATAATCGAAGTATAAATATTTAATCAGACGACGAAAAAAAAATACAACACTTCGCATAAAAGGAAAGATTTTGTTCATTCAAAGTTTATGAGGTAGTATATAATATACTACTTCCTCTAAAATATAAATCCATTTGGGGTTTTCCACACAGATTAAGAAAGTTATTAAAGTGATTATGTGTTATACAAAAAAATGACATTTGATCTTTATTAATACAAAGTAATAAAAAATAGGGGGAGTATATAATAAATAAAAGGTAAAAGAAGAAAAAAATATAATAAATAATAATTCATTGGTTATCTAAATGAAGGTCAAATGTCATTTTAGTATTTTCATCAAAATTAATGAATAAATAAATGCAATTTAATTAATTATTTTAATCATGTGAAAAATCTTAAATAAACTTATATTTTGAAATGGAGTATTACTAATTTGAGAATCGGCCAAACCACTTTAGCCAGTCGACATCGAGGACGGACCAGAGTGTATTGAGGGTTGCTTGACGGCCCCTCAACTTTTCGTCAAGAAGTTCTTAGTATCACTCTAAATAATATTAAAGATCATTGATGTATATTATTTCGAATAAATTCTAGCGTAATTGCTTATTTAGTTCATCAACCGGTTATAAGTCCAACCTTCACGTGAATGCATTAATTATTCAACAGCCAACTCCGCCCTGTAAATCCCCAGCACAGAGAGACTTTATTCTCCCACCCAAAATCTTTAAGTCCCCCAATCTTCATCATATTGTAGATATATAAATTTTATGTGACGAATTATATATGTCACATAATACATTTGTCCTAAATTGAAATTTATTTTATATTATTTCCTATAAAAATTCTAGAGAATAATGTAAAATAGATAATTGATTAAAATCTCTTAAATAAATATTAGAGATTTAATTAATTTCAATGGCTATGCAATAATATATGTGTGACACATTATATGTGTTACATGTTAAATATGCCATGAAATTGGAATTGTTTAATGTTATTTTCCTACATTAAATATTAGGAAATAATATGAAAACAATAAATCATAAAATCTTTTAAATATAATTAGGAGATTTTATTGATTTATAATAAATGTGGAATATTCCAAAGATTGTCTAAAATCAATCGTAATATTTCCTACATTTAATGCAAATCAATCATTAAACAAAATTCACCACTATAAATAGGGAGGCGCAGTCATTTGCAAAAGACATACGAAGACATTGAAGAGTTGATAGAAATCCCGCAACTGCAAGGTTCAAGCATTCATCAACAACACTCGAAGATCTTCAAGAAATCCTCAAGTTCTTCAAAAGCAGAAAACAAATGAAAAAGAAAGACAAAAAGAAGGTGAAAAGTCTCGTGAGCAAAAGCTTCGAGCACTCTGCAACACCAAAAGCATCAAAGATCTTTCAAAAAAAAGGCCGGAAGTTCTTCAAAAGAAGAAAATCCAAAAACATCTCCAACATTCGAAGATCAACAGAAAAGACTTGAAGTTCTTCAACAAGGGGATCGAAGGTAACATAAAAGTTCCTCCCAATCTTCGTCAACTTCAAGGCGCCTCCGCTATATCCGGAGTCGTCAACTCAAATTAAAAGCACCTCCGCTATATCCGGAGTCGTCAACTCAAAATTAAAAGCACTTCTGCTATATCCGGAAGGTCAACAATCAACACCAAATTAAAAGCACCCCCGCCATATTCGGGAGAGCATTAATCATCACCGACAAAAAAAGGGAGAATCAAAGGATTCAAGAGATTGTACCACTTTTATTTTATAAATTAATAAAATTTTAGTTGTCACAATTTTCGTGTTTTCTTTCTTTGTATTTCAGGGATAACAACGGAATTTGTGTTACACATATTCTTTGAGTTCTTTTGATAAATTAACCTTTCAAAAGCCATGCATCTGATCGGAGACAACCAAATGATGCAGAGGATTGATAAGCTAGAACCAACATTATTATTCATGCATGGATAAATCAATGGAATATGAGTTTGATCCCAATTAGGAAAGTAGACGGTGCAATGCAACACAAGTAGATTAATTTTCTCTTAATTAATCTATGTATATATATCATATTCATGAAGATTATTACTTGGAATTGTTGGGTTGATGATGGGGCTAAGGGTTTTGAGAGGCATGCATGTCAAAGAGCTTCCTAATGATAATTAATAAGCTCGATCCTGAACAAATTTAGCATACTGATGATCAATTTTCAACTCAGAGATTCTTTACAATTGAGAATATTTACAATGTTGCTACTAGAAAATATATTAAAAGGAAAAAAAAATCTATTATAAAGATTTATCATGCTAAAATGTAACATCTATGGATTCGAAATATCCAAGGTATAATATGTCAGTTTTGGTGACTTGATCTCTAAACTGGGAAATATCTGGTGGAACTAATCTGGGAAAACTGAGACTGAGTTTGATGGTCGATTCGATTAAGTATATTCGCTTCAGTGAAAGTCGGCTTTAATGAAGTGCAATCGAGTTTCTTACAAAATCGGCCGATCGATCTACGTGCTTTGCTTTTTCTTGAGTATAGTGAGTTCTACATCTGGGCAATCGATTACAAGTCCAGGAAGTCGCTTTTGAACCGGTTTTGTCTGCGGTGGATAACAATTGGGTGCTGGGGGTCCACATCTGGGGGTTTTATGGTAGTTCCGACAAAGATCTTTGGCGGTTAGGGTTTTGGACTTGTGTCTATAAATATCAATGTTGTAATCAATGCAATGTGTGTCTTTTAAGAGTGTTGTCCACACTTGTGGAAACCTTATAATTCCGTGCATAATAAAATAGCTCCTTTTACTTCTCGTGGGTAAGTCGGCGTAATCTTTAAAACCACGTTAAATCATTTGTGTTCTTCTTGTTTCTGTGTTTATCAATTCCGTCATTCTTTACGTTTGCATTGCTATTTGTATTTGTTTTTTTTCTTAAACTGCATATTCCTATCTGTGTTTATAACATAATATATAAGAGAGGAAAAGAGAAATGAAAGAACGATGAAAACTATTTAGTATGTACAAGTGTTTGAGAGATTGATTGATTGGGTTTGAGATTGCAAAGAATGTGCTTTTGATCTTTACTATTTATCATCGATGCATTTAGCATCTTGTAGTGTTTATATACCTGAAAATTAAGTTAAAAAACATTTCCAATTGGTAAGGTCTAGAAGACTTTAAGGCATTATTTGTAACGCCCCTAGACCCCGGATCTGATTGTGTTAAATGAGTCATAAATGGTCCGATCTCTCCCATCATACGTTGTCTTTCTTTGATCAATATTGAAACAATCAAACATAAATCTGATGCATCACATGAGATATATAATTTACACAAGCATCGATCATTTCCCAACAATCGCCCCCTTTTGATTGTTTACGAAATAAACCATTACTATCAAAGTTATCAAAGCAACGCTCCCCCTTAACATATATGTTCTAGGAGATAAGAACATACGGAGCATAAAACAGACAAGAACATAAGCAATCTTCTCATTCAGATGCAAATAGATTAGAATCAAACTGAACATATTGTGTTGTAAGTCAAGGCGGATCCAGAAATGTTTTTCAATTCAACGGGGTCCGAAATAACTTTTTATAGGTAAAATGTAGAGTTTTATTATTTTTAACTGGGTCCGAAATATTTTTCTATAGGTAAAATATAAAGTTTTATTATTTTTAACGCTGTCCGCGGACCGGATCCCATGTAGATCCGCCCCTCCGATCCCCATAAAAAAAAGCTTAGATGAACTTATAATTATGTTCTTAATTAGGGTAGAAAAGACCTTCTCATAACATGTAAGAGACTGATACCAATCTGAAAACAATTTTATTATCATAACAATTGATACCAAAATTAGCAAAAGGGTTTGATAGAGTATTTCCCCCTAGCCCGAAAATAGATTAAATCAAAAGTAAGCGTAAAGAGGTATCATATGCAATTTGTTTCTCAAGTACGTACTCAAAAGGAACATCTTGAGGTAGAGTTTTACTTCAAGTATTTAAAGATCATCTTGACCGCATTGTAATGTGACTAGTTTTGAATTAGCTTAAGATCTTGCACACGTGCATACATTTGCCATTATATCAGCTCTTAGTAGCTGCAAAATACATTAAATACATTATCATGCTTCTGTATAAGCATGAATCAAAAGACTTTTCATGATCATTGAGCTCTAATTTGAAAGATATTTTGAATCATGAGTCCCAGTTGCTTGAATTTAATTGATTAATTCCCAAAACTTTGATCCGGCAGTTGACCTCATTACCCGGTCCACCTACCCATACCCGGATAACCCCCCTGTCTCTTGTAAACCCCAAACCCGGCTTCACCCCGCATTTGCCTTCATTCTTTCTCGGTCCCATGAAACCCTAGCCGTCCATCTTCTAGAATACTTCTCATTCAATGCCATCGTTGTTTGTTGAAACGTTTTACACGTTTCTCTAATCTCCGACCTTCCACTTTTGAGTTTGATTCTCTGAATTTAAACTACTCTCCTCGATCGTCTTGGGTTTGAACATGATATTACGCCACTAATCTCCGACCTTCCACAATCGAAGCGATCAGGAACTCGGAATCAACACGAAATTCTCTCAAGAATCAGTGCAAACCAAAATAATTGATGAAGTGAACTCTCAAGTTTCTTCTTGGAACAGAGTAAAAACGCAAAAAAAAAAAAAAAAAAAACCAATAAAACTGTGAAGTTTCATTCTCTAATACTATGTTGAAGTTGTGAAACTGAAGAACACACCTAAATAAAATGTGGAATTATAATTACTCTAAAATAATTAATGAGTTAAGTTATAATGATGCTGGTCATAGAGTAGTTATCTCTCTCTCTCTCTCTCTCTCTCTCTCTCTCTCTCTCTATATATATATATATATATATATATATATATATGTATGTATGTATATATATGTATGTATGGGCGGATGTACATGAATTGGGGTGGGGTCAAGTGGCCCTTCTAAGATTCAAGAATTTTTTTTAGTATTAAAACGTTGTAGTTCTGTTGGTAAAAGAAAATGTCGTTTTGTGGTTAAAACGTACTGTTTTAGGATCCGGTTTACCCCACTGAAACAATTATTTTGGATAAAACTAAGTTTTATCCAACAACAGCCACATGTGAAAGATAGAAAGTCTCGTTGTTGACCGTGTTGAAGTTGTTAAACATAAGAGCATATGTAGTGGTTGAAATAAAAAGTGGCCTCCAAATCCAATGTGGCATATGTGTCGTAGCATTTATTTGTAAGAAGTGTTTTAAACCTACGTAATGGCTCATAGCAGTTTAGTATATTGTCTCGAAAGGCTTCTATCTATAGAAGTCTGTGGAGATTGGAGAAGTCTTCAGGAGAGAGAGTATCAAAATAAAAGCCACTACCCAATTTTCTTTTGGGTTTATTGTCAAAAAAGACAATTTGAACATAGAAATATGTAAAGATGACAGTGGAATATTTTTCTGGGTAAAAATGACATATCCTTATTCCACTGTGATAGTTAAACATATATTTGGGGTCAGTTCCACTACAGCAAACAGTGGATTTGGGGTTATGAACAGTTGATTTGTCATTATCACCAAATTTATATTTCCACTGTCCTGATTCTCATCCCCCCCCCCCTCTTTTTGTCCTTTTAAACCACTCCCCCTTTCTTTTTTGGCAAGGCCTCCATTTATTTGATGTGGCAGTCGAAGGAAAAGAAAAGGGAGGCCACTACGTAAGCTCTTAAGAGCACAACAAAATAAATGCGAAAGTATTATTGTTCAAGAATAATCAAAATGTTGAATTACAATGCTGTTGATAATGGAGTATTTATAGTATCATACAGCTCATGAATCAGTTAATAGAAGTAACAAGACAGAATAACCATTCTAACTATTACTTTACAAACACATATTGTTGCATCCTGTTGAACTCACAGCAGAGCCGGCTCTGTGAAATTCGGGGCCCAAGGCCATTTTGCCGGACAAGGCCTTTTAAATTTGAAGAACAATTTTTTTCGGTAGAAAAATATAAATAAAAATTGTAAAATAAAACATTTAATTTCAAATTCATATGTATGTCGACACGGTCTAAATGTAAAATACTACTTCAACACTGTTCTTCTAGCATATTTAGAAGCAAAATCATTTATCAATGTAGAATAATCAACTTCATCAACCATATTTTTTTCGATCTATATTATTGCTAGCCCATTCAAACGATCTTTTGACATTGTACTTCGAAAATAGTTCTTTATTAATTTTAACTTCGAAAAACTTGTTTCTCCCGATCTGCGGTATTCAGAATAGTCAAACAAGATTCTAGAATCGATCTCTATGTTTGGAAACAACCATTTTGACATTTTAAATAATTCAAGACTTGGATGGGTTCTCCAAATTCAAATGGAAGAATATGTTTAAGAATTTGCAACTCTCTGTAGAAATATTCCTCGTCATCATCAGTTTCTCCATTATGTGTCAAATGTTTGAAAGATTGTCACAAGAACTCTTTAAATTTTTATCATCGAAGCACATCTTCAAATCAAACAGGTTGCCGATCGCTCTCCACGATATAAAAATACCATTAATTTCGATCAACAATTTGTCAATTTGTCACCTCTCAAAAAAATTGATTCACCACTCAAAAAAAAAAATAAATAAAAGAATGGTATTCTGGTAGGAATTTATATAAAATTGGGCTTTGTGTAAGTGGATTTTATTCAGCGATTAAAATGTGCTTAAATTTTTTTTATTTTTTTTTAAACTAGTAGATAAGGTTGGAGAAATTTTGGGGCCCATAGAAAACCGAGAGCCCAAGGCCCAGGCCTTCTCGACCTTTGCTCAGGGCCACCACTGACTCTCAGCACTCTGCTGAGTCTATGTTTGGTCAGCTGAATATACTCAGTTGTTTGTCTATACTGAGCTGAGCAGCTTGGACTCAACACTCACTCAACACTTCATATATTGTAACACTCACTCACCACTTCATATATTGTAGCATCTGTTAGGTGTAGTGCCCGAAAGACAATTTGTGTAATTATTTTTAATAATGGATGACAGAATTTATCTCACCTTAGTTACTTGCTTTGTGCTTGTAAAGTAATACACTGCTTGATGGGAGTCAAATTGACTATCATTTACTATGTGATTATACCCCGTTTATACCTCATTTTATGTGTTTCCGGAGACATTTGGTTGTATTTTGATGTATTTACACCTTGGTTATCATTTCGGGACCTAGGACGTAAAGTCCGGGATTCTCGGTCTTTTTCGGTGTAATTTACTATACTCTCGGTCACCCTAGTGTCCTGTAGGGATTACGTGTGGTATTTGTTGTGATTAAGTACAGGTATTAGGTGTTCGAGAAGGCCGGAATGCGAGTTACGAGGATTGGAACGTGTGCCCGAAGCTTAAACGTTCAAACGGATCAAAACGTGGTGGTACTACAACCATACTTTCCACTGATCTGCATTTTGATCCACCTTAGAGGCATTTTATGGGCTGGACATCTTCATGAAAGTTGTAGACAATTGAATCAGCTTTCCAACGCAACTTGAATCACTCGATTCGGAGGTCTACACGCAAAGTTATGACTGATTTATTGAAGGTGTGTCAAACAGGCCGATGATCTTTGATAGAATTTGTTAAGGAAAAAATCGACGGGCGGGCGCCCGCCACCACCACAACGCCCGCCGTGGTCCAGATCTACATAAAACACCATAAATACAGCCCCTTTTGATAGAGATGAAACCCCCTTCTTCTTAGATCGTTTTTCTGCAGCTTTTCTTCCTTTTTCTTAGATAAAACTTAGATTTGTATATAGTTAGTTTAGATTAGCTTTAATTAGTTGTAACTCGAAGATCGTACTGCTAGCTATTGCAATTTCAGTTTGGATTTCATTTTCGCTTACGGTGTTCTTCGTCCCGATTTCCGGTAATTTCGATTTCTTTCTTTTGATTTCCAGCTTTAGATCTTGATGCTTTTTAGCTTAAAGGTTGATTTGATGTTGTGTTCTTGTTGTTTTTCTTGTTATGATGAGTAGCTAGTTTTTCCAATAGTCGAGATATGTGATAGACTTCGAAATCGAATCCTTAGCTCGTTGATTGAAGTGTTTTGATGTTATGATTGTTAGATTCTCGATGTTGTTTTTGTTCTAGAACTTATGCCTAATGACTTTTGTTGAACTGATCACTCAATAATCGTGTCACACGTGTCGTCTTTATAAATGTATTTTGCGAGAGGGTACGGGAAAAGGGGTTCTAGGATCACCGTGTAAAACCGACTGAGTTGTTCAGATTCGGTTTCGTGTGTGAGGTTTATATCGTTGTTAACGAGCGTCTCATGCGGCGTGAGACCGTGTCGGGTCGATTAAATCCGGTCGGAATTTGTTGAATTCGACATAGGAAACTAGGTTGTTGAAATTGGCGCTTAGTTTCGGAAATAGGAGACGACACCCTTCAACGATGCCGAGAACATTAGAGTTTGTCGAAACACTTCCGGAAACGAGTTAGGGTTAGAGAGTAGTTGATTGGATCATAGCTCGGCTATCTTTTTTTATATAGTTTAAAATCTTTGTTTTGTGTATATTTTAGTTTGTAGAACCGGTGATCGACAAATCACCACGTTCAATATTTGTGTTGACTAAACTAGGGGCGAGACCGACTTTGGTACTCGACCAGATTCCTCGTGGGATACGACCTTGACTCACCAATTCTAGGCTACAGTTGACCCGGTACACTGCCGGTGAGATTGGACACTTAGAAAAGGCCGATCAAGTTTTCTGGCGCCGTTGCCGGGGAATCCGGTTGATATCTTGTAAGTTAGTTGAGTTCTTAGGATTAGGTCGTTTTCTTATTTGTTTTTTTTAATGTATAGTTTGTTTTATTTTGTTGTTGTTGATGTTTCACACCATCTACTCCGGTAGTGGTAGTGACTTGATACCGTGATTGTGTTCGTGTTGTTTCCTTGGTTTGCAGTTAATGGATCCTTCGGGGAAAGTGAGTTCGTTGTTCCGTGCAATGGACTCATCGAACAAATCGTGGTGGTGGGGATTGAGCCCCGTATTTCTCATATTTCATTTTCAGGGGGTGCTCAATTCCTACGATTTTGGTAGGGAGATGCAAAGGTTTGCTCTCCTGCAGTACAGCTATCCTTGACCTAGTTGGGGGTAGAAAGTCGAGCTGAGGACTATGAACTCAGAATGTACTTTTATTGCTTTTCTCTCCCCTCGTGTTTCACTGTGTTTCTTTAGTTTGTATTTTGATACTTTGGGTAAGTTTTGATGTAATATAACCCGAAGAAGTGTGTTTTGGGGGGGGCTACTTTTTGGTGTTTTTGGTTTTGATAAGCGTGGTGATCCGTCAAGTTTCATTTCGATATCTCCATACATGTGTATTCTTGGATGTTGTTGTTTCTGTTGATATTAGCACAGGTACCCTGGGAGGACTTTTTACGGATGCCACGTGATCGTACTCGCGCTTTTTCCGGTTGTAAGCTAAGTTTTCTACCCTTATCATTCGTGTTTGGTTTCAAAGTAGGGGGTGGTTGGTTTAGCTTCAATGTTTCGTTTTCATGTCGAGCGAGTTATACTTAGAGATTGCTATCCCTTTGGTGTAAATGAGTCGGTTTTAGAAATTTTGATGGCTTTGACATTGTTGATGATGCATTGAGCCTATAGTATTGATTTGATTAAAAATCTAGTGATTGTACAAATGCATTTCATTTGAGTTGGGATCTTGTATTGAGAATGGAATAGTTCTATCACGTTAGCCGACTTCATGAATCACCTTGACTAGTGAACGATTATGGTAGCTATTAATGACCCGGTTACCTAGAACTTATATTAGTAACCGAGGCGAAATAGAAAGGTCGGTCTTGGTTAGGGTACGGGATGACGGTTTTGGCATTTCTTTTGACCCGATCAGAGCCAAATGCCATCCTTAATGTTAATCCACAGTTCCCCCTCTAAGCCTTTGTAGGGTGGTTAGACCGCCACCCGAACTAACCTTTTGTGCTACTAACTCTTAATTACCAATGCCCTTAGCTTTTATTACGGTCTACGTTTCCTTGACCACCTTGCAAGATTGAGCTTATTGTTTTCACATTTTCTGATATGGTGTGGGGTGGTGGAGTGGCGTATCTTTCGAGTGGTGTCGGTAAAAATGAGTATATCCCGGAGGAGGTGGAATTATGTGGCGTTTCGGCCTTTGATCGTTTTTGTGGTGTTGAAAAAAGAAAAAAAAATGAGAAGAAGAAAAAAAAAAAAAAAAAAAAAAAAGTTGTACATGTATATATAAATATGAGTTCAGAAATTGCCATAAATGGCCTTGTGTTTTGTAGTTGTGATGTTAGCGATGGGAACTTCTTCTAATCTAGTACGGAGAAGGAGATGTTGTTGTGTTTTGAAGTGGTTTGTTCTGGTTGTGAGCTTAGGTATGAACTAGACTTGGATCTGACGTATGTCTCGAACTTGTGGAATGATGTGGAGAGGTGGAAGGTTGGATGAATTATAGGTTGAAATTCGTTTGATGGTTTGTACTATTCGAACGAGCATCCTTATGAGGAGTTGAGTCTTCCGTTGCTCTGAAGGAAGAGCTTCGGTTTTAGTGTTTGATGTTTGATTAAGCTCACTTGCACTTTCTACTTTCTATTTTATCGTAAATATCCCTTTCGTTAGCCCCAACCCTAGCCTAACGTTATAACCCTTCAAGTCTGCTGACCTACTAGACTTTGATTGACCTCGATTAGTGGAGATGTTTATGAAGTATAAGCCTATGGTGTAACCTCGGTACATTATACGTCTATAATCTAAACCGGTCGTTGGTGATAAATGTCGAATAAGCTTTATACACACACACACACACATTCTTTTCTCGATACAAGGTAGAGCTCGAGTTTTATGGATTTATATCAGTTACTTGTGTTTTACCATTTCAATTCTTAAAGACTTGATGTATGATAGCAATGTTGACTCAATCTTTATTTTTGAATCGCTCATTTTTGCTCGAGGGCGAGCAAACGCTAAGTAGGGGGTAGTTGATGGGAGTCAAATTGACTATCATTTACTATGTGATTATACCCGTTTATACCTCGTTTATGTGTTTCGGAGACATTTGGTTGTATTTTGATGTATTTACACCTTGGTTATCATTTCGGGACCTAGGACGTAAAGTCCGGGATTCTCGGTCTTTTTCGGTGTAATTTACTATACTCTCGGTCACCCTAGTGTCCTGTAGGGATTACGTGTGGTATTTGTTGTGATTAAGTACAGGTATTAGGTGTTCGAGAAGGCCGGAATGCGAGTTACGAGGATTGGAACGTGTGCCCGAAGCTTAAGCGTTCAAACGGATCAAAACGCGTGGTGGTACTACAACCATACTTTCCACTGATCTGCATTTTGATCCACCTTAGAGGCATTTTATGGGCTGGACATCTTCATGAAAGTTGTAGACAATTGAATCAGCTTTCCAACGCAACTTGAATCACTCGATTCGGAGGTCTACACGCAAAGTTATGACTGATTTACTGAAGGTGTGTCAAACAGGCCAGATGCTGATAGAATTTGTTAAGGAAAAAAATCGGCGGGCGGGCGCCCGTCACCACACAGCGCCACGCTGTGGTCGAGATCTGCATAAAACACCATAAATACAGCCCCTTTTGATAGAGATGAAACCCCTTCTTCTTAGATCGTTTTTCTGCAGCTTTTCTTCCTTTTCTTAGATAAAACTTAGATTTGTATATAGTTAGTTTAGATTAGCTTTAATTAGTTGTAACTCGAAGATCGTACTGCTAGCTATTGCAATTTCGGTTTGGATTTCATTTTAAACTTACGGTGTTCTTCGTCCGATTTCCGGTAATTTCGATTTCTTTCTTTTGATTTCCGACTTTAGATCTTGATGCTTTTTAGCTTAAAGGTTGATTTGATGTTGTGTTCTTGTTGTTTTTCTTGTTATGATGAGTAGCTAGTTTTTCCAATAGTCGAGATATGTGATAGACTTGAAATCGAATCCTTAGCTCGTTGATTGAAGTGTTTTGATGTTATGATTGTTAGATTCTCGATGTTGTTTTGTTCTAGAACTTATGCCTAATGACTTTTGTTGAACCGATCACTCAATAATCGTGTCACACGTGTCGTCTTTATAAATGTATTTTGCGAGAGGTGCGGGAAAAGGGTTCTAGGATCACCGTGTAAAACCGACTGAGTTGTTCAGATTCGGTTTCGTGTGTGAGGTTTATATCGTTGTTAACGAGCGTCTCATAGAGCGTAGACCGTGTCGGGTCAGTTAAATCCGGTCAGCGGACTGTTGAATTCGACATAGGAAACTAGGTTGTTGAAATTGGCGCTTAGTTTCGGAAATAGGAGACGACACCCTTCAACGATGCCGAGAACATTAGAGTTTGTCGAAACACTTCCGGAAACGAGTTAGGGTTAGAGAGTAGTTGATTGGATCATAGCTCGGCTATCTTTTTTTATATAGTTTAAAATCTTTGTTTTGTGTATATTTTAGTTTGTAGAACCGGTGATCTGACAAATCACCACGTTCAATATTTGTGTTGACTAAACTAGGGGCGAGACCGACTTTGGTACTCGACCGATTCCTGTGGGATACGACCTTGACTCACCAATTCTAGGCTACAGTTGACCCGGTACACTGCCGGTGAGATTGGACACTTAGAAAAGGCCGATCAATTTTTCTGGCGCCGTTGCCGGGGAATCGGGTTGATATCTTGTAAGTTAGTTGAGTTCTTAGGATTAGGTCGTTTTCTTATTTGTTTTTTTATGTATAGTTTGTTTTATTTTGTTGTTGTTGATGTTTCACACCATCTACTCCGGTAGTGGTAGTGACTTGATACCGTGATTGTGTTCGTGTTGTTTCCTTGGTTTGCAGTTAATGGATCCTTCGGGGAAAGTGAGTTCGTTGTTCCGTGCAATGGACTCATCGAACAAATCGTGGTGGTGGGGATTGAGCCCCGTATTTCTCATATTTCATTTTCAGGGGGTGCTCAATTCCTACGATTTTGGTAGGGAGATGCAAAGGTTTGCTCTCCTGCAGTACAAACTATCCTTGACCTAGTTGGGGGTAGAAAGTCGAGCTGAGGACTATGAACTCAGAATGTACTTTTATTGCTTTTCTCTCCCCTCGTGTTTCACTGTGTTTCTTTAGTTTGTATTTTGATACTTTGGGTAAGTTTTGATGTAATATAACCCGAAGAAGTGTGTTTTGGGGGGGCTACTTTTTGGTGTTTTTTGTTTTGATAAGCGTGGTGATCCGTCAAGTTTCATTTCGATATCTCCATACATGTGTATTCTTGGATGTTGTTGTTTACATTGATATTAGCACAGTACCACAGGAGGACTTTTTACGGATGCCACGTGATCGTACTCGCGCTTTTTCCGGTTGTAAGCTAAGTTTTCTACCCTTATCATTCGTGTTTGGTTTCAAAGTAGGGGGTGGTTGGTTTAGCTTCAATGTTTCGTTTTCATGTCGAACGAGTTATACTTAGAGATTGCTATCCCTTTGGTGTAAATGAGTCGGTTTTAGAAATTTTGATGGCTTTGACATTGTTGATGATGCATTGAGCCTATAGTATTGATTTGATTAAAAATCTAGTGATTGTACAAATGCATTTCATTTGAGTTGGGATCTTGTATTGAGAATGGAATAGTTCTATCACGTTAGCCCGACTTCATGAATCACCTTGACTAGTGAACGATTATGGTAGCTATTAATGACCGGTTACCTAGAACTTATATTAGTAACCAGAGGCGAAATAGAAAGGTCGGTCTTGGTTAGGTGCGGGATGACGGTTTTGGCATTTCTTTTGACCCGATCGAGCCAAATGCCATCCTTAATGTTAATCCACGCTCCCTCTAAGCCTTTGTAGGGTGGTTGGACCGCCACCCGAACTAACCTTTTGTGCTACTAACTCTTAATTACCAATGCCCTTAGCTTTTATTACGGTCTACGTTTCCTTGACCACCTTGCAAGATTGAGCTTATTGTTTTCACATTTTCTGATATGGTGTGGGGTGGTGGAGTGGCGTATCTTTCGAGTGGTGTCGGTAAAAATGAGTATATCCCGGAGGAGGTGGAATTATGTGGCGTTTCGGCCTTTGATCGTTTTTGTGGTGTTGAAAAAAGAAAAAAAAAAAAAAGAAGAAGAAAAAAAAAAAAAAAAAAAAAAAAAAGTTGTACATGTATATATAAATATGAGTTCAGAAATTGCCATAAATGGCCTTGTGTTTTGTAGTTGTGATGTTAGCGATGGGAACTTCTTCTAATCTAGTACGGAGAAGGAGATGTTGTTGTGTTTTGAAGTGGTTTGTTCTGGTTGACGAGCTTAGGTATGAACTAGACTTGGATCGACGTATGTCTCCAAATGTGGAATGATGTGGAGAGGTGGAAGGTTGGATGAATTATAGGTTGAAATTCGTTTGATGGTTTGTACTATTCGAGCGAGCATCCTTATGAGGAGTTGAGTCTTCCGTTGCTACGAAGGGAAGAGCTTCGGTTTTAGTGTTTGATGTTTGATTAAGCTCACTTGCACTTTCTACTTTCTATTTTATCGTAAATATCCTTTTCGTTAGCCCCAACCCTAGCCTAACGTTATAACCCTTCAAGTCTGCTGACCCTACTACTAGACTTTGATTGACCTCGATTAGTGGAGATGTTTATGAAGTATAAGCCTATGGTGTAACCTCGGTACATTATCGTCATAATCTAAACCGGTCGTTGGTGATAAATGTCGAATAAGCTTTATACACACACACACACACATTCTTTTCTCGATACAAGGTAGAGCTCGAGTTTTATGGATTTATATCAGTTACTTGTGTTTTACCATTTCAATTCTTAAAGACTTGATGTATGATAGCAATGTTGACTCAATCTTTATTTTTGAATCGCTCATTTTTGCTCGAGGGCGAGCAAACGCTAAGTAGGGGTAGTTGATGGGAGTCAAATTGACTATCATTTACTATGTGATTATACCCCGTTTATACCTCGTTTTATGTGTTTCGGAGACATTTGGTTGTATTTTGATGTATTTACACCTTGGTTATCATTTCGGGACCTAGGGCGTAAAGTCCGGGATTCTCGGTCTTTTCGTGTAATTTACTATACTCTCGGTCACCCTAGTGTCCTGTAGGGATTACGTGTGGTATTTGTTGTGATTAAGTACAGGTATTAGGTGTTCGAGAGGCCGGAATGCGAAATTTACGAGGATTGGAGCGTGTGCCCGAAGCTTAAGCGTTCAAACGGATCAAAACGTGGTGGTACTACAACCATACTTTCCACTGATCTGCATTTTGATCCACCTTAGAGGCATTTTATGGGCTGGACATCTTCATGAAAGTTGTAGACAATTGAATCAGCTTTCCAACGCAACTTGAATCACTCGATTCGGAGGTCTACACGCAAAGTTATGACTGATTTACTGAAGGTGTGTCAAACAGGCCAGATGCTGATAGAATTTGTTAAGGAAAAAATCTGACGGGCGGGCGCCCGTCACCACAGGCGCCCGCCTGTGGTCCAGATCTGCATAAAACACCATAAATACAGCCCCTTTTGATAGAGATGAAACCCCCTTCTTCTTAGATCGTTTTTACGCAGCTTTTCTTCCTTTTCTTAGATAAAACTTAGATTTGTATATAGTTAGTTTAGATTAGCTTTAATTAGTTGTAACTCGAAGATCGTCTCGCTAGCTATTGCAATTTCGATTTGGATTTCATTTTAAACTACGGTGTTCTTCGTCCCGATTTCCGGTAATTTCGATTTCTTTCTTTTGATTTCCACTTTTTATCTTGATGCTTTTTAGCTTAAAGGTTGATTTGATGTTGTGTTCTTGTTGTTTTTCTTGTTATGATGAGTAGCTAGTTTTTCCAATAGTCGAGATATGTGATAGACTTCGAAATCGAATCCTTAGCTCGTTGATTGAAGTGTTTTGATGTTATGATTGTTAGATTCTCGATGTTGTTTTTGTTCTAGAACTTATGCCTAATGACTTTTGTTGAACTGATCACTCAATAATCGTGTCACACGTGTCGTCTTTATAAATGTATTTTGCGAGAGGGTACGGGAAAAGGGGTTCTAGGATCACCGTGTAAAACCGACCGAGTTGTTCGATTCGGTTTTAGTGTGTGAGGTTTATCAAGTTGTTAACGAGCGTCTCATGTAGCGTGAGACCGTGTCGGGTCAGTTAAATCCGGTCAGCGGACTGTTGAATTCGACATAGGAAACTAGGTTGTTGAAATTGGCGCTTAGTTTCGGAAATAGGAGACGACACCCTTCAACGATGCCGAGAACATTAGAGTTTGTCGAAACACTTCCGGAAACGAGTTAGGGTTAGAGAGTAGTTGATTGGATCATAGCTCGGCTATCTTTTTTTATATAGTTTAAAATCTTTGTTTTGTGTATATTTTAGTTTGTAGAACCGGTGATCTGACAAATCACCACGTTCAATATTTGTGTTGACCTAAACTAGGGACGAGACCGACTTTGGTACTCGACCGGATTCCAATGGGATCGACCTTGACTCACCAATTCTAGGCTCTGATTGACCCGGTACACTGCCGGTGAGATTGGACACTTAGAAAAGGCCGATCACTGCTGCAAACCCTAAGTATATCTGTATGTAACCACTTAACTCAGTGTATGGATTACACGTGAGGATTGAGTTAGTGGAGATATACTTAAACTGTTAGTCCGTGGTGAACTTAATCAGGTTTTAGGGTCTCTTGATTAAAACACCAATAATGCGTCCGAGAACACCTTAGGGTGTGATAGTCTTATCCGGATTTGTCGGTAGAGGGGTACTTCGTGGGGCATTTATATATGATGGCATTCATATAGAATTTGGACCGATTTAATCAATTTCTCGATATAATTCCGTAATCGAGGAATCTTATTAAATCATTAGATGATCATATATGGATCAACCTTAATCTCGAGGGTGATCACGAGTGCTTTGCTTGTCCCGGGGTAGTGTTTGATGTGTTAGTTACGGTTCACTTAAATATGTGTTCCAAGCCACTTCTCATTGGCACTATCTCCGGATGAGTGAGTAGTTACGATTTTCACGAGACATGGAATCCGTTCCTTCTGCGGGAAGTAGAGAGACAGTCCCTTATTTGTTAGCCTTAAGAAAGTGATCAATCCCGGAGTTCATATTAGACTAATTGATCACTAGTCGATATGTGAACTAATTGATCATCGGGGGTTAATGGTAAATAAGGATAAGATATTACAGTATCGGGTTTACGGAGATATCCCACTCGAGAATGGACTGTCTATGGAGGGTTAATCAGTATGTAGTGATTATATCAATGGATGTTTATTCACTCTACATGGGTTGAGTATAAGTATACATCTATAATCGGTGAAATCTGATTTCGGGTTTATGGTGGCGTAATCCCGAATTAATAATTAATGTACTTATTCGATTCGATGAATAATTAATTATTGGAGGCTGCTTTGGTTATAGGTCCATGGTCCCCGATGTGGCTTCATAATTCGGACTAATAATCTTGTTATTTGGGCCTCATTGATAATTAATTGGTGGGGCTAATTAATTGATATGCATGAATATTATTTAGTTGAAATTTAAATAATATAATCTACAAAAAGATATTTTCGTGGGCTGAATGAACTTAGTGTGGCGCCAATATGTCTTGGATTTTCAAGAAATTAGTTTTCTGGATAATGACATATTGTGTAATTAGTTATTTATTTGTTAAATAATTAATTGGATAAATAAAAGAAAATAATTTATTTATTATTTATCTCTTAACTATAAGGATAATTATATTTTCTTATTATAAGATTGTAATTATCTCTTATTTTTATTGGATAATAATAATTAGAATTATCTCTTTTATTTTGTTAAACCGATTGGGTATAGGTTTTCTCTCTTGGATTTTGCCTATAAAAAGAGAGTTCTCCCCGAGCCCTAGGTGAAGAGAGGGCCACGAAATTTATAGAGAAAAAAGGCTAAGGAGTTCGATCTTTAGCTCCACCCGGTTGGAGAAAAACTTAGGGTTTTTCTCGGTTGCATATCAAGGAGGTTCGTGTATCAAGAAGGGTGTCCACCAACCACTGTTTGGAGAACACATCAGAAGATCTTGGCTTCTCTTCCTACTATTGGTAACTTGATCTTAACCCCCTTGTAGTAGTTTAAGTCCTTTAATTATGTATTGTGATGTATAAGTCGTGATCCATCCATTTGCGCGCGAGATCTAACTCGTTTAGATCTAAGAACACCACGCATCCTTCACATCCCTTTCAAGGTGAGAGTGATAATGAATCGGCTTGCACTCAATACTCACTCGATTACTTCATCACACACTTTGGAACTTGGGTAAAATACCTTAGAATTGCCTAACTTTGTGAAAATGTAAAAATGCACGAGGATATACTAGTATAATGAAGAGAGATATTTACGACGAAGGATATGTCTGCGAGAGATTTGTAGGCGGGGTGTTAGCATGGTTGGTGTGAAGCGTTGTTATCGTCATAATGGTTCATCTTGTTAATATGTTTCATGATTTTCTTTCTAATTATTTTCATTACAATAATTCCTCGATTATATCGGTTGTGTTTTTTTCTTGAAACCATATTGAATATACTTTCGAAAAATCATAGTGATATTTGAACTCTTTAGAGTCAAATTTAAGTTTAAAATTCGACTCATGAAGGTCTGATGCGAAAATTCAAAATCTTTAGTCCATTTTTTTCTCAAAATGTAATGCCCCGGTATATTTAACGTGATTTCAATAATATTGCCTTAAATTATACTCTCTTGGTCCCAATTTGTTTGAGACATATTTCATTTATTGCTGTCACAAAATAAGTCTCATAACTCTATGTAGACTCAAAGTTTTTGCTTTAACTGTCTAAATTGCCCCATTGTACATATAAAATGAAAATGGTGCTACACATAAAAAGAATAAAAATGTAAATTAGCCATGTTTTATATGACCAAACAATCTATTCAATGATGTCACCTTAAATATTTTGAATTACGAAATGTCTCATACGAATTGGGACGAGAGAGTATTTGATAACATGATGAATTATCAAATGACATTTGTATATAGGGGTGAACAATAATTCTGAAAACCAAAACAACCGGCCGAACCAAATCGAACCAAACTGAAAAGGTATAAATCATGGTTTTTTGGTCGGTTTTCATATAACTAAAAATCAAACCGTTTAATACAATTTGGTTTCAATTTAAAAAAATAAAAACCGTTAAAACCGGATTTTGTGTGTGTGTGTGTGTGTGTGTGTGTGTGTGTGTGTGTATATGCACACACATATATACCTGCATCTTAATACTTTAAAACATCAGTGTGCTTTTTTCGGTCCAACTCAACATGTTTAAACTTTGTATTTGTAATGTATTACTGATCAATTATTAATTTCATATTACAAAGATTTAGATTTTGTTAATCATTTCATAGACTTGTCTTCAATTTCCAATTAGTTAAGAGAATCTCAAGTATATGTTAGATCACAACTCACCACCGCTAATTCTTTATTCTCTTTCTACTCAGGGGCGGATCTACCCTTTAGTAAAGGGGGTCCGCGGACCCCGTTAAAAATAGAAATACTCTACATTTTACCTATAGAAAAATATTTCGGACCCTGTAAAAAAGATAGTTACCGTGTTAAATATTTATGGACCCCGCTGGATAATCATTCTGGATCCGCCACTATTTCTACTTCCTCAACACAAATATTTGAAATATATGAATGCTGATTTGCATGACTTATTTCTTTAATGATGTTGGTGAACCTCATCATGGATATTTTTGATTTGTTCATTTGTAAGGTTTGACATTTTATATCAAAAAATGCATTTATAAACCTTTAGTTTTTTACAAGTTTGTCTTTAATTTGCTTACAATTACATTATGTTGGAAAATAATACTACCTCCGTCCCATAAAAAGTGTATATTTTTTGAAAATGAATTGTCCCATAAAAAAGTGTCTATTTAGAAAATCAACGCATCATTTAATACATCTTTTCCAACCATACCCCTATAATATATTTAATTCTTCTATACTCTTTTCATATTCCAAAACAAGCATTTATTATGAAATAGGGGCAAATATGTCCATTAGTGTTTAAATCACAGCACATTAATTATTTTCTTAATCTGTGTGCACCACAAAAAGTGAACACTTTTTATGGGACGGAAGTAGTAATATTGAGATAATCAAAATCAGAGCCAGTGTTTTGGAGAAAATAAAATTGCGAATATGTTTTAACTAAATGAAGCCCAAAACTGCATATATAACATGTATTTTTATTTGAAATGTGTGAAATTTAGCTCCCTTCCATTTATCTCTCGCTTACTTATGAAACAGATGCATTTATCTTTCTCCCTTAACCCTACTCAAAATATTATTTTGTCTAATAGATTTTGAGATTTATGTATGTTATTCAATAATATAACGATTGGTTCATTATTAGTACTTTTTGAAGTTGATGATTCATTGATAAATTAAAATGAGTAACATATGACTCTTTTACTACTTGTTTGTATCAAACTTGTAAATTCAATGGTAGGTGTCGAGTTTGTTATGTTGGATTGGTGTTAAAGGAAGGTTTGCTCTTGAAACTTTAAGATTCGCATAGTAGATGTTAGTTTTTTTAGGAGAGTAGATGTTAGTTAAATATGAAAATTTGTTAAATCATCTCATTGGATTTACTAACAAATACTACTGAATGTATTACATATGTTATTATTTGCTGTTACCAGACAATTTTTGTGATTTATTTTTTTTGAGGAATTTTTGTGATTTCCTATCAATAATTTTAATTGTTAAAGAAAACCGTAAAAAACCGGAACCAAGCCGAACCAAACCGGACCGAACAAATGGTTTCAGTCTTAAAACCGTTTTAGTTTGGTTTCAAATTTAAAACCGTATAAAATAGTTCGTTTTAAAAATAAGAAAAATCGGCCGAATCAGACCATGTACTGTACCGCCCCACTCCCGGATACCGAGCCCTTATCCGGAAGAGAAACGTTCGGCACGTATAGCATTAAATAAATTTAATATTAAACGCAAGCCTCTACGTCGTCGTATCGAATAAAAGCAAACGGAAGCCCAAAAGACTCGGGTAAAATCATAAATGCTACTATGAATAGAAAGTAACCATTCTAGAGATGGATAGTTAAATTACAACGACAAAAAACCCAAAGACTTGTACAATACGAGATCCTAAAAGTACAAACCAAACTTACAAAGGTCTTAGAAATAGAAGTACAACAAGTCTAAGAAAAAGAATACAACTAGTCTAGTACAACCTTCACAAAGAAAAGGAACTAGAAACTTCGTCAAGACTTCAACGTCTTCAAAAGTCGTCAACTACTCTTGATCAACCTGTTCGTCTTCTCACCCCACAATGCATACAAAATAAAATGCAAAGGAGGTAAGTACAAAGTACTTAGTAAAAGTGAGAAGCTAATGAATAACTAAGTTATACAACGAAAGGTTATTATTATGATTATTAAATTATCTTTATGAGACCGACTCAATCTAGGGTTCATTTCATGCCCATCGACACGTCATGACTATACGTTTCTAGTTTAGCTTATCTTGGTTACGTCATCACTCAAGGACACTATGCATGGCGTTCATCAGCCTGAAGATATACTTGCTAACTAAAGGTGATTAGCACCGATTAGCTCCGGGGTCTCCTCGGTATGCGTATACGTCCGATGAATTTCCTCCACTACCCTTCAGCCTTTTGAGCCAGTAGTGTTGTTCACCTTTTATGAACGTATCACATCGCCGATATGAAATAGTGCCTGACCGAGAATAAGTGACGTTTTAGCTTTTACTACACATATGTAATTATTTACCGTTATTAACTAGCCACCTAAGTGTTTTCAGGTAAGCTCCCTCACATACACTACTCTCTTTCCTAGACCACTAGACACTGACAAGGCCTAGCAAATACATAGACATTGATGAACTCTAGTTCATCAAAGCACAAGTCATTTCATGCTCTTCCGACGGTCCCGAACTTCAACTCCCTTTAAGAGTACGTCCGGTGCCGGAACCAAACGCATCAGAAACTCAATCGAGGCTTGTTCATTTTCATTTAGTATTATTAGATCAAGAAATAACATTTAAATAGGACTTGTAGCTTAAAACAACATTTACCCAAAACTGGGCTGAATGCGTGCGCATTGCACCTGAAAAGCCTAAACATGATTTTCTGCAACTTAACGATTTCTAACCCAAATCAAACATGTTTAACATCAACTATCACAAAGAAACAGCAGTAAAAACCTGATTTAAACATAACTAAACATCACGTAGCATCCAACATTTTAACTACAACATAAAACATGATTCCTTGCTACAACTAACACTCAACATAAACATTGTAAAACCATAATTATTCGTTAGGAAGAGCCTCTTACCTTAATTGCAAACAATCATCAAAGAAAAACTCCAAGTGACTGCTACAACTCTTGATCCTCAAACCCCAAAATCTATGTGATCAACGGAAAACCCTAAAATCCTATTTCCTTGAAAAACCCGAACTGAAAAAGTGAATAAAACTGAAGATTTTCTGGATTAACTACTGTGAAACTATTTTTAGAATAATCTACGCTCCAAGACGATCGTTTATTACTACTCATGGGTGAAAAAAGAGCTACTGGATTAAAAGATCACAATTTTTGAAGAATCGAACTCGACGATTCAAAAAACTGCGCTTAAACCGAAAACTTACGGAATAAGGATATTTTATTTTTCAAAGTTGCGTCTCGTCGCGGGATCACTTTTCTCTCCTGCGGCATCTTGAAACGATGAACGGATTGCCGCACGGTTGAAGATTATGTTCTCCCTTTTTTTTTTTCCGCTTTCTTCCGTGTCTTTCTTCTTCTTCAACGTCGTTCTTTTATTTTATTTTATTTTTTTCAGAGTTGGCGTGTGTGTTATAAGGAAATAATTGGATATTTCTTTTTTTATAGCCATTAATCAAATCCACTAAATCCCTTTTATTTCTTATGATTAATATCCCAAAATCTTTTAATTAAATTAAAAGATAAATAATAATTAGGTCGTAGTAAATACACCCAATTACTATATTATCTTTTTATAAAAAGTTGGGGTGTTACCTGTACACCCCTATCTGGATAGAGCCCACCGATGTTCCGTGTTTTAGAAATACATAATTAACATATATTACGTCACATAATGGTTATATGTATAGAATAGAAATACATATGGTGGATACATATCCATTTTTGGACTATAAAATAAATAATATTAGAATGACAATATTTATTTTTTATTATAAACGATTGTACATACGCCAGAGGATAAAAGATGATGGAGGTTGGTTCAAAAGGATAAGGAGACTATGGTGGACATCGTTACATCATTTTCTATCATTTTATATTGAAAATTTTCATATAAAAACCTAGAAAAAGAAAAAAGAAAAGATATGGAGCTGAAGATGTAAGGATAATTTTGGGCCCCACGAAAATGGGACCATGAATGGTATTAGGATGTTGGAAGTGGGAACCTCCCTCCTTGGTTCGGAATCTTCGGATATTCTCAACAATATCGGCTCAACAATTTCTTAGGGATGTTTTTAAGGACACCCAATTAAATTTATTATTGTCTTTAATAATATCATATTTCATGTATATTTTTAAACTCTGTTGTGGTATCTTAAGTTTATTTAATGTAGTGCATTTAAAGGCTCACATATCTCATATAAGTTAGATCAAATAAAATAGTTCTGTTTATTTATAAAAAAATGTGATCATACTTGCTAGATAATTGGTGGAAAAAAAAAATTAATTCATTGATTGAAAGATACGATACGATACGATACGAGCAGTGGCGATTCTAGAAAAAAATTACAAATACTAGTCTTTATACACATATATAAAGTATCTTTCAAGTATTCCGAAAGCTACTCAAGATAATTACAAATACTAAATAAATTCAAGTATAATAAATAAATACTTAGATATTTTAATACGCCTCTCAAATGGGATTGCGGTGGAAAAGACTCAACTTGAGCAGAAAACGGTTTGGTGAGGTTGAATAGATAATGTACTCGGATACATATCTTAGTGGTAGAAACAGGCTAGAGTTCACACTTTAGGCTCCCCAATGGAAGACTCTGCGGGTTCGAAGCTCGTTTGGGGCATAGTTTTAGGATGGGTGTATGTTTTTTTCGTTTCCGAAAAAAAAAAGGTTGAATAGATAAGACAAAATCAATTAGATCACCTTTGTTTTTCTTGCCATCTAGTATATATGCGTGGTCTTTTTGTGAGGTTTCAAATTAATTGTTGGCACTAAAAAATAGTTAATGCATGTTTAATTAATTAGATTTATCATGTAAACAGTTGACAATTACTTTAAACATAGGTTTTTTTTTTAGTGTGCTAAAGAATTATAACCAATATATGGAATTGCACCATTAATTAATGTACAATTAGGGTTTACGTGTAATTGGGCATATTTGACATGTTTTATTGGATTGTGTAAGACTAATTGGATCATATTTTTGATTAACCTCGTCTCAAGATATTATAAACCTTTAAATACTTTATTATGTATCTTCTTATTCACCATTAGTTAGTCAACATTTAGAAACCTATTTTGGTCCACGATCACCCTTTTTGTTTGGCCTATGAATTATGGTTTCGGTTGATATACGTTAAATTATAGTCTTAGTACGTAGGATCGATTTGGACTCGATGAACGTTATACAACGATTGACCCAGTCATTCTTTCTATCACTGGCGGATCTATGTAGGTTGGGATGTGGTTACGTGACCTCGCTGAGATCCGAGAATCGTTTTTAGTATAAAAACGATGTAATTTTGTTGTTTAAAAATATCATTTTATGGTTTAAAAATACTGTTTTAGGCTCCGGTGATCCAATTTGAACAAATTTTTATACGAAAAAATTATAGTTTCAGACTCCGATTATCTGAAATAAATCTTTAAATTATTTAAATTATTGTTGTCTTTTTTAAAGTTTATATAAAAAATCTTGTATGATATCACCGTAATCAAGGATTGGAGTGTATATACACATATATAAAGTATATTTCAAGTATTCCGAAAGCTAATCAAGATAATTACAAATACTAAATAAATTCAAGTATAATAAATAAATACTTAGATATTTTAATACGCCTCTCAAATGGGACTGCGGTGGAAAATACTCAACTCGAGCAGAAAACGGTTTGGTGAGGTTGAATAGATAATGTCTTTAAGATATACATCTGCAGTGATCAGTAAACTACTGTACTTTCGGTGTATAATTTTCTCATGTAGTTATCATTTTCCTATTACAATTGGGCAATACGAAAGTTAAATTTCTACTAATCAAAAAAAGATTCCATTTAAGCCACGCAAGTTTTTTTTTGGGGGTGTGGGGTGGGGGTGGGGGTGGGGGTGGGTGTGGGGTGGAGGGGCTTGGAATCAATAAATACGTGTGAGATTCCCCCTTGTATTGGCTTGAAGAAGGCAGAACATAGCATCTTCAAAATCTTCTATATGCTCCTCCTTCTTCTTCTTCTTCCTCCTCCTCTCTCTGGCATATGCAAAAGCATTTGAACATATATATATATTCTTACATAATATATAGAAATAATAATATGACAGGCCCTATTGATCTTTCCCAAAAAACATCTCCTCCCACATCAACAACCATCAAGTTCCTCTGCAGCTATGGTGGCAAAATAGTCCCACGTCACCCTGATGGTAAACTCCGCTATAACGGCGGCCATACCCGTGTTCTTGCCGTCGATCGCTCTGTTTCCTTCGCCGGTAATTCTCTATTCCCTAATTGTAATTTGATCTTAAGATGTTTTTCTTTTTCTTTTCATTGTCTCTTGTGTATAATTAATAGGATTATTATTTGCATCCCACACCAAAAAGCATAGAATCGACCTTCAAAAAGTGAATTCTTGAATCAAGAATCGACTTTCTGAAGGTCGTTCTGGCGATAGAATGGCGGGTTTTCGAGTGTTAGCTGATAAAAAAAGAGTGTTTATGGTTGTGACAGAGCTATTGGTGAAGTTAGGGGAGATGAGTGGGACATCAACAGTAAGTTTGAGATGCCAGTTGCCAAATGAAGACATGAATGATGCACTTGTATCTATCACCACAGATGAGGATCTAGCCAATCTAATTGAGGAGTATGATCATCATCATCATCATCATCATAAACAACAAACTGATTCATCAAATTCCTCATCCCTCAAGATCAGAGCTTTCCTTTCTCCACCAAAATCCATCAAAAAGGTCTCTCCAACTCCTTCCATGGCAGCAGACTTCTCCCCCAGCAATCATGCTATTAAATTACCACAAAAATCGACAATTCGCCCATGCTTCCAAGTGAACAAAACACTGGCCATGGGTTCTCGTGTATGTTATGATAAAGCATTGGTAAAGCTTTCTAGGTATGCTTACCATGGCCCTGCTGCAGCATATCCTGGCCATGTCTACATGATTCACCATAGAAATCAATGGCAATAACAGCAGGGAAGAAATGACCAAACACACAAGCTTATTTATTATACACTCCAGTATTTGTATAATTGTATATATATAGAGGGGAAAAGTTTATTAAACCATGACGAAACATTGGCATGAAAATATCATATATATATTTTTTTCGATGGAACAGCGTATCATTACATTACAGGGATATCTTTTTTTACCCTTGATCTTTGAATGAAAGAGATTAATGGGAAAAGCAGCTATGTCTGTCTTTGCTATATTCATAATCGTCTTCATCTGCAAATGTCATCAATAGAGTAAAAAAAACAAACAAACAAAAAAACAAAAAAAAGTGAGCAAAGCTTTTGCCTTAATAAGAAGTAGAAACATTAAAAAGGAAATTTATGCCTAGATAACGTCTTAGGATATAATAATTTTACGGTGGTCCAGAACCAAATTATTGGATCATCATGTCATCAGTTTAAAAAAATATAATTGGATGTTTGTTTCAATATATAGGATCTACCATAAATCTCTTAAATCCTGTTGGTTAAGCGGCAGACACCAGTGTCGATTTTGGTGATTGATCTCTAAACTGATGAATAAAGCCCATGGAACTAATCGCAAAGCCCAGGCCAGAGTGATGGTCGATTCGATAAGGGTATTCGATTCTGTGAAAGTCGGTTTTGGTGAAGTCTGGCGAGTTTAGCTTTTCCAAGTCATCATTTCATTTTGTCAACGAAGGTTTCTTTGAGTACATCTCGAGCTCTATATCTGAGCAGATGATTACAAGTCTGGAATGGTCAGTTTTTGAGTTGAGTTTTTATCTGGTGGATAACAATTTGGAGTTGGAGTCACATCCCAGGGTATTATGACAATCACGACACAGATCTTATGGCGGTTAAGGTTAGGGAATTGTCTTTTATAAATCCAATGTTATGTCAATCACGGTGTGTGTCTTTTTCATGAAGTGTGTGAAAATCGCAGTAACTTTGTGCATGATAAAATATCTCATTTTACATCCAGTGGAGTAGTCGTAAGACAACGGAAACCGCGATAAATAACCGTGTTCTCTTTGTTTTACGTGTTTTATCAATTTCCGCCATAATTTATGTTTGCATTCTTCTTGTTTTAATCTTTCTTAAAGCTGCAGTTTACGCCTGTGTTTTAACAAACCGGTATCAAAGCGAGGTTCGGAGATCCAAAGAAGTTGCAGGTTGAACAGAGTTGATCTTCACCAAGACCGGTGACCGGTGCTAGGATTTTGTGATCAAAGATTTGTTCTTTAGTAAGAAGGATGTCAGCAATGAACATGAAGATGGATAAATTTTCAGGGAGGAACAATTTCAGTTTGTGGCAAATCATGATGCGTGCCTTGTTAAAACAACAAGGATTGTGGACTCCTTTATCTGATAAAGGGGATTCCAGTGCAGCAGATTATGCCAGTCTAGAGGAGAAAACACATTCAACCATCATGTTGTGCTTGTCTGATGATGTTATCACAAAAGTTGCTGAGGAAGACATCGCTGCCAAGTTATGGTTTAAACTTGAAAGCCTGTATATGACTAAGTCATTGACCAACAAGTTGATGCTGAAGCAGAGGCTATTCAGCCTGAGGATGCATGAGGGGGCTCAGTTAAGAGATCATCTTGATCAGTTAAACACAATATCTCAGAAATATTGATGTTAAGATTGATGACGAGGATGCTGCGTTGATTTTGCTGGTTTCTTACCAGCTTCCTATGAGAACTTTATGCAGTCTTTCATAGTTTGGAAGGATACAGTGGCTTTGGAGAATGTAGCTTTGCATGCCAGGAGCTTAGACATAAAGCGGTTAGAAGGGAATCAATCAGTGTTGGACTAATAGTCGATGCAAGAATGGAAAAGATCATGGTCGATCTAGGAAGAAAAATTCCAATAAGACAAGGTCCAAAGACCACTAAATCCACAGATGTTTGAAATTACAGTGAGAGCAAAGGCATTGGAAGTCCAATTGTCCAAAGAGGAAGAAACATCGGGAGAAACAGTTACAACTCACAAGCTGTTGTGGCAACTGAGCATGAATCAGATGAGGATATGGTTTTAGTGGCAGGAGAGTCAACACATCAAACTGATGTGTGGATTCTGGACTCTAGGGCATCCTTTTATATTTGCCCTCACAGAGAGTGGTTCTCAATTTATCAGCAGATAGATGTGGATCATATATCTATGGCAAACAACAAGGTGTGCAAGGTAGTTGGGATTGACTCATTTCAGTTGAGGACAGAGGATGGAAGATTCTGTAAACTGAGTGAAGTTAGACATGTTCCACAAATGACCAAGAACTTGGTATCTCTCAGTTCTTTAAACAGTAAGGGATTCAGTTTCAAGGGTGAAAAGTGGAGTGCTGAGTGTCTATAAAAACTCATTTTTGGTTCTCAAGGGAGTCAAGAAAGGGACTCTGTATATACTACAAGGGTCAGTTGTTGCTGCTTCTGCTGCTGTGTTGATGAGAGTCAACTTCACTATGCTTCGGTGCATGTTTTAGCCCCCGTTTACGACACTTTTGGCTTATATTGGGTAGTTTTAGACCATTTATAGGGCAAAATGCATTGCACACTCACTTTGAGGCAAACCGTCAAATAGATGAAAAACATCACCATTTTACGGTATTTTGACCCTTTTCGAGCCCTAGTTATCTTGCGGAGTTATGTTTGGTATGTGTTTGAATGTTGTGATGCAGGATCTAGGTGAGTTATGAGCCCGGAATACAAGGCATGAGACTTAGAGTGGCATAACCGAAGCCCGGGGATGGAAACGGATCAAAAGTGGTTGGTGCTTTCACCATATGTTCATTGAATCTGTGATTGGATCCCATATACAAGCATTTTCTGGACTTGTGGTCTTCATGAAAGTTGTAGACAATTGAATGAGCTTTCCAATTCAACTTGAATCACTCAAAGTTCTACACACAAACATATTGCCAGATTACTGAAGTTGTATCAGTGCTGAAAGTTCAGGCTCCAGTGCAAGCGCACCAGATGTAGAGCGTGCACACCAGAGAAGAAAAAGGGCCAGTTTTGATACTGAGCCTCCAGTGCAAGCGCACCGGATGTAGTGCGTGCACACCAGAGGGGCAGAATGTCCAGTTTTTTATTCAGAGAGCTAGTGCAAGCGCACCGGGTCGATTTTCTGCACTTTTTGGCACATATATATTAATTTTTACACATAATTTTCAGGATTCTTCACCCTCCCAAGAACCCTAACTATTAGGATAGCTCGAAATTCTTCCTTTTTGGCTCCTTAGACTCATTTCTACTTCAAATTTACTTAGTTTAATGATAATCTAGCTTAGTTTTGGTTGAAGAATCTTGGATTTTGCATATTTTTTGGTTCATCTTCTTCTTCCCAAGTGACATGGGTGTGGAAGGAGCTTGATGTAAACTCGAATTTCTACGTTTTCGGTAATCAATTTCACTTCTTCTCTTGTTTTATGGAGTTAATTTCATGTTTCATTCTTGCTTTCGTATTTATAATATGTAGCAAAATTATATCATAGCCAAACCATGTGAAGGTTGAAGAAATCTCCCTCTAGTTGATTAATTGGGAATGGGTAGTGTTTAATTGTTGTTATATCGATGAATTCACGTCTTAAAACTTATTCTTAATGCTTGAATTAGACTGTACACCTAGTTCATGAACACACACACACCACTTTTATAAATGTATGTTGCGAAGGGGTGTGGGAAAAGGGGTTTAAGATAGTTATTTACAATTTTCTGAGTTGTTTAGATTGATTGGGTAACGAGGTTTATCGGTGTAAAACGAGCGGCTCTAGCTGAAAGTTCAGGCTTCAGTGTAAGCGCACCAGATATAGTGTGTGCGCACCAGAGAAGCAAAAGGGCCAGTTTTGATACAGAGCCTCAAGTGCAAGTGCACCAGATGTAGTGCGTCTTGCACTAGAGAGCGAAATGTCCAGTTTTTGATTCAGAGAGCTAATGCAAGCGCACCAACCTCGGTCGCACGTCGCACAGGTCAATTTTCTGCACTTTTTGGCACCTATATATACATTTTTACACAGATTTTTCAGGATTCATCACCCTCTCAAGAACCCTAACTATTAGGATAGCTCGGAATTCTTCCCTTTTGGTTCCTTAGACTCACTTCTACTTCAAATTTACTTAGTTTAATGATAATCTAGCTTAGTTTTAGTTGAAGAATCTTGCATTTTGCATAGTTTTTGGTTCATCTTCTTCTACCCAAGTGCCATGGGTGTGGAAGGAGCTGGTAAACTTGAATTTCTACTTTTTCGGTAATCAATTTCACTTCTTCTCTTGTTTTATGGAGTTAATTTCATGTTTCATTCTTGCTTTCGTATTTATAATGTGTAGCTAAACTATATCATAGCCAAACCATGTGAATGTTGAAAAAATCTCCCTCTAGTTGATTAATTGGGAATGAGTAGTGTTTAATTGTTGTTATATCGATGAATTCATGTCTTAAAACTTGTTCTTAATGCTTGAATTAGACTGTACACCTAGTTCATGAACACACACCACTTTTATAAATGTATACTGCGAAGGGGTGTGGGAAAATGGGTTTTAAGATAGTTATTTACAATTGACTGAGTTGTTTAGATAGATTGGGTAACGAGGTTTGTCAGTGTAAATCGAGCGGCTCTAGAGCGTTTATCTTGTTCCGGTCCGTTAAATCCTTAAAGACGGACTGTTGAATCGGGCAAAGGGTACTAGGTTGTTGCATGGCATCTAGTACTATCTTAGGAGTTTGCACCCATGAATGAATCGATATAAGCATTAGGATGGTTGGTTGGTAGTTTCCATTCCCAAATAATCTATTAGAGGGGCGAAATATTCAATTGGATCATGATTTGGCTATGTCTCTTTCTCTCTTTATCTCTAGTTTAAATATCGTTTTAGCATAATCAAAACTTGAACACACTTGATTAACCTAAACTAATTCTGTTAATGACTTTGGTACTCGATTGATTCCTCGAGAGATATGACCTTGCTCTCCACTATAGTGCTTCCGACTCGGTACTCTTCCGGTTAAGGTTGTCATTACTGTTTTGGTCATCAAGTTTTCTGGCGCTGTTGCCGGGGATGAGTCCTGTATATGGTTTGCGCCTCTCTGCCGGGTTAAGCTAAGTCTTCTTTCTCTTTATCATTAACCCACTGAGGATAGTGTTGCATTTAAAGTGGGGGTGGTAGGCTTAGCTTTGATATGTGATTCATTGATTTATTAGCCATTGTGTTATATTCTTATCGTTTGGTCGATTCTTTAGTAAAAATTGAGCAATTTTTAAAATTTTCCAAGGTTTCGATGTTGCATTCGTATGTTGAGCCCTCATGTTGATAGGATAAACAGTTTAGAAGATGGTTAAAAGCATTCTATTTCGCTTACTATCTTATCTTGGAGACGGGATTTTCATGCATGTATAGCTTTGATTTCATGAACCATGGTAACTAGTGACCGATTATGGTAGACTTAGGCACAATTCGGCTACCTAGAACTCATATCATTAACTTCGAGGCGAAATAGAAAGGCCAACCCTGGTAGAGTTTGGGATGACGGTTAGGGCGTTTCTTTGACCCGACCAGAGCCAAATAGCCATCCCCTGACATATTCCACAGTAACCCCTCTAAGCCTTGGTAGGATGGTTAGACCCCCATCCGACACTTAGCCTTCGTTATTTAGCCCGTAATTACCCGACCCTTGAGCCTTATTTCTGGTCTACATTCTCTTGAACACCCTACGAGTTGAGCTTAATAAATTCATTTTATCACACTTGCTTAGGCAAGTGTGGGGTAGAAGTGGTTTGTATTCTTGATAGGAGTTGGTGTGTTTTACTGAGCTATGTCACGATTTGGAGGTAAGAGCTCATTTTTTATATTATATGTATGTGATGGCCTTTGAATCAAGCCAAATAAATGCAATATGTATAGCATTTTCTGTTATGTCTTCCAAAAAAAAGTTATGAAAAGTAAATAAAAAATTGAGTCAAAGAAAGCCAAGTGTTTTAGGACTCATGTATTGATTTGTTATATGATGTTGGTATTTAGGTGAGTCCTTAGTGTAGAAACATAATTCTTATACATTTTTGCCTCGTTACACTCGAGACATAGTGCGATATGGCGTTTTACTTCGTGAATCATGTTTCTATATTCTCTTTGAGCTAGAGAAGGGTAGAGCTATCCACGTTTTGTATTGTTACACCCCATGATTAAGCTTGCTCGTGTTTATCTCTTTGTTGTTTATTCCCTAGAAAATCCCTTCGGTTAGCCCCGTCCCTAGCCTAACATTACAACCTTTAAAGTCCTACTCGACCTTTCTTAGCCTCGGTTGGCCCCGATTAGTGGAGATGCTTAGGAAGTATGAGCCTATGGTGTAGTCGCAATGACCTAGCATCCATAATCCAAACCGGTAAACTATGGTAAATGTAGGATAAGCTATTCGCACACACACATCCCGTTTGCTTGATAAGGTAGGGTTAAATACCATGAATTTACTCTTTTACTTTTTGGTTATCTTTGATATGTGATTTTCTTGACCTACGCATGTAACGTTGACTCTTTGGTTTCTTTAAAAATGCTCATTTTTGCTCGAGGGCAAGCAAACGCTGAGTGGGGGTGGTTGATGAGAGTCAACTTCACTATGCTTTGGTGCATGTTTTAGCCCCAGTTTAGTCGTTTACAACACTTTTGGCTTATATTGGGTAGTTTTAGACCATTTATAGGGCAAAATGCATTGCACGCTCATTTTGAGGCAAACCGTCAAATAGATGGAAATCCTCACCATTTTACGGTATTTTGACCCTTTTCGAGCCCTAGTTATCTTGCGGAGTTATGATTGGTATGTGTTTGAATGTTGTGATGCAGGATCTAGGTGAGTTATGAGCCCGGAAGACAAGTCATGAGACTTAGAGTGGCATAACCGAAGCCCGGGGATAGAAACGGATCAAAAGTGGTTGGTGTTTTCACCATATGTTCACTTAATCTGTGATTTGATCCCAGATACAAGAATTTTCTGGACTTGTTATCTTCATGAAAGTTGTAAAAAATTTAATGATCTTTCCAACGCAACTTGAATCACTCAAATCGGAGCTCTACACACAAAGATATTGCCAGATTACTAAAGTTTTATCATTGGCATCAGCTCAGATTCATCAGTCACGGCCTAGAAAACTGTGGCACATGAGACTGGGTCACATGGGTGAAAAAGGGATGCATGTTCTTTCTCAAAAGGATCTTCTTGAGGAGTGTAAGGTCAAGCATATGGACTTTCGTGAGCATTATGTGTTTGGGAAGCTTCATAGGGGCAAGTTCTCAAAAGGGTACACAACACAAAGTCATCACTTGATTACATTCATTTTGATTGTTGGGGATCTTCAAAGGTGGAGTCATTGGGTGGTCATTGACGTCACCAAAACCAGACCTTAGAAACGGCGTCAAGAAAGGGACAGACCTTTTCTAGGTTAGACGGATCCTAACCGGCGATGTACCGGTCAAATTGTAGTGATAAAGTGGTGAGTCAGTGTCGAATCCTCGAGGAAAAAGTGGTAATTCTTTTAAGTGTGGTTAAACACCAAAGAGCTGCTATTAACTCGATCTAAACCGCAATTTTATAACACAGATTACTACTACTCTAACCAACATAAAATAAATGCGTAATTTAAAAGTTATTCTAATATAATATATATAGATATATAAATATATATAGATGTACATAAATAGTAAAATATATATATATATATATATATATATATATATATATATATATATATATATATATATATACCAATATATAGTTTATAGACTAGACTAGCCAAAGTATATGTAATCAATTTATTCGATCTTTTCAATTAATAGAATGTGTTCGATCTCCTTTTATTAGGTCCAATTGAGTAAATGAAACAGTGTACTCTATTGTCAACAATTCCTCCTCACACGAGCATATGAAATTGTCATATGTCAAATTGTCATCATCCAATGTCCACAACTGCCCCATGCTAAACTTAGTTAGTCAAAACAGTGCATTAGTATAAATCTACCCCGGATAAAAGAGGTGATTCCATTTTTCGAGATGGCGATGTTATTCAAGAGGCTCCGGTAGTCAAGCGGATCGATTTAATACAAACGGTGTAGTTTCAATTAAACTGTGATTTTAACATTATTAAGATCTCGAGTACAAAATTAATAAGATTTGTTTTACTAGGACAAATCGCCCCGGTAGAAAATAGGATTCCGTTAATCGACGGCCATTTTACCCTCCGGTTTTCTATTTTTACTCATATCCCGACTTCTCTGGTCGGTTCATCGCCAGGTTATATGTGGTATTCATCATGGTTGATTACATCATTCGAATTTGTTATCTTTACGTAGCGAAATAGAAAAAGATTCATTTTAACTCAATTTTAATCATTTTTATTTTAACATCATTCTTTTAACGAAAAGATCGAAATAATACGATTACATAACTTTGGCTAGTTATCGATTTAGCCTAATAACATTATAAAAACTAAAAAGAAGAAAATAACAAACATAAACATAAATACTTGAAAAGTTACCCGATTCACAGATCTTTGATTCGAAGTTGTATTCTTCCGGACATAACAACTACTCTAAAGCAACACCGACTTCTCGATAATTTCCCGAGCATTATCACGATACTACTACTACTACTAATTTATTCATGGCTTAAAACCTATTTACAAACTAAAGAAAAGAGGGGATAGAGAATATATATAGAATATTATGTATATATATTGGTACACTCAATGCAAATCTTTGAGGCTCCCATATATATAGGCAAACTCCCTTCCTGGACCGGTCCTCGAAAATTGGCGGATTGGTCCGGTGTAATGATGACAATCATTACGATTAGTTATAAGCATGTGACCCCATGTTACCTTAATCATTCTGAGATCTTTGTGTAATTATATATATAATTATATATAATTACACAACTAACTTCTAAAAATCGTAACTTGAATTCTTGATATCGAATGACATAATCAAACTTCCGTTGAAAAGCTCGTTGAATTCTCTACAACTTTCATCAAGGCCACTTCTTCGAAAAACATATTCTCGATGAGCCATTTGTATTAAGTGTCCTTTTAAAGAGATTTTTCAATAAGTACTAATCAATTAGCCACTTGACCACTATTTGAGTTGTAGACCTCTAATCTTCATAATTCAAAGTGCTTTAGAAATCTTATATGAAGATCTTCAACTTTCGTGAAGAACATTTTCCCAGAAAATGTCTTTTTAACGAGCCATTCCCAATACGTGTTGTTTTCGGGATAGTCTAGAGCCATTCCCATAGTTATCTTGCGTAGTTATGCTTGGTATGTGTTTGAATTTTGTGATGCAGGATCTAGGTGAGTTATGAGCCCGGAATACAAGGCATAAGACTTAGAGTGGCATAACCGAAGCCCAGGGATGGAAACGGATCAAAAGTGGTTGGTGCTTTCACCATATGTTCATTGAATCTGTGATTGGATCCCAGATACAAGCATTTTCTGGACTTGTGGTCTTCATGAAAGTTGTAGACAATTGAATGAGCTTTCCAATGCAACTTGAATCACTCAAATAGGAGTTCTACACACAAACATATTTCCAGATTACTGAAGTTGTATCAGTGTTGAAAGTTCAGGCTCCAGTGCAAGCGCACCAGATGTAGAGTGCACACCAGAGAAGCAAAAGGGCCAGTTTTGATACAGAGCCTCCAGTGCAAGCACACCGGATGTAGTGCGTGCACACCGAGAAGCGTAATGTCCAGCTTTTGATTTAGAGAGCTAGTGCAAGCGCACCAACCTCTGTCATGCGTCGCACACTGGTCGATTTTCTGCACTTTTGGCACATATATATACATTTTTACACATAATTTTCAGGATTCTTCACCCTCCCAAGAACCCTAACTATTAGGATAGCTCAAATTCTTCCCTTTTGGCTCCTTAGACTCACTTCTACTTCAAATTTACTTAGTTTAATGATAATCTAGCTTAGTTTTAGTTGAAGAATCTTGGATTTTGCATAGTTTTGGTTCATCTTCTTCTTCCCAAGTGACATGGGTGTGGAAGGAGCTTGATGTAAACTCGAATTTCTAGGTTTTCGGTAATCAATTTCACTTCTTCTCTTGTTTTATGGAGTTAATTTCATGTTTCATTCTTGCTTTCGTATTTATAGTATGTAGCTAAATTATATCATAGCCAAACCATGTGAAGGTTGAAGAAATCTCCCTCTAGTTGATTAATTGGGAATGGATAGTGTTTAATTGTTGTTATATCGATGAATTCATGTCTTAAAACTTGTTCTTAATGCTTGAATTAGACTGTACACCTAGTTCATGAACACACACACACCACTTTTATAAATGTATGTTGCGAAGGGGTGTGAGAAAAGGGGTTTAAGATAGTTATTTACAATTGTCTGAGTTGTTTAGATCGATTGGGTAACGAGGTTTATTGGTGTAAATCGAGCGGCTCTAGCTGAAAGTTCAGGCTCCAGTGTAAGCGCACCAGAGAAGCAAAATGGCCAGTTTTGATACAGAGTCTCAAGTGCAAGTGCACCAGATGTAGTGCGTGCGCACTAGAGGGGCAGAATGTCCAGTTTTTGATTCAGAGAGCTAATGCAAGCGCACCAACCTCAGTGCGTACGCACCAGGTCAATTTTCTGCACTTTTTGGCACCTATATATACATTTTTACACAGATTTTTGAGGATTCATCACCCTCTCAAGAACCCAAACTATTAGGATAGCTCGGAATTCTTCTCTTTTGGCTCCTTAGACTCACTTCTACTTCAAATTTACTTAGTTTAATGATAATCTAGCTTAGTTTTAGTTGAAGAATATTGCATTTTGCATAGTTTTTGGTTCATCTTCTTCTACCCAAGTGCCATGGGTGTGGAAGGAGCTGGTAAACTTGAATTTCTACTTTTTCGGTAATCAATTTCAATTCTTCTCTTGTTTTATGGAGTTAATTTCATGTTTCATTCTTGCTTTCGTATTTATAATGTGTAGCTAAACTATATCATAGCCAAACCCTGTGAATGTTGAAGAAATCTCCCTCTAGTTGATTAATTGGGAATGGGTAGTGTTTAATTGTTGTTATATCGATGAATTCATGTCTTAAAACTTGTTCTTAATGCTTGAATTAGACTGTACACCTAGTTCATGAACACACACCACTTTTATAAATGTATACTGCGAAGGGGTGTGGGAAAATGGGTTTTAAGATAGTTATTTACAATTGACTAAGTTGTTTAGATAGATTGGGTAACGAGGTTTGTCGGTGTAAATCGAGCGGCTCTAGAGCGTTTATCTTGTTCCGGTCAGTTAAATCCTTAAAGGCGGACTGTTGAATCGGGCAAAGGGTACTAGGTTGTTGCATGGCATCTAGTACTATCTTAGGAGTTTGCACCCATGAATGAATCGATATAAGCATTAGGATGGTTGGTTGGTAGTTTCCATTCCCAAATAATCTATTAGAGGCGAAATATTCAATTGGATCGTGATTTGGCTATGTCTCTTTCTCTTTTATCTCTAGTTTAAATATCATTTTAGCATAATCCAAACTTGAACGCACTTGATTAACCTAAACTAATTAAAACGACTTTGGTACTCGATTGATTCCTCGAGGGATACGACCTTGATCTTCACTATAGTGCTTCCGACTCGGTACTCTGCCGGTTAAGGTTGTCATTACTATTTTGGTCATCAAGTTTTCTGGCACCGTTGCCGGGGATGAGTCCTGTATATGGTTTGCACCTCTCTGCCGGGTTAAGCTAAGTCTTCTTTCTCTTTATCATTAACCCACTGAGGATAGTGTTGCATTTAAAGTGAGGGTGGTAGGCTTAGCTTTGATATGTGATTCATTGATTTTTTAGCCATTGTGTTATATTCTTATCGTTTGGTCGCTTCTTTAGTAAAAATTGAGCAATTTTTAAAATTTTCCAAGGTTTCAATGTTGCATTCGTTTGTTGAGCCCTCATGTTGATAGGATAAACAGTTTAGTAGATGGTTAAATGCATGCTATTTAAACTTACTATCTTATCTTGGAGACGGGATTTTCATGCATGTATAGCTTTGATTTCATGAACCATGGTAACTAGTGACCGATTATGGTAGACTTAGGCACAATTCGGGTACCTAGAACTCATATCATTAACTTCAAGGCGAAATAGAAAGGCCAACCCTGGTAGAGTTTGGTATGACGGCTATGGCGTTTCTTTGACCCGACCAGAGCCAAATAGCCATCCCCGACGACATATTCCACAAGAACCACTCTAAGTATTGGTAGGATGGTTAGACCCCATCCGACACTTAGCCTTCGTTATTTAGCCCGTAATTACCCGACCCTTGAGCCTTATTTACGGTCTACATTCTCTTGAACACCTACGAGTTGAGCTTAATCAATTCATTTTATCACACTTGCTTAGGCAAGTGTGGGGTGGTAGAGTGGTTTGTATTCTTGATAGGAGTTGGTGTGTTTTACGAGCTATGTCACGATTTGGAGGGTAAGAGCTCATTTTTTATATTATATGTATGTGATGGCCTTTGAATCAAGCCAAATAAATGCAATATGTATAGCATTTTTACTGTTATGTCTTCCAAAAAAAAAGTTATGAAAAGTAAATAAAAGTTGAGTCAAAGAAAGCCAAGTGTTTTAGGACTCATTTATTGATTTGTTATATGATGTTGGTATTTAGGTGAGTCCTTAGTGTAGAAACATAATTCTTATACATTTTTGCCTTTTTACATTTGAGACATAGTGCGATATGGCGTTTTACTTCGTGAATCATGTTTCTATAGTCTCTTTGAGCTAGAGAAGGGTAGAGCTAGTCACGTTTTGTATTGTTACACCCCATGATTAAGCTTGCTCGTGTTTATCTCTTTGTTGTTTATTCCCCAGAAAATCCCTTCAGTTAGCCCCGCCACTAGCCTAACATTACAACCTTTAAAGTCCTACTCGACCTTTCTTAGCCTCGGTTGGTCCCGATTAGTGGAGATGCTTAGGAAGTATGAGCCTATGGTGTAGTCGCAATGACTGGCATCCATAATCCAAACCGTAAACCATGGTAAATGTAGGAGAAGCTATTCGCACACACACATCCCGTTTGCTTGATAAGGTAGGGTTAAATACCATGAATTTACTCTTTTACTTTTTGGTTATCTTTGATATGTGATTGTCTTGACCTACGCGTGTAACGTTGACTCTTTAGTTTCTTTAAAAATGCTCATTTTGCTCGAGGGCAAGCAAGCGAGTGGGGTGGTTGATGAGAGTCAACTTCACTATGCTTTGGTGCATGTTTTAGCCCCGTTTAGTCGTTTACAACACTTTTGGCTTATATTGGGTAGTTTTAGACCATTTATAGGGCAAAATGCATCGCACGCTCATTTTGAGGCAAACCGTCAAATAGTTGGAAATCCTCACCATTTTACGGTATTTTGACCCTTTTCGAGCACTAGTTATCTTGCGGAGTTATGATTGGTATGTGTTTGAATGTTGTGATGCAGGATCTAGGTGAGTTATGAGCCTGGAAGACAAGTCATGAGACTTAGAGTGGCATAACCGAAGCCGGGGATGGAAATGGATCAAAAGTGGTTGGTGCTTTCACCATATGTTCACTTAATCTGTGATTTGATCCCAGATACAAGAATTTTCTGGACTTGTTATCTTCATGAAAGTTGTAAACAATTGAATGATCTTTCCAACGCAACTTGAATCACTCAAATCGGAGCTCTACACACAAAGATATTTCCAGATTACTAAAGTTGTATCAGTGGCATCAGCTCAGATTCATCAGTCACAGCTTAGAAAACTGTGGCACATGAGACTGGGTCACATGGGTGAAAAAGGGATGCATGTTCTTTCTCAAAAGTATCTTCTTGAGGAGTGTAAGGTCAAGCATCTGGACTTTCGTGAGCATTATGTGTTTGGGAAGCTTCATAGGGGCAAGTTCTCAAAAGGGGTACACAACACAAAGTCATCACTTGATTACATTCATTTTGATTGTTGGGGATCTTCAAAGGTGGAGTCATTGGGTGGTCATAGATATTTTGTTTCATTCGTAGATGACTATTCAGAGGATGACTTGGGTACTTGATGAAACACAAAAGTGAAGCATTTAATATGTTGGAAATATTATTTGTGTTTTGACGATGATTCGTCACGTAATTAGACAAATCACTTACAACCCATGATGATGAAGTCATAACTGTTATAGTGCATAATGGAAGAAGAAGCAAGAAATGGTCTAGAGAAAATATATAAGTTCTATCTAGAGTCTGAACCTTGTATAGATTGTTTCAGACAAGCATTGTAATAGAATAGGAACTAGGCGAACAGCTGAATCACAACAAGAAAACTGAGTATGCACATGAAGAACTAAGGGTTCAAACTTAGTAATGCAAAAACTAAAGAAGGTAAGTTCGCGGAGGGTCACAAACTCAGTTGGCTTATCTAGAAGACTGAAGAAATGAGGGACAGAGACTCAGTTACAGAAGACTGAAGAACTGAGGTGACAAACTCAGTTAGGAGCTGATTAAGTCGTGACTATAAGTCAGGATTCAGGCATGTCTGTGGTGACCTGGAACTGAACTATAGATCATGTAAAACTGAATAATCTTAAGGACAAAGATTATCAGTTACCAGGAAAAGTAGAAAACTGAATGGTGTACTCTGACTTAGTCAATTAAAGTCAGATGTCAAGTATACAAGGCACTCAGTTTTGAAGAAGAGTAGAAAACTGAGTTAAGGCCTTGTCAATTTAAATCGACAAATACGACAAAGATCGTACATATGAACGTTGGCTAAACGACAAGTGTAACGGCTACAAGAGCTAGTGACCGTTACATCACCCCTATAAATACACAAGAGAATCACTTGAAGAAGGAGAGAGAAGGATCAGAAAAAGAGCTTTACAAGCACATATCCAAAGATCCAGATCCAGAAAATCAGATCATATATATCTAGAAAAGGGGAAGCCAACAAAATTGCCTTGAAGATTTCAAAGAAAGATCCAGTAACCCATTAAGGGGGAAAGAAGGCATCTTGGAGCTACAAAGCTAGATCCAGAAGAACCGGACAGCTCACTGAATTAATCCTTGATTAATTCTAAACCTAACCTTTGTGAAAAAGGGTTGGCTGTGCATAGTTTGAAGAGAGAAATTCCACCTTTCTTCATACGGTTTGCAACTTGGTTGCCACACGGTATTGGTGCGATCTGGATGTGTGTTTGTGATAGTGGTGAGCTGGTGAAGGAGTCATTCCACCTCCGAAGGATCAGTGTGCAGAATGAAGAGAGCAATCCTACCTTTCTTCATTATGTGTAAACAGTGAAACTAGGGTGTCGTGAAGGACTGTCATAGTGCTAGGATTTTGTAACGGTTATCTCAAGATTCTAGTGATACCTCCTACACCACAGGAGAAGGGGAGACGTACGGGATTACACCACCCGGAACTTCCATAAACAAATCTTGTGTTGATTTACTTTATGCATTTATGTTTGTTTTATTTGTTGCATAATCATCTCATCATTTCACTCAGCAAACGTCAGACACTGAGTCAGCACATAAATGATACATAGAAGGTAAAGATTTTTATTAACACATCTGTTGCACAAAAGGCTTGTTTCTATCCGCTGCCAGTTAACAAGACTAAATATAAGTCAGCATTGACTTATACTCAGTTGAGTTAGCTGAACTCCGCACAAGTTTCAGGCGAGAACAAAAGCGAAATGAGTATCGATTTGAGTTTGTGAGAACTCGGTTCTGGGGCTTCTCAGCTTTAGGAAAAGTTTTTGGTGACAAGTTTATTCACCCCCTCTAAACTTGTGTTAGCCTTTCCAAGGGACCAACATAATAACTTCAAGCTGTGGAAAGCTCTAGTTGAAAATCAGTTGGGAAAGAAGATCAAGAGGCTTCGTACAGATACTGGTCTGGCATTTTACTGGACTGAGTTTGATACATTTTGAAAACTGATAGTATTGTCAGGCATCACATTGTAAGGAATACACCTCAGCAAATTGGTGTAGCTGAGAGAATGAATCAAACTCTTCTAGAGAGGGCAAGATGTATGCTCTCTAATGCTGGTTTGTCGAGAAGATTTTGGGCAGAGGTTGTAAGCACAGCTTGCTACTTAATCAACAGGAGTCCTCACGCATGGATCAGTCTTAAAACACCAGTTGAGATGTGGTCAGGCAAGCCTGCTGACTATTCAGTTCTAAGGGTTTTTGAAAGCACAATTTACTATCATGTGAATGAAGGGAAACTGGAACCAAGAGCCAAGAAATGAGTGTTTGTGGGGTATTGTGATGGAGTAAAGGGTTATAGAATTTGGTAATCAGCAGAAAACAGAGTTATTCTCAGTAGAGAAGCAGTTTTTGATGAAAATTCTATGCTCGATTCATCGATGAGAGGACAAGACAAGTGAGTCGAAACCAGTCTTTGGCGAGAAAGTTGACATTAAGGTGGAGCTTGGTGGAGTCGGTTGAAATGCAACAATCAAGCGATCCAAGTCGATTTTCATCGATCCGTTCTTGAACGAATCGAGTCCAAGCTAGTCACCGGTGAGCAAATTTCGATTGAGCGTCAAACGAGAACGTGGGTCATCAGAGTATAGCTGTCAATAGAGCTAGAAGATCTAGTGTTGGGGTACCTCCCAAGAGGTATGATTTTGATGATATGGTTGGATATGCACTTCAAGTTGCAGAAGAAGTTGATGGTTTTGAACCTTCTACTTACAGGGTAGCAGTGACATGTTCTGAAGCATCTCAATGGCTTGCTGCCATGGGAGATGAAATGGAGCATTACTGAAAAATTAGACTTAGGATCAAGTTAAACATCTAGCTAATAGGAGAGTTGTTACATTCAAATGGATCTTCAAGAAAAAGGAAGGAATAACTGATGAAGTTTGTAGAATTACTAACACAAAATAAAATGCGAATTATTATTGATGAAGTAAAAGTTACAAGTTAAGTTATAATGAATCTGATCATGGGGTATTTATAGCTTCATACACCTCATGAATCAGTCAGAAGTAAGTTACAAACGGTTATAACAAACTATAACAGAATAACCGTTTTCTAGATTACATCATACTAAATTGATCGTAATGTTGGGCTTCCATCTTTGTCGGCCAGTGCTTTGTGTCTTCATCTTGTCGGAAGAGTACATCGATGATGGCGCACTCGGCATTCACTTCACCTTTATCTTCAGAACACCCTCAACCTGAGAGTGGAACATGAACAGTTTGCACTCAGTATTCCCTTCAGCTACTTGAATTCTGGAAGATCTTTGAAATTCCCAATTTTTCTAGCAGATAGGAGTAAAAAGGTGCATCCAAGGGCTTGGTGAGAATATCAGCTACTTGTTCTTTTGTGTTGACTGGAGAAGCTTGACAAGTCCTGATTTGACTTTGTCTCTCACAACATGGCAGTCAATTTCAAAATGTTTTGTTCTTTCATGAAAGACTGGATTATGAGCAATGTGCATTGCACTGGCATTGTCACAAAATAACACATCAAGCAACTAAACTGGAACCTGCAAATCTTGTAGTATATAAATCAGCCACTGAATTTCACAAACTGCATTTGCCATAGCCCTGTATTCAGCCTCAGATGAGCTTCTAGCTATTGTTGTTTGTTTCTTGGCCTTCCAGGAGATTGGAGCATCTCCTAGAAACATCGTATAACCTGACCTGATCTTCTTGTTTCAGGACAACCGGCCCAATCACTGTCTGTAAAACCTTTGAGTACAAGGTTATTGTCTGCTGGAAATATGATTCCTTGACTAGGGTTAGTCTTCAAATACTTCAGCAGCCTGTAAGCAGTCTTCATATGATTTTCAGTAGGAGTGTCTAGAAATTGACTTAGTTGTTGTATTGCAAAAGCAATATGTGGTCCGGTAAAAGTGTTGTCTTCACTAGGCCTGTAAGCTGTCTTCAAAAGCAATATCTTGTATTGCAATAAATCAATTTACCCACTAGTGCTCTGTATGCAGTGTTGTCTTCTAAATGTGGAGAGTCACCCTGTTGTAAAGTCTGCTTAGACTCCATGTCTTAGCAGGTTTGGCTCCCAAAAATTCATATTCTTCTAGGAGATTAAGTGTGTATTTTTGTGTGAAATGGATATACCTATTGGACATCTAGCAGCCTCAATGCCTAGGAAATATCTCAATTTTCCAAGATCTTTGATGGTGAATTGCTAATGTAAAGCATCCTTTACTTGCTGAATCAATTCTTCACTAGGGCTGGAAGCTATGATGTCATCCACAAATACCAATAAGGCAATAAAGGACCGTCCCGACCACTTTTGTGAATAAATCAGATCATTTTTGGATTGAATGAATCCTTGAGCCTCAAGGATTCAGTCAACTTGCAATTCCATTGTCTCATTGGCTTGTTTGAGGTCATACAATGACTTGGTAAGTTTGCAAACTTGGTTTGGTTTGGTTCTTTGCACAACTTTGAGGTAATCGCATATATACTTCTTCATGTAAATCTCCATGTAGAAAGGCAGTGTTGGCATCCATTTGATATAGATGCCAATTATTGGCTGCTGCTGCTGCATGTAAGGTTCTAACTGTAGTGATTTTGACAACACGGGAAAACGTTTCTTGATAATCATTTCCATATGTTTGAGTGTAGCCTTTTGCTACTAGTCTTACTTTATATCTCTCTATTGAACCATCAGGGTTGTGTTTGATTCTGTAAACCCATTTGCAACCAATGGGTTTCTTTCCTGGGGGCAGATCAACTATTTCATATGTATAAGTCTTTTGTAGAGCTTCAATCTCTTTTTGCATTGCTTCCTTCCATTCATCATGCTTGATAGCTTGATTATAAGTCTTAGGATTTTTAACAGCATCAATAGCATTGATGAATCTGGCATAGTCTGCTGAGAGGTTGTCCAGATAGCTTATAACTGCACTCAGCAGGTGTAGAGTCTACTGAACAGTATGAACGCCACCTTGATAAAAGGTTGGTGATTTTCTTGTTCTGGTGGATTGATGTGATCCATCACGAGATATTTTATTTGTTTTGTTTATTTTAGTTTCCGGTGTTTTAATGAATAAAACGGCCTTAGGCCGTGTCAAAAGTTGTCGTATGTTAGTATATTGGGTCAGTGTATATTTTTAGCAAATAATAGTCATTTGGACTTATTAGGGTTGAGTTATATTTGTTACAAAATAAAATGGCGAAAATTACATTGTAATTTATCCCATTCTTAGGAAGTTATTTGTCTTTTATTTTGTAGCCTATAAAAAGGCATACTGCTTGTAATATTAAGAGGATGAACAATATTATTGAAATTCAGTTAAACTTTTAAGTTGAGAGCTTTTCTCTTCTTGCCGTTTTAATCTGTGACTGATTAAGACAAAATCACTCTTTGTCGTAGAGATTACACCCTTCAAGAAGGAATCAGCGTTTTGAGCACGCGTTGTTTATTCTTGGCCTTAGCCTAGGTCGAGGACACTAGGTTTAGGTATCTATAGCTCACCATTGATCCTCGAGTGCTTCACTGAACAAGTATCCGCGTCGATTGGTAGCGAGTTCGATGTGAATCGAGGTATCAAATATCCTTATTTGTTTTAATTTCCTTTGCTCTTTCGTTTCTTGTCTTAATAAAATAAAAAAAAAATCTCTGTTCCTTATTTTGTTATTCTTCTTCGTTGATAATCATCATCAAAAAAAAAAAAAATTCTGCTCTTCCTCGTTCTTGCCTGAATTCGATCATCACCACTGTCAAAAAAAAAAAAAATAAAAATCTCTGTTCCTTATTTTGTTATTCTTCTTCGTTGATAATCATCACAAAAAAAAAAAAGAGGGCTTTTCTTTGGTTCCCAGGTTCCTGATCCATGCATCATCATTGAAATATTGCTAAACCTTTGTTTGCTTCTTTTATTTTCGTTCATTGATTGCCCAAATTCCGGTTGTTGTTCTTGCCGATTAAAGATCAGAAAAATACTCCTAGTTTGACCTAATTGTTTTATTTTCAGTCGGCCATCTTAAAAAAAAAAAAAAAAAAATAAACAAATCTTTGTTCTTGTTTTCCAAAGGCCGCCGTACAACACAAAAGTAGACACGTTGACCTAATATATATTTGTTCCTGAATTTGTTTTATTTTAGTTAATACCATTCAGCAAAAAAAAAAAAAAAAAAAAAAAAAAAAAAAAAACACTAATTCCTGCAAACCCCCCAAAAAAACGAACGTCCCCAGCCTGTTATTTTTTTTTCCAAAACCGTTCCCCTACCCTTAGTTGTTTAAGTCTAGGTTGTTGGTTTTTGAATTACTCCTCGTGTTGCTTTCGTTATCTTTGATTTGTTTGCAAGGGTATTCCTACGACTAAGAGAGCGAGGTGAGTGCAAACACGAGAGTTGTGAGGTACAAATGGCATTGCCACCATTTAAGTGGTACACATGATGGCGATGCATATTTTGAGTGGGAAGCTAAGGTGGAGCGGATTTTTACATGCCATACATATTCGGACAAGAAGAAGTGTGACCTTGCACAACATAGTTTCACTGGAAATGCTGTCACATGGTGGAAAGAATTAAATTTTTTGAGGCGTATGCATTGGGATCCAGAGGTTAGTACTTGGACTGAAATGAAAAGAGAAATGAAGCAACGTTTTGTGCCCCGTCATTACTTGCCTAGGTTTGAAGCATCCAAAAATGTGGAAAATGATAAAGTGTTAGAAGAGATGGGTAGAGCTCTTCTTGAGTTGATCACATAAAACTAAATGAATGTCTTTGGCGTTCAGCGCAGCGGAAAGAGGGAAAGTGAATGCGTTAGGCACGGCGGAAGAGGAAAGTGAACTGCTTTTGGGAGAATTTTACGGTTGATGATGCAACAACATTAGTTGCAAAGGAAAAAGAGGCGATTGTTAGTGTTTGTGAGCGGGAGTTGAATAATGAGGAGGGAGCATATGTGGCAGAAGTAGTTGAGCGTGTGGTGGATTTGAAGGAGCCTGAAATTTTAGATGAGTTGGTCGAGGGTGTTGATGAAGTGGTTTCAAATGGTGAGGCCTTAGTTGTGGACCGGATAGTTCACATTGATGACACATTTGTTCTTTGGTCAAATTGAGAGTAATGTTGCGCGTCTGAAATCGGTTGTGGATAAGCACGCTTGCGAGAGGACATGAGCATGTGGAGGAGGCGATGGTGCGCGTAGTCTTAATTTGGTGGTTGAGGATATTGCGGCATCTGCGGTGGTTTGTCCTACTTTACCGACCGTGTGGTCGAGTTCTATGTTGTCTTACGTGCGGTACATGAGGATCATCCACAGGAGGAAACCGAGATGTTCGATACATCCAAAGCAGCCTATATTTCCTTTGGTTTATCGTGCTCGATTATGATGATGGCAAGCGAAGCATATTTTCTTTGATCCATTTGTTGCACATGGTGATTCATCTCCTAGTCCGAGTTGCTATGCTTATCTTGCTACTTTTCCTAGCTTCATCGACTATATCGGACCGAGGGATTGTTCTTTTGTTTCATTGGTGCCGTTTAGCTCGTCGTGTTACCGGTCAATTGGTTTGCAATCGTCCATCAACTTTGTATTTGATCCGGTATCTTTTGAGGATTTTTGTGGTTTGTTCGCGATCGGTGGGTGCTGAAGACTTTTACGACATCCTTTTGATTCGAGGACGAATCCTTTCCAACCGGGAGGAATGATGTGATCCATCCCGAGATATTTTGTTTGTTTTGTTTATTTTAGTTTCCGGTGTTTTAATGAATAAAACGGCCTTAGGCCCGTGTCAAAAGTTGCCCATATGTTAGTATATTGGGTCAAGTGTTTATTTTTAGCAAATAATAGTCATTTGGACTTATTAGGGTTGAGTTATATTTGTTACAAAATAAAGTGGCGAAAATTACATTGTAATTTATCCCACATTGCTTAGGAAGTTATTTGTCTTTTATTTTGTAGCCTATAAAAAGGCATACTACTTGTAATATTAAGAGGATGAACAATATTATTGAAATTCAGTTAAACTTTTAAGTTGAGATCTTTTCTCTTCTTGCCGTTTTAATCTGTGACTGATTATGACAAAATCACTTGCGAGTGAGTAGTCTCTTTGTCGTAGAGATTACACCCTTCAAGAACGAATCAGCGTTTTGAGCACGCGTTGTTTATTCTTGGCCTTAGCCTAGGTCGAGGACACTAGGTTTAGGTATCTATAGCTCACCATTGATCCCTTGAGTCGTTTCCTGGAACCGTATCCGCATCATGGATCTTCTTAGTTGTGTAGGTTCAGGTACCTGGTTGACTGGTGCATACTCTTCATTAGATGCCTCACCGCAATTGACCTATATCTGATCGGGTCTGATTCATTCGATAGATCATCAAAAGTGTCCTTTACTGGTAAAGGAACGGCCATGTCAGTAAGATATCTAGCATTTCCCAACACCTGTTGAAATAAAGGAAACAAAGTCTCATGAAATTGAGTATTTCTAGCAACAAAGATATCTTTGTTGGTAATGTCTAAGAGAATAGCACCCTTAGATGTATTTGAATTCTCAAGATAGACACAAGTCCTACATCTTGAGTCAAATTTTGTCCTATACTGCTGAAGTGTGCAAGAAAAGACTAAGCAACCAAAAACTTTAAACATAGAATAGTCTGGTTTAGTGTCATAAAGCAATTCATGTGGAGTGCTTTCCTTCAGCAGTGGTGTAGGTGTAGTATTAATCAACTTTACAGCATGTAAAAGACAAACCCCAATATTCAATGGGTGGATTACTTTGGAACCTCAAACCTCTTGCAACATTCAGTAGATGATGATGTTTCCTTTCAGCAATACCATTTTGCTCAGGTGTACTTACACAAGATGTATGATGCATGATACTCTGCTGAGCATAAAAGTCAGTGAGCTGAAATTCTGCACCATTGTCAGATATAATTACTTTGATAGTCTTATGAAACTGAGTAGAAACAAATTTGACAAAAGATATAACAAGGTCAGAGGCTTCAGATTTGTGCCTCATAAGAAAAACCCAAGTAAATCTAGAAAAATTATCTACAATAGTAAGAAAATATTGTTGTCCATATACAATATTCTGTCTCAAAGGACCCCAAATATCCATATGAACAAGGTCAAAAACAACATTTACAGTAGTAGTACTTACAGGAAAAAGGATTTTTCTTTAGTTTAGCCATATGGCAGACATAACAAAGATCATGATTACAAAACTTGACATCAAGTGATCAGTGAACTAATGACTTGCGCCTTTTATCGGCAAGTGCCCAAGTCTCAGAAGTGCCATTAAAGTGCATCATCTAATCTATCAGATAAGGTGTGATTTTCTACAGCATTGGTAATAGAAAGTCTTATTGGTTAATCCATGACATAAAGTCCTATGTGTAACTCAGCTTAACCAATCATTTTCTTGTTCTTGTCCTGCAAAACACACTTGTTAGCAGAAAAGACAGTTGCACCTTTTGTATGATTAATAAAAGATGGTAAGGATAAAAGGTTATATTTAAAACCAGGGATGCAAAACACATCATGTAGGACCAATTGAGGGTTCACCCTTACTTGTCCTATATGAGTGACAGAGACATTATTTCCATTAGGCAGTCCCGTTTTTATACCAGATGAAGGTTTGGGATTGCTTAATAGATCTAATGATGCCATGATGAAGTTTGTAGAATTACAAACACAAAATAAAATACGGAATTATTATTGATGAAGTAAAGTTACAAGTTAAGTTACAATGCAGCTGATGATGAGGTATTTATAGCTTCATACACCTCATTAATTAGTCAGAAGTAATTTTGCTACTGCATTTTAAGCGTTATTAGTTTTTTCGACTCTGTTGCTATTGTTTTTCTCGTTGTAATTCGCTCGATGATGGTTTTGGTTTTCTGTATTTACGTAATTTGTCCATAAACGTAACTTGTACCTCTTTCTTTGCTCTCTAGTCCCTTGCTAGAGAGTATTAATACAATAGCTGTTCAAAAAAAAAAATTAGTCAGAAGTAAGTTACAAACGGTTATAACAAACTATAACAGAATAATCGTTTTCTATATTATATCATACTAAATTGATCAACAGGCTGATGGGCTTCCATACTGTCAGCAGGCTGCTGGTGGCTTCATACTATCAGAAGAGAACATCAGCTGACTGCACTCAACATTCCCTTCAGCCTTTATACTGTAACAATAACTGAGGCAGAAGGAGTTAATTATAAAGCACGTTTGGTTGTAAGAGGGTTCAGTCAGAAAGAAGGGGTAGACTTTGATGAGATATTCTCACCAGTGGTCAGACATACTTCAATCATAGTGTTACTAGCAATGGTGGCACATAAGACTTAGAACTTGAGCAGTTAGATGTGAAGACAACTTTTCTACATGGTGAGGTAGATAAAGAGATATACATGACTCAGCCAGAGGGTTTCCAAGTTCCTGGCAAGGAAGATTTTGTGTGCAAGTTGAAGAAGTCTTTGTATGGACTGAAGCAAGCTCTTAGACAGTGGTATAAAAGGTTTGACAGTTACATGATCCAGTTGGGTTATTGCAGAACTCCTTATGATTGATGTGTTTACAACAGTCAGTTAAAAGATGGATCATACATCTATCTTGTGCTATGTGTGGATGACATGCTGAAAGCTGCAAGGATGAGTCTGATGTTCAGAATCTGAAAGACCTTCTCAGTGCTGAGTTTGAAATGAAGGATTTGGGTGCAACTAAGAAAATTTTGGGGAAGGAGATCTGAAGAGATAGAAGTAAGAAGAAACTGTTTTTATCTCAGCAGGGCTATATATATAGAAGATTTTTTCAAAGTTTGGCATGTCAGCTGCTAAGCCAATAGATACTTCTATGGCATCAAATGTTCATTTGTTAGTTTTTGCTTCACAATTAGTAGAGGAGAAGGAGTACATGTCATGAGTTCCTGATGTGATTGTTAGGAAAATATCATCGCAACGGAAGCGATTTAAGGATCTAGATCTATAAAATACTCGTAATAAAACATTAAATCTACATCTACAAGTAAGTTGTAGAACATACCTCTTGGATCTCAAAATCCAAGTTGGAGAACCGCTATTAGGATGATCGAACAATGATGTGAAGAGCACCACGATCTTCCGTACGTGTGATCCAAGCAATTCCCGGTGGAAGGAATTCTCGACTCGAACCCCTCCGATATGCTACCCGAAAAATCACCAAGATTTTCCCTAGACTATGGCCGAAAATTTCTTCCTCTCAATTACTAAGGGGAATTCGAAATTCTCAAGTGTATTCTAAGGCTTGGGAGAACTCTCTTTATATAGGAGAGTAAAACTTAGCCTCCAAGGATTTTATAATTAATACAAAATCAATTATAATAATCCTAGTAAATAAAAGATAATCCCAAAATATTCTAGAACAAATCAAGAATATTCATATCTTTATTATTTACCATAAATATTTATCCAATAAATATTTTTATGCACATGTCTTTTTAACACACAAGAAAACTAATTCCTTGTTAAAAAACAATCACATGGGCGAAAATTTGTATATATTGACCTAGTCAATATTAATTTTTTTTAATTACACAATAATTGGGCCAAGATTATGGAAAATGTCTTTTCCACATATTCAATTATTTAGCCCAACTAATTTAATAGTCCACTAAACAATTAATTCACATATCGTTTTAATAAAGTCCAACATGAACTAAATTAATATTATTAGGATTCGACGTCCGAGAATATCTATGCTATATTAGGAGGCACGTCGGGGACCATGGACTAATAATCAGCGGCTCCGATAAATCAAATAAATAATTATCGATGAATGTAATAATTATATTCGATAAATCAATCACGAGAATATGCCACCATAATCCCGTGATCGCACTCCTCCGATTATAAGATTATATTTATCTCCTCACGAGAAAGTAATAAGCGTCCACTGATATAATCATTTCATATGGATTAATCCTCCATAGATCGCTCATTCTAAATCGGGAAGTTACCGTTAACCCTTTTCGAACATCTTGTCCTTACTTACCGTTAACCCCTAGTGATCAATAATTCAAATAACTCACCGGTAGCTAATCGGTGTAATATGAATCCCATGGATCGATCAATGTCTGGGATTAACTCATGCGGAATCGTCTATCTACTTCCATAAATGGAAGGAATGGATTCCGTATCTGTGATAACACGGACTACTCACTCAATCCAAAGACAATGCCAAGATGGGGTAATTCGGATCACGGACTCGGTGTAATCCTTAACCGTCAAGTCAAACCTCATCATCGATTCAAGCGTCATTAATCGTGATCACCTCGTGATTAAGATATATCCATAATATGATCATCTAATGATTCGATAAGACTTCTCAATTACGGAATTATATTGAGAACTCGAGATCAAATCGGTCGAAATTTATATGATATATCTATCATATATAAATGCCCCATTAGGTTCCTTAACCGAAAGTCCGGATAAGACGATCACACCTATCGTGTTATGGGCGCATTAATAGTACGTTAAAGGGAGACCCGATACTCTCGATTAACTTTACTACGGACTAATTGTATTTTAAGTACATCTTCACTAACTCAATCCTCCCGTGTATATCTCATACACTTTGAGTTAAGTGATTACATAAACGATATACTCAGGGTTTTTCAGAGTGTAAATACTATTGTCACATCGGTGATTATGAGAATAATAAATATGAATAATAATATCATTTCATTTATTAAATAAAACAATTACAAAAATTGTCTTTCGGGCATCACACCTAACAATCTCCCACTTGCACGAAAAGCTTGTGATTAATTGTTTTAGAGCACACCCTATTATTTAAAACTACAAACAAACTACATCTCCCACTTGCTCTAAAGCAATGGAGACTCATCCCGTATTTTAGTACCCACAAAACTTATCATAACCATTTCAGATTCCAAAGTACACTCCGAGTATGCCGTCGTAGGATAGGTCGGTGACTCGGGAGCACCTATATCCGAATGTCATGGGTCTTAATGATCGGTCAGGTTGTCGGCTCTCGAGGCGATCCGTAGAATCAAAGCGTCGCGGTCCATCTAATCATGTGGTACTTTCCCAATATGCTCTTGAACTCAAGTGATTTCGAAATCCTTATAAGCTACCCCTTCATCGTTTGCACAATGATGTGGTATCGGCTTTCCAAATCTGGAATCACTCCCAATCGAAAGAAATCCTGAGGCTATATCGCCTCTCTGGCTACTACAAAAGCCGCTAATCACCCAACTAGTTAAAGTCGAGTTGGCGTTCTTTGGATTCCTCCAGGCAATAGCTTCAACACAAGAGTAAACACTGAGACCGAGATCGACTTAACGATCATCCTTAATCTGACACAAAGTCAGAACCAGTGTATTCTCACATATCCAAGTTCACATTTGAATATGCCCGCATATTATTCCTCGTTCTCTCAAGATACTAAAGGACATACTAAACTTGCTTTGTTAACTGCCGAATCTAAGATTCGATCAAAATTGACGTTCAATAACCTGACCATCTCTTGTCACAAAGAGAATCCATCCCATTTCTCTTTATCCGAAGATTTTGAGAGTCATTCCTGAGGCATAGGGTAGAACTTCCTCGTTGAATGTTGCATACACAGATGCATCATCTTAACCAATAAGATGGATGGGAAACCAATGACTGATTCTAATGAATTCGACCGAGTCAAACTCTTCAGAATGTTGTCCAAATCTCTGTTGCAGAGAATTGTGGCATTGTCAGATTCTGACTTCAGATAACACCCATGTTGAGTCCAACTGGTGCAGCGTTATCCTTCACAAACACTAATATATGTGTATATATTCACTCCTGTACTAAAATTGATATCCGGGCCTACACAAGACTTATCAATATTCGGTCAAATCCATATATTATAGAAATATATGACTTCCAATGACCAAGAGGTTTGCTTTTATCCACAAAGGACATAAGCCTTGATGGTCATCCTGTCATAAGTTCATAAGGCAATACCATACTGTTCCGAATGAATCCAGATTCCGTTTGTTTGGCAAGAAAGTCTCAGGGAATCACCCCTATTTTCTGCTTTTGAACGAAATCATGAATTACCGAATTCATTCTACTCTTTTCCGTGTAGATCCAATTACTCCCACTGGGCCTGAGACACTCAGGTGGTTCTACAAGAGTATGAACAGCTCTGGAGTACCAAACTCCATTCACAGGGTTATGGCTTGTAAACCAACCTCTATTATCAGAATCCTATACAGCTCACAAAAGAGCCATAGGTCATCGGTCGATCCTGTAGACTATTAAGTCCGCAGAACCCATAATGGGTAATGGATAAACCATACTCCCACTATTTTCTTGGTGGATCGAAATTCTGATCTAGTTTAGCAGTATTTAGTGTTATCACCAACAACCAAAGTTGGATGTGGTTTGATCTAATCAGTAAGTAACTACCTTGAGTATCCGTACTCTAAGGTTCAAGGTTTGTTGTTCATAGACTCTATCAGAAAGGATGCAACAGCATAGCTGTCCCTTCCAGATGTCAAGAATCTGATAACGAACCTTTCTCTCAATTCTTCAAGATATATCACGATTTGGTCACTGACCGAACGTGTACGTGAAATTCCCAGTCCTACCATCAAGCATCATGTGCTAAATGCTTATATTGACGGAATTTGGGTGAACCGAATCCACTCATTATCCGTTAATTCCAAACCACATTCTAGGTAGACTTCTCGGTTCTACATTTCAATGTAAACCGTTATTTCACTTCCAATATCTTTATTGAGTTAAGCAGTGTATTGTAGCACATCTACAACTATGTAAGGCAATTCAATGGTTTCTTCCTTAGTGAAAAGCATTTCACTATGAGGCAGGCCGAACATCAAGTCTCAGGACTATGTGATGGCCCATTTCTGAGTATAGAATACTCCATCTCTAACAGAATCCGAGACACCATAAAATATTTTGGATAAACTTACCGGAGTGTTTGAATAGTTATCAGACAAGAAGTCACTACTCGGAAGCTCCTACTAGCTTGTATCTTTCATTAGACCCTCAGGTCGTCATGAACAAGCTATGTTACTTCTTTATAACCATTATCCTTTCCCGATTGAAAGGAAACTTAGTCATTGAACCTTTGAGACAATATAACCAGACTGGGAGAAAGGAATCACCCTGAGCCAGTCTTCAGGTCTTGTCTTTTAGGGACTATGCACTAACTATGGAATATGAAGAAGCGTTTATCTAAATATAGAAACCAATTGCTTTTAATAGTTCTTAAGATGGTACATATCGTATTTTTCGAAGATTTCTTAGTGGTTTTGACTTTATCAAGCAAAAGTCCGAGTCTTAGATTCGTACTACAAATGGTATATTCACTTTCTATAAGAAAAACAAATTATCGAATAAAAGGTAAATCCATTCGTTCCAACGAATCTTAAACAGAAAAATAAATCTTCTGCGATATCCAAGGATTGAATCCGAGATTCATTTCCTCATATCACTCCCACTATTTTGCTAAAATTACTGCCCGTTGTCTATTAATCGTTAATGCACAACTATCTCGTTCTTCCAAAGAACATAGCCTAAGAGAAAATCACCAAGGATTCATAGGTTGGTGATCCGAAATCACTCTCAGTTTGTTAATTTTCGTTTTTAGCCTTAAAATCAACTCAGTTTTAGATGACTAACACTTTTAGACATATTCTCCCATTCTTGACTTTCCGTGAATGGAAATTGATCTTGAACCAATGTTCGTTTGAGTAGGCACTACTCTTGAACCGTGGGATGTCTATTTTGATTGTTACTTGTTAGGACTTCTCGGATTTTCTATTATAACAGAAAAACAACAAATCATAACATTAAAGCTCCCACTAGTTTATCGGTTCCAAATACCGTCTAACCAGCAATGCTCTATTTTATGATTTTCCAATTTTTCAATTTGAAAATCTCTCGTGTAAACACTTACACAGTTCTAATGTTTCGAAAAAACAACAAATCATAGAACTCCCACTAGTTCATCGATTCCAAATATCGTCCAACTAGCGACATTTCATGACTTTCCGGTTTTCAATTAGAACGGTTACGTGTGTAGTCAATTATACTTTTCTAATGTTCTAGAAAAACAATAAATCATAAAGCTCCCACTAGTTCATCAATTCCAAATATCGTCCAACTAGTAACACTTCATGATTTTCCGATTTTCAATTAGAAAATTTACTCGTGTAATTACTACACACTTAAAATTCACTAGAAGAATTTCAAAGTCCGAAATCATCTTTGATCAAACTAAGTTTGTCTCCCGTTTAACACGAATGACACTAGTGACATACCCATATGTCACTTTGGTTTTAAAAGGCTTAAGAGAAAATATCTCTTTCAAAAATAATTGCATTATCAATTAACTAGTTCAACGTCCTAGTTACTTTCCACTTTTAACGAAGTCAATACTAGTCAATTATAAATTTTTAAGCAATTTAGTAAGGGATATGATGTCAGAAATAAAATGACATATATTAATTCAAGTTTAACACTACTATATTATTGTATTTTAGGAATTGTAAACTAAAAGTAAGTCTACTCTACCATTCCAAGGTTTTAACCTTGCATCTCAATCTCACGCCGTAGGGTAGGTCAAAGAGATCAACGGTTAAATCAATGAATAACTTGTGAGAATCAGACATCCCACGAGAATCGAACATCCCTTTATTCATTGACTACCTTCCTTTTTTTTTTAGCCTAGGTATTACCAAAAATACCCTTGATGAGTGTGACCTACTATATCAGATCTCTTAGGTACGCCCCGAGTGTGCCGTCGTAGGATAGGTCAGTGACCCGACGAGTACCTGTAAATCCTATCCTTTCTGGAGACCAAGCCATGAATGTTGATAGGGTGAACACCATCCGTAGGGGGACGAAATCAAAGCGCCGCGAGGCGTCACCCTTCTCTCACTTACTTGCATCTATAGTAGAGACCGTGGGGTTGGCTGTCGCCTTCCCCGCTCCCACTCAATATTTTGGAAGTGGTGGTGGGTTAACTAACCACGCCTTTTGATGTTAACATAAAAGCACATAAAATCAAGGATTCCGAATGGTGTCGGTGACGTAGGCAAGCCTACCCGTCCTATTCGTTGGAACATATGTGACAGTCGGACGAAATCGGGTCAAGAGAGCCCTATTGAGATTAGAAGGAATCACCCCTCCGCTCTCGGTTTGGCTTAGTCTTGCCGGACCCCGTGCATACATCACACTAGGAGGGTTAAGTCGTTTGAGCGGCTCGCTGACCACCCAACCTAAAGGCGAACCGCTTTTATCCAAGATTTATTGTTCTTTTACCATCATTCAATCTCGTGAGACACTACGAATTGAAAACGCGATCTCGCTTTCGACTTTAAGGCGGTTCACCGAGAACACACACGAAAAGGCTAACGATTTCATAACCCGTCCTCGGATCTTTAATTAGTTACTAAATTAATTAATTACCACGTATTAATTAAATTTCAACTAATTACGCGAGTTTGTATACATGCCTATTTTAATTACCAAAATTAAAATTCTACATGTATGCATGGAGTGGATTTATGATATGATGCATGTCATGGCAATTCCGATTTTATGTCTATTTTATGATCAAACACATAAAAATAAAATTGCGGAAAATTTAAACACCGAGATGGATCGTTGGTACTTCGTATCTAATCTAATAGAAAATAAAAACAAAACCCTAACTAAGGTTTACTACTTTCTAACAAAATCTGCAGCTGTTCGAACTCTTCGATGATCGGAAACCAAACGAACTCGGATCGGGACGAAAATTTCCAGATATTTTCTTCACTTCTCGAACTCCAATATGGACGGTTGGATCGGAGCTTTGACTTGTCAATTTTCTCCAGTTAACCGCCCAACTTGCTGCTGAATCTAACTTTGACTGCACCGCATCAAAGACTTCCTGAGGCAGATCGGGAATCGAGATGAATCCCGATCGACCTGAAATTTTTATGGTACGTCCAAAACTCCAAGTTGATCAATCTGAACGGTCGGAGTTTTGTTTCAATGGTCCAAACTCTCCCAGAAAATCGAGGAAGTCACAGGTAGTGTATCTGTGAATCCTGCGTTTTTCTGTTACAGCAGCCTCTTCGCAGCATCAAACGGATATCGAAACGGACCCTGATCGACGCCAAAATTTGTGGAGTTGATCATCTTCTTCTAATCTTGATTCTGACCGGAGGGATCTTCGTTTCAACGGTTCGATCAACGGGAAAAGCAAAATACTAAACAGCTACAAACTAGATCTATTTGCTGGAAATTAAACTTGCAATAAAGATAAATTACATAATTTCCTATACTCATATGAACGAATTTTCATCGTTTATACGAGTTTACAATAGATCTAACGGGTAAACAATACCAACCCCAATCCATCTCTTCAACCACAACAATCGCAAGCATTCATCATAAAATTTTCGAAAATAATAAAATTAAAAACAAAAATAATGCAATCTACACACGATATTCCACTCAGATAGATCTAATATTTTATACGAATAAATATAGATTCCCTTGGCGATCGATACCATCATTTAGGAAAATATCATCGCAACGGAGCGATTTAAGGATCTAGATCTATAAAATACTCGTAATAAAACATTAAATCTACATCTACAAGTAAGTTGTAGAACATACCTCTTGGATCTCAAAATCCAAGTTGGAGAACCGCTATTAGGATGATCGAACAATGATGTGAAGAGCACCACGATCTTCCGTGACGTGTGATCCAAGCAATTCCCATGGAAGGAATTCGACTCGAACCCTCCGAGATATACCCTGGAAAAATCACCAAGATTTTCCCTGAGACTATGGCCGAAAATTTCTTCCTCTCAATTACTAAGGGAATTCAAATTCTCAAGTGTATTCTAAGGCAGGAGAACTCTCTTTATATATAGAGAGAGAAAAGCTTGGCCTCAAAGGATTTTATAATTAATACAAAATCAATTATAATAATCCTAGTAAATAAAAGATAATCCCAAAATATTCTAGAACAAATCAAGAATATTCATATCTTTATTATTTACCATAAATATTTATCCAATAAATATTTTTATGCATATGTCTTTTTTAACACACAAGAAAACTAATTCCTTGTTAAAAAACAATCACATGGGGCGAAATTTGTATATATTGACCTAGTCAATATTAATTTTTCGCCATTACACAATAATTGAAAGTAAGATTATGGAAAATGTCTTTTCCACATATTCAATTATTTAGCCAACTAATTTAATAATCACTAAACAATTAATTCATATCGTTTTAATAAAGTCCAACATGAACTAAATTAATATTATTAGGATTCGACGTCCGAGAATATCTATGCTATATTGTAGGAGGCACGCCGTCGGGGACCATGGACTAATAATCGGCGGCTCGATAAATCAAATAAATAATTATCGATGAATGTAATAATTATATTCGATAAATCAATCACGAGAATATGCCACCATAATCCCGTGATCGCACTCCTCCGATTATAAGATTATATTTATCTCCTCACGAGAAAGTAATAAGCGTCCCACCGATATAATCATTTCATATGGATTAATCCTCCATAGATCGCTCATTCTAAATCGGGAAGTTACCGTTAACCGCACCCAGAACATCTTGTCCTTACTTTACCGTTAACCCCTAGTGATCAATAATTCAAATAACTCACCGGGTAGCTAATCGAGTGTAATATGAATCCCATGGATCGATCAATGTCTGTGGATTAACTCATAAGGAATCGTTTATCTACTTCCATAAATGGAAGGAATGGATTCCGTGATCTGTGATAACACGACTACTCACTCAATCCATTACAATGCCAAGATGGGGTAATTCGGATCACGTGACTCGGTGTAATCCTTAACCGTCAAGTCAAACCTCATACCGATTCAAGCGATGATTGTGATCACCTCGATTAAGATATATCCATAATATGATCATCTAATGATTCGATAAGACTTCTCAATTACGGAATTATATTGAGAACTCGAGATCAAATCGGTCCAAATTTCTATATGATATATCTATCATATATAAATGCCCCATTAGGTTCCTTTAACCGAAAGTCCGGATAAGACGATCACACCTATCGTGTTATGGGCGCATTAATAAATACGTTAAAGGGAGACCCGATACTCTCGATTAACTTTACTACGGACTAATTGTATTTTAAGTACATCTTCACTAACTCAATCCTCCCGTGTATATCTCATACACCGAAGTTAAGTGATTACATAAACGATATACTCGGGGGTTTCACGTAGTGTAAATACTATTGTCACATCGGTGATTATGAGAATAATAAATATGAATAATAATATCATTTCATTTATTAAATAAAACAATTACAAAAATTGTCTTTTTCTAGGCATCACACTAACAATGATGATCCAAATTCAAACAAGTTGAAGATCACCATAAAATGCACTATCTATATTATTGGGCTTGGAGAGCGTGAAGATGGACTTGGATAAGTTAATTAGAAGTCTTTTATTTAATTTTTGTATCAATAAGGCCAGCCCATTTGTTTGGGGCGCCACTTTGGTCCTTTGTATTATTTTATGATGTTTTAAAGTGGTAATAGGCCAAAAACCCATTCGGGAGATCTTATATCATAAGATATCGGGTTAAGTGTTTGTTTTTAGCCTATTAAAAGTCATTTGCTTATTAAATCAAGTTAGGCCCACTAGAAAATAAAGTGACGAAAATTACTAAGTAATTTATCTCACATTACTTAGGAGTTTAATAGAACAACAATTATGAAAATCATTATTATTATATTGAGAGAATTTTCTCTTGGTTAAGTCGTTAGGCTAAAAAATCACTTGCGAGTGAGTTTTCTCTTCGTCGTAGAGAAAACACCCTTAAGAACGAATCAGCGTGTTGAACAAACGTTGTGTGTTCTTAGCCTCGATCCTAAGTCGGAGACTCTAGGACTAGGTTTTCATAGCTCTCTATTGGTCCCTTAGTTACTTCCTAGGCACGTATCACATCAGTTGGTAGCAGAGCACAGCAACTAATGTATCAAATATCCCATTTATTTTGTTTCTTTATTTTCGCATTATATTCAAAAAAAAAATTATTTCGTTTTTTTTTTCTCTTAATTATTTCGTCCCCCAGCGAAAAAAATCCACATATATCTTCAAATCTTCATAATCCTACCCAGACAACTTGAAGATATTTAAATTTTCAAACTTTCATCTCAAAATCCCTAATTGTTTTTCCAAACCCGTTTTTGTATCAGGCCGTTCCCTAACCAAAGCACCTCTAAAAATTCTGACATTTTTACCACATCTCCGACACATCTCGATATACAATTTTTATCTTTGCACCCAATCCAGATTCTACGTAAATCCTGCATAAAATAGCCGATTAATCCAAACAATCTGTTCAGAAAAACTGCAGCCGTAAATCGTCGATCGTTTTATATTTCTGTGGGTTAGCCGATTCCGAATCTCCTGAAAATTGGTGAACTTATAGAAAACACTCTGATCTACAACTTTTATCTTTTGAGGTTTTCCAAATTCACAGGACAAGCCATCCACCATGTCGGGTCGATCAATTTATTGACAACAGTCGGAGACGGAGAAAAAGGCCGGACAATGGAGATGACCTATGTCATAGTTAAGGCCCCATCGGGATACAACGCGATATTAGGCCGGCCAGCTTTATACGATCTCAGAGCCATCATCTCGACGTTCCACAACAGCATGAAATTCCCCACCTGGTATGGTACCCATGAGGTAAAAGGCGACATCGAGGTAGCCAGGAATTGTAGCTTGGTCACAATTAAAGGGAAAGGAGTTGGACAAGTGCTAGTTGAGGAATTAATACCGGAAGAAGAGGAGGATCGAAGCTGGGTCTCTGTCGATCCGACAAAAGAGATCTGTGTCTGGAATGAAGAGGAGGGCCAAGGGGTCCAGATCGGGAAGTGGTTGTCACACCCCGACATGAAAGCCTTGGTCGACCTCCTGGTCGAGATGTGTTCGCATGGAAAGCAGACGACATGCCAGGCCTATCGGCAGATATTGCAATGCACCAGCTCAATGTCGACCCAAAAAAGAAGCCGATACGGCAAAAGAAGAGGAACCTCGCTCCTGAGAGGAAGGAAGCGGTAAGGAAAGAAGTTGACAAGTTGTTGATCGCTGGGATCGTCAAAGAAGTGTTCTATCCGGATTGGTTAGCCAATCCTGTGTTGGTTAAGAAGCCAGATGGAAGCTGGCGAATGTACGTGGATTTCACAGATCTCAACAAAGCATGCCCCAAGGATTCGTATCCGCTCCCAAAGATTGATCAGTTAGTCGACTCGACACTGGGCTTCGAATTATTTGGGTTTCTTGATGCATACAGGGGATATTACCAGATCTTCATGGACCCCCGAGACTCAGAGAAAACCGCATTCATAACAGAGTTTGGTACGTTTTGTTTTGTGACAATGCCGTTTGGCTTGAAAAATGCAGGGGCCACCTATCAGCGGACAGTCAACAAAATTTTCAAGGGGCTGATAGGTCGAAACATGGAGGTTTATGTGGACGATTTGTTGATCAAGAGCAAGTCCATGGGACAGTTTCTTGACGATGTCAGAGAGGTTTTCGAGGTGTCGGTCGCGAACATGAAGCTCAACCCAAGAAATGCACTTTTGGGGTTCGATCCGGAAAATTCTTAGGCTATATGATATAAAGAGATGGGATTCGAGCTAATCCAGATAAGATCGAGGCTCTGAAGAACATGCCTGCACCTCGTAACGTAAAGGAAGTACAACGATTGACAGGTCGGACGGCCGCCCTCAATCGTTTCTTGTCAATATCAGCGCAGAGGGCCCTGTCATTCTTTAGGATATTGAAGAAGGAGAGTCCGTTCCAGTGGGATGAGAAATGTCAGAAAGCGTTCGATGACCTGAAAGAGTATTTATCTGATTTACCGACACTATCTTCACCTCGGGAAGGAGAGAAACTCTTAGTTTATCTGGCGATTTGTGAGGAGGCGGTGAGTGCAGTGTTGGTTCGAGAGGGAGACCAGGGGCAGATTCCGGTTTATTTTGTAAGTAAGGCATTGCATGGAGCCAAGATCAGATACACACCTGATGAAAAATTAGCATTGGGTCTGGTTCATGCATCAAGGAAATTGAAGCCGTATTTTCAAGCACACCCCATTGCTGTGGTCACTGACCAGCCTTTGAAGCAAATTCTGACAAAACCCGAGACATCGGGTCGATTAGCAAAATGGGTTGTCGAGCTAGCTGAGTACGATATCGAGTTTCTACCACGTACCGCCATCAAAGGTCAGGCCCTGGCAGACTTCATAGCCGAAGGATTATCGATTCAATTGGAGCAAGATAAACAGTCATCAGAAGAACAATGGACCATCCACGTCGATGGTGCCTCGAGTAAAGAAGGAGCTGGAGCTGGGTTATTGTTGGTTAGCCCTAAAGGAGAAGAATTCCCCTATGCACTCCGATTCGAGTTCAAGGCCACGAACAACGAAGCCGAGTATGAGGCCATGATCATGGGTTTGAAGCTAGCATCGAAGTTGGGGGTCGAGAATCTGCTGGTATATAGCGACTCTCAGCTTGTGGTAAATCATATACGAGGTGAGTATGAAGCCAAAGAAGAATCCATGAAGAGTTATCTGAAATTTGTTCAGGGGTTGATATCGAAATTCAAGACAGTCCGCATCGAATAGGTGCCTCGAAGTGAGAACAAGAGGGCCGACGCGTTGTCTAAACTCGCGTCGAATTTCAAATCGAAAAGGAAGGTTCTGGTGGAAATGTTGGCAGAGCGGAGTTACAATGAAGTCGATGTGCAACCAGTGGTTCAGGGATCGACGTGGATGGACCCAATAGCTCTGTACTTGAAAGATGGAATTCTCCCGTCTGACAAGTCTCAGGCCAGAAAGATCCGACTACAAGCCTCCAGGTATGCTCTATTTGACTATGTCCTTTATCGAAAATCATTTGTAACACCTTGGATGCGATGCGCATCGGAAGACGAGGGGGCTTATCTTCTTGAAGAGATACATCGAGGAGTTTGTGGTAATCATTGCGGAGCTCGGATGTTGGCGAGAAAATGTAAACTAGCAGGCTATTTTTGGCCGTCCATGCAAAAGGACGCCAATAGATTGGTGATGAGATGCAGGGCTTGTCAGGTGCATGATGTTGTGACACACCAACAGGCACGGGAGATGAATGCCATCGAATCGGTATGGCCGTTCGATGAGTGGGGGGTCGATATAGTCGGGCCTCTACCCCAAGCTCCGGGTAATTTCAAGTATGTTGTGGTCGCGGATGATTATTTCACAAAGTGGGTTGAGGCCAAGGCACTTACGGACATCAGAGCTCAGACTATCAAGAAATTTCTATGGGAAAATATTTTGTGCAGGTTTGGACTTCCGAAGTATCTGATATCGGATAATGGGACTCAATTTTTAGATGACCGAGTGCAGGATTGGCTCAAAGAATTCAAGATCGAGCATAGAACAACGTCAGTGGCCCGACCTTAGTCCAATGGACAGGTCAAACAAACAAATAGGCAGAGTAAATTTGGCTTGAAGAAGCGGTTGGAAGATGAAGGTCGAGATTGGGCAGCTCAGTTACCCAACATTCTGTGGTCATATCGAACAGCTCTTAATTCGGCCACCCAAGAGACCCCTTTCGCCATGGCCTATGGATGCGAAGCAATAATACCTGCAGAGATAGGACTAGCCTCGCCTCGAGTTTTGGCATATAACGTTGAGACAAATGCTACAGATCTGCTTCAAGAGAAAGATAACATCGAAGAGAAGAGAGAGGTTGCGGCGTATAGAATGGCCAATTATAAAAGAAAAATCTCCCAGTATTATAATTCGAGGGTGAAATACAAATACTTCCAAGTAGGGGATCTCGTGTTGAGGAAGAATGAAGCCAGCAGGCAGGACCCAATAGGCAAGCTCGAGCCGAATTGGGAAGGTCCATATAAAATCCTGAAGGTGCATCCTAAAGGATCGTATCAGTTGGGCAGGTCTGATGGAAGCACAGTGCCTCGAACGTGGCACGCCACCAACCTCCGGAAATATTATGTTTAAACTGTTTATCGACTTTATGGCATTTGCAACTTTACTTTCTAGTTACTTGTAATAGGTCGATGTGACAATTGATTTTAATGTCTTTTATTCAAGTAGTTTTCTTTTCTAGTTGTGCTTAACTTACAAGCTCATATAAAAAAGAAAAGGGGTGGAAGAAAAAAGTCCAAAAATCGACTTCAACAAGACGCCTCGACACGAAAGAGCTAGAGTAATGTTGTGAATAAAGCCAAGTCACTGACAATGCTTATATCACTTCCGTTCTGCAATCCATCGATACGATGAAGTTAAAACAAAGCAGTGAAAAAAGCCAAGTCACTGACAGAGCTTACATCACTCCCGACTTTCCAATAAGCCACGATGCGAGGCGGTCAGAAGATCCCACGATGGATACCTAACTCGACCAGATCATAAGCACCATGATGTGCGACAGTCGAGTGAGAATTTCGTAATTCGATGTCCTTATAAGCCTGACGAGGCAGGACAGTCGAATCGAGCTCCGATCAGACAGCCAAGTCAAGCCAATAAGGCAGTACAGTGCTAGATCGACTCATATCCAAGTGTACCATAAGTCATGAACTCATACCACACTTCGAGGGGCCATAGGGGAATTAAGTCCAAAGGACTACACCCCACAAAGCAGCGTCTACACTACAAGGGAATCAAGTCGAAAAAGACTACCCCCTAGACAATTTAGCAACAAGAGATAAAAGACATTCAATGAAAAAGCATAGATTGAAATTCAACAATCAGAGTGCAAAGTTAAATTGAAAAGTTAAGTCTCCCAGGTCGAATCGACAAAATACACATCTAGACAAATAAAAATGTCAAAGTCATACAACCAGATCGAATGAAAAAAGTTCAATAAAAGATCGATAAAAATTGTGGCAGCAAAGAGAGATCGTCAAGCGGCCGGCTGATTTGAGGAGGAGGCGTTGGGGTCGACTTGTTCTTCCGACTCGACATTCTCCGCTCCATCTCCCTCCAGAGCAGGGGTCACATACTTATTGTATAAGGAAACACCAGCCTTGAACTCTGTGAAATACCGGCCGTAACGAGGAATGGCCTCAGGATCGTACAAATAGGGCTTCGCAACGGTGGATACATCAAAGTTCGGGTCGATTTCTTTGACTTGGTCAAGAGCCATGGTGAATCCTCCCTTCATGCCCTGAGTCATCAACAACGACAAGTCATTTTCAAGCTCCATTGAGGCTAGGAAATCCAGTTTAGCGGTTTCCATGCGAGTCGTTAAACCGTCGAGGAGAGATTGAAGATCGGTACGAGCTTTGATTGCCCCCGCCAATTCGGCCTTTGTTCCATCAAGCTCTGACCTCACCTGTGCCAGCTCCGACCTCACCTTTGCCAGCTCGGCATCCCTGACAGATACATCTTTGCGTGCTTTCGACAATTCATCTCGAGAGGTAGCCAACTCAGATTCAAGCTTGGCGCGCCGATCATCCAGTTTGTCGATCTTAGCCTTCTGCTTCTCGATGTCGGATGTCAGCTTGGCTATGGTGTCCTTCTGTTCCTCCATAACAGCGGATGGGGATTCGATCTTGCTTATGGCCACTTTGGTTGTTAGCCGAGCCTACAAAGACAATAAGGTTAATTCGAGACCCAAAATTGACAAAAAGTTAAAACAGTTGATAAAAAGAATGAAGACTTACCGCTCGAATGATTTTCAAATGATACTCGCTTAGCTCCTCAGGAGTCATGGCCTCCATCTCGGCAAGGCTCATGGCAGGGAGAGCCTCGACACCACCTGAGCTCTCGAGGAGGGAGATTGCGGGCCTCTTTTCCGACCCCATGCTTTAACGCAGTCGTCTTTTGCCGTTTTCTCGGGACGAGGTCCGCCTCAGTCGTTCCGTCATCTGAGCCTCGTCGGGTTGACCCCTCAAAATGTCCGACGTTGATGCAGGAGTGGGGGCTCGAGCCGGAGTCCTCTGACCTCCGGAGACTATGTTACCAGATACTGGAGCCTGAGCCTGAGTCTTCGACCTGATACCGGCCAGTTCTTGGATTTTCTTCGGGTCTGTAGTCTTGGGGTCGGGCATTTTGCCCAGAACATCCATCTTTGAGAAATATTCCACTGTGTACAGAGAAAGTTCAACATCAGAACACAATTTAAAAGAAATAAGATACATAAAAAATGCAAAATACAGAAGTGTAGCAGCTCGACAGAGTTAATAAGTGTCCTACACAACACTCGAACATCTTCATCGAGTTCCAGATAAGCACCCGGACCAGCCGTCTCGATGTCAGCAAAGGGATATAGAGAATGCAGGTTTCGAGTTGCGACGTCGGGGTGAACGCTCTCGACAGCCCCACACCCATTAGGGGCATCAGGGCCGAGCCTGTCATGCCATTTCTGGGGCCTATTAAACCAAGTATAGACGTCGATATCGACCAACCCGTGTCGGATAAAGAAAAATTGAGGCTTCCACTCGCCCTGAGACGAAGTCACCTTCCTCACGAATTCCGACGTCAGAGGACGCTTCTGAAAAGTATACCACCCCGCATCTTGCAGGCTTTGGATTGCATAATATTGACGGAATAATCGAACCGTGAACTCAACCTTGACGATTCGACACGCCAGTACGAATCCCATGACGCTTCTGACTCCATTTGGAGCAAGTTGTGGGACGCTAATCTTGTAATGTCGGAGAACCTCTATGAGACACGGGTCGAAGGGAAACCTTAACCCCTCCTTAAATTGCGCCTCATATATGGCGCAGAATCCAGGGGGAGGGTCACAGGCAAATTGGAATTGACCATGCGATACCTTGATGTTTGCAGAAGAATAAGGTATGCCGTATCGTAAGCAGATAGCTTTGGCTTTCTCCGGGGTCAGATTGGATATGCACCCATACGGCCCTTGGCCTTTCATCCTTGTTTGGCGTCTAGCAGCGGGTCGAGAAGACGATCCTTCTTCTCCTCCCTCTTCTTCTTCTCCGGCAGCTCTCTCACCGGAGGCGGTTGGACGCTCAGAAACCGTTTGCTCCGACGATTCTTCTTCAACCACGACAACTTCTTCCCTATTTTGTGAATCGCTATCGCTACTAGACATGGAATCAAGAAAAGATGCAGAAAATAAACCGACAAAGAAGAATTTAAGTAAGAATAGGGCTTACTTGCGGTTAGGGAATAAGGCGGAGAGAAAATAGCGAATAAGAGACGTCTGAGGCTTGGGCTCCTTTTTATGCTTGTCAATCTCCTAAATGATTTGAAAGGGTGAATTTGGGGGCAGTTATAGGATATATAGCGCGAGAATCAAGGACAAAGTCCTTGCGTGGCCCAATGGAAAACGCTTCAATTCCTACGCCCATTAATGCAAGTACAGTATGACGTCATCCTGACAACAGTCTACATTGGCTAGGAGGATAGTTGCATTCCCGCCTAAAGAAGACCACGTGTCGAAAGATGATTCAAATTTTCCGATCCGAGAGCAGATATCGAGATGAGCTTCCCTCTGATCTGTGGGGCTTATGATGATACGGGGATTCACTCCTCTACGTGGAGTTATCTAATTGGTCCAGCTGGCATGTGGAAAAGTCTATGTTAATTATATACATCGGATCAAATACGAGATTCACCAGTGAAGGCTATAACCACCGGCATATTTTGCAAGTGTCATACCTCGAACGCCCATGTCGGTATGCGTCGAGTCGAGACCAAGACATCCTGTCCAGACACCAGGGCTCACCGCCCAGCAGGTTACTTGGGCAAGGGGGCAAGGCCCATTTAAGGGTATTTACGTCAATAGACCAAACCGCCCCAAGTTTAGGGCAGAAGAAGGACATGTGCCTATAAATACATCATTCCAGGAACTACGTAAGGCTTGATTCCTGGACATTCACACAGGATACGTAGGCAATCCAAGATACATTCTTGGACTCAGCCATAAAACACCAAAAAACCATCTTTTACACAGTTACAGCCGTTCGATCCCTTTACAGCTCATCCTTAGATTACACATGGCCCTGATTTACCGGTGGTGCATTATTCAGCCTCATCATACGGCATAATTCGTTCCGCACTCGGTATTCTTTTTGTGGTTTATATGGAAAGGAATATGTCCTTGAATCGCTATCCCATATACAAGGGAGCGCTTTCAAGGTTGAAGAGTCCAAAGATGTGGAATATGATAGGGTGCATAGGAACATTGATAAGTTGATCCAAAAATATAATGAAGACAAGGAGGTTATGAAGCAAAAGTGGGGGGAAGTTGACCTATAATAGGCCAAGTATGATGAGGCCACACGGGTGGTTACAGTTAAAGAGGAAAAAGAATTAGTTGGAGAGAAAAACAAAGAGAACGTTAGTATTCATGAGGAGGAGTTGAGAAAAGAGAACGGTGAGATTGTGGTGGAGGTGGATGAGCCTGTTATTGTGGCTGCGCAAGTGGATGAGACAGTTCACATTGCTGCGACATTTGTTGACGGTCAAGTCGAGAGTGATGTTGAGTGTGAGGAATCAGTTGTGGAAGAGACAATTGCAGAGGGACATGAGCATGTGGAGGAGATTGATGGTGAGCATAGTCTTAAATTGGTGGTTGAGAAAATTGCAGAGAATGAGGTGGTTTGTACTCCTTCACCGACCGCGTGTTCAAGTTCTACTTTGTCTTCTGTGCAGGTACATGTGGATCATCCGCACGAGGGGGACACCGGGCTGTTGGTTACATCACATGCAGCCCCTATATTGCCTTTGGTTTCTCATGATCTAGATCATATTAACGGCAAGCCAGAGAATATTTTCATTGACCCATTGCACATGGTGATGCCTATCCTAGTCTGAGTTGCTATGAATATATTGCTACCTTTCCCAGGTTCATCGACAATATCAAGCCGAGGGATTGTTCTTTCGTTCCATCGGTGACGCTTGGCTCGTCATGTCGCCAGTCAATTGGGTTGCAGTCATATATCAACTTTGTATTTGATCCTGGTATTTCGTTGAGGATTTTTGTGATTTGTTGGGGTTCGGTGTGTGTTGATGCATTCTATGACATCCTATTGATTCGAGGACGAATCCTTTCGAACCGGGAGGGAATGATGTGATCCAGTCCAAGCAAGTTGAAGACCAACCCATAAAATGCACTATCTATATTATTGGGCTTGGAGAGCATGAAGATGACTTGGATAAGTTAATTAGAAGTCTTTTATTTAGTTTTTTTGTCAATAAGGCCAGCCGATTTGTTTGGGGCGCCACTTTGGTCCTTTGTATTATTTTATGCTGTTTTAAAGTGGTAATAGGCCAAAAGCCCATTCGGGGAAAGACCTATATCATAGTATATTGGGTTAAGTGTTTGTAAATGCCATTTGGGCTTATTAGAGTCAAGTTGGGCCCACTAGGAAATAAAGTTGTGAAAATTACTAAGTAATTTATCTCACATTGCTTAGGAGTTTGTTAGTCTTCTATTTTGTAGTCTATATAAAGACCTTCTATTTACAATTTTAATAGAACAACAATTATGAAAATCATTATTATTATATTGAAAGAAGTTTCTCTTGGTTAAGTCGTTAGGCTTAAAAATCACTTGCGAGTGAGTTTTCTCTTCGTCGTAGAGAAAGCACCCTTAAGAATGAATCAGCGTGTTGAGCAAACGTTGTGTGTTCTTAGCCTCGATCCTAGGTCGTAGACTCTAGGACTAGGTTTTCATATCTCTCTATTGGTCCCTTAGTTACTTCCTGGGCACGTATCACATCAGTTGCCTATGCTAGTGCAGTTGACAGTATGATGTATGCCATGGTGCACTATGTCTAATCTGGCTCAGGTTGTCAGTGTTGTCAGCAAGTTTATGGATCAACCTGGAAAGGAACACTGGAAAGCTGTAAAAAAAATGTTCAGGTACCTTAGGGGTACAGTTGATGTTGGTCTCATTTATGGAGGTGATACTCTGAGTTTGGTCACAGGATACTGCGATGCTGATTATGCAGGTGATGTGGACTGTAGAAATCAATGTCTGGTTATGTTTTCACATTGGGGATTTCAATTGTCAGCTGGAAAGCAACTTTTCAAACAACAATGGCTTTATCAACTACTGAAGCTGAATATATGGCTCTTACTGAAGCAGCTAAGGAGGATATCTGGTTGAAGGGGCTAGTCAGTGATTTGGGGCTACATCAAGATCAAGGTGAGATTTATTGTGACAATTTGAGTGCAATTTGTCTAGCTAATGATCAGGTTCATCATGAGAGAATCAAGCATATTGATGTGAGGTATCATTTTCTGAGAAATGAGGAGAGGGTTGTAGTGAAGAAGATCAGCACAAGGATAATCCTGCTGAAATGTTCACTAAACCAGTTCAGCAGAGCAAGTTTCAGTTGTGTCTGGACTTGCTGAATATTCAAAGCTTATAAACTGAAGTCTGGATACTCAGTTGTGGGCAGATCAACTAAGTGGATTTTGTGGAGAAGTCTGGTACAAGTACATCCTGGCATTGACGAATGCATCTGGTACAAGTACATCTGATTATTCAATCTGATTGACTTTGAATGAGAGTTCAAGTCAAGGTGGAGATTTGTCAGTTTTGGTGACTTGATCTCTAAACTGATGAATAAACTGGTGGGACTAATCTGTGAAACTGAGACTGAGAGTGATGGTCAATTCAGTAAGGGTATTTAGTTCCGTGAAAGTCAGTTTTGATGAAGTGCAATCTGAATTTCTTCTGAAGTCAGCTTTCAGTTTTGTCAGCTGAGGTTTTGCTGAGTACATCTGAGTTCTACATCTGAGCAGTTGATACAAGTCTGGAAGAGTCAGTTTTTTAGCTGAGTTTTCATCTGGTGGATAACAGCTGGAGCTGGGGTCCACATCTGGGGTATTTATGACAATCCCGACAAAGATCTTTTGGCGGTTAGGGTTAGAGAATTGTGCCTATAAATACCAATGTTGTAATCAATGCAGTGTGTGTCTTTCACAAGTGTGTGAAAATTCTTGTAACTTTGTGCATAATAAAATATCTCATTTTCTCATTTTCCTCTCCAAAAAAAATATCTCATTTTCTGTCCTTGGATTAGTCGGCACGACGCCGGAAACCACGTTAAATCACTGTGTTTCTGTCTTTTATCAATTTTCGTCATACTTTATGTTTGCATTGCTACTGTTTTAATCTTTCTTAAACTGCAAGTTTCTCGTCTGTGTTTTAACACTTAGGATAACAATAATACGTGTAGCCTAAAAAATTTACATAAAGTTTATCCCCTCATCATCATACTGTTCATCTATTATTTTCAAAGAAAATTAAAAATCAAACCACGAGGGTAAACATTATGTAAATTTTTGGAAGTAATCATATCATTATCCAACGTCTTACATGTGCCATTCAATTCCTAATTTGAATTTGAAATATTTTAAAAGTAAGAGAACTCGAACATCCTTTAAATCCACAAATTTGATTTCACCTACACATGTTTTAGATTTATTTGGTCCTAGTAGTAGAATTAGAAGTCTTGACGGTAAGTATTATGTCATTTTAATTGTTGATGACTTCTTTAGACTTACATGGACTTTGTTTCTTACTCACATAGATGATAGTGCTAATGCATTTGAAATACCTGTGAAAAGGATTCAATATGAGTTGAATGTGCATGTTGTTAATTAGTATTAAAAGTGAAAATAGGAGGAAATAATATAATTCTAATTTTTTTAGTTTCTGTGAATCACGTTGTATTAAGCATGAGTTTTTAACACGTAGAACTCCTCAACGGAAGGACGTTGTGAAAAGAAAGAATAGAACTATTCAGGAAGCTTCTACAATCATGTTTAATGAATATAATTTGCCTGGATTTTTTGGGCTCAAAGCCATGTTCCGTGCTTGTTTTTCAATTAATAGGTTGTCTGCTAGAAAGAAAGTAAATAATGTTGATACATATGCATGATGCCATACATGTTAAACCCAGTGGCGGAACCAGGAATTTATTATGGGGTGATCTTGGTAATTATGGGATGGTCTTGGTTATCAATTTGGTCGTTATTACGGGGTACTACGTACAAACATATTCTCACTAGTTTTTTTTTTTTTTTGGTGGGCTTGAGACCACCCCACCATGCCTTTAGTTCCGCCCCTGGTTAAACCTGGTCTATACATTACATAGGTTTGATTGCTTTAAAATTTGCTCAATTTTGACATGTAAACATGTCATTAAATCAAAATTTTGGGCTCCAACTTTCAAAATTTGAATGTTTAAAAAAAAAGGACAATTATTATAGGACGGAGGAAGTATTATGCAACGTTGTTTTAGAAGTTTATAAAATAATGTTTCTCATGATTTAATTTTTCACAAGTACTCATATTATGATATTTGATTTATCGGTGTGCCAAAACATTCATTAAGGGAAAACACAAGAGCAGCTTACTCATATTATGACATTTGCTTGATCGGTAAAACTTTCATTGGAAAAACAAAGCAGAGAGGAATATAGATTTTGTCTTCTTGTGCACATATCGCACACTAGGATGCAAGGATACGGATACGAGATACGTAGATACATGATTTTACGGAAATATAAGATACAGAGCATGGGGTGTATTTGTAAATAATAAAAAATACAAGGACTAAACTGTAAATAATTAAAGTAAAATGACTATATATATGTATATGTATGTATGTATCTCTCTCTCTCTCTCTCTCTCTCTCTCTCTATATATATATATATATATTGTTAGAATATGTAAATATTCTAGAATATATTTGAAGAGAGTTTGAGAAAGTAAATAATACTTGAGTAAACTCCAACTTGTTTATTCATGTTGAAAGAATGAGTATAAATAGATACAAGAGAGGATCCTTACAAGAGAGGATCCTAGCTAGTAAAGTAAAAGTAACTAGAGCCGGCTACAATAAATGCTGTAGTCGGCTATGTCTATGCTTTTACATAATAGGACAAAGGATAGTTACTTTATGACTATTAGGACATATTAATTGTTTATTCAATGCAATTAATATGTCCCTTGATAAAAAGTAACACGTTACATTGTAACATGTTATGAGTGTAATAATAATGTAATATTAACCATAGTATTTCCACACCCCCTCAAATCAAGGGTTGTATATGTTTATACAGCCAAGTTTGCTACTCAGTCTGCTGAACATAAGTGGTGGTATGGCCTTGGTGAGAATATCAGCATTCTGATCTGCTGAGGGAACATACTGGAGTTGAATAATCTTGGCATCAATCTTCTCCTTTAGGAAGTGTCTGTCAATGTCCACATGTTTGGTTTTATCATGATGGATGGATCCTCTGCCATGCATAAGGTGAATTATTGTCACACAGCAGAGTGTGATAGGTTGTCAAAGAGGTTGTTTGAAGTTCGATGAGTACCACTTTTTAGCCACGAGCTTCACAAATGCCAAGTACAAGTGCCCTGAGTTCACTTGTGCTGCTTCTTGACACAGATGGTCTGCTTCTTGCTTCTCCAAGTAACTAGGTTTCCCATACATATGAGCAATAGCCTGTGGTAGATCTTCTCATCAATGTGACATCCACCCAATCAAGATCGGTGTAGACCTTGATTGATCTATCGTGAGACTTGGTGAAATGTAAGCCCTGGCCAGAGTGGACTTCAGGTACCTCGGTATCCTGCTCACAACATTCCAATGTTGCTCAAGAGGGCAATGCATGAATCAAGCTAACTGTGATCGACGCCATATGCAATATCGGTCTTGTATGGGACGAGATAAATGAGTTTCCTACAAGTCTTTGATATTGATCCTTTCGACAAAGAATGTCACCATGCAAAGGCCGTATTATTCTGGGTCTCACTCTGGGGATCTGACGAGTTTGCATCCCAAAGATGCCGCTTTCCTTCAAGAGTCCAAAGACATACTTCCTCCGTGAAACAGATATACCATGGTCATTCTAGCTATTTCCATACCAAGAAAGTACTTGAGGTAGCCCAAATCTTTAACTTGAAATACTTTTGCCAAAGGGGTCTTCAAGTGTTGGATCTCAAAGCAGGTCATCACCGAAGAAGGATGATATCATCCACATAGACAATAAGAATGGACCTTTTCTGGTTTGTTGTTTTGATAAACATTGTGTGATCTCGAGTTGCATTGATGGTATCCAGCAGCCTTTAACCACAAGAGTGAGTTTGCCAAACCAGGCTCTAGGGACCGCTTTTTAGGCCATATAGAGATTTCCTCAATTTGCAAACTTTCCTTGAGTGTGAGTGTTGGAAAAACCGGGGAGAGGCACATTCATATAGACTTCCTCAAGAAGGTCACCATTTAGGAAAGCATTCTTGATATCCAATTGGTGTAGAGGCCACCAAGTTGAATGAAGAATTGAGATCAAGACTGACGGTGTTTAGTTTTGCCACAGGTGCAAAGGTTTCCTTGTAGTCAAGGCCATATGTTTGAGTGAATCCCTTTGCAACCGATCCTAGCTTTGTATTTGTCAATAGTACCATCAAGATTGTACTTGATAGTGAAACGACCATTTGCAAATGACTCCTTCTTTCCATGTGGGAGAGTGGTGAGATCCCAAGTATGGTTGTCAAGGAGAGCGATCATTCGATTTTGATACCGCCTTCCACTTATCATGTTGGAGAGCTTCTGTATATTCTTGAATAATAGAGTGAGAATCCAAGTCCTGTGTAAACATGGCAAAACCAGGTGATAACCGATCATAGGATAGATAATTATGAATAGAGTGATCGATGAGTGCAAGATCTCTTTCCTTCCTCGATAGCAATAGGTCTGTCATCAACGTCGCAGTTTCTGAGAGAGTCGATTAAGTCTTGAGGTTCATCTGCTTTGTGACTCGATGGGTTGCCGAGTGTCGAGAGTCTCTGGTTCAAGGCAGGCTCGGGTCGATGAGTCTCGGTTCGGGAGGTTCTTTGAGGATCGATGGGATCTTTGAGAGTCGATGGGGTCTTTGAGGTTCAAGAGTTTGCTGAGGGAAAGGATTTAGGTCAAGTTCAATCAGGTTTCCATCAGTGACTGCCTCAATGTGGACTTGGTGTAGTAGGGAGTCCTTTCAAAGAATTTTACATCCATAGATTTGTAATCTCTTTTCAGTAAGAGAATAGCACTTGTAACCTTTCTCGCCCTTTGCATATCCTAGGAAAATGCACTTGTGAGCTTTGGGATCAAGTTTGCTTCTGTGTTGGGCATGGATATAAACAAACACAGTGCAACCAAAGATTTTTGGAGGTAATTGGGAAATAAGATGAGGACAGGAGTGAGTGGTCAAAAGGGTTTGGATAGGAGTTTTGAAGCCTAACACTCTGCTGGGAAGTCTGTTGATTAAGTATGTGGCAGTTAAAATAGCTTCACCCCACATATATTTTGGAACATGTGTTGTGAACATGAGTGATCTAGCCATTTCCAGTAAGTGCCTGTTCTTTCTCTCAGCAACCCCATTTTGTTGAGGTGTTTCCACACAACTACTGGTATGGACAATCCCCTTATCCATCAAGAAATTACTGAGGTTAGACTCATAGTATTCAAGCGCATTATCAGTCTTTAAGATCTTGATCTTAGTGTCAAATTGAGTAGAGATCATGTTGTAAAATTCCTGAAAAACTGTTCCAACTTCAGATTTATCCTTCATTAAAAACAGCCATGTGTTTCTGGTATGATCATCAATGAAAGTGACAAACCACCTTTTCCCTGTTATACTTTTTACTCTTGAAGGTCCCCATACATCACTATGAATTAAAGTGAAAGGTTTTGAAGGCAAATAAGGTAGTTTGGTATACACAGATTTGGTAAGTTTGGCAAATTGACAAATATCACATTGAAGATCATTGACATTACATCCTTTAAATACTTGAGAATTACAGGACTTTAAATAACCAAAACTTGGATGTCCTAGTCTATAATGCCATAACATGATATTATCTAAGGTTTGAGTGCAGTGCGAGGCGTTCGATTCGGTCGTCTGTCTTGTCTTCTTCAAGCAGGTTGACCACATACAATCTCGAGCGGGGGTTTAGCCTCCCAATCACTTCCTGTGAAGAAGGGTCTGGAAAGTGCACCGATTCTTATTAAACACCACACATTCCAATTCAAATCTTTTGCAATTTCTTGTGATGATATGAGATTGCAATCTAATTTTGGAACAAATAGGACATCCTTTAGGCATATCTTATTAGTGAGTTTAACATTTCCAAAGCCTTTTGCATGAGAGATAGATCCATCAGCAGTCTTAATTTTATGAATTTGATGACATGGCATAAGGTGAGTTATGAGGTTTTTATTGCCAGTCATATGAGAGGAGGCCCCAGAATCAACAATCCACGTTTCATTACTAACAGAAGAGTAGAATTTACCTGTACTGGCCTGTGTAGCCATGTCAGTAGAGGGACTACCTTCTTTTTGTTGAGTGAGGAAAGCTTTGAATGCAGCAAACTGAGCATTCAACTTGTTATCATTCTCCCCTTCATTGACGTGCCTGCCCTGACTTTCCCTGGTAGGCTTGGAGGATTTGGGCATGCCATGTAGCTTCCAGCAAGTGTCCTTGGTGTGATTTGTGCGTTTGCAGTGCTCACAGAACAACTTTCCAGTTCGATCAGTAGGCTTCCTGACAGTCTCAAGAACCTCGGCGAGGCTTCGGCGATCGACAGGTAGCACTTTCAATAGGGGTTGTCGATAGGGAGTTCAAAGAAAGATCACTTTCCTCCTGCTTTCCTCATGTTTGACTTCAGCAAACATGGATTTGAGATTGGGGAGAGGTTTTGTGGCAAGGATTCTTCCCCTAACATCATCAAGAGTAGGATTCAGTCCAGTAAGAAACTTGAATACTCTCTTTTTCTCAATAATGTCCTTATAAAGGGCAGCATCCTTGACATCATTCCAGGGGTGAGTTTCCAACATATCCAGGTGTTGCCATGCCCTAGATAGTTGATTGAAGTATTGAGTTACAGACATATCTCCTTGTCTGCAATTTTGAATCTGAGCTTCAAGTTCATACACTTCAGATGTATTGTCTTTCTTGGAGTAAAGATCCCTGGCATTATCCTGCATCTCTTTGCGTTATCATACATCATAAAGTTCTCACTAATCTCTTTTGTCATTGATCTTGTGAGAATGGTCATGACTTGATTATTAGTAGTATCCCATGCTTCAAATCCTGGTTCATCTTCAGCAGGGGCAGGTTTAGAGCCGGACAGGTATCCCATCTTACCTTGTCCAGAGATGTACATTTTCATAGATCTTGACCACAGTAAGTAGTTGTTGCCATCAAGTCTATGATTTGTGTAAGATGAAGAGTCAGTGACCCCAGCCTGCTGAGGCAGCTGGGACTCGACTGAGGGTGAGGAAGCTTCAGATAATGAAGACATTCTTGATTCAAAGGTCTTTGAGAATTTGCAAATGATTCGAGAGTTTAAGTCTCTGCTACCATGAAGAGAGTTTGAGAAAGTAAATAATACTTGAGTAAACTCCAACTTGTTTATTCATGTTGAAAGAATGAGTATAAATAGATACAAGAGAGGATCCTTACAAGAGAGGATCCTAGCTAGTAAAGTAAAAGTAACTAGAGCCGGCTACAATAAATGCTAGAGTCGGCTATGTCTATGCTATTACATAATAGGACAAAGGATAGTTACTTTATGACTATTAGGACATATTAATTGTTTATTCAATGCAATTAATATGTCCCTTGATAGAAAGTAACACGTTACATTGTAACATGTTATGAGTGTAATAATAATGTAATATTAACCATAGTATTTCCACAATATTTATTTAGATTATATTTATTTAGATTGACCGGTTACGATTTAGTCAATATTCTTGTAATTAGTTACCATAATCCTAAGAGGATTTGGTGTGATTGATTTCCTAGATAGTTACATACTTGTGTATATATTGTACGAAAGGTGAATGAAATAAACCAAGAATCATATTATTTTCATGGTATCAGAGAGGTAGAATCCAATTTTTCACGCTTCCAATCCTTTTTTTCGTTTCTGCGCCATGGCTGATTCTTCAAAATTACAGCCGATTCTATCTCCTCGCTTATATCAAGACCTCATACCCATTACTGCTGGATCGGAGATGCAATATGACTCAATGTTACTTGAGTTCAGGCGACATCCTATGATGTTCTTGATCACATAATTCCACCTACAGCAGTTGAGGAGAAAAAGGCTTATGAAAAATTAAAGTCTGAAAATCCAACCCTTTGGAAACGGCAAGATGCTGCAGTTTTACAATGGATTTACGCCACCGTGTCTCCGGACATTCTGACTCGTATTCTTCGCAAGAATGATACAGCCGAAGCGGCTTGGAAACGAGTGGCCGGATTATTTCACGACAACAAAACATCCAAGGCCCTGTATTTGAGCAAAGAGTTCAGTTCAACATCCCTGGCGAATTTCGATTCTATCAATTCCTATTGTGATCGGCTCAAATCATTGGCCGATCAATTGCAAAATGTGGATGCTCCGGTGCCGGAGCATATGCTGGTTTTACAGATGTTGAAGGGGTTAACAGATGCATACGATACCTTTGTCACGGTTATACAACATCAGCAGCCCTTACCGGATGTTAAGGCCATATTTATATGATTATTAAAGGTTTATTTCATTATTATTTTCCCCACATTTGCGTAATTTACATGAGAATTAAGGGTTTAAGTGTAATTATTTAATAAAGATGATTTTAAGAGGGTTGTATGCAAAATTGATGATTTTAAGTGTTAATTTAATGGAATTATTATTATTTGGATTTTATTACATTTTTGCATTGTTTATTTATCATGTAGGTGTTGATTTTCGAGTGCTATAAGTGGATAAATGAAGCTCAAGTCGAATTATTCAAGATAGAGTTGGAATTGGCTTGAAGAAATTGGATAAAGATGAAGAAATCCGACCCTCAGCATCTTGGACGAGCGTTCGTGCAGCGTCCATTCCAGACGGGCGTTTGATAAAGTGAACGAGCGTCCGAATTGTATTTTTACATTCGAGAGTTCGGACGGAGGATGAACGAGCGTCCGAATTGTATTTTACATTCAAGAGTTCGGACGGAGGAGGATGAACGAGCGTTTACTCAGCGTCGAGCATTACGGGCGGGCGCCCACGAGACCAGACATTTAGCGTCACAACCGACTTACTTCCAAATTCTTTAAAACCCTATAAAAGCACCGCATTATGAAGCCTTAAAACCCTAATCTTTTACACACTATTTACTCATATACACACAGCTGCGCCCTAGAACCCTAAGGAGCCGTTTTTACACAGAGATGCAAATCTCCCCTTCAACAATCGTGTTCATCATGATTGTTGGCTAAATATCCTGCAGTGAGTCGACGGAGGAAGCCTATCAACAATACAAACCAACTAGAGAGTTCGATGCTTATGTTTAGTGAGTTTATTTCATAGTTTTTCATTACTTTGGATCTGCTTTATGTTGTTTAAGTTTTATTGAATTAAGATTTGATGAAACGATTTATGTTTAATTTATGCTTGAATAAATTTATGAAAGTATGTTTATTTGAGTTCTCTTTTCGTTCAAAGTAATGCATCTAATTGTGTTTTAAGAGATTATGCATGATTAGTTGAGTAAGAGTTTGGAAACAATCTCGTGATCCTGTTTTGATTGCATGTTCAGTTTATTTGAAAAGATAAACGAAACCCTAGAATTTGGTTGAAGAAATTTAATTGAATTCGTGAATAAATCACTACTAAAAACTATGTCTTTTTAATCACCATCTAGTTGGGATTGTTGGTTGATAGGTGGAATCTAGTCGCCTTCATTTGTTTTTTCCTTTAATTGTTTTAATTAAATCGTTTAGATTAAGTTTAGTTAAGTTCTAGTTTTATAAACCCTAGTTTCCTGCTGTTTTTCTGCAATTTCCTGTTCTGATCGTAGTCAGACGCTCGTCCGCAATAGCAGACGCCCGTCCGTTAGATTCCGTTTTGAGGCCTTTCGTTCACCAAAGTGAACGCCGTCTGCAACTTTCGCTTTTCTTATTTTTCTTGCTTGTTTTTACTCTTGTTTTAGTTTTAATTCTTAGGTTTAGGTTTTAGTTAGTTTCACCTTAGTTTAGTAGTTTAGTTCATAATTGTGACATAATTGATATAGATTTATATCTTGAATCCGATAAACATTCCACTCCTTAGGACGATCCGTAAACACCCTATACTACGATCCTTATACTTGGGGTGTTTCGGTTTATAAATTATAAAACTAGTTTTTACCGAACAAGTTTTTGGCGCCGTTGCCGGGGAGTCGGTAACGGTTGTCGGATTCTTCATAGGACAATTTTCCGAGTCAAAGGGATCGCTTTTAGCACGCAGTAGTATTTTGGCCGTAATCTTTCGCTCGAGTGTCCGTTTGGAACGCAGACCCCAATTCGAAAGCTCGCCCGACGCCGACGACGTGGTGAACGGCCGTAGGCCGTTCAGTGCGCGCTTTCGAGGTCAAAATCCACTGTTTTCCCTCCATTTTGGCCCTGAAGATTTCAACACGTTTTTTTTTTTCCGCCTTAGTGTTTTTTTGTTTTTAAACTTTTCGTAGGTAGGTTCCTTTTCCGCTTTTGTTTTTCTTGTTTTTAAACTTACTGTTTTATTTTATTTGATTTTCTTTCAATTATTTTCCTTACTTTTTTATATAGCTTAGATCTGTTTCCGTAATTATAGATTTGTTTGATTTTATTTCCATAAGTCTTTTCTGCTTTTATTTTTTATCTCGTTTTCAATTTCTGGTAACCTTAGTTTTTAGGTTTTCGTTTCTGAACGAGCGTTCAACAACTTGAACGCCCGTCCACCTCAATTCTGTCCTCTGAACGAACGTTCATTCAACTGAACGAGCGTTCAGTTCTGAACGAACGTCCACTAACACTGGACGCCAGTTCAGTCTGTTCAATCATCACTTCTTTTCTTTCTTCTCTTTTCTTCTCTTTTCTTCCTCTAAACCATCTAATCTTTTCTAAACTCGTTTCTAATCAACCCCAAAGGGTTGATTTCTTCCTTTCCTTTCTTCCGGTTTATGCAAACGAAGTAAGAAGGGACTTCGATCTTTGATCCCGAGCCCGAACGATCTATCCTTAGAAGAAGGCTTCTCCCCGATTTGACAAAATGGCGGATCAAGATCCACCAATTCCAAATCCCGACCCCCAAGCTCGCTTAAATTTACTCCTTCAACAGATGCAAGCTCAAGCGGAATAAATGAATCGCAAAGTCGGCATAAATCAACAACTTCAACAATTTAGACAAAACCAATTTAATCAATCAACCAGACCCCTACACTCCATATCTAAACCAAGATTTTCTCGAGGGACATAGACTCTATTCGCCCTCCCGACATGGGAGGAGCGAACTTTGATCTAAAGAACGGAGTAGTTGCTCTAGTTCAGAATAGCTCTTTCCATGGTACTGCTCAAGAAGATCCACACGACTTCTTGTCCACATTCGTACAAATCTGTAAAGCAGGCCATTATCCTGGTGTTGATTCCGAGATCGTAAAGTTGAAGCTATTTCCTTTTGCTTTGAAAGGTGAAGCTAGCAGATGGTTTAAATCGTTGGCACATCATTCTCTCCATACATGGAATGATGTCAAAAGAGCCTTCGCTCTTAAGTGGGTTTCTCCAGGCAAGATTATGGAGATGAAACGGGAAATAGCTACGTTTGAGCAGATGGAGGATGAGACTGTTGGCAAAGCTTGGGAGAGATTAAATCTGTTGATGAGAAAGTGCCCCAATCACGGATATGACAGACATGAGTTGCTGGAACTGTTCTATAGAGGTGTCTCTCAACCTAATAGAGACTATCTTGACTCCACACTCATGGATCCTTCTTAGGGGAGGTGATGAGATCGCTTCTGAGAGTAGCCGAGACCATCGCCAAGAACAATATGTGGTCGACTCCCAAGAAGACCAATGTTGTTAAGAAAGAAGGTACTGCAAGCAATCCTGATACAAAGCTGTTGGTTGCTCAGATGGAATTGATAAGCAAGCAATCTTCAGCCAATCTTCGACGCAAATTTTCTGATCTGGGAGTGCAGGTAGGAACGGAGATGACGGAAGAAGTAAATTTAATGGATAATCAAAACCAACCCTTCCGAAACTTCAACCAGAACCAGAACTATTCAGGATTTCAAAGACAAAACTTCAATCAAGCCAAGTTACCACCTGGCCCTTCAAATTCGAATTCTTTCAACTCAAACTATCAAAGGCCGCCTCGAACTCCCAAAGGCCTCAAGGTGGCTGGAATCAAACTCGAACAATAATCATACCACCTCATGTGTCCTCAACACAAATTCGATGAGTCGGTAGACATGGTGAAGACTCGTCTACTAGTGTTAAAGCAATTGAGAGACAAGTTGGTCGAATGGCGCATCAAAGCAAGCAAGCGCACCTCACGGTAAACTTCCGAGTTATACCGAGAGAAATCCGAAAGCGATGTGAATGTTTGCACCGCCATTACACCTCAAATGGGAGTATGGACAAGAAGAGGAGTTGAACGAAGTAACTCTGAGAAGTGGTAAGAAGGCTGGACCCGGTAAGATGTCGGAAAGCAGTAGCCCTCCCCGACGCCATGAGTTCAGGAGGGGGAAATCAGAAACCACATGCCGAAGAAAGCAACGATGAGGAGCTTAGTGACAATTCTTCGGAGGACGACAATGATTCTGATGAAGAGGAGAGGAAGGAGAGTCAGGAGGCTGCACCCCTGACTAAGAAAAAGGAAGAAAAGTTTGTGAGATGGAAGGATAAGGAGGATGAGGCGATAAAGAATCAAAGCACGAAGAATGATAAAGCCCTTCCTTATCCACCAAAAAGCAAGGAGAGCCTCGCCAAAGACAAGCAAAGATGATGGGGTGAGGAGGATACTTAGGACACTAAAGTGAGTATGCCCTTAGCCGAGGTATTAACCAAATGCCTAAATGTACTAAGTATCTTAAAGAATTCAGGGAGCAAGAGAAAGCTTCAGGGGATGGTCAAGAAGTGTTTCGAGAAGATTGCGCGATGGTTTCACAAAAATTGCCGTTAGCGAGGTGACCACTGGCACCCTTCAATCTCCCGTGAGATCAAGGTCATTTATTCAAAAACGCCTTATGCGACTCAGGGCCTCCATCAATGTGATGCCATTAAATGTATGCAAGAAGCTCGGGCTAGACAAAAGAATGCGAAACGCCCGCTTTCTCTTCGGATGGTAGACAAATCTAGTCGCATCGCAGCCGGTTGTGTAGCTAATGTTCTCCTTCAAGTTGAACATTTAGTCTTCCCTACCGATCAAGTTATTCTAGACTATCCACCTGATAAAGGAGATGCCTCTAATTCTAGGTCGAACCTTTTTAGACACTTCTAACGCTCTCATCGACTTACGCAGGACAGATTACTTTTAGAGTCGGTGACACATCTGTCACCTTCACACGAGGGACACATCCTGAAAGAGCCGTAATTGATGAAATATCGCTTGTCGGGCTTATATATGAGGACGGAGGAGATGCCTATTATGAAGATGCAATGGAGCTTACAGAGATAGGTGTTTTTGAAGTCATGGACATTGAGGATCCGGCTAATCGCGGACCACCTTCTATTCATTGCAGGCCGTAGGCATTGACGAGCCATCTTCACTCGCTCACACCGGGCCTCATTATTGAGTTAGAAGCATGGAGATGCCCAAAGAACAAACGATGATTTCAAAGAATCGAGTCGTGAAGACTTCATCCCTGGTGAAGAAGAAGCTCGATGGGTAGTTGGGACGAGGTAGAGTTTTGGAGAGAAGCTACTCATTGGGAAGTAGATGATTGGGAAGAGCTGGCAGAAGAGCTTAAAGATGAAGAGTTAAGAAAAATGATCGATCACAAGAAAAAGGAAGCAAGTGTTGACCGGAGGATTCCGATGGATGATTTGATCCAGCACTTTCTCGGGTTGAGCCTCGGGAAGATGAGGTGTTCTATCACAACCACTTCAAGCTCATAAGGAGAAAGGTGGCCCGTTAAAGTCTAGTATTGAGCAACCACCTACCGATTTAGAGCTTAAACCGCTTCCAAAACACCTTAAGTATATCTTTCTTAAGGATGGAGATAAATTGCCTTTGATCATTTCTTCAAAACTCGACTAAGAGCAAGAAGCACACATGATAGAAGTGCTTAAGAAAGAATATCCTCGCTTCGGATGGCAAGTGGGTGATATCCGAGGAATCACCCCGCACATATGCATGCATAAAATCGAACGGAGGAAGGAGCTAAAAGGTAAGACAACCTCGTGAAGGCTGAATCCGCATATGCAAGAGGTTGTCAAGAAGGAGGTTATAAAGTGGCTTGACATGGGAATCATCTACGCAATCGCCGATAGCGAGTGGGTCAGCCCTACTCAAGTTGTGCCAAAGAAGGGCGGAATCACAGTCGAAAAGAATGAAAAAGGGGAGGAAGTTGCCTTCACGCCTCGTGGATCAGCTCTGAGTCTCAGATTGACTATCGTGAGACTTAATGAGGTTACCGCCAAAAGACCACTTTCCTTACCCTTCATTGACCAGCTAATTGAAAGACTGAGTGGTCACAAGTATTATTGTTTTCTCGATGGATACTCTGGTTACTTCCAGATAGCCATCGACCCAAATGACCAAGAGAAGACCACGTTTACGTGTCCATCTGGTACTTTTGCTTTTCGTAGAATGCCATTCGGTCTATGCAATGCACCCGCGACTTTTCAACGGTGCATGTTGGCCATTTTTGATGGACTTGTTGAGCAATGCATGGAAGTCTTCATGGATGACTTCTCAGTCTACGGCGATAGCTTTGATGAAATTTTAAAGAACCTAGATATGGTACTCCAACGGTGTGTTGAGAAAAATCTGGTGCTTAACCTCGAAAATGCCATTTTCTAGTAGATGAAGGAATCGTTTTGGGACACAAGGTGTCCAATGTCGGTATTCAAGTTGATAAGGCTAAGGTTGAAGCCATTGAAAGATGACGTACCCAAAACAAAGAAAGAGGTACGAGGTTTTCTAGGACACGTTGGCTTCTACCGGCGTTTCATTAGAGACTTTTCGACGATTGCCAAGCCTTTATCAAATCTCTTGAAAGAAGATGTCGATTTCTTGTTCGATGCGAAGTGCAAAGAAGCTTTCAATTGTCTGAAAGACAAGCTTATCAGTGCCCCTATTTTAGTTGCACCTGACTGGACCAAGCCTTTCGAGTTGATGTGCGATGCCTCTAATTATGCCGTAGGCGCAGTTTTAGGTCAAAGAGTTGATAAAAGGTTCAGGCCCATTTATTATGCGAGTCGTACCTTGAACCCGGCTCAATGCAATTATACCACAACTGAGAAGGAATTCTTAGCTGTTGTTTTTGCCATTGACAAGTTTAGAAGTTATCTTCTAGGTTCTCAAGTGATTGTATGGACAGATCATGCAGCTTTACGCTACCTTATGGATAAAGCGGATGCAAAACCAAGGTTACTTAGATGGATTTTAATTCTACAAGAGTTTGAACTTGTGATTAAAGATAAGAAAGGTAGTGAGAATATTGTGGCTGATCATTTATCTCACTTAGTAAATGAGGGTGCAGAGAATCACAATGATATAGGCATTGATTTTCCGACTGAGCAATTGATGAAGCTTGAAACGGTTAGGCCGTGGTATGTCGACTACGCCAACTATTTAGCGAGTGGTCATTTAGAGGATATGACGATCGTGAAAAGAAAAGTTCTTTCTCGATCTCAAATATCTCGTATGGGAAGATCCTTATTTGTTCAGAGTCTCAGAAAGATGGGTTGCTTCGACGGTGTGTTCCTGAGCATGATCGGTGGGATATCCTAGAACAATGCCACAGCTGATCCTACCGGAGGTCACTATGGAACACCAAGACGGTTGCAAAGATTCTTCAAGCCGATTCTACCGGCCGACTCGCTTAAAGATGCGTAAGCCTTTTGTAAAGGTTGTGATAGGTGCCGAGAACCGACGGCAGAGTAGTAGGATGGAAATGCCACTTAAGCCCATTCTTGAATGCGAAGTTTTCGATGTATGGGGCATAGATTTTATGGGACCCTTTCCATCCTCATGTGGTAATAAGTATATCCTCGTCCTGCGGTCGATTATGTTTCCAAGTGGGTCGAGGCCATAGCTACTCAAACTAATGATCACAAGGTTGTGAAGAAATTCTTGCAAAAGAATATCTTTACTAGATTCGGTCCGTCCGAGAGCACTCATTAGTGATGAAGGTACTCACTTTTGCAATGCGCCGCTTGACAAGATCCTTGAGAAGTATGGTGTCAAACATAAGATTGGTACACCATATCATCCTCAAACTAGTGGCCAAGTCGAGGTAAGCAACCAGAGCTTGAAAAGAATTTTGAGAAGACCGTGAACAATAATCGATCTAATTGGAGTCTTAAGTTGGATGACGACATTGTGGGCCTATCGTGATCGCATTTAAACCCCCGATGGGCACGCTCACCCTTCCAAATGGTCTATGGCAAAGCTTGTCATTTACCTGTCGAACTTGAACACAGAGCTTTCGGGCAATTAAATTCTTAAATTTCGATAGCCAACTCGTGGGGAGAAACGATTGTTACAATTGAACGAGCTCGACGAATTCGCACTCTGCATACGAATGCTAAGCTCAGCAAGGAGAGAACTAAGATAATCCATGACGCTAAGATCAAGGACCGAGAATTCAAAGTTGGTGAAATGGCTTTACTCTATAATACCAGACTTCATTTGTTTCCGGGTAAACTCAAGTCTAGATGGTCTGGTCCCTTTGAGATTCTCGAGGTTAATCCAAGTGGAGTAATTACTTTGAACGGGTATGGTAATCAAGCTTTCAAAGTGAATGGTCATAGACTTAAGAAATATTTTGGGCAACCAAAGGAGAAGCCTGAGATTCTTTATTTCCAAAGAAGAGATGAGAGTACAGATGTCCTGATTTGTGAAGAGATTCCATCTTATTTCTTTGAGTCGATGATGATGACGTTCCTATATCCACCCGTGAGGTACCTTCTCGGTGACACTTCTGATCATACCACTATGTCTATGCCTATCATCCGCAAGAACAAGAAGAAGAGAGTCAGTGTAGTTTGGAGAGAAAAGTTTAATGATCTTATTGCGCACTTGACTTGTTGTTGTGGTGAAAATCATTTCCGCCCCAGTGCTCCTGATTCTGATACTGAGGTGGCGGCAGTTAAACCAAAGTGGCCCGATCCGGGTTGATCTTTTGGAATCTGTGTCAAGCTATTGACATTAAAAGAGCGCTCCTAGGAGGCAACCTAGTTTTCTTTGTTTGTTTTCTTTTCTTAGGTTGTTTTGTTTTATTGTTTAGATATAATACTTTAGTTGATTTTGTGTTGATGGTTATTCCTCTTACGTTCATTGTAAGTGTTTTGTGTTATGTGTTGCTCATATACCCCGTGTACCCCGAGATTATATGGTATGTCGAGTGTTGCGTATACTTTTGAGCAGGTTTTCGAAGTTACTATCGTCCAAAGGTTGTCTATTCGAGTTGTTATGTATATTCATGCTCGGCCTGAGCTCGCCAACTTTCATCCGACAACCACCGTTGAAACCAAATAAGTTTTCTTTTTTTATATTGGCACATTCTCGAGGACATAATGTGATTTAAGTGTGGGGGTGTTTGGGTATGTTTTTATGCTATATCCTTTGAAATATGAGTGAATGTTAAATTTCATGAATTTAAAATTTTTTGTGAGTCTCGAGCATATAATTGGAACTAGATGCTTGCTAGTTGTAGTTTTCTAACGATGATAGTATGTGACTTAGTGAGATAATTATAGCATGTTTTACTTTTATGGAGATAGTTTCGCTTTCACACTCACGAAAGCCTTTGATTTTGAAGCATGACTTTTGAATTATATCCTTTCATTATTTTTAATGATTTATCTTAGGAAGGTCAAGATAGTAACACCTAAGTTAGACCGTGTCTTCGTGAATATCATAAAGTTTGAATGTGATAGGTGAGATGTAACTTATGACTTTGAAAAGTGAATAAATAAAGTGAGTGAGCAATTATTAATAAATACGCTTGTCGGAAGTCGGTTTATGATTGGAGTGCGGTAGGGTATACCTCGTATGTCCTATTCCACTATGATGACCAAAAGCTCACGATAATGTCGAGAAGCTACCTTATGATTTGAGTAGGTAGGGGATTATCTCGAAATGTCCTATTCTACTATGACGGGTAAGAGCTTGTTCTGATATGCGTCAAATTTGAAAATTTTGAAAAATGATGAGTAAAAATAAAGTAAAGTCTTTGTTATCATGGATCTTATACTCAGTGAGAACCGCATGATATGTCAGTAGAGATTATCCTACTGAAAGTGCGTGGGAAGGCTTTGAGTGGAGCTATTATCGTCTGTACTCAGGATAGTCATTGGAATTTTTGAGAGGATATTTCTTTGAAAGGCTTGTTAGATTGAGAATGGCTTGTCACACTTACACCGAATCTATCTCTCGTGATGGTATTGTTTGCTATAGTTGTTGTATCTTTTGTTACGTGAGTTGAGATCTATGTGGATTATTTATAAAGTTGAGCTATAGTTTTGATTGTTTTGTCCGAGGACGCATAAAAAAGCTAAGTGTGGGGGTGTTGTTAAGGCCATATTTATATGATTATTAAAGGTTTATTTCATTATTATTTTCCCCACATTTGCGTAATTTACATGAGAATTAAGGGTTTAAGTGTAATTATTTAATAAAGATGATTTTAAGAGGGTTGTATGCAAAATTGATGATTTTAAGTGTTAATTTAATGGAATTATTATTATTTGGATTTTATTACATTTTTGCATTGTTTATTTATCATGTAGGTGTTGATTTTCGAGTGCTATAAGTGGATAAATGAAGCTCAAGTCGAATTATTCAAGATAGAGTTGGAATTGGCTTGAAGAAATTGGATAAAGATGAAGAAATCCGACCTCAAATCTTGGACGAAGCGTCAGGCAAATCGGCGTTCCATTCCAGACGGGCGCTTGATAAAGTGAACGAGCGTCCGGAATTGTATTTTACATTCGTGAGAGTTCGGACGGAGGATGAACGAAGCGCTTACTCAAAGTCCAGCATTCTCGACGGGCGCCCACGAGACCAGACGCAGCGTCCACACCGACTTACTTCCAAATTGACTTAAAACTCTATAAAAGCACCGCGATTATGAAGCCTTAAAACCCTAATCTTTTACACACTATTTACTCATATACACACAAATGCGCTTCTAGAACCCTAAGGAGCCGCTTTTACACAGAGATGCAAATCTCCCCTTCAACAATCGTGTTCATCATGATTGTTGGCTAAATATCCTGCAGTGAGTCGACGGAGGAAGCCTATCAACAACACAAACCAACTAGAGAGTTCGATGCTTATGTTTAGTGAGTTTATTTCATAGTTTTTCATTACTTTGGATCTGCTTTATGTTGTTTAAGTTTTATTGAATTAAGATTTGATGAAACGATTTATGTTTAATTTATGCTTGAATAAATTTATGAAAGTATGTTTATTTGAGTTCTCTTTCGCTCAAAGTAATGCATCTAATTGTGTTTTAAGAGATTATGCATGATTAGTTGAGTAAGAGTTTGGAAACAATCTCGTGATCCTGTTTTGATTGCATGTTCAGTTTATTTGAAAAGATAAACGAAACCCTAGAATTTGGTTGAAGAAATTTAATTGAATTCGTGAATAAATCACTACTAAAAACTATGTCTTTTTAATCACCATCTAGTTGGGATTGTTGGTTGATAGGTGGAATCTAGTCGCCTTGCTGTGTTTTCCTTTAATTGTTTTAATTAAATCGTTTAGATTAAGTTTAGTTAAGTTCTAGTTTTATAAACCCTAGTTTCCTGCTTTTTTTACGCAATTTCTGCTCGATCAGAAGTCGACGCCGTCCGCACAGCGCACGCCCGTCCGTTAGATTCCGTTTTGCACGCTGCTCACCAAAGTGAACGCCGCTGGCTTTCTTCTCGCTTTTCTTATTTTTCTTGCTTGTTTTTACTCTTGTTTTAGTTTTAATTCTTAGGTTTAGGTTTTAGTTAGTTTCACTTTAGTTTAGTAGTTTAGTTCATAATTGTGACATAATTGATATAGATTTATATCTGAATCCGATAAACATTCCACTCCCTTAGGACGATCCGTAAACACCCTATACTACGATCCTTATACTTGGGGTGTTTCGGTTTATAAATTATAAAACTAGTTTTTACCGAACACCGGATTTTGAAACCGCTCGATCCAGATTGCAATTGGAGGAGACGACTAAGGCGGAGCGGGCTCGTGAGGAATCGGTGGCTGCTGCTCTCTTGGCGTCCCATCCACCGCCGGGTCAATCGTCCAGTAAGTAGGGGCATAGCTTTGGTGGTGGTTCCGGCCAACAGTCAGGTCAACGCAAAAATCATCAACGCCGGGGCAAAGGGAATGGTGGCAAACAGGCAAGGAGCAATTCTGGGCCATCAAATCCGCAAATGGGAGGTGGTAATTATGGTGGTGGTCCTGCAGCTCTTCCTTCCCCGATGGCTGGTGGTTTTCGACCTTCCTGGCAGCAGCTTCAATGGTGGTGGTATGCCACCCAATACGGTATGCCACCCTATCCATATCCTACACAGCCGCGTCCAACTGGTCCGGGAATGCACGGCGTCCGTCCGCCGCCACCACCAACGCAGCAGCAGGCACATGTGACAGAGGAGATTCCTACAGAGATTGATGCGGCTTTTAATGCTATGACCTTAAATCCACCTACCCCGACGTGGTTTATGGATACCGGTGCCACGAGCCATATGACTGCTAACCCAGGTACTCTCTCGTCCTATTTTAATTCTAGCGTCAATTCAACAATAATTGTTGGTAATGGCCAGTCAATTCCGGTGTGTGGTCACGGTGATGCATCCCTCTCGTCCCCCAAAACTCCGTTACACTTAAAGAATGTCCTTCATGTTCCCCACCTTATTAAGAATTTAGTCTCTGTTCGAAAATTCACGACTGATAATAATGTTAGTGTCGCTTTGATCCGTTTGGTTTCTCTGTGTATGATATGACGATGGGGACGCAATCGATGTGAGAGCTCGAGTGGCTTATATCCGATTATCCCGGTAGTCTCGTCCAAGCAACCCTCACAGCCCACCAACGACAACTCCCTGGCATGAACGTTTGCCACCCGGCCATTCTATTTTACATTCCTTTTTCGCGTAATAAATTTATTGACGCCATATATCCAAATCGCATCGCTTTGTCAATCTTGTGTGCTTGGTAAACATATACGGTTACCATTTATTGCTTCTACTTCAGTTACGCATTTTCCATTTGATATTATGCACAGTGACTTGTGGACTAGTCCTATTTTGAGTAGCTCAGGACATCGTTATTATGTTTTATTTTTGGATGATTACTCGAAATATCTGTGGACTTTTCCTATTGCCCAGAAATCTCAAGTATTTCCTATTTTTCGAAGTTTATGTGTTTTTATGCAAACCCATTTTGGCCGTACTATTAAAAATCTGCAATGCGATAATGGTAGAGAGTTTGATAATGCTCCGTTTCATACATTGTGTCAGTCTCTTGGTGTCTCATTCCGATTTTCTTGTCCCTATACCTCCTCCCAAAATGGAAAGGCAGAACGTAAAATTCGATCTATCAATAACATTGTGCGCACCTTATTGGTTCATGCGTCACTCCCACCTAATTTTTGGCATCATGCATTGCAAATGGCGACCTATCTTCTAAACATCTTACCAAGCACCTTACTTGACAATGCGTCACCTCACCAAATCCTTTACAATCGGGATCCTGCTTATTCCCACCTTCGGGTTTTTGGTTGTTCGTGTTTTCCGCTCTTTCCTTCCACCACTATTAATAAGCTTCAAGCTCGGTCTTCTCCGTGTGTCTTTTTGGGTTTTCCTTCCGACCATCGGGATTATAAATGTTATGAGTTGTCCTCTAGAAAATTTATTGTGTGTCGTCATGTGGTGTTCGATGAAACGCGCTTCCCGTTTTCTACTCTACACACACCTCTGCCCGACACATATACCTTTTTAGATGACCCCGAGTTTGTATATTGGCCTCAGCATGCACCCAGGTCCACGGCCCAATCTGACTCTGGGCCTGTTACCCCCCAAACCTCCGGCCAACCCAGCTTGGTTTCGTCCAACAACTCATCCTCTGATGGGCCTCCATCGGTCCAGAGTTCTTCTTCCTCCATGGCCCACACCTCCTCTTCCTCACCAATTAATCCCAGCCCACCTCCTCTTCCCACAACTCAACCTTCCAGGCCTATAACACGCAACCAACATGGGATATATAAGCCCAATACTAAATACTCCACCGACCATGCATTCGTCTCTCCTGGTTCGCCTTCACCCTTGCCCAAAAATCCTGTGGAGGCACTTCGTGACCCAAATTGGAAGTTGGCTATGTCGGATGAGTTTGACGCTTTAATTAAAAATGGGACGTGGGAGTTGGTACCCCGCCCATCTGGTATTAATATTATTCGCTCCATGTGGGTATTTACTCACAAATATAAATCTGACGGTTCTTTTGAGAGGCATAAAGCCCATCTTGTAGGTGATGGAAAGACGCAACAGGTTGGCATTGACTGTGGGGAGACTTTTAGTCCGGTGGTCAAACCGGCCACGATACGCGTTGTTTTGAGTTTGGCTCTAAGCAGGGATTGGCAGATTCACCAACTTGATGTTAAGAATGCGTTCTTGCACGGTGATTTATCTGAAACTGTCTATATGCATCAGCCACTTGGGTTTCGAGATCCCACTCATCCGGATTTTGTTTGTCTGCTCCGTAAGTCGTTATATGGTTTGAAACAGGCTCCTCGAGCATGGTACAGACGTTTTGCTGATTATGTCTGCGGTTTTGGTTTTACGAATAGCCGTTGTGATGCATCATTATTTATATATCGTCGTGGCACGGATATGGCCTATCTTTTGTTATATGTGGATGACATCATCCTGGCTACTTCTTCGGACGAAGTGCGCACCTTCATCGTGTCCAAACTCGATTCAGAGTTCGCTATGAAAGACTTGGGCTCTATTAATTATTTTTTGGGTATTAGTGTGACGCGGAATCCTACGGGCCTTTTCCTCTCCCAATGTGTTTATGCCGCGGATCTCATCAATCGTGCCGGCATGAGTAATTGCAAACCCAGCTGTACACCGGTGGACACAAAGCCCAAGTTGGCGGCAACTTCTTGAGCACCTTTCGACGATCCGTCCCTCTACCGTAGTCTCGCTGGTGCTTTGCAATATCTTACGTTCACAAGACCAGATATCTCATATGCGGTTCAACAGATTTGTCTACATATGCACGATCCCCGAACCGAGCATATGAACGCTTTGAAACGGATACTTCGGTATGTTAAAGGCACTCTCCATTTTGGTTTGCATCTGTCCAAGTCGGCCAGCCATGATCTTGTTGCATATACCGATGCCGATTGGGGAGGGTGCCCGGATACACGACGATCTACTTCGGGTTATTGTGTGTTTTTAGGTGACAATCTTGTCTCGTGGTCGTCCAAGCGTCAACCCACATTATCCAAGTCGAGTGCCGAGGCGGAGTATAGGGGGGTTGCTAATGTTGTATCCGAATCATGCTGGCTCCGAAATCTTTTGCTCGAATTATTATGCCCAGTACGGAAGGCTACTTTGGTTTACTGTGATAATATGAGTGCGATTTATTTGTCCGGCAATCCGTGCAACACCAACGGATGGCACATTGAACTTGATATTTTATTTGTTCGAAAAAGTTGCGCGCGGGGAAGTTCGTGTTCATCACGTCCCGTCCCGCTATCAGGTCGCAGATATATTTACTAAGGGGTTGCCACAGATTCTCTTCGATGACTTTCGCGCCAGTCACAACATCCGAGCTCCTCCCGTTTATTGAGGAGGGTGTTAGAATATGTAAATATTCTAGAATATATTTATTTAGATTATATTTATTTAGATTGACCGGTTACGATTTAGTCAATATTCTTGTAATTAGTTACCATAATCCTAAGAGGATTTGGTGGGATTGATTTCCTAGATAGTTACATACTTGTGTATATATTGTACGAAAGGTGAATGAAATAAACCAAGAATCATATTATTTTCATATATATATATATATATATATATATATATATATATATATATATATATATATATATATATATTTGTGTGTATACATATTAAGGTTGAAACTCATTCTTTAAGTATCATGTTCTTCGAATACTCGTATCTGTAGTCAAGATACGTGTATCCAATAAAGTATCCAACTTTTGAAAATTACAATTTGCCCCAGATACGTATCCAACGGAGTATCCTGAGTATCTGTGAAGTATCGGTATCCGATACGTATCGGATACGAGATATGCTTGCAGGACGGAGTATCCGTGCATCATAGGTCGCACAACCAACATAGCGGTGCGTATAAGGAGGGCGGACCTACACTAATCAATGGACCGAGATCCCTAAGAAACTATAATATAATACAATTTAGTTTCGTTGTTAAAAAATAATATAAAAACATTACTAATTTTCCACTAGATCTTCAAATTTGATCCGATCATCCGGTTGAATTTTTGGCAACCACACTTACGGTTCGGGCATAAATTTCCTACTAATGGATCAAGTTGCGGGGTGTCCCGTGGGCCTGGTCTAGCTGTTTCATGGGCAATTCATGACGTGTATTATTTATTTTATCGCATCAAACGAGTCCAAGAAAAAAACAAGGAAAAAGACTGATGTAAACAAGATGTGGCGTAGAAGGAGATGGATGACAATAATTTTAGGTGTGTGAGGGAAAGGGGTGTGTCGATTTGCTCTCATATATGTTGCATTCAAAATTATCAGGAAAGAGATATGGTGTGCATAATTCGAAGAAAAGTAGAAAAAATTGATATGCTTTTGTCAATGTTTGCGTGGAATGAGAGGAAATGGCAAAAAACTCAAAGGAATCAATTTGTTGAAGATAAAGAAAAAGTTGTTCAATTTTATGATAGGTGATTGTCACGGCTCGTCTTATTTAAGGTCCATTAAGAACGGTGTGTCTTATTATCACACTTCGACTGAATTTGCGTCTGAAAATAATTTTTTGAAATCACGATAATGTATATTTTAGAGGCTCAATATAGGTTAGAAATCACAATTAAACGGTCAGAAGATAATTTTTTATCCTTGCCGAATTTGAATCACGATGTTGCATATTTACTAGACTTAATATTGGCCAGAAAGCACACATTTGATACTTTTGACTGAAATTCGGTCACTAAAGTAATCAATATTCTACCCAAAATTTAAATCAATCGATTAGCAAAAAAAATAATAATGGAAGAGTAAAATTGAAAAAAAAATTAGTCAAAATCGATTAAAAATAATGATCAAAAAAAAAAAATGGAAGAGTAAAATTGAAAAAATAAATATTTAACCTAAAAATAAATATGATGTGTTAAATTTTTTATAGGCGTGAAAAGACTTTTACTTTTATTTTATTTTTTTTTTGAGAAGGAAAAGACCTTTTTTTTTCCTTTTCTTAAAGCCCTCCAGTATCCGGATCCCACTGGTCCGACTAATCCGAAGTTTGGCTCGAGTCGTGCCTGCAGAGTCTAACTCTTACTCCGGTCTACGGTCTGGTCAAGAGCTCTTTCAACATGACGCCTCAAAATAGAATCGAACCGGTACCCTCCCTAGGCATTCTCAAATTACCTATCACTTGAGTCAATTTATTTGATTGAAGGAAAAGACTTTTACTTGTACGTAAGAAATTTATCGATGTCTAAGCAAATATTTAAAAAGTAACAATATTTTTACTAAATAAAAATAATATCATAGAAGGTGTATACCTACAAATCTATAAGGATAATGATATGGATTCTGATGTAGGTAATAAATGATTGTATGGTATATATGGATAAAGATGTTATGCAATGAAATGTTTCTTTTGTTTTTCTTAAAGGTTAATAGGAATAATGATGGGAATGTTGTTGAAGAGTATAATGCATAGAGTGACGGTAAAATACTAAAATTGTTGTAACATATTACAAGAAGAACCTAGAAAACATAAGCAATAATCATAAAATCAAATAAGAATAGAAAGTAAGAAACATATATTTAATGTGGTATCCGGCATTTGCTGACTAATCCACGAACAGAAAAAGGAATATTTATTATGCACAATAAGTTATAATGATACTACTTATTGTTACAACATGATAATATCATCGGACAGTCACAACATGATTGTTGAATGTGCCTTCTCCTCTAGACTGGCTATCTCAACTGAACTCGTATCCCCAGTCTTTGTCAACGGAGCCAATAGCTTTAACAAGCCATGCAACTTGATATGTAATAAACTGAAGTTTTTTTTACCTATGAACTTGTCGATTTTCACGTGAATTTCAGAAATCCTTCTCGCCGGAGAACAAGCCTTAATCCAAAACCTAGCGTTGATCACAACTTTGGTGCCAATCAATCTTGCTCGAAATAGATCGTGATAATTCCAAAAAACCTTCGCTCTGATGCCAGTTTGTTGTAACAAATTGCAATAAGAACCCATAAAACAGAAACAATAATCGTAAAATCAAACAAGAGCATAAAGTAAGAAACATATATTTAATATGGTATCCGGCAATGTGCCGACTAATCCACGGACATAAAGATTAATATTTATTATGCACAAAAAGTTACAAATGTACTGCTGATTTTGCAATAACGGTTGGTATTTATAGTCTTGGGAACCTAACCCTAGCCTCCATAATGTCCAACTGAGTATTTTCCTAAAATACCCCCGTATGTTGTTTTCACATAAAACAGACAAAGAACTACCAGTTGTAAGCAGGTTGAGACTCAAAGCTGATTCAGACGTGAACACATAGGATTCAAATGTGATCACCAAAACTCAGCTGAGAACTTCTCAGCTGAACATATCAGGCTTGAATACCTCAGCTGAATATCAATTCAGCCGAGTCTTCCAGATTCAGCTTTGACTGACAGATTCAGATTCAAACACAAAGATCAACTCACATGACTAACACTAATGATATGTATTACCTTGCAGTGCTATGGATTAAGAAATAGAGACTCTTGTGTGAATGCTCTTACACATACTAAGAATGAGTACGACATATACCGCTACAATGCATGTGGGAATGTGTGATGAAATATATAAAATATAAATTATCTACCTCTCATCAGTTTAAGTTTTGGAAAAGATATCAGAGAATGAGGTCCCGAGTTCAAATCTCAACCTGACTTAATATTCAATAAAATTAGAAAATTGTTGTCTTGAAAAAATATAACAGAAAATTGATGAACTTTGCTTTAAAAAAAATTGATGGACATTTTTAAACATGAGAGAAACTATGCTTTCAGTGAGATATTGGTCATTCTCGAAGATATATTGTCGTTCCCGATGAAAGTCGCCAGGACGGATGAAAATGTTGTTGAGATAAAAAAAAATTTTTTTTTTTTTTCGATGATTTATTCATTGCTTTCAATGATATTACGATGATATTTCTCTCTAGTTCGGGATTATGTGGCGATTTCATCGGGACCGTTGACTAGGGCTTCAAAGTATCTCCTATCATAGGAAGACATAGGTACCTCCTATCCGAGATCCTGCGTCCATCATTGCCTCATATAACATTACTTTATACCCCAAAAAGTCATGTCTCCACATTTTTTACTATTTGTTATTCTCCTATATGTGGTTCTAGAGCTAACTTGAAAAAAAAGATAAACATATTTTACCAAATTTTAAATATAACTTTCGTTATTCTCCTATGCTAAAGGGGACGATTGGTCGGTTCTAGAGCCCTTTGTCTTGGTTGAAAAAGATCGATGATATCATATTTATACCAAATATATAATAATAATAATAAATAAATAAATAAGTCATAAATCCAATATTTTTTCACTAGTGAGATGCCACATCTTTTTACACTTTTTATATATACTTCTGATTTCCAATTCAATTACGTGTGAATAATTATGACCACAAAGTTGATAGTGTCACAAAATTGTTATTTAATATAAATGTCAAGAAATTATCTGTGTTTGTACTAGTATTATTTATAGTTTTTCTAATAAATATTTATTATTGGTATTTCGAAATAAGTTATCATCGTTGAACATGAACATAAATTATAAGAGTGTCTCATGATATCTACAGCTTTAAGCGAAAATCGATTTAAAATATTTCTTTTTACAAAATTACCGAAGGGGCGGCGGAGGGGTGAAGGGGCCCTTAGGCACCTGAGGGCCTAAAACCCAAGCCTAGGGTGCCTTATTGAAGGGCCGGCCCTAGACAATCTAGTCTAGTTGGAGTGTGGGCTTCGAATCACGTCGGGAGTCACCTCTATCAGCAAAAAGGTGTAAAGACACTCTGAGTATAATAAAATACTCCCTCCGTTTTGAAATAACTGAGGCAGTTGTAAAAACACGCATATTAAGAATGCGAGTTAATATTTTAATTTGAATGCCAAAATAACTAAAAGAACCTTAGTCTATAATTAATATAATGTGGTATTTATTCTCTCACTCCTTAATAAATAAGGGTAGATGTAGGAAAAACACAATAAATATTGCATTGTTATTTTGAAACAAATTTTTTTGATAATTGTCTCAATTATTTCGAAACGGAGGAATGAGAGTATGAGACACATCTCTCGATATAAATCATTCACTAATCTTAAAAGAAGCGGTGGTGGGGCCCTTTTGGTTCAATCCTTTTTTTCAAGTAAATGGTATTTGCACTATACATTTGTGTAGTGTTATTTTCAATACATGTTTTTTTCTTTCTAATTGATTAAAATGATGAACCATTTATTGTGATGTGTTCCAACAAAATCAATGATGATGATAATATTGTGAAAGATGTTGTTGAAGATGTTCTAGTGGATGATGTATCATACACTTTTAATGAGATCATTCATGGCGAAAGTCGATTTCTACATGGCAAACATTATCCTAAAGAATGAATTCCAAAGAGTGCCACGTATAAAAAGTATATTACATACTATATGGATCTCATGCTATCGTATTATAATGATTCCATTTTCATAAAAACATTATTAATACTTATCATTTTTTCATCGAAACGAAATTAGATTATTTAGAGAATAAATACATATCATATTTTTTTCACCTATACGAAATTAACTTATTTAGAGGGCAATTACCTCCATATGCATACGGTGAGACTTGAACCCGTGACCTTGGTCACGGGGTCTCAGTTTAACCATTGAGGTAAGCCTCGTTGGTTTAATGCATATCACTTATGTTATAAGATTTCATGTAAAGTCCAAGATTTGTATAATGTCTTGCTCATCCTTATATAAGTGTGAAATAGAAAACTTGTCAATTCGGATTAACTTTTTAGCACAGCGAGGGCAGCGCAGTGCTCAAGATTGACCGGATCATTTATGACTCATTAAGCGCAAACTGGACCGGGTCCGAGTGCGTTATAGAATAGTATTGATTCGAACCGATCATCGATGACTCTAAGTCACACATTTGTGAGAGACGCGGTGAAGCACCTCTGACTCCTCCTGTAGGACGAACCGAGATCAATCTTGCCAAAGTCTTGGCGAAGACGCCACTTCTTTATAAAGGGGAAAATGTAAAGTTCCACATTTGTAAAGTAATGTTATGTTCATTCTTATATAAGTGTGAGACATAGATGTTTTGTCAGTTCGGGTTAACCCTTTTACACCAAACGAGAGACGACGGTCTAAACAGTTGACCGAATCATTTATGATTCATTTAGCGCTACCAGACCCAAGATCCGAAGACCTTACATTTTATAAACAAGGTATTATACTGATTCCATTTTCATTAAAACATAATTAATACACATCACTTACATATTGCAACAAGAGAACTGAACCATATGCCATTGCTTCTTTTTTTAACAATTTTACAAGGCCCTATTCTACTTGGAATACAACACAAGGTTCCTCGGAGACTCCTTTTACTCCCAACCTCTCGAATATGTTGCTTTATGATTAACATATAAACTACAAAGATAAATAATGCAGATTGAATGATAATTCTAAACATTGCAAAGATATATATATATATATATATAGAAGTAGCTAAAGAGAGGCAAAATGTATTTTAACCATTTAGAAAACAGAAAACTTTTTAGGTGGTATATTCACATGTTAATAAACAATGTAATGTGCGAGCGTATTTTGCATATCCGCATCATGTGGATTTACCACCCAAAAACTTCAAAATTTCTGCCCATTCCTTTCAATACTTGTGCTTTTGTTGACAGGCCACAACTTACTGAACATACTTTTGGGTCGATGAGGAATCAGGCAGAATGATTTAGCCCTTGAGGATTTCTCTACTTCATCCAAGTACTTTTCATCAATGCCATCATCATCATCTTCTGCAGCCAATTTCATTTTCAATGTGTTAGCCATAGATTTCGATGATTTGAGCCCAGAAACGCTCCATTGATCATCAGCACGTGTCGTCATTCTTCTGTTACTAAAAGATGATGCTGCTGCTTGTGATGATGATGAATGATGATCATCTTGTGTTGCTAGCATTGCCTTGATGTTGCTAGGCAACTCGGGCACTTGGCTACCCGACATGGCTGATCGTGATTGCTCGAAGAACAGAACTTGTACTAATACCCTCAATGGAAGAAACTCATTTTGAGCTGCATGTATACAAGCTTGCATTGAGAGCTTTCTGCAGTCTAGAATTCTGCACAGACGCTTCCTTTCGGTTTTGTTCAGTTCTGGATGGACCTGCGTATTTTTGTTGACAGATTTTAGAGTTTTCAAGTTACAAATGATTCGAATAAGGTGAATACTATGTCTAAATGAACAAGTTTAGAAATCAAGAACTAGCAATGAAAGGCTTTTCATTTACTATTAAAACATATTATAAGAAATGACTATATGTACCTTGAGATAAATGTCAATAGCTTTGTAAAGATCATCATGATCGACCCTCGAAAACTCTGGAATAGATTCTGCAAGAGACAAGAATTTAGACAAAGGTAAATCCACATCCTTTGCTATCTCCTGCAGATATCCGTCGACGATTTTAGCAACTTTGAGTTTTGAACTATGTGAGGCTGAGGATGATCTTCTGCTCTCTTGAAACTCGAAATCAATGTTCTCTACAGACCGTGACCTTCTCCGTTGCAAACCGCCTTTTGATCTTGGAGGACTTGTTGGAGGGCTCTGCCCTTGCAACATGAACTGTTCTAATATGGTAATAACAACATCAACATCATACATCGTGTTCTTTGAAGACGATGATGATGATGATGAGGGTATTAATAGATCATTAACTGTAGCCTCCTCTAACTGAATTCCCATTTTTCTTGCTAATTCAACTTTAGATGATGATGAGGCTTTAACAATGTCGGCTGCCTTAAGTAATTTCGACAAAAAACCACACGAAACAGCACCTTTTTCAGCAGGTAACAGGCTTACAATTGATTCCAAAAGCAGTCTATGCTTTGAAGTAATTCCCTTAACTGATTCTGTATCAGATTCAGATACAATCTGACCATCAACAATCATGCATCTAGAAATGTTAAGTAGCCACCTTGCGGCGTAGACTCTCAATGCGTCGCCTATTAAAGAAGATGGCACCTTCCCTCCAGATTTGATTGCTATCATTGTTCTCCAATACAGGTCTATGCTCAATTCAGCTATGTCTTCACCCCACCAGGCTTTCGCTGTTGGTTTATTATGCCTTTGGCTCTCAGATCCATTACATGATAAATCGTCCCTTCCTCTTCTTGAATAGCTGTGTGACAAACACACTTTCGAAGGGTTGGCGTGCACTTTAGAAGCAATAGATTCAATGCATCTGCTAGTAATCCCAAGTTCTTCTGACCACATAGCAAAAGGTTTTGTGTTCTGCAATGTCAAGATTGAGTCTTTCCAACCTTGAAGTATGCAAGAATTGAAGAAAACTTCAATCTTGTATATTAGGTTGCCCTTCTCAACATCTTCTGTCATTTGTAGATATTCTGCTGCACAACGAGTTGCTACGATGTTGTAAGCGCTAAGGGTAATGGTAATACCATAACAAAACTTAGCACATGTTTCAAACGCCTCGATTCCACCGGGAAAATCCGGTAATTGGATTATTTGGTGCTGTAAAGACTCAAGATTTTCTGCACACAACTTTTGCAGGCGTAGACACTTGGACAACAGTGGAAACTGCAGAGTAAACAAAAACTCAAATTCATCAAATCCACAAAACAAGACAACATATGGTCATGAGACAGAGTAGGGGACAGAGATCCCAAACAGGTTTAGTTGGTGGTCTAGTTGAGTGTGTGTGTGTTGTGGGGGGGGGGGTGGGGGGGTGGGGGGGGGGGAGGGGAGTACCTTGTGAAGCAGAAATCTTGTTCCCTTCACCTGGACAATAAGATCACTAGAGACCTCTGAGGAGACTGACCTGCATCAAGTAAAAATTAAAGAAGCCCTTTACTTCTTGCCTTTGCTATGCAAATCCCAAAAAGACTTGACATAAAAATTATATACTAAAAGTTAAAAAAAATATGCAAATGCCCAAAAAGTTAAAAAAGATGAAAACTTCACCTGATGGTCTCAGTTGTAAAGAAAGTGTCAGGCCGAGATCCTAGCTTCATAAACTTCATCTCTGAAACTTTTTGCTTTTTATTTTGTGGGGCAAGACTATATCTATTTATTAACAGAGATTAAGCAATTCTATGATAGATTTAGACAAAACCAACTTCACAGTAGCTGAAATCCAGACCATTCAGGGCCCCCAACTTATTATGGACCTTTCTTCTTCAAGCCGCATGCAATACATACATAATTGTCGTTTTGTTGAAGATTGATTTTACCATTATAACAAATCATAATCCCATTTTCCACTTGCAATTCCACTGTATTTGCAAACCAATACTTAAAACTGTTGCCAGAAATTAAGATATCTCAAAAGCAAGAATCCAGCAACCACATATTATAAAAAAAAAAGCTCAACTTCTTGCTGCGATATAAATGATAGAACCAAGAAATTGAAAGGTTGTAAATTTATGTAGTTTCCTTCAAATCCAGTATTGGGAAGTTGTACATGAAATTAGAAAGCATAGAAAGAAGGCATCCCATAAAGATTTAGATCAAACTTTTAAGAGTGGAAAGCAAATTCTAAAGAAAGGATTTTTTTTTTTCATTAAAGAAGAAAAAGCAACAAAGCTACTTCAACACTAGAATTAAAGTGTTACTGAATATAGAAATGAGAGACGGACCACATTAGTATTAAAATAAAATAAAAAGACAGGGCTAGAACCTGAAAATTTTAAGGTTTTCGGTTGGCGCAAAAGAGAATCCAATCATTCCCCTTAGGCTTAGGGATCGCCATATATGTATGTGTATGTTCTTGCAACGTACTGTAACTTGTTGTAATTAAGTCGGTTGAAAGTTGAAATGGATTCGTCTTTAAGTTTGGTTAGGTAGTCAATGTATGCCAGCGTGCAATCAGCAATGAGAGAAAAGGCGAAACCCACCACCTTCTTATCCTGCGCCCACTAGGGTCCTCCTTTCTCATCATTATTATTCCAACTAATTTTTATTACTACTATCGCCATTCACTATCAACAGTTGATGTATTATCACAACATTATATCATTACTTTTATTGTATATCAGTCATCGTACACGTAGCAGTCATCGGACGTTGAGCAGAGTATTGAAAGTCACCTCAACAAATAGGTCAACATGAACACAGCTCAATATAGACCTCAGTGAGATTAATCTGAACACATCGCATGTTGCTTTTTTAATGATAAACCAACATGACGCGGGTCGTCCTATGTCCCTCCTACACGGCAAGACGTAATACGTCTACGGTTCCATGTTGTTGACGTCGTACAGGTCACCTTGGTCACTTATATGATGTCGGTCGTGTCCGATTCCAGATAACGGCTACTCTCCATTAAATGGACGCCTCAAAATTACGCAGACATTACACCACGATTGTAACTGTTTCAATAATGGCTATGATATTGTCACTCTCATTATGACATGATCTATAACTGCTCCATGATCTCCGCTCCCACCATCAAAACGTGCGGTAATGCATTTACCTGTGATGGATCTCTAAATAAAGAGACCATCATTCACATTCTTAGGTATGCGCACACCCCACTCGGAATTATAGTTATTTATAATTTCTTCACATCAATATTGATTGGAGTGTCGGAATGGTCGCCAGAGACCAACTTTGGACCCTTTACTTTGTTGTTTTACAGAGCCTAAATTCAAAAGATACTTGGATCATCCTTACGAAGTCCAATTACTGGTATTACATTGGAGTTATTAAACCATAAGATATTCAACATCGTCAAATGGCGCCATTGGTCCTATGTACAAACGATCGAAGGCTCTGCATGTGCAGTACATAGAGGGAGGAGAAAACCAAACTGCGCCTAGGCCAATTCAAATCGAGAACGATATACGGAAGGCCAACACTATCTTTATGATAACAAATGGATATATTATCATTTGTCCAAGCTGAAAAAGCAAGCAAAATTTCTCTATCCTCATTGAGCAGGGAAAAAAGCAAAACTTATGGTGAAGTCACATTTGGCCAAGAGGATACGATTCCCCTAATAAATAATAAGCAATGAAGATTTGGTCATTGATGCCATAATTCATAGGCATCTTGTTAAACATATTAGTGTGGACACTAGAAGTGCAATTTACATCCTCCATTACAACATTTTTTTGTCCATACAACTTACAAAGAAGGATCTCACACATATATTTTCTTGGGTTCATAGGGCCACCAGTGCAATCTTTGGGCATGGTCCGATTGAACACAACCTTTGGGAAAGAGCCATATAGAAGGACTAGTGGTGAATTATGTAATGGTTGAAGAGTCAATTGCCTTAAATGTTTTAATTGGAAGGCCAGTCTTAAATGAATTAAAGGCAATCATATACGTTGTCCTCATCAGCATGAAATTCACCACCTTGGATGGAACAATGTTAACAGAAATGAAGGGTGATGTGAAAGTGGTCAGGAGCTTCTACACAGGCACCATATAAAATAAAAGGAAGGAGCCGATTCGGCAGGTTCTGATGGAAGACCTGCTTCGAACCCGATTGGAGTCTGAAGACCCAATCAAAGGTGTAAGTTTGTGGCTAAATAAGCCAGATCAAATCGTAGATATCCTCGATCCAGAGAAAATGGTTGAAAAAACTATTCCATGAGTTTGCTGAGATATTCACTTGTGTAGCTACAGATATGCCCGGAATATCGACCGACCAGGCAGTTCATAAACTCAACATAGACCCAGAACACAAGCTAGTTTGGAAAAATAAGCGACACTTCACCTTAAACAGAAATAAATCAATAGAGAAAGAAGTGGAGAAATTATTGGAAGCTATGATTATGAAAGAGTGTTTCTATCCACCATGTCTTGTCATGATCGTGAAGCCAAATAACAATTGGAGAATGTTCATAGATTTCACCGAACTCAATAAAGCTATCCTATGGACTACTATCCTCTACCAAGAATTGACATATTGGTAGATTCAATGGTAGGCTTTGAAGTCTTTGATTTCTACACATATAAACGATACCATAAAATTAAGATGGCCGAAGAAGACATGGATAAAAACTTCTTCATTATTGAGGTCGGCATCTTTTGTTATGTAACCATGCCATTTGGACTCAAAAATGAAGGAGCAACTTACCAGAGGCAGGTCAACACGACCTTTGTTGATCAGATCGGCAAATGCATGAATGTGTATGTAGATGACTTACTGGTCAAAAGAAGATCTCTGGCTGAATACTTTAGCAACCTAAGAGAGGTCTTTAAGGTACTCCTAGAACCAACATGAGGCAGGACCCTGAGAAGTGCACTTTTGGCGTTCATTTTGGGAAATTTATGGGTTATATGGTATCCAAAGAAGGGATTGAAGCCAATCAAGATACGGTCGACATACTTTGGAATATGCCTCCACCTAAGAATGTGAAGGAGGTACCCACCTAAGAATGGGTAATACAACTAGTCATACATCCAACATAGGACTTAGGGACCCATGGTACTCCGTTCAGTACATCGCAAGGTCACTAACTACAAAACAAGTAGGAACACATAAAATGCATAAGTTTTGTGCTATCATCTATATCTAACCTACTTGAGCATACAAAGACAATAAGAACACCTTCCAACCTATCTTCACTACTTGCATGAAAACAATTTACGTCAAATATCCACAAAACAGATAAACATTCAAAAACACAGTTTACGTCACAGAGTGACGTTTTGGTCGTGAGCTTTCCGGGAGAGTGGCCCGGAAAGCGGCTCAAACATTTACTACAACATGACTTAGCAGATACTCGACAACACCCAATCATGTCCAGTTTCGTGCAATTTAACAGAAAACAGTAACCAAAACAACTTTAAAACATAATCTTTAAACTAAAAATGGAACATTTTACTAAGAAGAACTCCATACCTTTAGACGAGCCGAAACCTATGTGAGTCTACGAACAAACGGTAACCACTAACATCAATTCTAAGATCTCCAACTTAATAAAGATTAAAAATTACGTAAAAAATGAGGGGCTATGATGATTATCTTCACAAGTTGACTTTAAGCCTGAAACTGCTGTTGGAATCAAAACCGCTTCGATATCACTACTTTGATATGCAGAACGAAACATAGAGTCAACCGAACTGCCCAGAAACTAAGTTTGAGGTGCTTTCCCGGGAGAGTGGATGGGAAAGCATGCGACCCTTTTATGAAAACTGGGGAAAACATAAACTGATGATGCATAGGGCTAACTGGAGTTCTTTTTATTGGTTTTTCCTAAGTCCTAGGTCGGTTTAAGAATCCCGGGGCTCGAGAAAGGATAAAAAGAAAAGGAAGAAGGACAAAATACCCTTACGTGGAGGTGAGGTGTTTTACAATACCGATACACGACGATCTCAATGGTCTCTGAGTCGACTACTGCGACCACGACTTTGAACCATGATTGAGATGGTGAATCACTTTGTACACCCGTCATTTGTTACAAATAAGTTTGTCATTTGTAACCGAAGTGGTATAGCAACATATACAACATCATGTAAAGTGTCATATAGATAATTGACATATATATAATATGTATAATATTTTTTATAATTATGTAAAAGATTATACTATCGGGTAGTGTTGAAAGAGATTTTGGTCAAGCGTTACCTTTGTTGGAGATATCCCATGAAATGGGGTTAAAATGGTCAACTTTAGCGCAAATTTCGGATACGCTCCGGGGAGATTCACTGGGAGCTTATTACGTCTAAATATTCTACTCACGGAGTAGATAATGTTTGGCTTTGGAATCACTCGATTCGGATATCGGGTGAATGAGAAATTAATGCCTAAAGTTGGTTGAAAATGTGTTGGAGATAAGAGTTGAAGGGAGTACCGACTCAATATCCCACATCGGAAAGATGGGAGACTTGAGCTCCATATATAAGGGCTAGTGTATGATTCTTATAAATGTGCCCCGAAGGCAAGCGCACTTTGTGCGGGAGGAGGACTTAGATATTTCCACACGCGCGCCCGTCCCCGCCGTCCGTCCGGCTCGGCTCGAGCTCGGTTCGGTTCGGGTGTTACTATTAATTTTTTGGACAAAATTTCCTTTGAAATTAACCAGGAATTAATTAGTTAATCGTGAGACGGTTGGAAGGTTCCAGAATAATGTGGAAACGAATTCTGATTAATTAAGTCGGTTCGGAATTAATTTAATTAAATTAATTTTGAAATTGTATGATTATTTTCGGCTAGAAATAACTTTTCTTAAGGGAAAAGTCGAGCGATTAAATCATCAGACCAATAAGAATTTAGAAGACACGTCATCCGACCAATCGAAATTGTGGAAATAGTTGGCCAATTTTAATTAATTATTTTCGCCCTATTTCTTTTCAGGGAAAAGTCGATGATGTGTTACGCCAATCACATTCAAGCGTTGGCCTCCTCTCCACTATATAAAAAGGACCCCAATGATGAAGGTTGAAGCATTCGATTTTCTCTTGTCTTTTCCACCACCAATGTAGTGTCATATAGATATAGTCATTCATGTAGATCTAGATATTGAGTCGAAGAGAAGTCGGAGCACTCTGTAAGTTATTGGAGCTCGGATTTTTGAAGTGCCTCTAAATCCGAGACGTAAAGCCGTTGTATCTTGGGAGACAGATTCTGCATGACTACCGTGCGCACCATACCGGAGCAATTTGTCTTAAGGAAAAGAGTTAATCTACTCGCTTCGGTTTGTCATTTATTTATGCATCGCACTTAATTTTCAAGTCAAATCTATATCTTGTGATAGTTTAATTGATAGATCTATCATATACTTGTGTTAATCTATTAGATCTACACTGTGTAGTTGCTTTAACTTGTGAGATCTACATAGTAAATTAATTTTATTTTCGAGTTATTTATTTTCTAATAAATAATCCGTAATTAATTTCTGGTAATTTCGGATCTGTTCCGTAAATCACTCCACACACGATACACGTATCCCAACAACCTTTAAATAAGAGTTAGATTATATAAGCACGATCTGCATCGAACTCCGGATTAGTCGGATCAGTTGGTCTCAGATACCACGGGGTTTAAGCTAAAAAAAAAAAAAAAGAATATTAGGATGGTCGAACTATAAGATTTGTTTTACCTGATCTTCAGTAAGATCATGTGTTTTGATACATATTGTGACCACATGTGCTGTGTGCACTTATCATTTTCTTTAGATATATTGTAGACAAACGATAGTAACGCCTTAAATGTTTCTTCCAACGCCTACGGTCACATCCTCTGCAGATTATGTAAGTTAAACAGTAACTGTAATTATACACTACCATTCAACGTTAATCCGACACTATATTGGCATTATAATATAAAGAGTAGTGATACATCCACTATTCATCTTACCACAACACAATCAACACTGTTCATTTTGTTGGGACCCATCATAATAAATAATACATCATTCTAATTAATGGAAATAAAGCATGTTGTGGAAAGTACACTACACATATATACCATTTTCCATAATATAAATTAAGAAAAATGATATGTGCACTACACTTGTGTGTAGTGCACAAACCACTACATGTGTGAATGCATTTGATTAAAGTGATCAATTATTTTTTGTGGTGGTCTCAACAGAATATGTGGTGTTGATTGTGTTAATAATAAGATGTTAATATTGAAAGAGTAGTAGTGAATGTATCACTACTCATAAATTAAAGGATTTACTTCTTTGAGAAAAACATAAACACAATTTACCTTTAATCAACCTTACTTGATTGGAATAAGATGTGATGAGCATGTCCATGAATAGAATACAGAAAAGTAAGCATGGAGTTGAGTTAGGTGATAAAGAGGTGCTGCTGAAAATAGGACAGCATTTTGAGAAGTTATTGTGTGGTGAGGGAATTTAAGGTGAAGTGACGAGTGAAATGATCAGAAACACACAGTTTAAATATAAAATAAAACTGTGTGGTGTAGAGGCTGCCACACGGTATCTCTGCACCGTGTGGAGACACCACACAATATTCTCCCAAGGATTTTTGTATCACTGTCAATGGTGGTTTTTCTTTTTCAAGTGCTTCAACTGTTCTGTCATATTGGCCTTAGAAAGACTTCCAAAGAGGAGACACAAATTTTATCACTAAAATAATATAAAATAATACATATCCCTATTTTACTGATCTCAATTCAAAACCTCCATAACAAAGATTCATATCCTTATCCCTATAACATTTCAAATAATATTAAATAATACATATTCTACCTCACCACCCTATTTATACACATTAAATATTTATTATTTCACTCCAAAGAAGATCACTATCCCTATCCCTATAATTTTTAATAATTAAATATGTTTAGGCGTGAATAAATCGTCCTCATAAGTAGGGATCTGACTTGTTCATATCCCTAAAAATAAACGAGGATAGGGCATACCTGCTTGGAAGTTTATTTTAAAGTAAACTCTATTTTTATCTTCACTTTAGGGATAGAGCACTATATAGAACCTGTCACGAAAGCACTTATCTTTCTTCTTTCTTTCTTTCTTTCTTTCTTTCTTTTTTTTTTTTTTGTTGAGAAATAGGCTGATCAAAATTTCCCTTTTCTTATTATTCTTCTTCGATAAAAAAAAGCCCTTTTCTTTCTTTAGTTTAACACACACGAGAATGATACACACAAATTTGAGCCAATCTGGTATTGCAAGAACAATTGGCAAAACCAGTGTCTAAACAATTGGTCGGGCATTATCAAGACGAGCCTTGCAAATACACCTTTTTGTAATACACAAGAGTATTTTCCCTGCAATGATAACACGCAGGGGTTTAATATGCTTACCGAATTTGTGTGAAAGGTAGCAACCGTAAGCCAATTGACAATTTCAGCTATTGCTATCCATCTCGATTCATTCTCTTTTTTAGTCTGATTATGGCATGTGTCACGCTCATCTATTCTATAGTCAAAGCAGGAGCCTATCCTTAGCAACGTGCCGTGCCTCGGTTGTCATCTTTGTCTTTGTGTGTGCATGATCATGGTTGAGACCTTTCCTCGTGAATTGCCTTCTTCGAGGCATGATCATGGGCGGGATTTCCCTCTTCAATGTATAAGACCAGCAATTTCTGTAAAACTCATCAAACTCGGACCAGCAGAATTCCAGACCATTATATGTACGAAGCCTCTTGAATTTCTTCCCCAACTGATTTTCAACTAGAACCTTCCATTTCTTGAAGCTCTTGAATGCCTCACTTTTGTGTTTTATCATCACCACCCAAGTCATCCTTGAATAGTCATCTATGAATGACACAAAATATTTGTGACCACCCAATGACTCCATCTTTGATGGTCTCCAACAATCAGAATGAATGTAATCAAGTGATGACTTTGTGTTGTGTATTCCTTTGGAGAACTTGCCCCTAAGAAACTTCTCAAACACCCAATGCTCACAAAAGTCCAGATGCTTGACCTTACATCCCCCAAGAAGATCATTCTGAGAAAGAACCTGCATCCCCTTTTCACCCATGTGACCCAGTCTCATGTGCCACAGTTTTGTCAGCTGTGACTGATGAATCTCAGCAGATGCCACAACAGCAGACCCAACAACAGAAGACCCTTATAGTATGTACAAGGTCCCTTTCTTAATTCCCATGAGAACCACAACTGAGTTATTGTAGACACTCAACACTCCACCTTCACCCTTGAAACTGAACCGTCTGTTGTCTAAATGACCGAGAGATACCAAGTTCTTGGTCATCGGTGGAACATGTCTAACATCACTCAATGTATAGAATCTTTCATCCTCTGTTCTTAACTGAACTGAACCAATCCCTACTACCCTGCAGACCTTGCTGTTTGCCATAGATATGTGACCACCATCCATCTGCTGATAACTTGAGAACCACTCTCTGTGGGGGCAAATATGAAAGGATGCCCAGAGTCCAGAATCCAAACATCAGCATGATGTGCTGATTCTCCTACTACCAGAACCGTATCCTCCTCTGAATCATGCTCAGCTGCCACAGGAGCTGTGCCAGAATTGTTCTCTTGTTGTTTCTTCAGGTTTGGAAAATTAGACTTCCAATGTCCCTGCTCCTTACAGTAATTGAAAACATCTGTGGACTTAAGACATTTGGACTTCTTGGCTTTCTTCTTCCCAGATTGCCGTCCATGCCATTTTCCACTACTGCTACTGACTATCAATCCAGCAGCATGATTGTCTGCCCCTACTTCCTTATATCTCAGCTCCCTGGCATGCAAGTCTGACCTCACATCCTCTAAAGTCACTGTATCCTTCCCAATTATGAAGGACTGCATAAAGTTCTCGTAAGATGCTGGTAATGAACCAGCAAAATCAAAGCAGCATCATCATCCTCAATCTTAACATCAATATTCCTGAGATCAAGTAATATTGTGTTCAGCTAATCAAGGTGATCTTTCACATGAGCCCCCTCATGCATCCTTAGGACAAATAGCCTCTGCTTCAGCAGCAACTTGTTGATCAATGATTTAGTCTTATACATGCTTTCAAGCTTTGACCATAACTTGGCAGCGGTGTCTTCCTCGGCAACCTCTGTGATAACATCATCAGACAAGCACAACATGATGGTTTAATGTGCTTTCTCCTCCTGACTGGCATAATCTGTTGCACTGGCATCCCCTTTATCAGATAAAGGAGTCCACATTCCTTGTTGCTTTAACAAGGCCTGCATCTTAATTTGCCACATATTGAAATTGTTCCTCCCTGTAAATTTATCAATCTTCACGTCCATTGTTGACATCCTTCTTACTAAAGAACATACCTTTGATCATAAAATCCTAGCATCGGTCACCGGTCTTGGTGAAGATCAACTCCGTCAACCTGCAAATTACTCTGAATCCATGAACCAATTCTCTGATACCAGTTTTTTAAAACATAGATGAGAAACATGCATTTTAAGAAAGATAAAAATAGAAACAATGCAAACGTAAAGTACGTTGGAAATTGATAACAACATATAAACAAAGAGAACATAGAGATGTAACGTGGTTTCCGGCGTTATGCCGACTACTCCACGGACATAAAAGGAGATATTGTACTATGCACAAAGTTACAAGGATTTTTTTCACTCATTGCATTGATTACAACATTGGTATTTATAGGCACATCTCCCTAAACCCTAACCGCCATAAAATGTTTGTCGGAACTGTCATAAATACCCCAGATGTGGACTTCAACTTTAGCTTTTATCCACTAGATGAAACTCAGCTTAAACTGACTTTCCCAGACTTGCAATCAACAGTCAGATGTAGAACTCAGTTGTATTCAACAAACCTCAGACAAAACTGACTGCTGACTTCAGAAGAAACTCAGTTGCACTTCACCAACCGACTTTCACATAACTGAATACCTTTACTCAGCTGATTGATGATACCCGACCCGAGTTACGCCATGTGTCACTCTTAGGGTGCTTAATAAATGTCCAGTAAATGACCAGTCCTTAAACTTAGGGATGTTAAGGGCCAGTAGCCCCACGAGCCGAACAAAGGGCAGATCGTCTACCACAGGAGATCGGTCTAAGCTCCTCCTCCAGCCACCGCAGGACGACCAAGGTCTGGCGAAGAGGAACTGCCCAGTTCGTCCATATTGGCTTTGGGGGCTGATCGTAAGACTCCCAGTACAGCACCGCTGATATTCCGAATGAGGGATAAATATAGATAGAATCCTCGGTCATAAAGACTCCAATCTTGACATTAAATATGTCCATAATTATCTCTATTTATAGGGATTGAAACGTGTATATCCTTAGGGAATAATAATTAAATATCATACTTACTCAAAAAGTAATAGGGGCGAGACATCGCCTATATAAACAACCCTAAGGAACTACGGATGACTTGATTCCAATTCGACTATTGGATACATAGGGAACTCTCAGAAATATTCCGAGAGCTCAGTCTAAACAAATAAAAAAATTTGTCCCTCTTTTGCACAAATTAGGGTTTCTAGGGTTTTCGATAATTATCACATAGGATATTGACCCATATTAATTAACAGACGGTTTTCGGCATCGTCAATTGGCTCTAGAATGTGGGTCTTCTACTGATAATCGATCTAACAAACCAGAATCCCTACAGACGTTATGGCACCACCAAAGAACACTGCTAAGAAAAACACAGATCCGACTCAACAAGGAGGAACTTCAACAACACAGGGGGAGACTCACGATGCGGCAGCCTAGAAAAGGGCGGATATCGCTGGAGATCAACTAGATCCAGTCCTCCAGGACCCAACCAATCAGGCATTGGTTGACGCCCTGAAAATCTGGACAATACTACCATTAAGATTATTCTAGACAAGACCCTTAATGGAAGGGATCCCCCAGAGAAGCCAGAGACAAATCTCCAGCAACAGGCCCCTAATGAACCAGAGATCATGGAATCAAGTGCCCACACGGAGTACGGAGCTACTCGTTACCCGAATGACACGGATAAGGCCGAACTGGACAATCTGGTCGGAAGACGATCAGACGACCTGATCTGTGCCTCACCCTTCACTGAGCATATAGGCAACTATCCCCATCCAGCCGGGTTAAGATTCCTAAGATCAATGCATATGATGGATCCAAGGATCCTTATAATCACATGCATCAATACATCTCACACATGAACTTGTACAACGCATCAGATGAGGTGAAGTGCAAAGCCTTCCCTGAACTCCTAACAAGAAGGGCTAGAGAATGGTTTAACAGGATTCCTCCCAGATCAATCTCAGATTTTTGGGACTTTGACCCAAAAATTCTTTCATGCCTTCATCGCGGCACGACCATTCCAAAGAAACCAAACTCATTTGTTGACATTGAAACAAAAGCACGACGAGTCAGTACTATGCTTCATAAAGCATTTTAATGAAGAGGCCGCACAAGTGCGGGAGCGTAGATGATCGATTCTTTGGTCGCCTCTTTCGTGGCAGTGTCCATGAGAGGGGCGACTACACGCTGAAGCTTAACAAAGAAGCTCCTCACACCATGGAAGAATGTCCGGATGTCGCGCATACAAATATTGCCAGGGGAAAAGCGAAGCAGACTCAAAAGAGAGTTGGAAAAAGGTGAAAACAAGAGGAGTAAGCCTGAGGACAGATCGGATAAAAAAAGAAAGTCAGTTTGGGATCGGGTAACTGCGCCCATCTCTGATCGGCTAGGGAAGAAGGGTGCTCTACAGGACAGAGACTTCATTCCACTGAACATGCCTCGCAAACAAATCATGGCAATCATGCAAAGAAAGGGCATATTTAGGACCCCACCCCCGATGAGGGGACCCAGAGAGAATAGAAATCAAAGCAAGTACTGCAAGTATCATCAAGATGTTGGGCATGACTCAGAACAATGCAAAGATTTAATTCGAGACATTGATGCAGCGATAATGGAGGGGAAACTTGATGAGGTCATAGATCGATCTAAACATGCCGAACCAAAGGGACAGCGAGAATTTAAGCGCCAGAACAACAACGATAGAACAGCGAGACGAGTATCGTCGGAGAAGAGATCGTTCTCCAGATCCTGAGGGTCATGCAGATAACCACCCTGTGAACACAATCAATACGATCTCATGAGGGCCGAACAACTCGAGAATATATGAAGAAGAAAATGGCAGCAGGTCTACTGCTCCTACCTCCACGAACAAAAAGCAAAGGATGTCAGGAGAGGTAGTGTATGGTCCGAGAGATTCACTACCCTTGGTAGTCAATAACGAAGGATTGGTGATAGAAGCAGTGATTAGCAAGAACCGAATAAAGAGAATATGTGTGGACACTGACAGTGCTGTGAATGTCCTCTATTATAACGTCTTCAGAGCGATGAAACTGAAGGACGCCGACCTAACTCCTGTTTCAACCCCTTTGTTCGGCTTCGCAGGACCTCCAGTTCATCCGCTGGGGGTGATCAGGCTGCTCACAACCTTTGGAGAAGGCACCAGGGGTAGGACTTTAATGGTGGACTATGTGGTGGTAAAGGCACCATCGGCTTACAACGTGATCATGGGAAGACCAGCCCTTATTGATCTCCGGGCTGTAATCTCACCAGCTCATGTTAGCATGAAAATTCCGACGAGGGAATGCTCGATAGAGATCAGAGGAGATGTGGAAACAGCCAGGAGCTGTTACACGGCGACAGTTAATGGGAAAATGGTCCAACAAGTCAGCCCGAAGACAAAGAGAACTGGTCTTCTGAAGCCCAGACACAGGCTGTTCGTTTATGGGACGAACAAGAGGATTCAACAGTCAGTATTGGGGCATGGATCCCCCCTCCGCATAAAGAATCCTTGACGAGCATCTTGAAGGAATTCAGAGACGTGTTCACTTGGAGAGCAGAAGATATGCTAGGACTGTCTCCCAACCTGGCAGTGCATAAATTAAATACATATCTGAACAGGAAGCCTGTTCGGCAAAAGAAAAGGCATTTTGCCCCTGAACGCATTGAGGCAATCAAGCAAGAGGTAACAAAGCTATTGCAGGAAAACATAATCAAGGAAGTGATGTATCCTGAATGGTTAGCCAACCCTGTACTAGTCAAGAAACCAGATGGGAGCTGGAGGATGTGTGTAGATTTCACAGATCTGAACAAGGCATGTCCAAAGGACTGTTATGCCTTGCCCAAGATTGATCGGTTAGTGGACTCAATGGTAGGATATGAGGTGTTCGCGTTCTTAGACGCGTTCAGGGGCTATCACCAGATCATGATGCATCCGGAAGATGCAAAAAAGACCGCTTTCGTAACAGAATTCGGGACGTCTGCTATGTCTCCATGCCGTTTGGACTAAAGAATACGGGAGCAATGTATCAGAGGGCTGTCAACACAATTTTTGCCGATCAGATAGGAAGATGTATGGAGGTGTACGTAGATGACCTCTTGATCAAGAGCAAGTCTCTTGACCAATACTTAAACGATGTCCGAGAAGTCTTCGGAATTTTAAGGAAAACTTAGATGAAGCTCAACCCAAAGAAATGTACATTTGGAGTCAGATCAGGGAAGTTTCTGGGATATATGATATCCAGAGACGGGATCAGAGCAACCCGGATAAGATCGATGCATTAAAAACTATGTCCCCACCAAAAAACATAAAGGAGGTACAGCGTTTGACGGGACGAATGGCGGCTTTGAATAGATTCTTGTCGAGATCAGCACAGCGCGCTTTACCTTTCTTTACAATCTTGAGAAGAGCAAGTCCTTTTCAGTGGGACGATCAGAGTCAAGAAGTACTCAACGAACTGAAGGTGTACCTGGCCGAATTGCCAACTTTGACTGCCCCTCAGGTAGGGGAACCATTGTTCGTATACCTGGCAGTGTGTGAAGAAGCACTAAGTGCAGTATTGGTTAAGGAACAAAATGGGCAGCAGATACCAGTATTCTTTGTGAGTAAAGCGCTCCACGGTCCAGAGGTCAGATATTCGAATGCGGAAAAATTAGCGTTGGCATTGGTGCATGCCTCAAGGAAGTTGAGGCCTTACTTCCAGGCTCATCCCATTACCGTGATTACCGACCAGCCATTATGACAAATACTGGGACGACCTAAAACCTCAGGAAGGTTAGCAAAATGGGTTGTCGAACTGGCGGAGTAGGACATTGATTTTCGACCTCGAACTGCAATCAAAGCACAGGCCTTGGCAGATTTCTTGGTTGAAGGAATATATGTTCGTCTAGAGGACGGTCAGCAGGAAAAAGAGAGGCATCAGTGGAGCTTATACGTTGATAGGGCATCAAGTAAGGATGGAGCAGGGACTGGTCTCTTACTCGTCAGTCCGAGAGGGGAGGAGTTTCCCTATGCCCTAAGGTTTGACTTCAAAGCTACAAATAATGAAGCTGTGTACGAAGCTCTGATCACGGGGCTTAAGTTGGCGAACAAGCTTGGGGCAGATGATCTGCATGTATACAACGATTCACAGCTCGTTGTAAATCATATAAATGGGGAGTACGAGGCTAAGGAGGAACCTATGAGGAAATAACTAACGACAGCTAGAACTCTCCTAGAAAAGTTTCGACAAGTCAAGGTCGCGCAAATACCTCGAGCTGAGAATAGAAGGGCAGATGCTTTATCCAAATTGGCCTCAAACTTTTTGTCAGAAAAGAAAGTACTGGTGGAGTTATTGAGGGAGAGAAGCTACGCTACGAAAAGAAAGATGTGACCCGATCAGACAGAGCCAAGATGCGTGGATGGATCCGATTGTGTTGTATCTTAGAGATAACGTCCTGCCACAAGACAAGGTTCAGGCCAAGAAAACAAAGCTTTTAGCAGTTAGGTACTCGCTGTTCGAAGAGGTACTTTATCGCAGGTCGTATATTGCTCCATGGCTAAGATGTGTAACTGAGGAATAAGGGAATTACCTGCTCAGAGAAATACACTTCTGCGTGGAGCGCTGTCCGCGGAGATGATAGGCCGATCTCGGCCGGAATCACTGATTCGCAACCGTATGCTAGGCTGAAAGGGGTTTCTCCGGTGGCCGAGTTTGGGGTTGTTATGTACGCCCATATTATGTTGGGCAAGTGCTCGGTCCAACTTTCTTTTTCTTCCTCTAGGCATTTCTTCAGCCCTGTTTTAATCTGCCGGTTGGTCTGTTCGGCGTGGGAAGTAATACCACCCAGTGTGGTTCCTAACCTTTTTGTGTTGGTAGAACGTCTTGAAAAGGTCTACTGAGAACTCCGTGTCCATCAGCCTGCAAAAGATTGCAAAACCTATGATCGCCCTAACTCCGTTAGGGGCGATCTGAGCAGAGCTCAGGTTATAATGTCTCAGTACAGTGAGGAAGGCAGGGCAGAAAGGGGTCCTCAGACTAGCCATAAAGTGCTCTCTATACACGGTACAATACCCATCTGGGGGCTGATGAGCATACAAGTGCACGCCCCTAGGAAGCTGGGGAGCGTATCGGTCCATATCAATATGATATGTATTGTAAGTCTTCAGGAGATCGTCCTGGGTAATTTTGGACCGCACTCCAAAGCAACCTATGGCTGTCCTAGCAGTCATGTGGGCTCTAAGACACTGGTATAAGGAAGTAAACCCAAATGCAGAATGATACCTAGAGGGTCTAGTCGAGGGCTGGTCTGTAACGATCTGCTCGATATTACTGCGAGCAGCGATTGTGTTCAGGGCAGGAATGTCTATTGGGCCTCCAAATTGAATAAATGGTTGGGTAACCTCAGTTTCTGACTCGGAATGGGACTCAAACTCCCTATCAATTGAGCTGGTCGAAGCAGTACTTGCCCTCATAAACTAGGAAAGAAGGAGAAATGAAGAAAAATAGCAAGTAGGAAAATGTGATTACTTGAGAATGCAGCTAATCTTGGGAGGAAATCTTCAATTTAATAGTTGGAAAGTGAAGAGGGAAAGTCTTATGTGAAGGGACGGGTTTATAACCTCCCTCCTGACATTCAAACGACGTCAGTTATGAAAAGTAGTGAAAAACGCCTCGTATCTCGCGTATGCAATGATGGCTAGTTTTATTAGGCTGCCAGCTGGCAGTTGGATGATTCAAAACGCGAGGTCGGGTCATGCTGTCCGAACCGCCAAAGTAGCGCAGATCTGACCAACTAGTAAAGCAGTGTCAGACTTGGGGGGCTTATGATGATACCCGACCCGAGTTATGCCACATGTCACTCTTAGGGTGCTTAATAAATGACCAGTCCTTAAACTTAGGGATGTTAAGGGCCAGGAGCCCCACGAGCCGAACAAAGGGCAGATCGTCTACCATAGGAGATCGGTCTAAGCTCCTCCTCCAGCCACCGCAGGACGGCCAAGGTCTGGCGAGGAGGAGCTGCCCAGTTCGTCCATATTGGCTTTAGGGGCTGATCGTAAGACGCCCAAGACAAAGACTGGCCGATATTCGAATGAGGATAAGTATGAGGCGAATCCTCGGTCATAAAGACTCCAATCTTGACATTAAATATGTCCATAATTATCTCTGATTTATAGGGATTGAAACGTGTATATCCTTAGGGAATAATAATTAAATATCATACTTACTCAACAAGTAATAGGGGCGAGACATCGCCTATATAAACAACCCTAAGGAACTACGGATGACTTGATTCCAATTCGACTATTGGATACGTAGGCAACTCTCAGAAATATTCTGAGAGCTCAGTCTAAACAAATAAAACAATTCGTCCCTCTTTTGCACAAATTAGGGTTTCTAGGGTTTTCGATCATTATCACATAGGAGATTGACCCATATTAATTAACAGACAGTTTTCGGCATCGTCACTGACCATCATTCTCAGCTCAGTTTTCTCAGATTAATTCTACCAATTTATTTATCAGTTTAGAGATCAAGTCACTTAACTGACCAATGTTATATGTGTGAATATATAATATATGTATATTGTATACAACGTACATGAATTAAGTTATATGGTATGTACTGACTTGTGGTTAATATTTAATAGATAGCGAGTATATATGTATTGTGTATATATGTAAGTAACTTATATGTGCATGGCTATATATTTGCATCAAGTTATTATACAAGTATGTTCAGGGACGGAACCAGGAATTGTTGATCGGGTGGGCTAATAGAGTATTTTTGTATAATCGGGTGGGCTGGATTAAGATAACTAATTGTGTTGGACTGAATTATATAAAGTTATTTATGTATCGAAAATAAAAATCGGGTGGGCTGCGCCCACCCAAGCAACCCCTCTAATTCCGTCCCTGAGTATGTTGGAACATATTTTAGAATAAAAGGTTAAAAAAGAGGATTAAAGTTTATGCTTACATTACTACTCGTCATTATTATTATTAATTAGTCTAACGGTACACGTTAGGCTAACTAATAATAATATTGTACTCGTTCCGTTCCTATTTAACTGATGCAGTTGTAAAATACACACATATTTTGAAGAGTAGTTACTGCTTTGAATTAACATCAAAATGACAACAACACCCTTTGAAAATAATTAATGCAATCTTGTTTTCAATACCTCACACCTTAATAAATAAGGATGGGTGTAGAAAATTACAATAAACAATGCTTTGGAAATATAACTACGACAGATAAAGAGTAATGATAGAGACACCACCATTGTGACAACAACGAGTGTCACAATGTGCTTCTACACCATTGATCATGATGGAGTAATGATGATCAATGAGTCTACATTATGAATCAACGGTGTAGATACACGTTGTGGCACAGTTGTGGCACAACGGTTGTGTCTGTATTGCTACTCATAGATAAATTTTTTTTTTGGCAACTACGATAGTTAACTAGGAACGGAGGGAGTGCTATTTAGTTGCCCTATAAACCTTGAAAGCCCTGGATTTAAAACACAAGTAGTTTATAAGCAAAATATGGTATAACTCTGGAAGAATTGTTACACACCCGAGGTACCGCAGTACAACAACTAGCATTAGCCTAATATCACTATCAAGCACACCACGAGATTCACAGAGATGAGAGCAACATTTTCACTTAAGCTCTTCTTCAATGATTTGAGGTAAAATGGATGTTCAACCGTGTTGGGTTGAGTTATTCGATGCTTTGGGATATGCCTGCTTGTTAATAATGATTGTTTAGTTTTGTTTGAATATGTGAAAAGCCTTACATGATATATGACAATGTTTTTGGTATGGTTTCTGGTGTATTCAGCACAACACCGTGTGGAGACCCTCTGCGGGAGAAACACGGGATCATCAGAAGACGACTCTTAGCTATGTAGAGAGTGGTGCTTAGTAACTGACTCTTTCTGTGCTATGTGATATCTAGCTTAATGTAGAATGGTGTAGGGCTAGATGTCCCTAATTAAAAGCTTTTTATGTGTAATGAACTTAGGTGGTTAGTTTAACTACGCTTAAACATAGTTGGTAGTCTAAAAGATTAAATCCACATGTCCTTGGTGAGGCACGTTTTAATATTGCAGCCGAGAGATCTAACGCCCCATGGTTGGGTAGACTCATGGCCTTGGACTTCACTTGGGTTGGACCCATGGCTTTTCGAAGGACTGAATGTGTCGTGGTGAAGTCTTCACCATGAAAAACGTCCTTGGATTTGTGTGCAACTCATCCTTACTTAGTTTAGTTTTGCTAGTTGAACTTAGAAAAGGGGAGTGTGTGTTTATACATACTTGGTAGTAATTCTTTACGTGGTTGATTGTTAATATTGTTGTTACTGTTATTGTTGCTAACCACGGTGCTTCTTCCCTTTACTGAGTACGTATGTAATTACCCCCTTGTTTTATTGTTCCCATCCAGAGAAGGTGATGCAAGTTTTGTGGTTGATTATGGGTACTTCGAGGAGTGACATCGGGATGCTTTGGAAGTTCTTTTGTTGAAGTTATTCTATTTCAATTATGTAATAGTTTATGCTATATTGTTTTGTAAATCTGTTGAACCTTGTAAAGGTTTGGACTTGTAGACTATCATTGAAATCTCGGACTTTAAATGTTGTAATAGACTCGACATTCGGTTTTTCTATTCTATCCCGAGCTATGTATGTTTTCCCGAGTCGTTTTAATTTCCGAAATTGTACTCATGACTTATTTGTAAGGCTTACGTATATAATTTGATATATATATATATATATATATATATATATATATATATATATATATATATATATATATATATACTTCTTTGATTTATTTTTCGGTTTAGAAACACGATATCCAAAAACGGGGCGTCACATAAAACACATGAGAAGTGCGTATGTGAAGTGCACTGCTTTTCTAAATGATGTGATTGTTTGGTTATATTTTGTTTGAGAAAAGGAGACGTAGAGGAGATACAAAATGGGGAGGAGAAGGATTTGCACATGCCGTTGTTTTTTTTTTTCCCACAAACGACGAAAGCATTCATTAATAAAATATTAGTTCATACAAGCCCATATAGAAAGACACCCACGCCAATAAACGCTTTCTCCCGATTTGAAAGAGAAAGCAGCAAGTTTATGGGCCAACTTATTGCTTTCTCTTTCGGAGTACAAAACATGACATGAATTGAAAGAAGAAATCATCAGCCTAATATCATCTAGGATAGTCGATGAGTCAAAAGGGGCGGCCCACCAAGTTCGCTCTGATTAGCCAAAGACAAGTTATCAGTAAAACAAACTAAGTTCATAACTCCTATGTGTGACTAAATAAGGAATTTATTTAGCCTAAAAAAAATCAACAAGAAGAAAAATGAAAGATGAGAAGGTGGGGGTTCATTTAGATTAATCTAACGAACCCTTATGCAAATGAATTTTTTGAAAGATTGACCATGACACCATAAAAATGTTAGTCGAATAATTTGATACCATAATAAAGAATTAAAAAAATAAAGAATGAGTACATAATAACATCAACGTTTCCAATAAATATTTTTTTTTTCTTTAAAAAGAGGGATGCAACACGAGGACTTCTCAATGGTGACTTATCGTAGTACTACTCTCGCCCAAGCACGCTAAAAGCACGCTAAACTTTAGAATTAACGCTTAACTTCAGAGTTCTGAAGACACACGCACACACTTTTGTCCCCAAACTTTCCACTGGGACTCGAACCCAGAACCTCCGGATTAAATACCGCGGCACTTACTGCTGAGCCGATGTCATTTTGTCCCCTCCAATAAATATTTCATTTATAGGACTTATGTAACGCCCCCAGACCCCGGGCCTGGTAGCGCTAAATGAGTCATAAATGTCTTGGCCGTCCTCGCTTGGTCTAAAATGGCTAACCCGAGTTGACAAGACCTTATGTCTCACACTTATATGGGGATGAAGCGTTCTACTACTTTTTCAATGTGGGACATTACATTCCCCCCCATATAAGGGTGGCGTCCTCGTCGTGACGGCCAAGAAGAAGCAACCCGAGTTGACAAGACCTTTATGTTTCACACTTATATGGGATGAAGCGTTCTACTACTTTTCCAACGCGGGGCATTACATTCTCCCCTTTATAAGGACGGGCGTCTCGCTGGACGGCCAAGCATCGTTTCTGGATTGTCCCTACCAGATGTAACTAGAGGCCGCTGGGGACGCCAAGATCGTTTCTGATCGTCTCCTCTGAGATGTAATTCAGAGGCCATCCTTACACCCTGCACCATTGTTTCTTATGCGGTGCAGCGATTGGTTTTAAATCGATAGTCGGCCCGATATCATTCTCAGAACGCCCGGACCCGGGTGCGATAAGCGTAAATAGTCGTAAATGTCCGGTCAATCGCTTGAGACCGCCGTCGCTTTTTAGTGCAAAAATTTGCTAACCTAAGTTAATGAAGCATTTATGTCTCACACTTATATGGGATGGCGATTCTACTACTTTTCCAATGTGGGACATTACAATTTATGAGGTTTTTTTTTTAATTTCGACGAGAAATCTTGATATTTCCACAAAATCGGTTAAAAAACATGCTCTGGCCATGAGATATCAATACTTTTAAAACCTGATACTTTACTCCACAACAGTCCATTAATTTAGACAGGATGTTTAGATGTATCGAGTAGTTGTGTGTGCCTAATTTCGATTGGATTTTTCAAAGCAAAGAATGAAATGTAACATTCAGTATACCCCAAATGCACGAACTGGCGAGCAATTGTCTTTCTCAAACAATTGCACAATGGACTGTGATTTTGCTATTCGACACCCCACTTGGGTAACACCCTATCTTTTCTTCACGCTTCTTTTGGGACTGCGGGGTCCTTTTGTTTCCTATCAAAAGTCGTTCACGTACGGGAGGATAGATCCTCTTATGTGCGTTATATATGACAGCACATGCCCATTGGGTCCTACTCCTTCCACTTAAGAGGCCGTTGAGTCATCAGTGATAACCCGAAAGGGTAAAAGGGTAACTTCTTACTCTGAATTTTGAAAAAAAAAATCCCACATAAGACAACTTATTACATGGTGGCATCAGACGGTATACTATCATGGTTCAAAGTCTTGGCTGACTCGGCTCCGATTCGGCCATATCGTCTCCGACTCGGAGCTTACCGCACAAAGTTACGGATTCATCTCGGTTTAGACTTGAATCGGATATGTATCGGTCAAACTCGGCCAAAATCAGTTGAGTCAATCCGCTTTAAATGGAAACTTCACCGATCTTCTTTTTTTTCTTTTCTTCTTTTTCTTTTGTGTGTGGGTGTGGTGGGGGGTGGGGTGGATGGGGAAAGACAGACGAGTAATGTACATTCATATATATATATATATATATATATATATATATATATATATATATATATATATTTGTCTTCAACTTAATATATTAAAGAAGTAATGATAAGAGCAATCTGGAAGACACAACTGCCAGACGTAGGCGTAGCCATGTGTTGTTGTTGCATAGCTGTTCTCACCCGAACGAAAAAAATTACACTAAAAATATTGTGGTCCCGGTTCAATCCACCAAATTATCTTAATACAACCCACCCGATAATTTATATATTGTCCATTAGCCTACCTGTAGTTGAAATTCTGGCTCCGTCCTTGACAACAGGAGACAGAATTATCATTTACACCCGTGATTATGATGGTCTACATCATTATCACAAGATCATACACTAAGATCGAGGGTGTAGATGATGGTTGTGTCACCCGTTGTGTCTCACAGGTTGTGTCTATATTAAATTCGTCTCACTAATTTAATGTTTAGATATATTTTGGGGTCTCCTTCGACCAAGCCCCCATCTCAGGCAGACGAGAGGTGGGTTGATATAAGAGGACATAATATAATATTATCTCCGTCCCAAAGTATAAGTCATTCTACCTCATTTTGATTGTCCCAAATTATAAGTCATTATACATTACCAATGAAGCATTTATTATTATTTTCTCTATCTTATCCCCTAATTTATTAACAATCCAACTAATTTTCAATACTATAACCATTTCATTAATGATAGTCAAAAGATAATTTAGTCATTTCCACTTGAAATTTATGTTATTCAACCACTTTCTTAATCTGTGTGAAAACACCCAAAATGACTTATATTTTGGGATGAAGGTAGTATTAAATATGATATGATATAATAACATTAATTTTTCAACAATCAAAATATCACATTAAAATACATTGGGAATAACAATTTCTCAACAATGTGGCTCCGTTCCTATTTAACTGTCGTAACTGCCAAAAACACATATTAAGGATAGTAGTTAATGTTTTGACTTAACATCAAAATGAAAATACCCCTTGAATATGATTAATGCAATGGTATTTTCAATCTCTCGCCCATTCATAAATAAGAGTAGATGTAGAAAAATACAATAAATAATGCTTTGGAAATATAAGTGCGGTGGATAAAAAGGAAATTTTGATTTTGACAACTACGACAGTTAAATATGAACGTATGGAGTATCATGTCTTATTTGGAAAACGTAACGCGACAACGCATATTTTGATGTATTTACTCAAATAAATGATATTGATAATTGTTTTTGGACATTTTGAGATTGTATTTAGTTATTCGTATATTTTTTTGCATTTTTTGATTTTTTTCACTATTTTTTAAAGCATTTCATATAGGTGAAAACTCGTCTCACCCGAAACGATATCGATACCAGGGGCGGCTCCAATAAGGAGGGTTATGGGACCTGACCCCTAAAATATTAAAAAAAGAATTATAGGTATATTTTACACTATTTAAAGTTTTTATACTTTAATCTCTACTAACTGACCCTCTACTTTTTTGAAATATTAAGCCTTGACCCATTTCATACTTAGATATTTAAAATTAATACTTATAAACTTGTAATACGATGTGTCGCTCTCGATTCCCGACTCGTGATCGCAGAATTCCTAAAGCCGCCCCTGATCGATACGCGACGATTAATGTGACTCAGGTGTCTCTAATACAGTTACTGCAACCGCGACTTTTAACCGTGTATCTTATCTTCTATCTATTAATTGCTAAGAGGGTGTGCCCACAAGTGGCCACCCTCATAGCTTGACATGTGGCATTTTTTTTTCTGTAAATAAAACCTTTGTGGTTTTTTTTAATCAAACGTGTGCCGTTAGTAGTTTGTGCAGAGAATGGGAAAAAAATGGAAAGACCGACGAATTACAAGTTGTGTTGAGTACTATACGATGAAAGATGGGCAAAGTTTAGCTATAAAATACAACAACAACAAAATGGCCGAACAAATATCCGCGCCACGAAAATAGTCACGGTACTATTACTTTCGTTCTTGGGTGTGCCCACAAGTGGCCACGTGGCAACCCTGTTAGCTTGACACATGACATTTTTTGTTTGTAAATAAAACCTTTGTGGTTTTTTTTAATCAAACGTGTGCCGTTAGTAGTTTGTGCAGAGAAGGAAGAAAAAGTGAAAGACCGACGAATTACAAGTTGTGCTGTGTAGTGTACGATGAAAGATGGGACAAGTTTAGCTATAAAATACAACAACAAAAAAAAGCCGAACAAATATCCACGCCACGAAAATAGTCACGGTACGATTACTTTCGTTCTTGGGTGTGCCCACAAGTGGCCACGTGGCCACCCTCTTAGCTTGACACATGGCATTTTTATATTTTTATTTTGAAAATCAAACATTTGTGGTTTTTTAAAATCAAACGTATGCCGTTAGTAATTTATGCAGAGAAGAGGAAAAAAAAAGAAAGACCAACGAATTACAAGTTGTTTTGTGTAGTGTACGATGAAAGATATGCCAAGTTTAGCTATAAAATACAACAACAAAAAAATTGCTGAACAAATATCCGCGCAACGAAAATAGTCACAGCACTACGATTACTCTCTTTTTTATTATTAAACCTTTGTTGCTTGTTTTTTTTTATATATAAAATCAACTGTGTGCCATTGGTAGTTTGTGCTGAAAAGGAAAAAAGAAGAAGAAAAGACTGGCGTATTTCTATTAAGGGGAGTGATAGGTTTACTCCCTTAAGTCTACACCATTTTTACACCATCATCATCTCACCACATATTTTTCACTTGTAAAAAAAATTGAAAAAACTTGAAAAAATCATAACCACAAGATTATCTTGGGTGTAAACATGGTGTAGAATTTAGGGAGTAACTCTATCATTACCCTTCTATTAATTGCTAAGAGGGTGTGCCCATAAGTGGCCACGTGGCCAACCTCTTAGTTTGACACGTGAAATTTTTTTAAAATAAAACCTTTGTGGTTTTTTTTTTTTAAATCAAACGTGTGTCGTTAGTTGTTTGTGCAGAGAAGGGAAAAAAAAAAGGAAAGACCGACGAATTACAAGTTGTGTTGTGTAGTGTACGATGAAAGATGAGCCAAGTTTAGCTATAAAATACAACAACCAAAAATGGCCGAACAAATATCCGTGCCACGAAAATAATCACGGTACGATTACTTTCGTTCTTGGTGTGCCCACAAGTGGCCACGTGGCCACCCTCTTAGCTTGGCACGTGGCATTTTTATTTTTATTTTGAAATCAAACCTTTGTGGTTTTTTTTAATCAGACGTGTATCGTTAATAATTTGTGCAGAGAGAGGAAAAAAAAGGAAATCGCGCTGGCGCCACCTCTTAAAGCGAAATGAGACAACCAGGGGCATCTCTTACACCACGCAACAACAAAAGAAAAGTCAAAAAATGCTAAGAGCATGAAAGACAAATTACATATGGTTTCCATACAATGGAACTCACCGAAAGTATAACGAAGATGATGAATCTGATTATACTTTGGAGGCAACTAGCGAGTCGACATTGAATACTCGAGAAAAGCTGCAAAAGGAATGGGAATCGGCATGCAACAAAAAGTGTTTGAAAAATACTTGTAAAAATTGGCACGCGTGGCATTTTATTTTTATTTTGAAATCAAACCTTTGTGGTTTTTTTTAATCAAACGTGTATCGTTAATAATTTGTGCAGAGAGGGGAAAAAAAAAAAGACCAACGAATTACAAGTTGTGTTGTGTAGTGTATGATGTAAGATGAGCCAAGTTTAGCTATAAAATACAACAACAACAAAAATTGCCGAACAAATATTCGCGTCACGAAAATAGTCACGGCACTACGATTACACATGTTTTTTTTTATTTTAATTAAACCTTTGTGCCTTGTTTTTTTTATTTTATAAATCAACTGCGTGTCATTAGTAGTTTGTTCTGAAAAGGAAAAAAAAAGAAGGAAATAAAGACGGATTTCACGTTGTGTTGTGTAGTGTACGATGGAAGATGGGTCAAGTTTAGCTATAAAATACAAAAACAAAAAAAAGTAGCCAAACAGATATCTGCGCCACGAAAATAGTCACGGCGCGACGATTACTCTCGGCACCCTATCTATTAATTGCTAAGAGGGTGTGCCCACAAGTGGGCACATGGCCACCCTCTTAGCTTGACACGTGGCATTTTTATTTTTATTTTGTTTGTAAATCAAACCTTTGTGGTTTTTTTTTTTTTTGTGTAATCAAACGTGTGCCGTTAGTAGTTTGTGCAGAGAAGGGAAAAAAAAGGAAAGACCGACGAATTATAAGTTGTGCTGTGTAGTGTACGATGAAATATGAGCCAAGTTTAACTATAAAATACAACAACAAGAAAATGGTCGAACAAATATCCGTGCCACGAAAATAGTCACGGCACTACGATTACTCTCGTTTTTTTATTAAACTTTTGTGGCTTGTTTTTATTTTTATTTTTTATAATTCTTATTTTATCTTATCTTATATCTATTAATTGCTAAGAGGGTGTGCCACAAGTGGCACACCCTCTTAGCTTGACACGTGACATTTTTTTTTTTAAATCAAACATTTGTGGTTTTTTTTTTAATCAAACGTGTGCCGTTAATAGTTTGTGCAGAGAAAGGAAAAAAAAGAGGAAAGACCGACGAACTACAAGTTGTGTTATGTAGTGTACGATGAAAGATGTGCCAAGTTTAGCTATAAAATACAACAACAAAAAAAATGGCTGAACAAATATCCGCACCACGAAAATAGTTATGGCACTACGATTACACTGATTTTTTTTATTAAACCTTTTTTTTAATTATAAAATCAACTGTGTGACATTAGTATTTTGTGCTGAAAAGAAAAAAAAAAGGGAAGACCGAAGTATTTCACGTTGTGTTGTGTAGTGTACGATGGAAGATGTATCAAGTTTAGCTATAAAATACAACAACAAAAAAAAGTAGCCGAACAGATATCCGCGCCAAGAAAGTAGTCACGGCGCGCCGATTACTCTTGGCATCCTATAAATCATCGGTAGATCTGACGCGCGTAACGTGGTGCCAAAAAAGTTATTTGGTGGTGTGTAAAATTAAATGAAAATTAATATAAAAAAAATGGTGCCAATAGTAAAATGATAGTGCCAATATAACCCGCCTCTATTTATTCTGAGTTTACTTGAAGAAATATTTTTCATATTTGCTCTGACTAGCTATATTGAACTTATTGGTTGTGTAAGATTGTATGATGTATTTATGTGGCTTCTATTGGCACCACGAAATTGTTGGAAGTAGCGTCCGAAAGACAATTTATGTAATTGGATTTAGAATTAATAAATGACAGATTTATTCTTATCTTATTACTTGCTTCGTGCTTGTAAATAATACACTACTGAAAACCCCAAGTCGTATCATATGTAGCCATATAACTTAGTGTGTGACACACATGAGGATTAAGTTTATGGTGATACACTTGAACTATTAGTCCGTGGTGAACTTAATCAAAGTATGTGGTCTATTGATTAAACCACCATTAATGCGCCCATAACACTTTATGGTGTGACCGTCTTATCCGGACCGTCGATATTGATGTAGTCATATAGGACTGGACCGATTTAATCTGCGTTTCTCATATAATTCAGTGATTGAGAAATCTTATTAAATCAAAAGATGATCATATATGGATTAACCTTAATCCTGAAGTGATTACAGACTCCTACTTGTTTCAGGATAGGGTTTGATGTGTTCGTTAAGGATCGCTAAGAGGCGCGGTCCGAATCACTTTCACGCGTTAGCACTATTCGGAATCGGTGAAGTGTGTGTCTCACGGATATGTAATTCATTCTTTCTGCGGGATGCGGAAAGACAATCCCCTTATTTGTTGATCCTAGAAACTGATTGATCCGCGGAGTTCGTATTGGTTATGAACTAATTGATCACTAGTGGGTTAATGGTAAATAATGATAAGATGTATTGAAGAGGGTTTACGGAAATAATCCCGCTTCATTACAGATAGTCTATGGAGGGTTAGTTTATATGTAATGATTATATCAATGGACACTTATCGACTCGGCTCGATGTTTTGAGAATAAGTTATATCTATAATCGATAGAGTTCAGTTTCGGATTTATGATGGCGTAATTCCGGAATCAATAAGTTGAGTAGAAATATTCTGTTCGATGAATATTCTATTCAATTTATTGTAGCAACTGATTATAGGTCCATGGTCCCCAGGTTGGCTCCTAACACGCGAGTGTTTTCTCGTTTTATGGACCTCGAGAATAAATTAAATAGTTGATCTATTTAATGAATATGCAATTTATTTGGTAAATAATATGTAAAATAGAAAAGACATTTTCTATTATTCCAAATGGCATAAAATGGCGCCATATTATTTTGATTTTGGGAAAAAGAAATTTCTCCTAATTGATTATAATGTGGATAGTATAATTATTTTTGTGTTAAATAATTATAAATAAGAAATTAGTTTTATAATTGGATAAATAGAAAATTTGTTTTCCTATTGGATAAAGGTTTTTATTTTCCTAAAAGAAAAAGATAAATTTGTGTGTAAAAGATAAACTCTCAAATTATTATTAGTTATTTTGCTATTAAAAAGAGAGTTTCTCCCAATACAAAATAGACCTAGATTATCAACGCCATTTTATATTTATAAAAAAAAAGGCGCCCCATTATGTGATAAATTAGGAAAAGAAATTTTCCTAAATTATGTCACATGTGTAATTAATTAATTATATATTTGTCGGATAATTCATGGAAAATAAGAGATTGATTTTTTTTGGGAATTATCTCTTTATCTTTTGGCAAATATCTTTTCCTTGTAGGAATAAATAATTATGGTGTGAAAATGATAACTCTCTTGACTAGTTATTTTCCTATATAAAGAGAGTTTCTCCTAGCACAAAAATACACATTAATTGCGACACTTATCACCAAATAGAAGAGAAAATTTTTTTTCCCCCTTTTGGTCGTCTGCTTTACTCATCCTCTTTTAAAAGATAAATCTTCAACCTTCTCGTAGTTGTATTTATTATTTATGCGAATCGAATCGTGGTAAAATCGCATGTGAATTTATTCGTAGCTTTCGCTGTGCATGATCGAGCATCTCGATCGGTGCTGTGAATCTGATTTGACGATCCAATTATGGATCGGATCCGGATTCGGGTTTCTGTATATCCAGCCGAAATTACTCACGGCGCCACGATTACTCTCGACGCCTTATAAATCACTCTTTGCACCACATTAAATATTTTTATTATTTTGAACAGCATAACGTCGGTGGAACCGACAGCCGTTTGCGGTACGAGCGTCACTAAAATTGATGTTGGAATACCAAATAACTTTTTTATATTCTTAAGACCGTTTGACACGTGGTTTTTTTTCATCAAATGAATGAGCACGAGATCAATGACGTATTCATTAATGATAAGAAAGAGAAATGTCATATAGAAAATGAGTGAAACACATTTTCAAGCATATTAATGATCTGGAAGCTAAGGCGTCCCGGGAGATTTGACCGTGTAGTTATGATCCGCTTATTGTTTTTCTATAATTTTTCATTACGTAAAGTCGAAGCTAAAAGGATCGACTTTATAACATTGTTCTCCGATACATCGTATTGTGGTTTATTTTGTAGGTGAAAACTCCGGCTGGAAGAGAAGTGATTCACAATCTTCACGTCTCTAAGAAAGAGGTACCTCTTGCAGAGAATGTAATATGTTTATGTTGCGCTCTGTCTTGTGCCTTGGATTTGTTACGGTTTAAGTTTACGCGATTTATTTCACGTTGGACATCTATTCTTTGGTATTATCCTTGGTAACGATATATGTTGGGCTGCCGTGCCTTGCACGGCTCACATTCAATATTTTTATCTATAAGAAGCTAAGGAGGGTGTGCCACAAGAGGCCACGTGGCCACCCCCATTGTCTGACACGTGTCAAATTTTTTGTTTTTAGGCAGCAGCAGATGATTTTTTTCCTTCTTCTTTAAATACCAAAATTTAGGTCATCGGTATATAGAGACCTAAATTTTTGTTCGATTGAAATTAACACTCTACAATTTATTTCGGTCAACGTTATATAGAAACCTAAATTTTTGTTCGATTGCCTAACACTCTGCATCTTATCTGTAAGCGAACCGATAATCAAACTGGAAAAAACACCACATGTGACACGTTTTTTTAATGAAACCTTGTGGTTTGTTTTTTTTTAATTTTTAAATCAAACGTGTGCCGTTAGCAGTTTGTGCAGAAAAGGGGAAAAAAGGGAAATATCGATGGATTTGAAGTTCTGATGTGTAGTGTACGATGAAATATAAGTCAAGTTTAACTATAAAATACAACAACAAAACAATGGCCGAACAAATCTCTCGCACCACGAAAATAGTCACGGCGCCATGATTACTCTCTTTTTTTTTTATCAAACATTTGTGGGTTTTTTTTTTTTTAAATCAACCGTGTGTCATTAGTAGTTTGTGCTTAAAATGATAAAAAAGAAGAAGGAAAGACCGACGGATTTCACGTTGTGCTGTGTAGTGTATGATGGAAGATGTGTCAAGTTTAGCTATAAAATACAACAAAAAAAGTAGCCGAACAAATATCCGCGCCACGAAAGTAGTCACGGCCATTTTGATTACTCTCGACACCCTATAAATCTTCGGTATCTCTGATGCGCGTAACGTGGTGCCCAAAAAGTTATTTGGTGGTGTGTAAAATTAAATGAAAATTTAAAAAAAAAAATGGTGCCAATAGTAAAATGGTAGTGCCAATAGAACCCGCCTCTATTTATTCTGAGTTTACTTGAAGAATCAATTTTCATATTTGCCTGACTAGCTATATCGAACTTATTGGTCGTGTAAGAATGCATGATGTATTTATGTGGCTTCTATCGGCAGCACGAAATTACTCACGGCGCCACGAGTACTTTCGGCGCCTTATAAATCACTCTTGACACCACATTAAATGTTTTTATTATTTTGAACACCATAACGTCGGTAGAACCGACAGCCGTTTGCAGTAACGAGCGTCACTAAATTTGACGTTGGAATACCAAATCACTTTTTATATTTTTCAGACCGTTTGACACGTGATTTTTTTTCAACTAAATGAATGAACACGAGATCAGTGACGTATTCATTAATGATAAGAAAGAGAAATGCCGTATAGAATATGAGTGAAACACATTTTCAAGTATATTAATGATCTAGAAGCGAAGGCGTCTGAGGATTTGACCGTGTAGTTATGGTCCGCTTATTATTTTTCTATAATGTTTCATTACGTAAAGTTGAAGCTAAAGGGATCGACTTTATGACATTGTTCTCCGATACATCGTATTGTGGTTTATTTTGTAGGTGGAAACTCCTGATATGACTGGAAGAGAAGTGATTCACAATCTTCACGTCTCTAAGAAAGAGCTACATTTTGCAGAGAATGTGATATGTTTCTGTTGATCTCTTTGTCTTGCGCCTTGGATTTATTACGGTTTAAGCTTACGCGATTTATTTCACGTTGGGCACTATTCCTTGATATTATCGTTGGTAACGATTTATATTGGATCCGGCGTGCCTTGCACGGCTCACATTCACTAGTACTATATATGCACAGCAAGGATCCCAACTGCGTTCATGGTCAAAAGACTCAAAACACTCGCTCGTGCATGACAAATTTTATGACACAACAGTCTTACCAAGTGGAATGTTGACATGTTAAAATAGTTCCATTAAAATTTTGACAAATAACATTTGTGGATCCATATACAACTCACTACTAAAAAAATTATATCTTAACGGAAGTTATCACTTTCCGTCAGATTCAAATTTCACTGCCCTCCAAATTTCTTTTTCCCACTTCCTCTCGTGTCTAAATCTGCTACTCTTTTTTTTTTCCCTACCAATTCTCTTTTCTGCTTCAATACGCAAAGCGGTTACTACTTCAAAACTTCTCCTCCATTGTACGTGGGTCATTTCAGGTTTGATTTTTTTTTTTTTTTATAACTATTGCGTGTATTTTTCAACATTACCCCTCTAAAAATCATTTCTTTTACTAATTTATTGTGCAAAATCTTGATCCGACGTTAGGGTTTTCATGCTATCAGAATTAGAAGGAAGATAAGCTCACCATGATTGAAACCGAAACCCCATCTCGGACGGATTAAAAGACATGAAAGGTTAACTGTGAATTAAAAATTGATGCTTTACTTCACATATATATCAATTATAAATGATATATAGAACTGCAGTGTCTTTTTGGTTACATTTTTTCTTAGCATAACGGACTTACTGCATTCCATATTTGTTTTTGAGGATTACTACGTTCTTTTAATTCTTAAAATATATGTCCAAATTTATATTTGTTGAGTATATTCTTTTAATTTGTTGTTTGCTTGAAAAAATGTTAGCATATATAAATGCTACAGCTGAATATGTAATGAATATCAAGAAAGAAACATATTTAAGTGTTTTAGTTAAAATATTAATTCTGTTTGAATTTGTTTTTTTTTTTTTTTTTGGAGTGAAGATTGATTGTTTTAAGGATCGTAACAATGTTTGCTCTTTGTTTTCTCCATGATGGTGTATAGTTACAGATATTGGACAAGTATTAGCACAAATTCAAGGTATCATTTTTGTTATTTATATTATGGATGCACTCTGTTTGAAAGTTTTTTTTTTTTTCTCATCGTAATTTGTGTATGGCTTTCTTTATTGCGTTGACAAACACATCCATGAAGTTTCATCTGCAGTCGTGAAAAATGTAGGAAAAGACATGGAGCTGAAGGTTGGTATGACTTTAAACAATGAAGGTGAAGCTTACAATGCCTAATATTAGGAAATAAAATAAATATATTTTTATTAATCATAGAATATTTGTATTTATTGTAGAATATTCTATTTATTCATTACATTAATTGTAGGATCTCTAGAATACTCGATTGTACAGCTACAAATACTGTAAAGTTGTAACCTCTGTGTATCAATAAAAGAATTATACTTATTTTCTTAATTATCATGGTATTAGAGCAATTTGCTCCTCATCATTGATTGACGCCATTTTTTCTCCTCCATCTTGTAAGCGTTTCTTTCTCCTATTTTTGACTTCAATCTTCTTCTTCCTCCTCCTGACACCAAAAATCCATTGCAGCCACCATGACAACCTCCAACACTCAAGTTGTAGCACTCAATTCCACCACCCAAACACCAATCAAATCATCCTCCTCAAATTATTCTCCTTGGCATCAACAACTTTACTCACTCCTATACGGGTACGACTTATACGGATACATCAATGGATCAACTCCCTGCCCACCTGCAACTATCCAAGAAAATGGCTCAACTAAGCCCAACCCGGCACATCACTTCTGGAAGAGACAAGATCAATTGATTCTTAATGCAATTATTGGCTCTCTGTCCATCAATGCTTTACCTCTGCTTCGAGATGCCAAAACCCTCAAAGATGCCTGGAAAATTCTCGCCGATGTCTACGCTAATATATTTATTTTATTTCCTAATACCTACAATGCGTATGGCATCTTTAAGGGTTCGGGGTAAGAAATGCAAATAAGCGATTCAACAAAACAGGTACTCTAACTACATGTGAAATTATTTGTTCATGTGAAGGAAAGTCAGCAACTCGGGCGCCAAAGGAGAGAAGAATGAGACATAGATTAGATTATAGATGTGGTTGTGAGGCTAAGATTCAATTTAGAATTGTTGATGGTGTTAGGTGTAGTGCCCGAAAGACAATTATCTAACTGGTTTTATGACAGAATTAATAATTAATCTTATTATATGCATGTATGCTTATAATTAAGACACTACTGAAAACCCTAAGTACATCGTTTATGTAATCACATAACTCAGTGTATGGCTATACACAAGAGGATTGAGTTAGTGAGATGTACTTAAAATTAACTTAGTCCGTAGCGTTTATTAATCTGAGTACGGGTCTCATGATTAATTTGCTATTAATGCGCCCGAAACACTTTACGGTGTGACATCTTATCCGGACTTTATCGGTAATAGGGTACCTAGTGGGGCATTTGTATATGATGATAATCATATAGAAATTTGGACCGATTTGATTTGAGTTCTCGATATAATTCCGTGATCGAGAAGTCTTATCGAATCACAAGATGATCATATATGGATTAATCTCAATCTGAGGTGATCACGAGACAACCTGCTTAGGCTCGGGTAGAGTTTGATGTGTTAGTAAGGATCACTTCAGTGAGACGTGGTCCAACACTTCTCGTTGGCTCTATTCTCGATGAGTGAGTAGTCTGTGCTATATCACGATATGGAATCCATTCATTCCTCGGAAGTAGACATGACGATTTCTTTTATTTGTTAATCCTAAACTGATCGATGGCGCCAGATTCATATTATATTAGTTATGAACTAATTGATCACTAGGGGTTAATAGTAAATAAGGATAAGAGGTTTGAGAAGGGTTTACGGAGATATCCCGAATCGAAACGAACAGTCTATGTAGGATTTATGCGTATGTAATGATTAGATAAGTGGACGCTTATCAACTCATGGTTGAGTGTAAGTTATCTATATTCGGCAGAGTTCGATTTTGGGTTTATGGTGGTGTAATCCCGGATTAATAGATTGAATATAATTGTTCGGTCCGACGAATAATTTTATTTAATTTATTGTAAATATCTCTTGAATATGGGTCAATTGGTCCCGACGCGTGCTTCCTAACATGCATATGTTTTCTCGTTGTTTCACTCAATTAATAATTAAATAGTTGGATTGGACTATTTAATTGATATGTGATTAATTGTTTAGTTGGACAAGTTAATTAAATACATGGAAAAGAAATTTTTTCGTGGACTCGGCCCATTGTGTCAAAAATTTCGTGTGGCCCTATACTTCTAGGGTTTGGCCGAAATTTGATGGTAAATAATTATTAAGGAATTAGTTTTCTTGGATAATTATTTGACATGTGATTTATCCTTTATTTGATAATTGATAATTCATGAAATATTAGATAATAATATTATTTATCCTAATTTGTTTGGGATAATTGTTTTATTTATCTTTTATTTGAAATAAGGATTAATCTGATAATTATCTCTTAATTATTAAATCCTTGGAGGACAATGATTACTCTCCTATATAAAGAGAGTTCTCCCAAGCCTTATGACACACATAATTTTGAAATATTGGGTAGTATTTTGGCTTAGATTTTTTGGCCAAAAGTACTAGGGTTCGAGTTTTAGAAAACTTCGGGTTTTCTAAGGTAGCATATCGAGGAGGTCCGGCGACTTGAAACACCATCTACCTGGTGTTGCTTGGAAACACACGTTGGAAGACTTTGTCTTCTCAACTAGGCTCTCAACTAGCTCGGATTGGATTGACCTTGTTCTTGGCGTTTTGCACCATAAAAAGGTTGGTAATCTAACCCCTCGTAGGTTAGATCTATTATTTATGTATTTTGTATTGTTTAAATCTAGATCTATACTATTCCGCTGCATAATCGGGTGGATCTATGATCCATCCGGCGATATTACATCCTATAGATGGTCTGTGGGTAATATCCAAGTATAATGATATTCACAATCATGAAATGGTTGAGGATGACAAAAAATATTGCATCCCTCCGGTCGCAAATTATCACAATCTAGTAAGGAGATTATTGGATCTTTGATAGATTCAAGAGTACGTCCTACGGTGGCATTCAGGTATATGAGTAAAGAGGCTGGTGGTATTCAAAACCTTGGCTTTAATTTATAGAAGAAGATGTTCATAATTTCAACCAAGAACGCAGAAAAAGCTTATTAGGTATGGGGGATGCACAATCTTTGATTGATCGATTTAAATTAATGCAATCCCAAGACTCTGACTTCTTTTACACATTCCAACTTGACGATGATGGAATGTGTATCGAAGTTATACTATGGAATGTGCTACTTCTTCTGGAGGGATGGTGTATCGAAGTTATACTATGGGTGTTATGGTGACGTCGTTACTTTTGACATTATTTACCGAACAAATAAGTATAATTTGATATGTGCTCCGTTTGTTGGTGTCAACAATCATTGGAAATATATATTTTTTGGATGTGCGTTTATGGGAGATGAGACAATGGCTAATTCAAACTTTTTTGGAAGCAATGGGAGGTAAACAACCACTCACTATTTTTACGGACCAAGACCAAGCGATGGCAAAGGCCGTTAAGACAACAATGCCAAGCACACGCCATCGTCTATGTGAGTGGCACATAGAGAAAAATATAATGCAACACAAAAGATTCCACATCTTTTCGGGAAACCTGAATTTAGAGATAAATTCTTTAACAAACTTTTATGGGGGGTGTGAATCAGAAGTTGAATTCGACTCTATTTGGAAGGATATGACAGAGAAATGGAATACTAAGGATAATAGTTGGTTAAACAAGTTATATGACTTGAAAGAAAAATGGAGTTTACTCATTTGAAGTTTTGTTTAATAGGTTTCAGCCCCCAATGTTGCTGCACAAATAAATTCGTGGATCAAGATACGTCATTTGAGACATGCAAGATCAAGTAACATAATGAAAGAACATTGGTTATGGACTTTTGAAGTTTCTTTCTTTAAGTCGTCTTTTTTTATTGCCAGCCATTTGGCTTAATTTGATGCAACATTAATTTTGTGGACTTAGCATTATGTAAATGTGTAACAAGATGTACCTGCACTTGTTTTTTTGTGTTAGAATTTTGATGTCAAGAATGTGAAAGTTATTGAAGTTGAATCAAAAAGTGACTGACTATATTCTTCTAGATTCTTGTATAACTAGTTGGTGTAACCATACTTGGCACAAAACCTTTTTCCTTGTTTAATTTTAATTTACAGTTGATAAGTATGTGTGGAATGGTTTGTATTCTTAGATTACCTTGCTTTCAATTTTGATTTCTTCTCCACTTGGATTTCATTAGGATATATTTTCATGTTGTCTAAGTGGGTCAATAACCACACTAAAAGACGCTTTGTTCAATAAAATGGTCATCTCCTTTGCGTTTGAGCTTAGGATTTTTTTATTCATATTGTTGTTGTAAAACAAAAATTAGGTCTCCAATAATGGTATCAAGAGTTTCACTAGCATTTTTCTTTCAAGTCATATAACTTGTTTAGGTACATTAATCTTCCTTCATTTCTTTTGAGAGGGTTGAGTACTTTCAGATGGACCCAAAAATTCTGGAATTGAGGTACATTAATCTTCAATAGAAGTTGTTGAGATCAGGAGCGGCTGCAGGAATTTTGACAAGGGGGTCGGAAATTTATCAATTTTTTCCCGCATCACACATATATTTGTATATTTACCTCATGTACATGTAATTATAGAGTAAATGAGATAAAAATAGAAGTCAATGCATAAAAATAAAGTCGATTACACATAGATATGCGTTTATTAAAAAAATATCCACTTGTTGTTAAAAAAAAATTATTTTAGAAGTCGGCCGCACCCACAAGCTTATGGGTGGAGCCGCCCCTGGTTGAGATGTTGGAGAGGATTTCGGTTTCAGAAGAAAAAGTGAATTACTTTGTTGATGGAGATTTGAATTTCAAAGGATAGCTGAAAAACGTATTCATGTCAGAGACCTTTGGATTCCCGCAACTTAAGAAGTGTCACATCATCTCCAATAAGACCCAACACATGACCTCCAACCTAGCTTAGGTCTATGGGGCTTTTACTGACCCAACATCACACACGTAGCACCTAATGGGCTACATAAGATCCTCTTACCTATGGGCCACATAAGTTCAGCCTAATTTAGGCCTCATAGGCCTCATACTCTAGATAACTTTGATGAAGATGTCTCAGTCAGATATGAAGTGTCTCACAACTCTCGTTCTAGCGATATGGTGTAGGATCACCTCGGTCCTGAACTCTCAGCTCGGAGCAGATCATCATCGCTGACTTCAGGTTTTTGAGATGACCGGTCAGGTCATTTAGCAGACCATACTGCCACAATAATTCCTTCATGATTCCCACCCCATTATGCATGAACTGTAAACCGTCCCATGATTTCAGTCACGTCTCTAATCATGTGCTCCAAGGCATCTTCTCTGGAAAGGGGATCATATAAAGCATGTTCATTCCTCTCAAATTCGGAATATTAATTCCTTGATCTCAAATCCTCTAGGTACGTAGGCAGTCAATCACATTGGCTCATATATGTTTCATCAAAAAATCCACCAGTCAAGTAATTGGAGTATCCTACGAAGCTTAATTACCCGCATAATGATCTGATTTCATCATTGAAGATTTCAGACATCATCAGATACCATTGTGGATTTGAAGACAAACATAAAATTTTTACTAAAAAAAGATAAACATAAAAGTGTAAGAAGTCGAATATATATAAAATAAAACAATAGCAATTTATAGAAATATAAAATTCTACTTTGGAACTCAATGCTTAATGATGCAGTTGTTGATATTTTGTTCACTCATTCTTCATGTGTTATCCTCTTCCATAGCATAAATTGAGTCATTAATAAGTGTAAAAATTTGTGTGCTTTCATTCTTCATTAAAAGAGTCATCATTTTTTAGATAAAAACTCATAAGTGTAAGTTTGAATTTTTTAATGCTAATAAAAGAATTTAATATTTACGTACCAGAATATAAACTTGTTTGTATACTATATTATTTTTTTTGTACATTTGTTGGTGTCTAGTTGATTTTTGTATTTGATCAACACCTTAGTTGTTGATATTGAAGTTCCCAGGAAAGTGCAACAAATAGTTGTTTGTGAGAGAACACCGGTCGAGGCAAATAAACTCGATCTTTGTCCTTGTCCTTTATTGATTGTCATTGCAAAGCAAAAACGTGTAGGGTATTCCTTTATTGTAAAATGGAACGGGTATCCTTCGTTTTCTGCCGGTGAGAATGAAATATGTAGGATTAAAACTTGATTTCCATAATGTTGACAAACTGTGATTTTAGCATGAATCATGTTTCTTTTGAACTATTTACATATCATCCTTGTACCATTGCATAATCCTCCTGCTAGATCAAAGTCGGTGAATACTTTTTCAACACTAATTAGTGAGGAGGTTATTCATTTGGTGTCAAAGTGTTGAGAAAATTTTCTTGATAATGATCATTAGTATTAATTAGCCTTATCAAAGATATTGAAACAATATCCATCCCCTGGAAAGATTGAAATCAATCTTTTATCCAACTCATGAACATACATATAGTCGTGGCCAGTGTTGCTCTTCTTGTAATGTGTTCTGCTGAGAGTGTTTTCTCATGTATAGATGGAAAGATAGAACTGATTAAATTATTTTCGGAAACCTCATCATCGTTTTCATCGTATTCAATGATCATTTCTTTTGGTAACTCTATGTCTCATTTAGTGTTTGTCGGTTCTTCTCCACACCCACCCTTAATAAATATTGACTGAATTGTAGATTTCCTATTGCTCTCATATTTTTCGAAGGATTAATTTTTCCATCATTGACTAAAAATTTGACTTCACCAAGCTTGCATGTATTGTTTGTAGTATCGTTCATTTGGAACATGAAACACTTGTCTAAAATCACCTTCAAATACAATCATCTTTCTTCCAAATGCATTAGAATTTCTCTTTGATGTCCTTTAAGTTTCTGTCAAGTGTCTCAATTGTTCATTTCTTTGCCATTGGTGCTTCATCCTATATGATTAGACTTGCTTTTTGTAGTAATTTTGCATTCCCCTTGCATTGTATATATTAGTTTCATGCACACTAATTGGAATTTTAAAACAGAATCAGTAGTTCGACCTCTGGCATAATTTCAGGTGCAACTTTTGATGTGGTTGTTGTTATACCTATCTATTGTCTCGTCCTTAGATTTTCTAGCCGAACCTTGTATACATATGTTTTCTCTGTGCCACCAGGCCCATCAATAAAAAAAATTAGCACTCTGGACATTATAAATATAATAGATAACTTTTTAGAATATACTTGCTGTTAAGGATTAAGCATTTCATTTAAAATGTAATCTTCTTGAAGAATTTCTATAGACAATTCATCACGAATCACTCTTAGTATATTTTCTACAATGTTGTTGCAGTCTTCTTATATACTTGGCAAGTTGTAAGATGTCAAGTCTTTACCCATTCTTTTCATAAAATAATTTATGGAATCTAAAGTTTTGGCCACAATTGATTTGACTGACTTTGTACGATCTCGCATGAAATCTTCAGACACTGATTTCCAATATGTATCCTACCTTCCATATATTTGTCGAATGTTTGTTGGTTGACAGTAGACAAATAGAGTTTCAAACAATCTTCTTAATGCATTAGACATTTGAATGATCATAGCTTTATTCAAGCATTCTAATATACTCTGATCGGATTCTCATAAACCTCTTTTCTCTGCAGCTTCTTTAAAACCGATGAAATAACATAATAGACTTGACTCACATAAATGTTTATGCAATTGATGTTTATAAAGGCAATGACGTTATTGCATTTAACATGTTTGTTTCATTCCTATATTTTTTTTTCTTATTATTCTTGTTGTTTCTTTCTTTTGCTCAAGTCTTTGACATTGACTTTTGTGTAATGACACCGACATTCATCACAGCGTTAATCTCCCATGTAAATGGGGTGATGAAAATGTTATATGTTCTACGTTATGTTATACTGTATATTTATGTATTTTATATAAGAACTAAAAAGGTTTTGTAACGCCCCGTTCCCGGACACCGAGTCCTTATCCGGAAAAGGAACGTTCGGCACGTATAAAATAAAAATAAATTCACTTATACGTAAGCCTCTACTACGTCGTATCAAACATAAGCAAACGGAAGCAAAAGACTCGGGTATAAAAATTTCAATAATCCAAGAATAGAAATAACATATAAAGATGGAAATGTAACTTATTACATTCAAGGAAAATACGAAATCTAAAAGAAACGTACGATATTCTCAAAAGAAACGTAAAGGGTACTACAAGTCTCGAAAGACCAAAAGTCTAATCCAAAGGTATTAAAAACAGTCTAATAAATGAATAACAAAAGAATAAACATAAAGTCTTCAATGAGACGTCTTCAAACGTCATCATCGAACTCCTCCTCGTAAACATAATCAACCTGTTCATCTTCTGACCCCCAAACACACATTAAAACATGCATTTGAGGTAAGTACAACGTACTTAGCAAGAAAGAGAAGCTATGACAACAATTATAGTTTATAAAGAAAAGGTAATTAAAATTTTAGTTATTTATGTGTGACCGACTCAATCTGGGGTTCATTTCATTTCCATCAACATGAATTGACTAAACGTTTCTACTTAACTTATCTGTGTTACAACCGCACTCAAGGGCACTACGCGAATCCACATTTGGGACACTCTTGGCAACATATTAGTGGATCACACCAATATCCACGAAGTCTAGAATAGGTAGACTCCGATGTGCAGCGCGTCTCGGTGGAATCCCCGAACTTGTGGTTTTTTGACTCTCGGGTTCTTCCACCTTCGAGGAGGTAGCACACACATCACGATATAGACTCGGGTGCCTATCCAAGAGAGACATGTTGTTTAATCTTTTACTAGTCAAGTACGTATTTTATTAGAATGATTAACTAACCACATAAGTGTTTTCAATTAACCTCCCTCACCTTTACTACTCTCTTCCTAGACCACTAGACATTAACAAGGCCTAGCAATTACACAGACATTGATGAATGCTAATTCATCAAAGCACTAGCCTATCATGCTCTTCCGACGGATCCGAACTTCAACTCCCTTTAAGAGTACATTCGGTGTTTTAACTGAACGAATCAGAAGCTCAATTCAGGCTTGTTTATGTTTAAACAATGTTAACATATCATGAATAAAGGATTAAAACTTAAAGACATAGCTTAAACATCAATTAAGTACAAACTGGGGCAGTGCGTGCGCATCCCTATAGAATGCGTACGCATTCCTAAGCCAAAAACCTGTTGAAAACTTTCTGTCCAAACAATGCGTGCGCATTGCTTACAATGCGTGCGCATTACCTGACCAGAACTCCTCCTAAGACTCTCTGTTTGATCAATGCGTGCACATCCTTATGTACCCATTCAGCAACCAGAAACCAAACCAGAACTCTCTGTTCAAGAAATGCGTGCGCATTCTTTTGAATGCGTACACATTCAGCGTCCAGAAGCCAATTCCTGCAAACCTGTTACAGGAATGCGTGCGCATTGCCTTCAATGCGTACGCATTCACCTTTCTTTATAAAATTTCGATTTGATCCTTAACGGTTTCTAATCCGTTTCTAACCCAAATCTCATCAAATTTAACACAGTAAACCATAGAAAAACACCTCTAACCATACCAAAACATCTATGATCCTTTGATCAACGAAAAACGCATCTTTCTAGCATTAAGGATTTAATATCATCCGCAACGGAAGCGATTTTAAGGATCTAGATCTATATAATACACGTAATAAAACAACTAGATCTATATCTACAAGGGGGATGTAGATCATACCTCTTGAATCTCGAAATTCAAGTTGAAGAACCGCAAAGGATGAATGTAAGAAGATGTGAAGAGCACCACGATCTTCCGTGACGTGTGATCCAAGCAACTCCCGTGGAAGGAATTCTCGACTCGAACCCTTCCGATATGCTACCGGAAAAATCTCCAAGATTTCTCCACTAATACCCCTTGGCGAATTTTATCACTTCTTCTCTACAGAGGAGAAGTCGAAAATATCATGTGTGTTAAGGCTTGAAACTCTCTTTATATAGGAGAGTAAAACTTAGCCTCCAAGGATTTTATTTTGCTAATAAAATAAATCCAATAAATAAAAGATAATTCCATAATATTCTAGAACAAATCTAGAATAATATTTATCTTTATTTCTTTCCATAAATATTTATCCAATAAATATTTTATGCACATGTCTTATTAATACACAAGAAAATAATTTCTTGTTCCATAAAATAAGAGGGGGGCGAAATTATCAAATATTGACCTAGTCAATATTAATTTTGCCATCACACAATAATTGGGCCAAGATTATGGAAAATGTCTTTTCCACATATTTAATTATTTAGCCCAACTAATTTAATAGTCCACTACACAATTAATTCACATATCGTTTTAATAAAGTCCAACAAGAACTAAATTAATATTATTAGGATTCGACGTCCGAGAATAGCTATGCTATATTAGGAGGCACGTCGGGGACCATGGACTAATAATCAGCGGCTCCGATAAATCAAATAAATAATTATAGAATAATTACATTCGATAAATCAATCACAGGAATATGCCACCATAATCCCGTGATCGCACTCCTCCGATTATAAGATTATATTTATCTCCTCACGAGAATAATAATAAGCGTCCATTGATATAATCATTACATATGGATTAATCCTCCATAGACTGTTCATTCTAAATCGGGAAGTTACCGTTAACCCTTTTTAGAACCTCTTATCATTATTTACCATTAACCCCTAAAGTGATCAATTAATTCATACAACTCATTTGGTAGCTAATCGATGTAATATGAACTCGTCATGCGATCGATCGCTTTCTAGGATTAACAAATAAAGGAATCGTATCATCTACTTCCATAAATGGAAGGAATGGATTCCGTAATTGTGATAACACGGACCACTCACTCAATCCAATTACAATGCCAAGATGGGGTAATTCGGACCACGGACTCGGTGTAATTCTTAACCGTCAAGTCAAACTTCATATGCGATTCAAGCGGTTGATCGTGATCACCTCGGGATTAAGATATATCCATAAATATGATCATCCATTGATTCGATAAGACTTCGATTACGGAATTATATCGTGAACTCTAATCAAATCGGTCCAAATTTCATATGATATATCTATCATATATAAATGCCCCATTAGGTTCTCTTAACCGAAAGTCCGGATAAGACAATCACACCTATTGTGTTCTCAGCGCATTAATAGCACGTTAAAGGAGAGACCCGATACTCTCGATTAACTTCACTACGGGCTAATTGAATTTTAAGTACATTTTCACTAACTCAATCCTCTCCTGTGTATATACCATACAATCGAGTTAAGTGATTACATAAACGATATACTTTAGGGTTTTTACAGTAGTGTAAATACTATTGTCACATCGGTGATTATGAGAATAATAAATATGAATAATAACATCATTTCATTTATTAAATAAAACAATTACAAAATTGTCTTTCGGGAATCACACTTTAACAATCTCCCACTTGCACGAAAGCATGTGATTAATTGTTTTAGAGCACACCTATTATTTAAAATACAACAAACTATCACTCCCACTTGCTCTAAAGCAAATGATACATGTCTCTAATACCTATAGTCTCCAAGTGTCGACTAAAAGCTTCAATCGGCGTCTTGGTGAATGGATCTGCGGGATTATCGGCGGAGGCGATTTTCTTGACGGAAATGTCCCTCTATCGACAAAATCGTTGATCACCCAAGTATTTTCTCTCTATATGCTTCGACTTCTTGTGCTTTGAGGTTCCTAGAGAGTTGGCAATGGCCCCATTGTTATCACAATAGAGTAATAGGATCCTCGACATTCGGGACAACGCCTAATCCGATGAACTTTCTTAACCAAAGCGCTTTTTAGTTGCCTCCGAGGCCGCTATGAACTCGACTTCCATTGTTGAATCGGGTGTCTTTGGATTGCTTTTGGCTTCTCCATTCTCTTTCCGCCACCAGCGTAAACATCGAACCGAGGTAGAGTTAGAATCATCTATGTCCCATTGAAAGTCGAAATCGGTGTGTACCCCGTGACTCCAAACTCCCACTCGAATAGACGAGCATATAATTTCTTCTCTTCAAATATTTGATGAGATTCTTTCTTTATTTGTCGGTCACGGTTGCCCTGGATTTGACCGAAAACGGTGACTAATCCAACGCCGTAACAAATGTCGTGTCTCGTACACCTCATGGCATACATGAGACTACCAACGACCGAGGCATATGGCACTCTTCCCATAGCTTGACCTCTTGAGGGTTTGAGGCCCCGAGTCTTAGAGAGAGTAAACGCCGTGACGGGTTGGTAGAAAACCCTTCTTTGCGTTCTCCATCTTGAAGCGTGCGACCCTTATCAATATAAGTTGCTTGGGACAGAGCTAACATCCTGTTCTTGCGATCCCTTATAATTTGGATCCCTAGAACATAACTCGCTTCTCCCAAATCTTTCATTTGGAATTGCGTGGTCAACCAACTTTTCACGTCGGACATCATCCCCTTATCGTTGCCAATTAGGAGTATGTCATCAACGTACAACACTAAAATACAACACTATCTTTGATAACCTTCTTGTACACACAAGATTCAAAGAAAGTGTTGTTCAAATCATAAGACTTGATCGTGTGATCGAATCTATGATACCAGGAACGAGATGCTTGCTTCAACCCATAAATGGATCTCGAGCAACTTGCACACCATGTGCTCTCGACCTTCTTCAATGAATCCTCTCCGTTCTTTGCATATAGATTTCCTCTTCAAGAAAGCCGTTTAGAAACGCTTGTCTTAACATCCATTTGCCGATTTCATAGTCCGGACATGCGACAATCGAAAGGAGGATGCGGATGGTTTTCATCATGGCCACAGTGAGAAGGTTTCCTCGTAGTCTATACCTCTCCATTGTGTGTAACCTTTGGCTACCAAATGCCGTGCTTTGAAGGTTTCAACCATCCCATCTACTCCTCTTGATTCATTCGTCAATCCATTTATCCTTATCGTGATCGATAAGGCCTTCTTATAGGTCGGAGGATCATCTTCCACCCATCGAGGCGACTCGTTTGCCTCTAAATCCATGCCGTGCCGAGGCGGTGGCGAACCACTCTCGCGATGCGTCTGGTGGAGCAGGAATGTCGGAAGTGATTTGTTGTATTATTAGTGTTGTTTACAGGGAACATCGGCGACCACAATAGGCCTGATGTCATCGGAGAGTAATTCCTCTAGTACAATTTTACTTTCGAGTGCAGTGGTCTTTCATATAACTTTCCTCAAAAACGTAGCGTTAGTCGAGACTAGCACTTTGTTATCTTCCGGATCGTAAAATAGACCACCACGTGTACCTTTTGCATAGCCTACAAACAAACATACTTTAAATGCACGCGATTGTAGCTTGGTAGTCTTGTCCATCAACACATGTGTAGGACAACCCCATATCTGAAGTGATGAAAGCTTTCGCGATGTCCGACCACATCTCAATGGGTGTCTTTTAAATGAGACTTGACGATCTTGCATTCAAAATGTAGACCATTTATTCAAAAGCATAACCCCAAAAGGATATAGGTAGTGAGCGTAGCTCATCATTGATCTAACCATGTTAATCAATGTCATGTTTCTCCTCTCGACAACTCCGTTTCTTTGAGGTGTCCTAAGCGTTGAGCGTTGGAAACAAATTCCTTTTTTCACCAAGTAGTCAATGAACTCGATGTCTAAATACTCACCTCCACGATCCGAGCGAAGGCATTTCAATGACTTGCCTAGTTTCCTTCGGCTTCGCTTGGAATTCCTTGAACTTTCCAAAAGCCTCGGACTTCTATCGCAGATAAACATAACCGAATCTCGAGTAGTCATCAATGAAAGTCACAAAGTACTCGTATCCACCTCTAGCTTGTATGCGTTCATCGGACCACAAAGGTCCAATGCACTAAGTCTAGAGTTCCCGTGGCTCTATTACCCTTTGATGAGAAGGGACGGCTTAGTCATTTTTCCCTCCAGGCAACACTCGCAGAGCGGGTAGTGTGTCAGCAGATGACTCACCTAAGGCATTAACCTTTTCAAGTCTTTTGAGTCTTTCCAAGGAAATATGGCCGAGCCTTAGATGCCACAAGTATGTTTTATCTTCTTTTACTTGAGAAACTTTACGCTTTTAGCGAGATCTTTGATGAGCGATTTTAAACATTTCGATTATTAAGTAGGGGAGCTTTATGTGGTCTCACAAAATATAAACCGTTTTCATTTATAGTTGAACACAATTCAAAGCCATTCTTTGAAATAACAAATTCACCATTCAAACTTGAAATAGAAAATGATTGTTCAACTAAGGCGAATAAGAAATCAAATTTCTCCTGAAATTGAATAAAATAAACATTTTCTAAATGTAAAATTCTATTATTAAAATGCAAGTCCACAGCTCCACTTGCTTTAGCTTGAAATGAGCGCCCAGATTCTACTCGCATCACTTGAGAACCCTCTTCCAGCTCCTCATACGAACTAAGAATCTGCAATGAAGAACATACATGGTTAGTAGCTCCAGTATCAAGTATCCAAGTGGATACATCTTTAGCTACATTAAAAGATTCCAAGAATAGTAATTCCAAATTACCTTTCTTATCTTTCCCAGCGACAGCCTTGACTTTGCCATCTTTCAAATCACGAAGATATTCCGGACAATGGCGTCGCCAATGTCCTACCTCCTACAATAAAAGCATTTGCCCTTTGGCTTGGCCTCAAATCAACTTTCTTGGCGATCTTTTTCTTCATTGGCTTGGGCACGGGTGCAACATTACCCTTCTTCTTTGGTTTGGCCTTAGGCTTGTTTGATGACCTGGCCGGCCATATTGGCTTCAAATTTTCTTATCCCCAACTTGGACCTTATCTTTCGACAAGGCCCTCGTAGATAGTCGATTCATTCAAGATCGTGTGTCATGGTCAACTCATATTTGCCCATCGAGATCTTTGAGTTTTGAACGGGATAAACTCGAGTCAACGATTCTAAAATCATCGATACTTGAGTTGCTTCATCAAACTTTGATCCATGAATACCGGCGTCATTGAAATGGCCGATCATATTCGAACATGACCATTCAACGCTTGACCTTTCTTCAACTTCGTGTTAACGGCCAACCTGATGGCATCGTGTCTTGCTTGGTTGCTGGGTGATCCATACATCGTAGTAAGTTTCCGCATGATTTCTCCTGCAGACTCAAACTCTTCAATCTGGGTCCTAATAACCTCCAACACTGCCGCCAGGATGATACCACGAGCCCGGTTATCTGCTTCGATCCAGCGATTACGCTGTTCGATCTCAGCTTTACCAGGTTTTTGGATCGCCAGCGTAGGGCATTCAGAAGTGAGTACATGTTGCACATTCTCATACGTGAGTACCACGTTTAAGTTACTCTTCCATTTCTTAAAGTTGTTTCCCGTTAATTTTTCGCATGAAGCGAGGTAAATTTGAGCGACATTTTGTTTGAAAATAAAATGACATGTATTAATTCAAGTTTAACACTACTATATAAATTTATTTTAGGAATTGTAAACTAAAAAAAATAAGTCTACTATACCATTCCAAGGTTTTAACCTCGCATCTCGAGTGCCGCCTTAGTAGGTCAAAGAGATGACGGTTAAATCGAGACAATCTCATCAATGAATAACTTGTGAGAATCGAACATCCCATGAGAATCGAACATCCTTTATTCATTGATTACCTTCCTTTTAGCCTAGATATTATCAAAAATATCCTTTATGAGTGTGACCTACTATATCGGATCTCTTGGGGCGCCCGAGTGTGCCGTCTTAGGATAGGTCGGTGACCCGACGAGTACCCGAAATCCTATCCTTTCGGAGACCAAGCCATGAATATTGATAGGGGTGAACACCATCCTTAGGGGGCGAAATCAAAGCGCCTCGGCGTCACTCTTCTCTCACTTACTTGTATCTATAGTAGAGGCCGTGGGGTTGGTACTGTCGCCTCCCCCGCTCCCACTCAATATTTTGGAAGTGGTGGTGGGTTAACTAACCACGTCTTTTTGATGTTAACATAAAAGCTCATCAAATCAAGGATTCCGAATGGTGTCGGTAACGTAGGCAAGCCTACCCGTCCTATTCGTTGGAACATATGTGATAGTCGGACGAAATCGGGTCAAGACACGACCTCATTTGAGATAAGAAGGAATCACCCTCCGCTCTCCGGTGTAGCTTAGTGTTGCCGGACCCCGTGCATACATCACACTAGGAGGGTTAAGTCGGTCGAGCCTAGCTCAGTTGACCACCCAACCTATAAGCGAACCGTTTTATCCAAGATTTATTGTTCTTTTACCACCATTCAATCTCGTAGACACTACGAATTGAAAACGTGATCTCGTTTGGGCTTTAAGGCGGTTCACCGAGAACACACACCGAAAGGCTTAACGATTTCATAACCCGTCCTCGGATCTTTAATTAGTTACTAAATTTATTAATTACCACGTATTAATTAAATTTCAACTAATTACACGAGGTTGTATACATGCCTATTTTAATTTACCAAAATTAAAATTCTACATGTATGCATGGAGTGGATTTATGATATGATGCATGTCATGGCAATTCCGATTTTATATCTATTTTATGATCAAACACATAAAAAATAAATTGCGGAAAATTTAAACACCGAGATGGATTGTTGGTACCCCCGTATCTAATCTTTCCTAGGAAAAATAAATTACAATCTTGTTGTCTTCGAGTCTTGATCTTCGAATCTTGAACTCGAACCGCCGGGTCACGAACCACGAACACCCGAGAGGAGAATTAAATAAATCCAATTTATTATAATTAATCAAAACATTTTTTTTTTATTTTTTATTATGTATGCGGCTGTTACCAAAAAAAATAATTTTCCAAAAAAAAAAAAAAAATTTGTTACAATTTGGCGGCTGCACCAATTATTTTCCAAAAATATATATTTTTTTCAGGGCCGGTCCTACGTTTTTAAGTAATGCTCGGAGTTAAAAAAAATTGGCTGTCTGTACACAAAAAAAAATCGACCAAAAATACAATTTTTTTCTCATACATTCATATACAAACATCAAATTCATAATGCAAACACAAAACATACATATATATTAATACTAAATACTAATTCAACAATGCTCTTGAAGCACATTTGGAAGCGAAATCACTAATCAATGTATAATCATCAATTTCATCAACCAATTTCTCGCTCAATCGATATTATCGCTAACCCCATTCAAGCGTTCTTGACTCATCGTCTTGAAGATGGTTCTTTATTAGCTTCAACTTGAAAAACTCCGTTCACTGGATGCAACCGTTACGGAATAGTCAACAATATTCGGTAAACAATCTCCGTGTTTACATAACTTAGATCAAATGTTTTCAAGAATTTCAAAATTTGGAGAGGTTCATCCGCTTCTTCGGGCAAAACATGTACAAGAAGTTGTAACTCATAATACAACTCTTCCCAATCAACATCCTCATGTTCACCATTTTTCAACTTTGTTGCAAGATTCTTACAAGAATTCTTCAAACCTTCATCATCTTTTGCGCTTTCATTCAAATCAAACAAGAAGCCAAATTTTTTTTCATACTCGTGAAAAGCTTCAAATCTAGCTTTAAGTGAGGAAAGAGCTTGATCAACAATAGAAATGAAATATTCCACCCTAAAACTCTCTTCGGGAGAAAAAATTACTTGTTGACTTGAACTCTCATCAAAATGTTTTTTTCTATGAATGATTCTTCTTGTTGGAAACACCGGCTCAATACCCACTTCATTAGCAAGTTCTTTTGCTTTTTTCATAGCTTTATCGAAGTAACATTTAGTAACATATAAATTGTTTTATTGGGTTGGATATTTTTTTTAAAGAATCGGGCCTATATATAAATTTTTTTATTGGGTTGGGTATTTTTTTTTAAAGAATCAAGCCTATTTTGTTATCAAAATCGGGCTTTTAATATACGATTTTTTATAAATCGATCGGATTAACTCTATAAAAAAAATTTGGATAAGCAAAACATGTACTCGATTGGGCTGTCGGGATTCATTGGGCCAAGCCGACCGCTCGCTTTGGCTTGTGATAGGGCGGCCACGATTTTTTCTTTTCTCTGCCATATAACGGCGAGTAATTAAAAAAAATAAAATAAAAAAAAAAAAAAGAAAAGAAATTAGGTTTACCAAAAAAATCATACAGCCGCATGCATGAAGAACCCTAGCCGCATGCAATTTTTATAAACAGGACTTATAGCGGCGCTTTTCAGCGTCGCGAGAAAGTCTGTAGCAGATTTTAATAAAATTTTATCCGTTTCTCCTCGTTCATACCTTGGGTTTTACTTTGATCTTCAATTTTCCAGCAAGATCTTCATCTTTTCCAGCCCGTATATTCAAAATTATAATAAAAGATGCTACTTTTACATATAAATTTGAAAAAATTGACATAAATAAAATACAATTCTAATGCTTTCAATTGTTCTTAAACAAAGGAGCTACAATAGATCTAATGAGTAAACAGATCTGACCCAATCCATCTCTTCAACCAAGACATTCATAATCATAAAAAAGAAAACAAATTTTGGCCCCTTTTTAAAAAAATTGGGACAAAAAATCTAAATGTTTTACCACACCTCACCAGATCTAATATTTTATACGTATAAATATAGATCACCAACAGCGCTCCGATACCACTGTTAGTAATATCATCCATAGCGGAGGCGATTTTAAGGATCTAGATCTATATAATACACGTAATAAAACAACTAGATCTATATCTACAAGGGGGATGTAGATCATACCTCTTGAATCTCGAAATTCAAGTTGAAGAACCGCAAAAGGATGAATGTAAGAAGATGTGAAGAGCACCACGATCTTCCGTACGTGTGATCCAAGCAACTCCCGGTGGAAGGAATTCTCGACTCGAACCCTTCCGATATGCTACCCGGAAAAATCTCCAAGATTTCTCCCTAATACCCCTTGGCCGAATTTTATCACTTCTTCTCTCTAAGAGGAGAAGTCGAAAATATCATGTGTGTTAAGGCTTGGGAGAACTCTTTATATATGAGAGAGTAAAACTTAGCCTCCAAGGATTTTATTTTGCTAATAAAATAAATCCAATAAATAAAAGATAATTCCATAATATTCTAGAACAAATCTAGAATAATATTTATCTTTATTTCTTTCCATAAATATTTATCCAATAAATATTTTATACACATGTCTTATTAATACACAAGAAAATAATTTCTTGTTCCATAAAATAAGAGGGGCGAAATTATCAAATATTGACCTAGTCAATATTAATTTTGCCATCACACAATAATTGGGCAAGATTATGGAAAATGTCTTTTCCACATATTTAATTATTTAGCCCAACTAATTTAATAGTCCACTAAACAATTAATTCACATATCGTTTTAATAAAGTCCAACAAGAACTAAATTAATATTATTAGGATTCGACGTCCGAGAATAGCTATGCTATATTAGGAGGCACGTCGGGGATCATGGACTAATAATCGTGACTCCGATAAATCAAATAAATAATTATAGAATAATTACATTCGATAAATCAATCACAGGAATATGCCACCATAATCCCGTGACTGCACTCCTCCGATTATAAGATTATATTTATCTCCTCACGAGAATAATAATAAGCGTCCATTGATATAATCATTACATATGGATTAATCCTCCATAGACTATTCATTCTAAATCGGGAAGTTACCGTTAACCCTTTTAGAACCTCTTATCATTATTTACCATTAACCCCTAATGATCAATTAATTCATACAACTCACCGGGTAGCTAATCGATTGTAATATGAACTCGCAAATGCGATCGATCGGTTTCTAGGATTAACAAATAAGGGAATCGTTTCATCTACTTCCATAAATGGAAGGAATGGATTCCGTAATTGTGATAACACGGACCACTCACTCAATCAAAGACAATGCCAAGATGGGGTAATTCGGACCACGCAGACTCGATTGTAATCCTTAACCGTCAAGTCAAACTTCATAATCGATTCAAGCGGTTGATCGCGATCACCTCGAGATTAAGATATATCCATAAATATGATCATCCATTGATTCGATAAGACTTCGATTACGGAATTATATCGTGAACTCTAATCAAATCGGTCCAAATACATATGATATATCTATCATATATAAATGCCCCATTAGGTTCTCTTAACCGAAAGTCCGGATAAGACAATCACACCTATTGTGTTCTGGGCGCATTAATAGCACGTTAAAGGAGAGACCCGATACTCTCGATTAACTTCACTACGGGCTAATTGAATTTTAAGTACATCTTCACTAACTCAATCCTCCTGTGTATATACCATACAATCGAGTTAAGTGATTACATAAACGATATACTTTAGGGTTTTACAGTAGTGTAAATACTATTGTCACATCGGTGATTATGAGAATAATAAATATGAATAATAACATCATTTCATTTATTAAATAAAACAATTACAAAATTGTCTTTCGGGCATCACACCTACACAGTAAACCATAGAAAAACACCTCTAACCATACCAAAACATCTATGATCCTTTGATCAACGAAAAACGCATCTTTCTAGCATTAAAGCTCCTTAAAACATAGTCTAAACCCTATGAACGATAATTGAGATCATAGGAAGAGCCTCTTACCTATTTGCAGCCAAATACTAATCCAAACAGCCTTGAAAATTCTGCTGCACTTCCCACGAACTGATATCCAAACGATGTGCTTCTCACAACGGTTCCAATTCTCTCGTCCGATCTGAAAACGATCAAGAACCGCTTCAGTTATTGTGAAAACTCTCTTGGCCTTTTTCTCTTTTCAAGAATTGCGCACCGGAGAAGAACGTGAAGAATGATTTCTGATTCATTAGGTTATAGGGATTAATGTGTGTTAATTTTTCCTTAAATACCAATTTCCAAATTAAGCCCTTTTCCTTAATTACCCTTAATTACCAAAAATTAGAAATTCCCTTTAATTAAATACACATAACTCGAAAATTATACATATATAATTAATACAACACTTAACTCCAATAACAGAAAAGAAATAATAATATTTCGTTTTCGCAAAATGACACGTCTACCCTTTCCCGAAAATCGGAATATTACAGGTTTAGCCATATTTACAAGAAATCTTCACATATCATTGCGATTTAAAGCAAGTATCAATTCAACTTTTCTTTTTCTTCTCGTTTACTCGACACTTCTAATCTTATTGCATCGTTCATCGTTGGTCACCATATAGTTCTAATATTTCCTGATTTTCAATAGCTATTGAGAGATTAAGTTTTTATTTGTTTAGAGTTAAGTCTGTCTTTGTTTGGTTTAATTGCTAACGTACGATGATAAATATTTTCGGTTTTTGATTGATTTTTGTAGTAATAATTTCAATTGATTTTCGTAGTAATAATTATTTGCGGTTTATATTTATTTTGTATTAATAATTATTTTTGGTTTTTAATAGATAATCAATCAAGGAATTTTTAATTGATTTTTCGTTTTTTTGGGAAAAGTTATAATCAAGGATTTTGATTGTCAAAATTTTCGTTTTTTAATTAATAATCAATAATCAATCAAGGCATATTCAATTGTTTTTGTTGCTTTGAAAATTTAGTTAATTGATAATGATTAATATATTAATTAGTCAATAACCAATCAAGGATTTTGATGCTTTTCATTTTTATATTTTTATTTAAATCTTTCTATTTTTAATTAATTAATAATGATTATTGAATCAATAATTAATCAAGGATTTGAAGACTTTTCATATATTCTTTTATTTTTTTATTTTATTTTTAATTAAATCAATATTGTTTTAGATTTTATTTTATTTTATTTCGTATATTTATATTTTAATTTTTTTATTATGGTTAATAATCAATAATATTGAATCTAGGATTTTGTCATTCATTGTTTGTTAATTAATAATGATTATTTAATCAGTAATTAATCAAAGATCTTGAATATTTTTCATATTTTGTTTTATTTCATTTTTATATTTAAATCGAGATTTTTTTTATATTTTATTTTATTTTATTTAATATTTTTCTATTTTAAATTTTTTATGATGAATAATAATCAATAATGATGAATCAAGGATCTTGTCATTGATTGTTTTTCGGTTTTATTTATAGTTATATATATTTTTGGTTTTATTTATGTTATATTTAAATTATTTTATGGTTATATTTTAATTGTTATAATTATTATAAAAATTAGGCGTATAATGAAAATAAGATCTGAAATGGAAAAAAGGACAAGAAAAAAATAATGGTTGAGAAGACAAAAACGCATATTCTTTACATGTGGTTGTAGCAATTTGTAATGTATTAATAAAAAACGCGAGTTTTGTCTTCTCAACCACTATATTTTTTTCTTGTCCTTTTTCCTCATTTTAGATAAAAAACAGTCCTCCACAACCTTTAACCTTATTATAAAAAAAGGAGAAACACTTTTTGAGAGAAACACTTTTTGGAGGAAACGCACTCACATTTTTAGAATAGTAGAGATAGAGACATATGAAGTAAATCAATATTAGATGATACATATAAAATTTGAAAAAAATTGCAATATTAAATTAAGTAAGCTACGTAATATACCAATTTTTAAATTTAAAACAGGTATTCGGAGTATAAGTGTAACGCCCCCAGACCCCGAGTCTGGTAAGACTAATTGAGCCATAAATGATCATGTCAACTGCTTAGACCGTTGTCCTCGTTTTGTCTAAAAGGACTCACCTGAGTTGACAAGAGGTTTATGTCTCACACTTATAAGGAAGTCATGTGCTTCTCCCACATCCAATGTGGGATATCACATTCTTCCCTCAATAAGCAACTGGCGTTCTCACTAAGATTTGTTCCGGACACGTCCCCACTAGAGGATTCTAGAGGTGCCCGACACTTAGTTTCGTCTGGTAGTCGGCTCTGATACCAATTGAAATAGTTGAAGAGAACTTGACCTGCGTAGAAAAATCAGTTGCAGAATGACAAGAAGGAAGACGTACAACTAGTCATGGTTCAATGAAGCAGTCACACACCGGCAGAAACGACATGAGAGTTAGAAGTCGAGACGCTTTGCAAAGTCCAGAATTCATGTACCTCCTAGTTATGTTCATTTTCGAGGATGAAACTTGCTTTAAGCGGGGAGGGATGTAATACCCCGAAAATTCAAGAAGGGTAAAAGAGTAAAATGGAAATTTATTAATATTTTTCCTATTTTAAATCCTAACCTAATAGAATAATTAAAAAGAGTTATTTAATCAAAGGATTTAATTATGGGTATAAAAGGAAAGAATTTCATAATTCTTCCATTATATCAGTCACGGCAATTTTCTAAGAAACGAAAAAGGAGAACGATGCAGAAGCAACAGACGCAAGGAAACAACAGAAGCAGAGGATGGGAATCTTCAATCGTGCGGCTAATCCGTCAAGAATTTGGGCAGACCGCAGGAGACGGAAATCATCGTCTCATCGAAACGAATGTTTCCATACTAATCGTTTTTATTCGGTAAGTTTTCCCTTTTAACCCTAAATCTATAATTCTTATGTTCTTGAGAGCAAGGCCTGAGTTTTGTAGATTAGAAAGGTTGCCAAATCATAGCTCATTGTTTAATTATTGTAGGCTATTCGTAGAACTGATTGGGTTCAAGAATTCAAGGCTTATGCTTTCAGTTTTGCTTTTAAAATGCTTTTAGAATTTCAAAGGTAATGAGGTGTTCTTTAACGGTTTTAATGTGTTGTTTTGCTGCTATTTTCTGGAGAATTTTGTAGGTTTTGATGTTGAAATAAGGTTGGAATCGAAAGGTATGAGTTTGGACAGGAATCATGGTCGAAACGAACTGTTTTCAAGGTTCGGGACCGTTTAGCGCAAGACGAGCTGCTTTTAAGCGTCTTGTACTGATCTAAGCTTGGGATATGGGTCTGTTTCAGTTTAGTGCATGCCGAAGATGCGTAGCGTGCTCCAAACGGCCTCTGAACGAGAACAGAATGAACAGGTTACTTTTAGCACGCGCCAAAAGGGTATAGCGCACGCTGAAACGAAGCAGAAGGATTCAGGATGCTTTTAGCGTGCGCTAAAGAGGTGTTGCGCGCGCCATAGCTAAGGCAGAATGGACAGTAGTTCTGGAATAGGGTTTAGCGCGTGCCAAAACACCATGTTCCCCTTATTTTGGATGATTTTGCTTGTACGTTATGTTTTTGAATGTTGTACATGCCTTTGAGGGAATTATATCATACTTTAAAATGTCTAACATCGACTTCTAGTAGCGTTTGTTCAGCACTACAACTGAGACCCTCTGCGGGGAGAAGATGGGAGCACCAAAAGACGTTGTTTGGGCCTTGTGGGACATTGACTTAGTAGTCATTGATCCTTTTACAATGTGCTAGGTAGCATAATAAATTGTGTAGGACTAGAAGTCCCTAAGAAGCCTTTTACATGAATGAACCAGATGGCTAGATCAAAACTCGTAAATACATATATGTGCGTATAATAGATAAAACGTCAATATCATTTGTAAGGCACCCTTTTTTTGATTATTTTTTTTCTACTTTCGGCACCACACAAAAATACTTGTTCTTTACTTCCGGCACCACACTAGAAACGTCAGCGTCTCTGACGTTCCTTTTCGATATCAACGTCAGTGGACTGACGTTATTAAGTAGTGACATTTTTATAACGTAAACGTCGGTGCCACTGACTTTAGTTTTTGAACAGCAACGTCAGTGTCACCGACTTTGGTTTCAATAGCAATGTAAATGCCACTGACATTATTGTCATTAAAAATAATCGTGGTGCCGAAGTAATTCATTGTGGTGCCGGGAGTAATAAGGTGCCAGTAGTAAAAATGGGGTGCCGATAGAACCCCCTATATATATTGCTTGTTACTTTTTTCCATTTTTTCTCGGCCCTCTTCCAAAAAACAAAAAAAAAAAATCAATAACAAAAACATAAATAAAATAAAATAAAAATAAAGACTATTACACTTTGAACTCCATGGCTATCCAAGTTGGATCACCTCGTTTTCCAGCTCTTCACTCTATGCCTCAGGCTTTTTATGATCATGCTACATCTTCTACATGGATGCTTGACAGTGGTGCCTCTCATCACATGATTCAGGACCTCAGTTTGCTCTCTCTTCCTGACTCGTATACTGGTACTGATGAAATTATTATTGGTAATGGTAGCTCCCTCCCCATTTCACATATTAGTTTGTGCACATCTTTCTTCTTCTACTTCGTCCTTTACTTTATCTGTTGTGTTATGTGTTCCTACCCTTTCCCAGAATTTACTTTCTGTCTCTACGTTTGTTCTGATAATTCCATTTCCATTGTATTTTTATCTGATTGGTTTCATATCAAAGATCTCAAGACAAGAACCTTCCTTCCTCAGGGTAGATCTAGAGATTGTGTTTATTACTGGTCCATCAAACCTCTTTTTGCATGTTCAGTTAACAAAGCTCCCGCATCGACCTGGCATCATCGATGTGGTCGTCCAGCATTTCCAGTTATTCAACATTTGGTCAAAAATAAATGTTTAGACCTGTCTACTGTTAATTCATGTCTCTGTGACGCTTGTTTATGCAATAAAAGTAACCTTTTATCATTTTCTGAATCTATCTTACGGTCCACCCGACCTATTTTTTTTTAGCACGTCCACCCGCCCTATTGAAGTTTTTTATTTAGATATCTGGACTGCCCCTATGTATTTTATTGATGGTTATAAGTACTATGTTATTTTTGTTGATCACTTTACTCGATATATTTGGCTATACCCTTTTGTTATTTTACGGCTTATAAATGTAAAATTTAATTATATATTGATATTAAACAAAAGAAATTAAAACAAGAGATAACTAACATATATTCTACTAGTACACCTCATGTTTGGCGTGTCCACTTGCAAGGTGATGACTAATACTTTAACTGACATGGTGCATCTTAGTTTCCTTAGCCACGTAAATTAAGCAGCGACTCATCTTCAATATTGATGATTCAACTTTTTGAATTTGGCTATGAAAGCCATTAAGCATAGGCTATATATGATATACTTTATATAGTTTTAATAATGTTGTTATTCTGGAGCAATAATACTACACCCGAAGTGCTGTAGAAATATAATTATTTTTAGATTAATATCACTATCAAGTACACCACGAGATTCACAGCGACGAGATCAATGCTTTGCCTTAAGCTTTTCTTCAATAATTTGAAGTAGAGGGGTGTTCAATTGAATCTATTTTTGTTATAAGCATGTTCTAAATATAGATCCTTTTGTGGTGTGATGTAAAGTAAAATGTTTGTGTTCTAGTGGCTTTGGCTCCGCATCGTTACTAATGGAGCATTGGAACACATCTCGTTTTGCCTTACATGATATTGACTCTGATAGTCAATGCCTACTTGTTATACGGCAAAGTTAGGGGTTCGGTTTCTGGTGGATTTGGCTCAGCACCTTGTGGAGACCCTCTGCGGGGAGAAACTCGGGATCATCGGAAACCTTATTCCTTAGCTTTGTGGGTATTGGATTAGAATCCAATATTTCTGTGATACGTGCTAAGTAATATAACTTAGAGTTGTCTAAGGTCTAGATGTCCATAGAAGCCTTTTTATTTGCAATAAACTTAGATGGTTAGATTAAACGCATAAATACATACTTGAGAGTCTAAAAGATAAAGTATTCTCGTCCTTGGTAAGACATGTTTCTATATCGCAACCGGGAGGGTCAAGTCTCAGGGTCTGTTAGACTTATGGCCTTGGACTTCACCTAGGGGCTAGCCCTATGCCTTTTAAGGGGCTGAATGTGTCGTGGTGCGGTCTTCACCTTGCGATGTGTCCTTGGACTTTTATGCAACGCATCCCCTTGTTTCGTGAGTTCGCTAGCAAGGCTAGCTGGAGGGGAGTGTGCAATTATAACATACTTGGTAGTGTGTGTGTGTGTAGACTATATATTGTTGTTGTTTGTATAGATTCGATGCTTCTACTACTTACTAAGTACGTATGTACTTACCCCCTCGTTATATTGTTCCCACCTCGAGAAGGTGATTCAGGATAAAACGACGTCTGTGATTATGAGTACTTGAGGAGTGACCTCGGGATGCTTCGAAAGTGCTTTTGTTGATGTTATTCTATTCCTCTATTAGGTAATAGTTTAAGTTGTCTCGATTCAGTAAAGATGTCGAGCCTTGTAAAGTGATGGATTTGTGGACTATCGTTAAACTCTTAGACTTTATGTTGTGATGGACTCGACATTTGGTTTTCCAATTCTACCCCTAGTTATTTATGTTTTCCAGAGTCGATTTAATTTACGCAATTATACTCTGATGACGTATTTGAAAGGCTTACGTATATAATTCAGTATAAATACGAGTTATATACGTGTCGGGCGTTTATTTCCAAATAAGGACTCGTGTCTGGAAATGGGGTGTCACATAATACGTGGAGAAACAGTGCAAGTAATTCTTAGGTTGGTTATTTCTATCTACTCGGTATGTGAAATGTTAATTGAATGCTATGATACTTGCTTATATTAGTATAGTTAGGAGGAGTAGTAAATTGTGCATCTCAAAGGCTTGGTCGTTCATTTTGTCGTTAATGGGAAGTGAGAAACGACGTCGTACCTAACAGTCGCATTTCTTCACTTGTTCACCTTATCCAATAATATATGCAAGGTACACGTGGAAGGGAAATAAAACAATTCAATCCTTTACCATTGGATAGACTTGTGCGTTTAGATTGCTGGAATGTAACGAATGGAATCAAATTGATGGAATGGAATGCAATGGAATGGAATGGAATGAAACCGATTCCATTCCTATGTTTGGCATGAAATGGAATGAAATATGCAAGATTGTATTAGACGTGACAAGTAACACGGTGGGTGATGAGCGTGCATGATAACGAGTGTAGCAAGCGGTGGTGGGTGGCGGAGGATGATGTGAGGTGTGCGATAGTAGTGGTTGTGGTGGTGGTGGTGGTGATGGTGGTGGTTGTGGTGTGCGATAGTGGTGGTTGAGGTGGTGGTGATGGTGGTGGTTGTGGTGTGCGATACCATTGATTGTTATGGCGGCGGCGGTGGTGGTGGTGGGTTGTGATGGTTGTGGGTTGGGTTATGATGGGGGATGATGACGAGTTGTGCTGAGGGCGGTGACAGGGTAGGCGGTGGTGGAGGGTGGTGGTGCGGTGGAGGATGGTGGTGGTGGATTGCGGTGGGGTGGGCAGATGCCACGAGAGGTTGCAGGCGGGCGGGCAGTGGTGGTTGATTTTTTATCACTAGGTTATGCTTACATTTCATTCCATCAAATCATTCCGTCTATTCCATCCATTTTTTGATGGAATGAAAATGGTAAAAAATCAATCCAATGAAATGAAAACTCATTTCATTCTCTCACAACCAAACACACCAAAATAATGAAATAGAATGAAAAAAGCATTGCATTCCATTCAATTCAAACAATCCAAATATACTCTTATTGGTTTCAATGTTTCATTGGCTGATGCAAAAATGCCACCCGTGACTTACATGTGTTCTTGTACTCTTTCTGATGGCCAATAAAAACTCCACCCGTATAAGCCTATTAAATAGTAGACGTGAGAGGTGTCCATCTTTTCTATTTAAGGAGCTCTATTTATAGGCCAATTTTCTGTTGGAACATCCTTTTGCTCCATAGAGTAATGGTATGTGCTGCTCTTTAATGGCATGTGTTTATTGTCTAAATTGCTTTTTGATTTTAAGCTTACGTTAGAAATCTATAGGATTAAGCTCCTCTCGCTGACTTGTGAGGCCGTGGGATGCCAAGAAAACTAGAAAAGAAACAATTGCAGAGCTTAACTTTTTGTCCATTGACTGGGTCAGTCAATAGAAGAAACACTTCAAACATTTTCATAAATCATTACAATTTAACAAAGTATCTCATCCATTGGCAGATGGCAAAACAGATGCACATTCCTCAAATCAATGCGACCACCATGAACTGGAGATGCAAGATCCTTGTCACGGAGAAGAACAACCCTTACACGACTAACACGGGCAAGAAGATCCAAAAGCTAATGTTAACCGATGACCAGGTATTTTCGTAATATAACCTACTGAGGTTGTACTCCCTTCAATCTTTCCATTATTAAAATAACCACTTACTAAATGTCAGTTTTGGTGACTTGATCTCTAAACTGAGAAATATCTGGTGGAACTAATCTGGGAAAACTGAGACTGAGATTGATGGTCAGTTCAGTTAAGTATATTCGATTCTGTGAAAGTCGGTTTGATGAAGTGCAATCGAGTTTACGAAGTCGCCAGTCGCTTCGGACTCTGAGTTATCTTTGAATATAGCCGAGTTCTACATCTGGGCAGTTGATTACAAGTCTGGGAAGTCACTTTTTGAGCTGAGTTTCGTCTGGTGGATAACAGCTGGAGCTGGGGTCCTCATCTGGGGTATTTATGGTAGTTCCGACAATGATCTATGGCGGTTAAGGTTTGGTACTTATGTCTATAAATACCGTAGTTGTAATCAATGCAATGTGTGTCTTTCAAGAGTGTTGTTCACACACTTATGAAAACCTTGTAATTCTGTGCATAATAAAGATCTCAATTTCTGTCCGTGGAGTAGTCGGCACAACGCCGAAAACCACGTTAAATCGCTGTGTTATTCTTGTTTCTGTGTTTTTTCAATTCTGTCATTCTTTACGTTTGCATTGCTATCTGTGTTTGTCTCTTTCTTAAACTGCATATTCCTATCTGTGTTTATAACAAACTGGTATCAGAGAGTCAGGTTCAAGATTCAGGAGTTGCAGGTGAACAGAGTTTATATTCACCAAGACCGGTGACCGGTGCTAGGATTTTGTGATCAAAGGTTTGTTCGTTAATTAGAAGGATGTCAACAATGAACGTGAATATTGATAAATTTACAGGGAGGAACAGTTTCAGTTTATGGCAAATCAAGATGCGGGCCTTGTTAAAGCAACAAGGATTGTGGACTCCTTATCCGGTAGAGGGGAAAGCACATTCAACCATCATGTTGTGCTTGTCTGATGATGTTATCACGAAGTTCTTTGAGGAAGATATCTGCCGCTAAGTTATGGTTAAAGCTTGAAAGCCTGTATATGACTAAGTCATTGACCAACAAGTTGCTGCTGAAGCAGAGGCTGTTTAGCCTAAGGATGCATGATGGAGCTCAGTTGAGAGATCATCTTGATCAGCTGAACACAATATTACTTGATCTCAGGAATATTGATGTTAAGATTGAGGATGAAGATGTTGTTTTGATTTTGCTGGTTTCATTACCGCTTTCTATGAGAACTTTGTGCGCCTTTTTATAGTTGGGAAGGATACGATTTCTTTAGAGGATGTAAGGTCGACTTTACATGCTAGGGAGCCGAGACATAAAGCACCGGGCAGGCGACAGTCAGTGCGAGGCTCGATAGTCGATTCTGGCCAGATGGAAAAAGAGCATGGTCAGTCTAGGAAGAAAAGTTCCAAGAAGACAAAATCCAAAGGTCATAAATCCACAAATGTCTGCAATTATTGTAAGGAGCAGAGACATTGGAAATCCAATTGTCCAAAGAGGAAGAAACACCAGGAGAACGATTACGCATAGATGCAGATAGTAGCTGAGCATGATTCAGATGAGGACATGGTCCTAGTGGCAGGAGAGTCAGCACATCAAACTGATGTGTGGATTCTGGACTCTGAGGCATCCTTTCATATTTGCCCTCACAAAGAGTGGTTCTCAAGTTATCAGCAAATAGATGGTGGTCATATATCTATGACAAACAGCAAGGTAGTTAGGATTGACTCAGTTCAGTTGAGGACAGAGGATGGAAGATTCTACAAACTGAGTGAAGTTAGACATGTTCCACAAATGACCAAAAACTTGGTATCTCTCAGTTCTTTGGACAACAGGGGATTCAGTTTTAAGGGGAAAAGTGGTGTCTTTGAGTGTCTATAAAAACTCAGTTGAGGTTCTCAAGGAATCAAGAAAGGGACTCAGTATATATTACAAGGTCGGGTTGTTGTTTGGTTCTCGATGTCGTGGCATCACCGAGGTTCATCAATCACAGCTTACAAAACTGTGGCACATGAGACTGGGTCACATGAGTGAAAAGAGAATGCAGGTTCTTTCTCATAAAGATCTTCTTGGGGGATGTAAGGTCAAGAATCTGGACTTTTATGAGCATTGTGTGTTTGGGAAGCTTCATAGGGGCAAGTTCTCAAAAAGGATACACAACACAAAGTCATCACTTGATTACATTCATTTTGATTGTTGGGGGCCATCAAAGGTGGAGTCATTGGGTGGTCACAGATATTTTGTGTCCTTTATTGATGACTATTCAAGGATGACTTGGGTGGTGCTGATGAAACACAAAAATGAGGCATTCAAGAGCTTCATGCAATGGAAGGCTCTAGTTGAAAATCAGTTGGGGAAGAAGATCAGGAGGCTTCATACAGATAATAGTCTGGAATTCTGCTGGAATGAGTTTGATGAGTTGTGCAGAAATGAAGGTATTCCCAGACATCATACAGTCAGGAATACTCCTCAGTAAAATGGTGTAGCTGAAAGAATGAATCAAACTCTTCTGGAGAGAGCAAGATGCATGCTCTCTCCTGCTGGTTTGTCATGAAGATTTTGGGCAGAAGCTGTAAGCACAGCTTTTTACTTAATCAACAAGAGTCCTCACATAGGGATCAGTTTCAAGACACCAGTTGAAATGTGGTCAGGAAAGCCTGCTGATTACTCAGTTCTAAGGGTATTTGGAAGCACAATTTACTATCATGTCAGTGTAGGGAAACTGGAACCAAGAGCCAAGAAAGGAGTATTTGTGGGGTATGGTGATGGAGTTAAGGGTTATAGAATTTGGTCATCAGCAGGAAACAGAGTCATTCTCAGCAGAGATACAGTTTTTGATGAAAATTATATACTCAGCTTATCAGTGGGGAGGATAACTAAAACTGAAACCAGTGCTGAAACTGAGAAAACTGACAGTAAGGTGGAGCTTCAGGTGAAGTCAGTTGGAATGCAACAATCAACTGATCCAAGTCAGCTTTCATATGATCTGGTTGCTGAACCAGAGCTGAATCCAAGCCAGTCCACCGAGCAAATGTCGCTTGAGCGTCAAACGAGAACGTGGGTCACAGAGTATAGGCTGTCGCGGCCAGAGCTAGAAGATCCAATGTTGGGATACCTCCTAGAAGGTATGGGTTTGATGATATGGTTGGATACGCACTTCAAGTTGCAGAAGAAATGGATGGTTTTGAACCTTCTATAGGGAAGCAGTGACATGTTCTGAGTCATCCCAATGGCTTGCTGCCATGGGAGATGAAATGGAGTCATTACTGAAGAATCAGACTTGGGATCTAGTTAAACATCCAGCTGATAGGAGAGTTGTTACTTGCAAATGGATTTTCAAGAAGAAGGAAGGGATAACTGAGGCAGAAGGAGTTAAGTATAAGGCACGTTTGGTTGTAAGAGGTTTCAGTCAGAAAGAAGGGGTGGACTTTGATGAGATATTCTCACCAGTAGTCAGATATACTTCAATTAGAGTGTTACTAGCAATGGTGGCACAGCAAGACTTAGAACTTGAGCAGTTAGATGTGAAGACAACTTTTCTACATGGTGAGGTAGACAAAGAGATATACATGACTCACCCGAGGTTTTCCAAGTTCCCAGTAAGGAAGATCTTGTGTGTAAGTTGAAGAAGTCCTTGTATGGATCAAGCAGGCTCTAGACAAAGGTATAAAAGGTTTGACAGCTTATATGATCTAGTTGGGTTCTGTTAGAAGTCCTTATGATTGCCGTGTTTTACAGCGATTAGTTAGAAGATGGATCATACATCTATCTTGTGTTATATGTGGATGACATGCTGATAGCTGCAAATATGAAGTCTGATGTTCAGTATCTGAAAGACCATCTCAGAGTTAAGTTTAAAATGAAAGATTTGGGTGCTGCCAAGAAAATTTTGGGGATGGGGATCTGGAGAGATAGAAATCAGAAGAAACTATTTTTATCTCAGCAGGGCTATATACAGAAGATTTTGTCAAAGTTTGCCATGTCAGCTGCTAAGCCAATAGATACTCCTATGACATCAAATGTTCATTTGTCAGTTTTTCACAATCAGCAGAGGAGAATGAGTAAATGTCAAGAGTTCCTTATGCTAGTGCAGTTGGCAGTCTGATGTATGCCATGGTGTGCACTAGGCCGGATCTGGCTCAGGCAGTCAGTGTTATCAGCAGGTTTATGGCTCAACCTGGAAAGGAACACTGGAAAGCTATGAAAATAATGTTCAGGTACCTTAGAGGTACAACTGACGTTGGTCTCATTTATGAAGGTGATACTCGGCCCGATCACGGATACCGTGATGCCGATTATCGCAGTGATGTGGGCAGTATAAAATCTATGACTAGTTATGTTTTCACATTGGGGAATTTAGTTGTCAGCTGGAAAGCAACTCTTCAGGCAACAAAGTGGCTTTATCAACTCACCGGTTTGAGTATATGGCTCTTCTTCAAGCGACCAAGGAGGTGTGTCCGTTTGAAGGAACTAGTCGGGTTATTTGGGGCTACATCGAGATCAAGTCGAGATTTATTGTGATGCTTTAAGTGCAATTTGTCTAGCTAAGGATCATGTTCATCATGAGAGAACCAAGCATATTGATGTAAGATACCATTTTTTGAGAAATGAGAAGAGGGTTATAGTGAAGAAGATCAGCACCAAGGAGAATCCTGCTGATATATTCACTAAACGATTCAATGAGAGCAAGTTTCGCTTGTGTCCGGACTTGTTTGAATATTCAAAGCTTGTAAATCAAATCTGGAAACTCGGTTGAGGCGCTTCGATTAAGTGGATTCTCGAGAGAAATGTCCGCATCGCACATCCTGGCATTGATGAATGCATCTGGTACAAGTACGTCTGATTATGCAATCTGGTGACGTTGAATGAGAATTCAAGACAAGGTGGAGATTTGTCAGTTTTGGTGACTTGATCTCTAAACTGAGAAATATTTGGTGGAACTAATCTCGGAAAACTGAGACTGAGATTGATGGTCAGTTCAGTTAAGTATATTCAGTTCTGTGAAAGTCAGTTTGATGAAGTGCAACTGAGTTTCTTCAAGTCGCAGCCGGCCGGACTCTTGAGTTATCTTGAGTATAGTGAGTTCTACATCCGGGCGATTGATTACAAGTCCAGGGAAGTCGCTTTTTGAGTGAGTTTAAATCAGTGGATAACAAATGGAGAGCTGGGTCCACATCTAGGGTATTTATGGTAGTTCCGACAAAGATCTGTGGCGGTTAGAGTTTGGACTTGTGTCTATAAATACCGTAGTTGTAATCAATGCAATGTGTGTCTTTCAAGAGTGTTGTTCACACACTTGTGAAAACCTTGTAATTCTGTGTATAATAAAGATCTCCATTTCTGTCCGTGGAGTAGTCGGCACAACGCCGGAAACCACGTTAAATCACCGTGTTCTTCTTGTTTCTATGTTTTATCAATTCCGCCATTCTTTACGCTTGCATTGCTATCTGTGTTTGTCTCTTTCTTCAACTGCATATTCCTATCTGTGTTTATAACACTAAATTTGGCCAAAATATAATTTTATTTGCAGGGTAACCTAACTCAAGGCATAATCTGGAATAACGACATTAGCATGCTACAAGATATCTTGCAGCCTTTTAGGACTTATCTCATAGGTGGCACCATCGTTCAAAGCATTAAACATGCTTACCTCCACACTTGTTATGGAGCGCAAATTCAATGGACACTATCACGATCCACTTTCATACGGGCCATTTCTAAAAAACAGGAAACAATTTCTTACCCTGTACTTGACCCGATTCCAGTGAGTCAGTGTCACTGCTGCTTAGTCACATGGAGTAAAACAAAACAAATCTATAGGTAAAATAACATACTCATATATTAATTATTTCCCTTTCGCTTCAAAATAAATACTTATAACAACATAAATCAAAATGCAGACCTTCTGGCTACCGTTATAGACATCCAAATGCCTAAAGAAAGAGATATCAGAGGAACACCAACGCCTCTTCAAGAATGCACCATTGTTTACCAAAAGTAAGTTTCAAGTTCAGATTCCACTCCATATCTTGACACGCATACTAACTATGGTTTTCCGAACAGTACGAGGCCTTTACTTCTCCTTATGGAGTCCATTACCTAGGATCTGAATTGACTACTCTCATAAACACTATGCCGCTACTTCTTTGCAAATGCTTACGCGGAACCTCTTACTAAGGTATCATCCATACCCACCACTCTTCACATACAAAAACTAAATTTACGTAGGCATAGTCTATTCGCACTCAAGAATTGGCCCTATTAAATTGTTGCAGGCCTCTCTCTTGCTACAACACCTTTTTCTTACGTTGCAATAGCCAAACATTCCTCAGGCTGAGGAACTGCGTATTTGGTATTTTTCCTCACTCTCATATGTAAATGGAAAAATGCTACTTGTTGCTTATGTAAGAAAAATTATGTCGTGGCTTTTATAGAGCTCGATTAATTTCCTTCCCCGTAATAGTGGTCTTATAGAAAATTCGTTTTCCCTAGGAAATATGTTATTTATTATTTATTGGTTATTTAAAAGGAGTTTTAATCCGATTAAAACTCGGCTTTGATGGACAGCCGAGATTAAAGCTAAAACCTAGATCATTCGGATTTCGGCCCTCTCTCCGCCTATAAAAGCAATGATTTATTCCATCATAAAGCATACGAAAGAAACCAACACATAACGGTTGTAGGCAAGTAGAGAGATACTGCAATCTTCGTCAAAGCAGCAACAACTTCGTCTCCGGCAGCCATCTCCGGCAGCAACATCATGGGAACAACGTAGGTAATTCTGGTTCTTTACCGTTTATACTATAGTGATTATCATGATGTTCTAGATCCATAAATAAATCGTATTAACATGTGGTAGCAGAGCAAGGTTTTGAACACATGATTTTCCACTAATTAACGAATCAAAGTTATTCCTTTTTCTGGTATGTTATTAACATTATGAAAACTTCCTGCTGCTGCTGCATGAATTATGTCGGAGCCTTTGTAGGTTTAAAAAAAAATAAAAGAAATAAAAAAAATTCGAAGCATTAGATGTAGGAAAGTCCGATTTTCCACAGTATGTTACAATTTATATAGAGCCTGTATTTACTGATGATGAATTTCAGCCTGTAATTGCAAAAGGTGAAACCTTTAAATGCCTATGTCATGTATGTTGATGATTACATGTATTTAATGATAAGTTTTCCATGAACACCTTTATGGCTGCCTTTTACATGTTGAATGCTTGCCGTTCGTACTGTGGAGGAACATCACGTGAATTGATTAGGAAGAATAAGCGGCGGCTGCAAAAAAAAAAAAAAAAAAAAAAACACAATTAGGGTTGGATGAATTCTTATTTTACCATTTTGCCCCATGTTCAAGTGCAAAAAAAAAAATGGTTTAAAGCAAGTTACTGCCGCCGCATTAATGGAGGAAAGGATATTACGTTGGTGCCTTTGTTTTATTTATTTTCTTATCATAATTATGCAGAAAGATTTGTTTTATGGGAATATTAGGTTTTAGTCCACTTTCTCCTCTGTATATAAATTTTAATTCACACTCATTTTTTTTGTTGCAATAAGGACAAAACATTTTCTGATGGACTGTTTTGCCCTTAATTTATAACGCCAAATCTTTGTCTGCTTTATTCCATGTAATACACTATCCAAACCATTAATTGCTTCTCTCGTTTGATACGTTCTTCTTCTTTCTCTATTTCTTCTGTATTTCACTGATTCTCCATATTAATTGTTGTTATGCTTTTATTTCTTCTTCGTTCGGTCACTTTAATTGCAGAGGTCTCTTGATTTTGTGGTTGCAATTTCATATCTGTTTCCAGTCGAAGGTTTCTGTTTTTGTTTCAATCGCTTTAAGCTAGTCGTTCTTCTCCTATTTTGAAGATTTTCGAAGGTAATGCTCTTCGTTTTATGCGTTTATTTTTGTTTTTGTTTGCAATTTGGTTTCCTTATCTAATAATCTTCTTTTACGCGTTTTTTTAGTTTTGTTATTGGTTTCAAATGACATTGTGTTTTTATGTTGTTTCTTCACTTTGTTTATCTATTCACATCTATTTTCTGATTGTTGACCCTGCTCTGTTTCTGTGAATATGTTGAATTGTTGTTATTCAGATCATTGTTGATTTTATTTGAGTTTTGAATTTGCATTACATCTCATTCGTGATCTCGTGTCAACTTGCATTCTGATGTCATTGTATAATCCTCAACTATCATTATTATATGTGTATGCTGCTTCTAATTTGTTCTTTTTGATTGTCATTGTCTTATTAAGAATGTTGTTGTGTTGTATGTATACAATGCACTGTGGTTTTACTGTGTTACTGTGTTATTGTGTTAGTAACACAGTAACAGTAACATATTAACCCCAACACAGTAACATCGTTATTATTAGTGAGAATGCGTTGTTTCTTTAGTTTTGTTGTTGTAATTTGTTCTTTTGTTTATTTGCAGATTGTTTTGAGGATGGTGCTTTTGTTTTGCACCTATGCGTTCGATACTTATGTTTTGTCTGCTTTGTGAGACTCGATTCCTTCAAGTTTATTGTCGATAAGATTTGTCGATTTATGGCCTAGTTTGAATTCATTGTCTCTTGGGTTGTTCTATAAGTTACCTGGTTGTTCTAGATGTTTTTGTCCGGTGATGAAGATTTGGTTACGTTGTTCGTTGTGTCTCAATCCTTGAATGTGAATGGTATTCATGTGGATGTGCTTCAGGCGAAAGCAATGCTCCTTCCTCAAGTTCCAAGACTGATCCTACCTGATGTTGATGATGTCGTTTCCTCAAGCTCCAGATGACTTGTATACCTCCTTTTGATTCTCATTGATGATGAGGATTCTTTGTTTATGCTTAGGAAGGTTTGCTACAATTAAGCTAGGTTGGGATAAGATATCTTTTAAACAAGGAACAGTCTTTTATGGTGGTGTCTCACGCTTTAGATTATCTCTCAAAAGGTATCTATTGATACTTTGGATTTCAATATGTTTTAAAAAAGAATGATGGAAATAGAATAACGGCTTATTGTCCTTTCAAGGATCAATATAAGTGTGTATGGCATGTACATGGTGTTAAATTGAATGTGAATGGGTATTTTTATGTGAAGAAGTCATGCATTGTTCATGTTTGTGGTTCGGTGGGTCGGTCTTTTCATGGAACACGAATCACTCGATCTTGTTGCAGAGGTTATTGAAAGTATGGTTCGTGATACTCCTAATTTGCATGCTTGTGTCGTTAAGCGTGATCTATTCTCACTATTTAAGTTTAAGGTAACTTATTTCAGAGCAAGAATTGGTGTGTCGAAAGCGAAATCAGCTTTGTATGGTGATGTGCGTGAATCCTTCAAGAGACTGCCTTCATATGTTCAATGCCTCTTGGATTCAAATCCTGGCTCTCGTGTTGTTTATGAAGTTGATCCTGGATCATGTCGGTTTAGGCGATTGTTTGTTGCTTTTAATTGTTGCATACGTGGTTTCAACTCTTGCCGTCCTCTTTTTTTTTTTGGATGGAGCACATTTGAAAGGGCAATTTTGGGGTCATTTATTGGCTGCTACAGGGAAGGATGGTAACCAAGGTATGTTTTGAGTTGTGTGTTGTTTTCATATTGTTGAGGAACACAAAAACACAAGAATACGATCCACATTAACACAATAATGATCCACAGATTAACACAGTAACAGTCACACATTAGCATTATAATGAACTCTAACCGTGAGATTATTTTTTTGTATGTTAGGTATCTACCCACTTTGTTTTGCTGTTGTTGATTCTGAGGACACTTGTAATTGGGAATGGTTTTTAATACATTTGAAGTCTATTTTGGATCCAATGCGGCCGATTACGTTTATTAGTGATAGAAATTCTGGCTTGATTGATGGGGTGCGTACTGTTTTCCCAAATGCTTATCATTCATATTGCTTGTATCATTTGAAGCTTAATTTACGTGTGAAATGTTCTGAATATTCGAAAAGTAAGTTTTTTCGTGAGCGAATGGTTGCCTTGCTTGATCGGTGTGCTTATGCTTCTACTGAATTGGAGTTTGATTCTAATATGCAACTAATGCTTGTTGAGGGTGGAAATGCTGTAAAAGATTTTTTTATAAATCTGAATCATGCGAATTGGGCTAATGTGCACTTCAAGGGTAGTCGGTATGGTTATATAACATCTAGTACAGCTGAATCCTTTAATTCGTGGGTTTTGACAGAGCGTCATCTACCTGTTGTTAACTTGGTTGATGCTATCCGTATTAAACTTATGCAGCGATTCGCAGGTTTGTACTTCTTTAGTTGTTATTGGTTTCATGTTGTCGTGTTTATTTATCTTTCCTTAGTTATATGATTTTGTTGTGCAGAAAAGAGAACTTTAGCTGCATCTTTTTCTACTGCTATTTGCCCTGCAATTGATGCCATTCTTTCGCATATGATGGATCAATCTAAGGAGTGGAATGTTGTGAGTTCTACTGCTTTTATTTATGAGGTTCAATCTTCACCGAGTGCTTCGGTTAATTTGATGGATCGTACCTGCTCTTGCTCTCTTTGGGAAAGGAATGGTTATCTGTGTCGTCATGGAGTTGCTGCTGTGATGAGTACATGATTGTTTCTACATGATTATGTCGACGTGTGGTACCGGACAAGCTCCTTTCTGGATACTTATCAATATGTGCTATATCCTGTTCAAGATACTTATCTAAAAGCTCGATATCGATTCTGCGCTTCTGATTACCTCCTTTATCTGGGAGGCGGCTGAAGACCTCGGACTAAACGGTTTGCTTCAAGTGGAGAGTCATCCCAACGTTCGAAACGTGCATATAGATGTAGTCGTTGTGGTTCTTCTAGTCGTCACAATAAGCGTACATGTAGTGCTGCTGTGCAGTTGGATTGATCTTTGTATTGATGATGTTTTCAGTAGGCTGTTTGTTTTTGGATTGACTGTGTTTTTGGATTGGTGCTGTTACTGTGTTGAATGCTCATTATATATTTTTGATTGAGTAATTTTTTTGTAATATCTTTTATTTTTGTATTCACATATCAATATGTTTTGTAGTTTCATGATGATCATGATTTTGTACTGAGACTTGATTATTTATTCATAATAATGTGTTCAATGAGTAGAATTGCTTTTACAAAATTTGATAATAATGTTTTGAATCAGCAGAATTGCAATTACAAAGCTGCCATACTCATTGTTGTAACTATTTTGAATAATATAAGAATGTAGAGATAAGAAAATATGCAGAGAAAGATTTGGACAACAATAATATCATATTATAAAGAGAATCATATTAATATTCCATGTGAGTAACATTCCATCATACTGTCATTCAGAGTCATATTTCAAAATCTACACAATGAGAAGTAAATCAATAGTTGAGTGTATTATAACAAGAATGCTACATGACTAAAGCATTTCATTCATTGTAATGCTATTTATAATCATTCCTTTGATTTGTTGCACTTGTTCATCTCATTATTTTCTTTCAATTTCATTTCTGTTGCGATCCTGTTAATGTAGTATGTCACATAAATAGCACAGTCATACCTACATCAGTTTTAGTTCAAATTATTAGTACTTATACTAGTAATTAAATACAATGTGTTGAATACTCTCTTACGATTCAATGGCTTGGGCTGGCAGGTTGGGAACTTTCTTTACTGGTGAAGGCTTTCTTCTATTGTTCTTTGTTTTTGTTGCTTCATCCGCCACATGCGCTTCCAAATAATTGCTTGCTTTGTGATTCAATGTGTATCTCGATTGATTAGTTTGCGTAGAATATAACTATCCAACATTAAAACAAAGAATACATGAAGACATCAACACATCAACACAAAGAATACGATCCACAATCACACACAATCCACAGTCACACATTCACACATCAACACGAGATATAATCTTGCAGATTCTCACAATCCTTCAAGTAAGTGGTCCTTTCCTCTTGGAGATTTCAAAGAATGGTATATATTCCGTATCTTGTTCTTTGTTGTGAGTCACAGACAGACCAATGATTTCCAAATTTGCTTTTTCCATCGCCCAAATTGGCATTAACACTGCTTTTCCTTTTTCTATGTGTCGACAATTTTATTGATGGGTTCCATATCGTCATAACCTGGTGTTCAGAGAACCTCAAGAAATCCGCTTTGCAAATGTTAATCTTATTAGTAATAGTTTGTAATAGAAGCAGGTATACAAGTATCGCATTCAGAATTTTATCTATCTTACCAATGGTGCTGCTTGAATAATTTGGTACTGATTTTTTACTAATTCTGCCATTTTCATGATTTCACACATTCCATCTATTATCTGTGTTTGAATTTATTGTGTTAGTAACTAAATTGGAGTGCAAATTAAAGTTGATATTGCAATGATATAATCAACTTCTTACCGATTCATCAATGAATAATTCATTCATTACAGCCATGAGTGAGTTTACAGTCACGAAAGGGTAGTCTCCAATTGATTTTGCCCACACTTCTTTGCTGTGTATAATTATAGGCCTCACATTAGTCATTGTTATGTAAACAATATTACAGTAATTATTTATGTAGAGATACTTACTTTTTGCCACCCTCCTGATTATGATTCCAGATTCGTTGATATGCGTCCTCCATGACATGTTTTCCACATTTGTATTCATTCTTTGATTCTTCCATGATTACTTTCCCATTGATGCATTCATTATCTTCTCAGAGATTGTATTCTTCTTCGTGATTCTTCGTTTGTTTTTCTTCCCTTTCCTATGTTGTATTCAAATGCTTCATCCTGGATTGCCTTCTTTTTCTTGGATTTTCATGCAATCTTCTTATCAATGATGACTCGACCGGTGGTTTGCTTACATTCTTGAGTCACTTTTTGAACTTCAAGCTCAGTATTCTCTTCACCAATTTCTCCGCTGAGCTTTCACTTTTTTCGATTAGTTTGTCTTGTGCATCCAAGTGTTTTTTTTCTCGATTCTGCGGCTTCTTTAAGTATTCCTCTTTGTTGTTTTGCTTACGCTATTCGTTTTAACTCAATTATGTCACCTCTTTGTTAGACAAATTCTGTTTGGAGTTGTAAAAGCGCCTTTTTCGATTCGATGTTTCGTTTGAATGCATCTCCTTGTTTTCTTGTATCTTCAACTTGAGCTGTTGTATATTTTTTGTCTGCTCCTCAAGTCTTCCTTTCATGTTGCCGATTTCAGAATCTTTTTGAAAATTTTCATTTTCGAGCTTAGCAACTTTCTCTGATAGAAATTGAATCTTCATTCTATCTTGCTCTTGTCACCGATCCTTTGTTGTTCATCTTGCTCTTTGTTTGGGTTAATGTCGTCTTTGAAGTCTTATAATGTATTCATCCTTCTTTGCTAAGACATCCTCAAGGTGTTCATTGTGTAGTTTTTCTAATCCATAAAGTTTCTTGAAATTTTGCACTTCGCTATCAATTCAACTTTGCCTAGCAACTTTTCTTCTTCCAATGTTTGTTCTCATGTTATCATTCTCAACTACAATTGATTTTGTCTTCCCAATTAGGCCGACTTCATTCGCTTGATAAGACCCCACACGTGTTTCAGTCGATATTTGTTTTTGGTTGTCGTGCACCATCTGCTGAAGATTTTTGATTTCTCGCTTCTTTTCCTTCAACATCTCATTGCGATTGATATCTGTTCTTCATTAGCCTGCACAAATAGGCCTCTCATTCTTGTATTCTTGTGTTGATGACAATAGAGTATGTTTGACTATTTTGAGTATTTATTCATACCTGATTGGTTGTTGTTTTTTCAACCTCATTTGATTGCTGTGTGATATCTATTGAGAAAGAAGGTATATCAGTCTCTTTTCCAGCTTCAATGTCTTGTATACCTTCACTATCATCATGAATTTGATCCTGATCCATTGGATCAACTTCTTGAAAATATTCAGCCTCTTGTTCTATATTATCTTCTTCATCTGCTTTGTCTTCTTTCCCTCTCTGCTCTTGTTCCTGCTGTTTTACTTGTCCTTTCCCTGCTTGCATTTCTTGCTCTCCTTCTCCCACTTGCTCTTCCTCCTCTCCTTCTTCCCCTTGCTGTTCTTCCTCCTCATCCTGTTCTTCCTCTTCTTGTTTTTCCTCCTCCTCATCTTCTTCCTCCTCATCATTTTCTTCCTCCTCCTCATCTTCTTCCTCTTCTGTGTCTTCTTCATCATGCAGGCCTTTAATCAAGTATTTTTCAGCAATGGTAGGAGTCAATGCTTCTTTGTTGAACTACATTGCATCAAATAGAGGTTATATTAGTTTAGTAATGTACATTACTAAAGTGTTACTGTGTTACTGTGTGAAATTGTTGAAATTCTTACCAACTGCTTATTCTTTTTCTTAAGAATGCCTTTTCCACCTTTTTTGTTTGGCACAACCAGTTTTTCAAGTTCTTTGTTGTCCCATTTTGTAATTCGGGGGATCCCCTTCAATGTAAGTCCTAGCTTCCCCTTCATTTTTGGCTCTTGAGCTTTACCACTTGTATTTCTTGGTCTAATTGCATTTGAGTGCTCACAAAACCAGTACTACATTCATTACAGTTTTGTTAGTTGTTTTATATGATTAGAGCATAATATGAGATCATGAATTTAAAAGTAACATACCGGTAATATCAGAGTGCATCCATTGACTTTTGTTGGATGGTCCCAATCTTTATTTAACCCTTCAATGAGTTGGTCTAATATATGTTGTGACCAGTTGTAAGTTTTCAATCTATCAATGTCATCAACATAGTATAAGAATCCCCATGGTATATATGCTCTCAGTATTTGGCGTAAAGATCAGATGTAGTAGTATTAGACAAAGTAGCTTCACACAATCATCAATTGATTGTTTGTCCTCTTTTGTAACCAAACGCTTGACTTTAAGTTTCACAAGGCTTGCAGTTAGTCTTTTTTTTTCTTAAAGTACCTTTCTTCTAGTTTAGTTTCTCCTTTTCCATGTTTTTTCATATCTCCAACTTCTTCTTCACCATCCTCTATGCCAAAAATCGCTTCACATCCATTGTTTTGGAATGCAAAATTGACCACCAATGTTGAACCTTTTTTTGATTTGTTGTAGCTATTGATAAATTCATCCATCATTTCATTCTTTCTCTTCTTGTAAATAATCTCTTCTTGTTTCAATGCAATTAGCATGTGCTTGAATGGATTTCCATTGAATGCATCTTCATGTTTTTTTTAGGTCATTTTTTATTTCCTTGAACATTTGTTTTATAGCATTCAAGTTTGGCCTATATTGTAATATGTACCTGCAATTAAAAAGCCAAATTTGCAACATATTAACTCAGTAACACACTAACACAGCAACACAACAACAGATCAACACAGCAACAGAGCAACAGAGCAACATACCAACACAGCAACACACCAACACATCAACACATCCACACATCAACACAAGAATACAAGAACACAAGAACACAAGAACACTTTAAGACAAGAATACAAAGAATGTAGTATTGCTAACATTATCAAGAAGATTATCATCAGAAATAGTTATTACATTATGAAATTATTTACAATCCAGTATAGAATTGACATATTTCAGAAATTACTATTATTTCTGTAATGTTTTCCATTTTTCACAAGTTCAATACCAATTTGCCCTAAATTCAACACCATAGAATGAGAAAACCTTCTTGCATTTATTGATTTTGGAGTAACAACTTCATATCACTTGTAGAATACTGTTTACAACTGCCAAAATCAGCTATGTTTCAGTTGTTAGATCTTACCTTAGCTTATTTTTCTCCTCTTCTTCACTGCTACTTCCATCGGTCCTCTTCCTTTTAGACATTTTTGCTAAAATCTCTGCAAATGTATGAAATCGATGCTTTTGGTTAGAATCTTCGAATTCCTGATTGATTTCTGGTAAATCTCGATGTTATTTATTCGACTTTGGAATCGTGGGCAAAGAAGGTGTGTAGAATCATGAAATTAGAAAGTGTCTGGGTTTAGAATCGTGGGTTTAGAAATTGAAGGCTTTTCCGTTTCTGAGTTAATGAAGGGTAATTTTGTCTAACTGAATTTTTTGTCCTTTTTGCAACTAAAAAAAGAAGTGTGTCCTATTTATTCATTTTGTAAATATTTTTGTCCTTTTTCCTCAATCCCTCTTGTTTTATTTATTTTATTATCATATCTATGTTACGGGAAGCTGTTTTATTGCCATTAAGACTAAATAAATTCCGTTGCGCAATTTCCGTAAACCTGCCATCTTTGATACATTCAAAAATGCTAAATTATAATACAATGTTATTTGTTTGATCCATTATAGTCAAGTCTTCCATTTATGTTAAAGCATCATTATTTGTTGTCAGCTTTATGTACCTATAAAATGTACATATGTATTGTTGGGAAAATAATAATAATAATCAAACATTTTGTATCACATAATATAATGATTTATCACATTTAATAGGTGATAAATAGTGACAAATAAAGAAATTAGTAACATTTACCTAATTGATTAATATATTGGCCCCGCTTTATGTAAATGAACGATTTAGCACATTAAGTGATAAATAATATGTAACTAATGATATTGGTCCTTTCATAATAGCAGTTCATTCCTGCTTTTACTTTCGATTTGTGTACTTAATTAGTGTGTACACATTATTGTGATGAATTTGAATGACTATTATTTTGAATATTAGTTGTCACATATTGTATTTTTAATCATTTCTTATTGTTAATGATTAAAGTTATGACATCTGAAGCAACAAAGTCGCATATTGATAAAGTGACTAAATATCATTAAAGTGCAAATTACATATTTTGTTGATATTTGGTTCATATAAAAACTTTGACATATCATAAAGTTTTGGCCTTTGAATTACTGAATTATTGTAAACATTATAAATATGTCTTATAGTTATGTTAAGTTTAAAGTATTGCCACAACAACTCAAATTCTTGACATATAAAGACTGTTCACATTATGTTTAGTGATTAGATCGCGACATATTTATTTGTATGTCTAGTAATGCAATATTACTTGAACCATATTCGAGTATTACATTACACATAGTTATGTCAACATAATGTTTAGTTGACCTCTAAATGATTGCCGATACTTGAATGTCGATGGTGTCAGATGTTGGGTATTGCCACAGCAGCCTAACATGATGATGCATGAATGTTTTATCACATTATGTGAAGTGATTGAAAATTTTATTGATATTCAGTTAAATTGACAAATGGTTCGTATTAAGGGTTATGTCAAATTAAGGATTACATTGGTATTTGACCCTAGTTAGTTGGTATAAGCAACTTTCATGTTGTATTAAGTTCTTAGCTTTTAAGTGTAGCCCTTTTTATTAAACTTATCTTAATACCACTTTTGCTGAAAACTCATCTTATCACCACAACATAAAGATAAATGGGGTGTATATTACGAAGGTCAAGGATATCCGCAGATACCTTGTTCGCCTTCTTTACAAAAATATCACTCAATTATGTGTGAGTATCACGACATTATGTGCAGAATTTATGGTGACTATCCACAGGAGCACCTTATTTTCTTGTCTATACTCCACTCTTATGTAAGTGTTGTTTAAATTAGCCTCATTAAATATTTTGTATCTCAATTTAGCCACAAGAAGTACCCAGCTTCTTGAAATAATACATACATACATTTGTGGACCTTTGATGCTCCCACCTTTGGAGGAGAAAAGTATTTTATCACCTTTATCGATGATTATTCACGTTATTGTTATCTATACTTGTTGCATTACAAATCTCAATCTGTGGACACTTTACAAATGTTCATAACTGAAGTCGAGAGGCAACAAGATAGAAAGGTGAAAATCATAAGATTGGATAGAGGTGGTGAATTTTATGGAAGGTATGACGAAACATGACAACATCCTGGACCTTTTGCAAAAATTCTCCAAAAGCTAGAATTATTGCTCAATACACAATGCCTGGATCTCCATGGCGGAATGGTGTAGCAGAAAGGCAGAATCATACGTATATGGAAATGGTTAGATCTATGACGAGTCACGCTGATGTCTATATCATTGTGGATGGATGCTTTATGCACAACTGTTTACATTTCAAATAGGATTCCCAGTAAGGCAGTTCCCAAGAAACCTTTGAACTGTGGGAAGGGTGGAAAGTTAATTTGAAGCATCTCCAAATATGGGGATGTCCAGCTGAGGCTAGAATTTACAATTCACAAGTAAAGAAATTGGATTAGAACAGTTTGTGGTTACTTCAAGGTTACCCAGAAAAATCCAAACGATATAGGTTTTATTGTCCTAACCATACACGAGAATTGTTGAAACCGGTAATGCTATATTCTACAAGAATGGCGAAATCAGTGGGAGTTATAAAATTCGTGATGTGATCATAAAGGAAATAAGGGTACCCGTCCCTTTTAACCCTATTCCGAAAAGTATTGGGAATCTCTCCATTGTTGAACCGTTGAACAATGAAGAAAATCCAATAAATGATCAACAACTCCATGATGAGATCATCGCCAATGAAAATAGTAATGAAGCACCAAAGGACCAGCATTAAGAAGATCTCAAATACAAAGGAGAACTGATATTCCTGATGATTATATGCTTTATCAAGTAGAATATGAACAATGGACAAGTAAAGATCCGGTTTCGTTTTAACAAGCCATTAAGGAAGTTGATTCTAGTAAGTGGACTGATGCCATGAAAGATGAATTGAAATCTATGGATGAAAATCAAGTATGGGAAGTTGTTCACTTACTTTCAGGACACAAACCAGTTGGCTATAAATGGGTCTTCAAGACTAAACACGATTGTAATGGTAATATTGAACGATATAAAGCCCGGCTTGTTGCCAAAGGTTTCAATCAGAAAGAAGGCGTTGATTATAATGAGACATTTTCCCCTATGTCCGGGAAAGACTCCTTTAGAATTATCATGGCACTAGTAGCTCATTATGATCTAGAGTTACACCAGATGGATGTGAAAACATCCTTTCTGAATGGAGACTTGAAAGAAGAAGTCTACAGGCGTCAACCTAAATGCTTCATTATTGAAGGTCAGGAAGACATGGTCTGCAAGTTTAAGAAATCAATGTATGGACTGAAACAAGCTTCGAGGTAACGGTACTTTAAGTTTCATGAAACCATTATTTTTTTCGGTTTCAATGAGAACACAATTGACCCTTGCATATACCTCAAGATCAGTGGGAGTAAGTTCAAATTTTTGATTCTGTATGTTGATGATATATTATTGGCCAGCACTGATCTTGGTTTATTACATGAAACCAAAGCCTATCCCTTCAAGAACTTTGAAATGAAAGATTTAGGTGAGGCTTCCTATGTGTTAGGGATAGAAATATTCCGTAACAGGGCACTTAATATTTAGGATTGTCTCAAAAGCCTATATTGATAAAGTTTTAGAAAGATTTGGCATGATGACATGTTCTTCCAGCATTGTTCCAATATTGTTCCGCAGAATGAGTTGGAATGTAAAGAAATGGAAAAACATCCTTATGCTTCTCTTGTAGAGAGTTTACAGTATGCATAGGTTTGTACAAGACCTGACATTAGTCATGTTGTTGGCAAGCTGGGTATATTTCAAAGCAATCCAGGCATGTCTCACTGGAAAGCTGCTAAGAAAGTACTGAGATACGTAAAGGAACAGGAATTACATGCTCACATACTGAAAATCAAGACACCCACAGGTGACTGGTTATTCAGACTCGGATTTTGGAGGATGAACTGACACCAGAATTTGTACTCTTGGCTACATGTATCTTCTAAACGGAGGTGCCGTATCACGGAAAAGCCAGAAGTCATAGTTGACATACTCATCCACCATGAAAGTAGAGTACGTGGCATGTTATGAGGCTGCAATCTAGGGGACATGGATCCTCTAAGCATGACATGATATCTAAGGGACCAAAACACATGGACCTTAAATATCAATTACTGAAGCAAGATGTTAGAAGATAATTATTTGTCTTTAAACACAAATTGACAAATCTTATGGTTGATGACATATTTACGAAAGGACTACCCCAAGACATAACAGAGAGACACTGAAAGAATGAGTCTTGAGGATAGCTCATAATTATCATGTTCTGCTATTTATTTTGTACTTATGTTTGACATATGTTGAGCTCTTAATGTTAATCTTCTACATTCATTATTGTTTTCTGTTTTCCATTGTGTACACCTTAAGAATGGATTTATTAAAACATAAATTGTCTCTTGCAAAGACATAATGGGACCGTTTATGTAATCTCCGCTTATGGTCTAGTTAAGACGGTTGTCAATGTTATGCGGTACATGAAGGAAGCATGTTGCGAATGATGATGTGTAACCGCTTATGACTCCCATTGATGACTAGATTAATGATGACACTTACGCTAACCGATCAAGGAAATGTTTAGCATATAACGCGCGTCTTATGATCCTTGAAAGGAAAACATCGATGAATGTTCCTATCGACCAAGTGGGAGAATGTAAGAAAAATTATTTCGTGGCTTTTATAGAGCTCGATTAATTTCCTTCCCGTAATAGTGGTCTTATAGGAAATTCGCTTTCCTAGAAAATATGATATTTATTATTTATTGGTTATTTAAAAGGAGTTTTAATCCAATTAAAACTCAGCTTTGATGGACAGCCGAGATTAAAGCTAAAACCTAGATCATTCAGATTTCGGCCATCTCTCCGCCTATAAAAGCAATGCTTTATTCCATCATAAAGCATACGAAAGAAACCAACACATAACGGTTGTAGGCAAGGAGAGAGATACCGCAATCTTCGTCAAAGCAGCAGCAACTTCGTCTCCGGCAGCCATCTCCGGCAGCAACATCATGGGAACAACGGAGGTAATTCTGGTTCTTTACCGTTTATAATATAGTGATTATCATGATGTTTTAGATCCATAAATAAATCGTATTAACAGCTTAAACAAACAAATTTTTTCACACAATCGGAGAATGTAATCCAGGATTGAAGACAATATTGACTCAATCCGCAAAGCGCAACATGCATGAAACAGAGTCAGAACTTGCAGATCCACTGATTACATGCAACGAAGACCATGAGATAACACCTGTTGCACACATCAAGGCAGATTTAAAGGTAGGCACCACCACTGTACGCGCGTTACGTTTAAACAATCCATTTCATGGATTGTGATTAACATAACATTATCTTGCTTCATGCTAGAATTCGTGGATTGAAGCTACTATGACCATTGCACACATACCACAAAGATTTGCTATATTGCTTGTCCACAATGCTCATACCGTACCCAAGCACTTCTGGATGAAGAATTCTACTGCAACACATGCAAGACCCAGCAGTACGCAGTTGCCAGGTATCATGTTATATTCACTATGAATTGCTACACGTACAAGCCATGCATTGAAAATTTCTCCCTCCACCTTAAACCATTTTCCTCGCGAACAATATAACGTCCACTGTTTACATGCATTAAGGTAAAAAACAGATGCAAGGCTGTAGTCGAACTCTCGGATGGATCTGGAAAAATTAGAGCTTCCATGTTTGATAAGAATGTTGAATCTATGCTTCACCGCACCGCTACAGAATTCCATGCATGCTATGAATGAACATGTACGTTCTCAATACATAACCTACAAAACCCATCAAATTTAACAATGCTCACAATATATTTTGAAATGCTGAAGGAAATCGCCGAAGTTGTGCGCTAGCTCTACTGGAGAGTGTTGGCAAACAACCAAATAAATGCTGAAATCAGAGCTCTGCTTAAAAGGTACAATGACGGAATGGCGCGGTACACAGTTCAAAAATGGACGGTAAAAGACTCGGCACAAAACAACACTGTCAATGTCGGGCAGGAAACCGCATCTTCTACACTTGATAATTCTACCGAGCGAAACTACTACTCAGTCAAGTGATCACCCAAGAAACTTGGAACTTACAGAAATACAATCAAGCAGTGGAGATGTCACATCTTACGGGGATGCTACGTCGGGTCCTTTGAAAAAGTTCAAACTTAAAATGCCATGAATCTGCTAGATGAAGATGCGCTGAATTCCTCGCTTAAAAAATACTAGTACATATCCTCTGGATCTCCCATGTAAAAATGCAACTTCATTTGCCAGAATAAGACGCCGGTACCTTCAGTGGTAATGTTTACAATATACCGGCATGTACGCCCTTTGTTATATTAAATAACATATGCGTGATGTTTTGGGTGGGTGAATATTAGTATGTACGCACCTTGGTTATATCAAATAATTTGCATGATGCTTTGGATGCATGCTAACAATATATGAGTACGTACGTATACACCTTCGTTAATTACTACCAAAATTAACGGGGCAGTACACGGTTAACTCGGGTTACCGTTCTCAAATATATGCGAGAGTTCAACAGAGTCTATATGCATGCAAACAATATATCAGTACGTACGTATGCACCTTCGTTAATTACTACCAAATTAAATTAACGGGGCAGTACACGGTTAACTTGGGTTACCGTTCTCAAATATATGCGAGAGTTCAACAGAGCCTAGATCCCATTTGGAAAGCGATTTGGGAGCTTAAAGGCCCAAGTCGAGGTAATCACTTCGTTTGGATGCTGTGTCATGACGCTTTACCCGTTAATACACGATTATATCGCTGCCAAACTGTGGACTCCGATATATGTGGTTTTTGCGGCGTAGCAGAAGAGGCCTCCCTTCATGCACTCCGTGATTGTTACTGGCCCAAAGCAATTTGGGAGAAATTTCTTGATCCTGCAAGCAATAAATGCATTTTTAAGAGAATTGTTGTTGCCTAAATGCGCATGTTGTTGTTGCTCAAATGGTGGATAGGTGGCCAAAATATTAGATTAATTTGCGCTTTAGAAAGAGCAATAATTCTATGTTATTAGTCTCGTGATTATTTGAACGCTTGTAAATACTTGGCATTTTCGTTGAATGAATAAAGCTGATCGTATCCAAAAAAAAAAAAAAAAAATTTACTGCCAAAATTTAACATTCACAAAGAAAAATAAAACAATTCTCAGAAGAAAAAAATATCAACATCAAATAAGAATGAAAGAACATTTTTAATAACTCTATGAGTGAATAAAAAACAGCAACAAAGGAATGACATACACAGACCCTAAAATTTTAGGGTGATGCAAATGCAAGTTTTAGACCATCAAGTCATCAATTTTAATATCATTGATTGGTAATTTATTTTTCAAAATGAGAGACTATTTTAATTATAAAAATTCTTATTGATTATGATGCATCTAATAGAATATACACTACCATTCTACGGTTTGTATACACAGATAATAGGCGAGGGCAAAAGAACGTGCAGCGCACGTGCGCCTACAACTAGTATAAGATAGAATTTCCACAGTCGGTTGACCGGCACTTTAATATGCTTGAATATTATAGTTACTCTGCTTTTTATGCCTTGGCAAAACTGAGAACTTGACTTTCCTTCCTTTTTTATTTCGCGACATTTCTGATTAACCGTTCTTAGTCTGCAATATTATTTTATTGGTAACTTGTTTGTTTTAGTAGTTTACTATGCTAAAAGATTTTGACTTGCCTTCCGGTTATGCTTATAATAGTATAAGATGATCTGTTTGTTTCCATTATAAAATTTCGTGCTCTATCTTTAACTACAGAAAGTAATGAATTTTGAGCTGGCTCGCTTCCTTACCCAAATCGTTTTATTCAAAATGTATTACTCCGTAATTGGAACTTGACTTGGCAAATGTTTTTTATTTTTTTTTTTTTTTACAGAGACTTGGCAAATGTTAGATATACTACTATTAATTAAAACTTGACTAGGAAAATTCTTGAAAGTTGTGCTGCCCCGGCAGTTTCCAAAATAACGGATACTTGACAAAAATACGTATATTTTAGAGATGAGTTATGTAATGTGTTAAAAAAAAAAACTTACAATTAATGTAATGTTATGTTTATTCTTTCACCCCTTAATAAATAATGATAGACGTAAAAAAAAGAAAACAAATGATATATTGAAAATATAAATGACTCACATATAATAAAACAAACGATTTTGACAACTGTATCACTAATTTGAAAAAGGGGGCAATAAATTATTTTCTTTTTACCGATTGGTGCCAGTCAACTAATTTTTCTTTTTAAAGAAAATGATCTTGGACGCATATTTATCAAAAAATAAAATAAAATAAAATACACCAAATGTATTAAACAATCTATCGAGCCTATTAATAAAAAAGTTTATTGTAGGCCGTTAGAGTATCTCAAATGAGACGTTCAAGATTTTTTCTAAAACTCTCCCCAAAAAAAAGATTTTTTCTAAAACTTCATAAAAAAACATTATACCATTGTGTGATGATGAGTTACCAAAGTTTTGGAGCAAAAGCTTCAAATTTTTGGAGCGGTTCATAAGACAAAAAAGGGTCCTATTGGCATTCCAGTTTTACTATGAGCATTTTTTTTAGTTATTTTTTCCTACTTCATGCACCACACAAATATTCTTGTTTTTACCACTATACTAGAAGCGTCGCCACGGCGACGCTCTTTTCGATATCAACGCCGGCGATGGACGTTACTAAGAAATGACACTTTTATAACGTGAACGCTTGGCATTCACATCGACTTTAGTTTTGACCAACAACGTTAGTGTCACTGACTTTGGTTTCCAATAGCAACGTCAGTGCCACCGACGTTATGTTCATTAAAAATAATCGTGGTGCTGAAGTAATTTTTTGTTTTACCTGGAATAATGGGGTGTCAGTAGTAAAAATGAGAATGTCGATAGAACCCCCGACAAAAAAAGTTGTACATATGTGTTTCATTTTTTGTTTTTTTTCTTCTTCTTATAGATTTATGTATAGTAGGAAAATGTTTATGTACAGTGGATAAATAGTTTATATTGTGATGATGTGGCGGAGTGAAAATGCTTATGATAGTGAGAAAAAGTTTATAAATTAATGACGTGTCACATTCATAAACCTTTTAAAAGGTTCATAATTGAAGACAGGCGGACCCACATGGCCAGGGGTGGGTCTATTGACCCCACTCAAATTTCCGTGCGAAATTACTAATATACCTCTTTAATAATGTTAGAAACTGTGAATGTATTATTTCAGACAATTTTTAGTGCGATTGCCAATTTAGTTCAACGAGTTAGAAGTTTTATCACTGGTTCGAAACCCGGCAGCTGATTTTTTTAAAACTTTTTTTTAAGTTGGCCACCACCGGAAAAAGAATCCTAATTTTTTTAACTTTTTTTTATTTGGCCCCACTGAAAAAATTCTTTGGTCCGCCACTGATCGGAGATGCTCTTACAAAACATTTTGTACATGCTAGAATACTAGAAACAAAAAATCTATTGTCCTACACTTCATCTACGTTCCCAAAAATTAATTTTTTTCCTTCAGATCCGAGCATTTTGAAGATTTTAGCATCCAATTGGCCCAGTGTTGCCAACGGGAAATTCTTAGTTGGAGACTCCAACATGAAGAGTATCCTATGTAACTTATTCTGGACCACACAGTTTTATCGCAGAATGAAACTGTGTGGTCCAAAGTGTGCCACATAAGCAACTCTCTATACGGGAGTCTCCATGGTAGAACTTCCCATTGCCAACTTGCCATCATCTAATTAAATTTTGCGACAGATTGAAGTCTATCCAAGCATCCATTCTATTCATTAATAAAAAACCGTGTGTGTCAGCGTTGAGGCACGACGGAGATCGGACTGCACATCGCCACGTGTCACAGTCACATTGACCAAGCAATAATTGAAGTCAGAGAAATAATAGCATTAAAGGCCAGGTGCGTTCTGCCGAACTTGAATGCAGACCTAAGCCCTCAGGTGGGAGGTCTGATCCGCCCTTCCGAATAGACCACCGCAGGTCGGCTCGGTCATAATGGAGGTCGGGTAAACGCAGAGTAGGCCGAGACGGTCTAGGCGGCTCGACGCAGGTCGGTTAGAGCCTTCCATGTCTGTTATTTACACACGTGTTTATAATAAAAGATAATTATGGAAAGAATCATCAGGCATAAAGACCTAAAAATATTGGATTAACACGGATAAATGCATAATGGCTACGATATAGAGTCCTTGAAGGACACGGCACGGGCATGCCAGGGACGAGACGTCCCCTATATAAACAATTCCAAGAACTACGAATAGACTTGATTCCTGTACATAGGAAAATTAGGATTCAATATCTCAGGCTCAGTCTAAAAATACTCAAACCACCCCCTGTTTTACATCTAATTTGAGGTTTTTGGATCTTGTTTATTGTCACTAGGAAAATACGGCCCGGAATTACATTCCAGTAATCTCCAGCATCGTCAATTGGCGCTAGAATGAGGGTCTCCTACTGACAATTTACGCAAAGATTAAAGGTTACTATGGTAAAAACACCCAAACAAGCAGCTGAAAACGCCTAAGGTGGCCAAAACGTTGACGGTGGGGAAGCAACAGACACCAACACCGACAGCCAACCTCAACAACATGAAGGAATTGCATTAAATCCAGACCAACAAGCGTTGGTAGACCAGTTAATGGCTATGGATGCAACTACCCGACAAGCCATCCTTCAGGCAGCCACACAGGGTGAGGATCTGGAGAAGGATACGCAAGAAAATATGCCTCATCCTCCACCAAACCCTAAGCAAGGCAAGCATGATGACCAGTCATCCACTTCACATCTAGGGAGAAAACCACTCGATCCCCGAACACTGAAAGCGGCTGGAGCGGAGCTTGACACCATACTGGGAAGGAGATTTAATGAACTCTCATTCGTGTCACCGTTCATGGAACATGTTGAAAATCTCCCCCGACCTGTAAGATTTAAGGTCCCCAAACTAGAACCGTACGATGGGTCCAAAGATCCACGGGATCACCTTTTTCAGTATCTAACGCATATGAACCTGGACCGCGCTCCGGATGAGATGAAGTACCAGGCTTTCTCTGCGCTACTCACGGGCAGGGCCCGAGTGTGGTTCAGAAAAATCCCAGCAAGGTCGATCTCCGATTTCCAGACACTGGTAAGATGTTCGTTAATGCCTTTATCATGGCTAAGCCGTTCCAGAGGAACGCTACGCACTTACTCACCATCAAGAAAAAGAAGGATGAAACTGTGGTGGAGTACTTGAAATGACTTAATGACAAGTCCCGGCAGGTCCGAGACGCATATGGGCATCTCTTGGTAACTTCCTTCATAGCAGGACTACGAAAGGGAAGTTTGTATGGTAAGTTGAATAGAAAACTCCTTCATTCTATGGAAGAATGCATAGGTGTAGCCTATAAGCATTGCCAGGGAGAAGAAGCTAACCGATTAAAAGGGGAATCAAAAAAATGAGAGTCTAAGAAGGAAAAGATAGAGGAACAGACTGACAAGAAAAGAAAGCCGGTCTGGGACCGCATGACTGCCCCAGTCACAGATCAGATGGGCATGAAATGAGCATTACAGGAGATGGACTTTATCCCTCTAAACAGATCACACGAGCAGGTTCTCGCAATAATGGAGAGAAGGGGATGACCCGAACTCCACCTCCGATGAGAGGGCCTCCGAAAAGGAGGGATTAGAGTAAATTTTGTACCTACCATAAGGATGTTGGTCATGACTCAGAGAGCTGCCGGGAACTGAAAAGACACATTGATGCAGCCATTATGGAAGGAAAACTAGACGTGGTCGTCGACCGATCTCATAACCCCCAGTCACGAGGTCGTAGAGACTTCAAACATCAGAACTACATCTAAGACAGGGGCAGGCAAGATGAGCCCCACCGAAGAAGGGACCAGTCTCCTGACCCTGATCAACACCTGGATAACCGTCCCATCAACACTATCAATACCAAAATGGCCGGACCCAGCAATGTATTTGGTGAAGTGAACAAGCAGAACATCTGATATGTAGACTCTTCTGCATCTGGAAGAAGTCAGAGGCCAATTGGTGAGGTAACACACGGTCCCAGAGACCCACTCCCTCTGGTTACAAATAATGAATGTCTGGTCATAGAGGCTATAGTGAACAAACACCTGATGAAAACGATTTGCGTGGACATGGGAAGTGCCGTCAACATCCTATACTACTAAGTTTTTCAATTCATGAAGCTGAAAGATTTTGAGCTAACACCTGTCTCAGCTCCGATGTTTGGGTTCGCAGGACCCCTGGTTCATCCTATGGGGATGATAAGGCTTGCAACAACGTTTGGCTGGGAACCAAGAAGCAGAACCCTTATGGTAAACTACGTCGTGGTCAAGGCCCCATCTGCATACAAAGTTATCATGGGAAGGCCAACATTGATTGATCTCTGAGCTATGATTTCCCCAGCTCATATCAGCCTAAAGTTCCCCACCGCAGAAGGGTCGGTCGAAATTGAAGGGGATAAAATGGCACCCAGGAGCTGCTACGCTGCCACCATCAAAATAAAGGGCGTGGTTCTGACCTGAGATGCTTGTGAGAAAATGAGGAACTTGATGAAGAGCTAGGTCATGCAATCTAGGACAGGTTCCAGACACTTATCACCTGTTTTAATTTTTATACTATATTACTGCATTTTTATCACAGTTCTTTATTCAACAATGTTTTAATAAAGTTGTGCTCATTAAGTGCACTATTTACACTATTCCAATTATATTTTGGTATTCCATTTCACGCAATGTGAATGGCTTTGATTAAGTTTGCAGGACAAACATACATAAAATCTGCAAAAGACAAATTCGTTAAGTCTACATGACAGACAAACTGAGCTCTGTAGGATGGACGCGGCCAAATTCTAAGTCTGCAGGACAGACCTCGAACTGAGTTCCATAGGACGGACTCAACCAAATTCGTTAAGTCTGCAGGACAAACAAACTGAGCTCCACAGGACGGACTCGGCCAAATTCATAGTCTACAGGACAGACATTGAACTGAGTTCCGTAGGTCAGACTCAGGAAGTTTGAAAAATACTAACTCTTTAAGTCCGCAGGACAGACAAGCTGAGCTTCGCAGGACGGACTCAGCCAAACTCTAAGTTTGTTGAACAAACCCGAACATAGCCTCTCAAGACGGGCTCAGAAAAGTTTGCAAAGGTCAAACTTGATCAGTCTGCAGGACAGACTCGTACTAAGCCTCAAAGTCCGGGTTAACAAAATTTGCAAATGTCAAATCTGTTAAGTCTACAGGACAGACCTTGAACCGAGATGAGCTCTGCAAAATTGACTCAAAAGCCAAAAAATATACATATGTATGCCATCCAAAAACTATAAAGTTAGTGCATAGCATACTGGGGGGCAGGATACCCCACCACACCACAAATCAACAAGTTCCTCAAGGTAAGTGATACTGCAAAAACTCAGCAAAATGTTAAACATGCATATAAAAAGTTATTGTACAGGGTACATCCTGAAGTTACATTTTGATGTTTTCAAAACAAAAGTTTCAAAATAAAAAATACAAGAGCTAAGAAGCATCGGAGGGTAAATTCTATACAGACCCCGTAATTGTGGACAGACTCCGCGGAGTAGCACCAGTTGGAGGCAGCTCAGTTGGAAGGACGGAAGTAGAAGGCTCAGTCGCATGAGTAGGTCGAGCAACAACACGACGAGAATACTTAGAAACGGGGTTTATACCTTCCTGGAGCTCCTTCAGGCGAGCTAAATAAACCGTGTCCTTTCCAAGATTGTATAACTTCTAGTTGGCCAGCTTGGAAACAGAAAGCTCAGCAAACTGAGCCTTGGAATCCTAACCCAGAGTATAATTGCTATTCACCACAAGGGCGAGCAGAAATGAAAGATCCAGAGTAAACTCCACAGAAGCCTTATAGTCCCGAATAGCCTGAGCTGAAGCTTCCTTAAGCTGGAGCGGATAAGCCTGAAAAATTGCTTCCAGTTCGGTCTTCTCAGACTGGAGCTTGGTAATGGCTTCTCTCAACTCAGTCTCTTTCTCCAAGTTTTTATCCGTAGCAGCTTGGAGACTGGCAGCATATTCAGACCTCAAGTCCTTCAGCTCATCCTCCTGAGCTTGCAACTGTGTCTTGAGTTCCTTGACCTCCTCATTTTTAGACTTCAGACTCTTGCCGTGATCCGAAGCCTTCTTCTCAAGCTCGGAGATCTTCGCCTCACAATTTGTCGCATAAGCGGCAGATACGATAAGCCTTGAGAAAACCCCTTTCCCAACAAGAGCCCCCTGCACAGACAAGTTGTCAAACATAAGACCTTCACCAAAATTAAAATACAAAAAAGAAAAAACAACAGGAAGTGAGACTCACGTTTTTCATGGCCTTCAAGCCAGCTTCAGCCAACTCCAGGTCGGACATCCCAGAGATTGCCTCATGCTCTGTAGCAGCGTCCTCCTCATTTTCCACACCCTGGGTAGTGATCGAACTTTTCTAGGTGTCAAATATTACCGGCAAGTATATCGGGTCAATTGTAGTCTGGTAAGTGGTCAAGATCGTATCCCATATGTAGGCCAATTAAGTACCAAAATCACTTGCTCGTTTGGTTCAAGCAACAAAGACTAAAAAAGAAAATTTTATACAAAAAGTGAGTAATGTTGTCACTCCACCACTCACCACCTAATTGCCATCAAAAGAGAAAATAAAAGAAGTAAAATCTAAGGCTAGTCAAGACAATGGTCATAGTGATAGAGTAGTTCTTGTGGACTTGTGTTAATTAATGGTGCAAACCTCTAATCTTGTAGTCAAGCCCTTAAAAAGCGGTACCTTCTACAACTATGCTTACCCACAACCCTACTTAGCAGACCGCACCGTGTCACTGGTTCGATTTTAACTATCAAACAAGCGGATAAACATGATAAAGCAATATGGATGCGTAGACAAGTTACAAACCTCACTTAAGAGACCGACACCGTGTCAAGGTTCGATTTTACCTATTGGTTCCCTTTCCTCTTTTCCCACACCCCTTCGCAACATACATTTATAAAAGTGGTGTGTGTGTGTGTGCGTGTGTGTGTGTGTGTGTGTGTGTGTGTGTGTGTGCAAAGTGTGTGCGCGTGTGTGTGTGTGTGTGTGTGTGTGTGTGTGTGTGTGTGTGTGTGTGTGTGTGTGTGTGTGTGTGTGTGTGTGTGTGTGTGTGTGTTAATGTTAGGCAATTAGTCTAACACAACTGCAATGAGCATAATCAAGGAAAATTAAATTCACAAGTGTAAGTAAATAAATTACCCATTCTCACTAAGCACAAGATTCCACAATATCACAAATCACATTTCTTGGGTTAGATTTCTACATCTTAATCTTCATACTCTCCAAATGTATCTTACACCACCCAAGAAGATGAATAATTCAAGTAGAGATCTAACTAAAACAAATACAAAGAGAGAGGAAATTAAAGAGCAATTAGCTAAACAAGAAATTACCCATATGTAAATCCACTTCTTTAGTTTCAACTTCTCCAAGCATAAGTTGTCAATTTACACCCCAAGTATAGCTTGTCACTAACTACACTTATGAAAGAAGGAAGAAATCTTGGAATAAATCTTCACAAGGCTCGATTTAATCTAACTAATATGCACTTTTTATTACATAATTTTGTGTTTGAGTGACCTCCCCAAGGTCCTACAATGGAGGAATGGTGGCTCTAATGGTATGTTTGTTAGGTGGGAATGGAATAGATTTTTCATTCCATTCCAATATTTGTGTATGATTATGAGGTAATGGAATGAAATTAAATTTTATTCCAATGGAATGAAAAATGACCATTTTCATTCTTTCCAAAAATGGATGGAATGCGATAGAATAAAATGAAAATCGACAAAACACGCGGGTGAGCTAGGGTGTGCTGGGTATGGTAGGATAGGTAGGGTGGTGGGTAGGGTAAGGTAGTGTAGGGTAAGGTGGTGAGTATTGTAGGGCAGAGTAGTGTATGGTGGTTGGTAGGGTAAGGTAGAGTGGGGTGGTGGGTAGGGTAGGGTAAGGGTGGGTGATGGTGGAGTATAGACTGTATATTAGGTTGGTGGGGTTGAGGTGTGGGGTAGGGATACCCCACCCACCCTACCTAACCTCAACCCACGCCACCTAACCCATCTCTTCCACCATATCCTACCTTATGAACCATACTATATCCTATCCACTATCCTGCCCAACTCATTACCAACATGCCAAACGCAGTAACGGAATAAATTTATTCCATTCCATTTTATTCCTACTTAACAAACATGCCATAAGGGTTGTAGGGAAGGGGAGAATGAGAAATCTGCAGCCAAATCCCGTTTTTAAGGTGAAAGACGCATAATGAGCCGAGCTGGCTGAAGTTCGGCTCGACGGATGGTTTGGTACTAGACTGTCTTCAATAAATTATTCATAACTTTGCGTGAAAACCTCTGATCCGAGTGATTCAAGATGCATTGGAAATCTTGTTTGAATATCTACAATTCTAGTGAAGATGTCCAAACTGAATTCTGCCTTTAAGCTGGGTCAAAAGTCGATTTAATTCAGCTGAGAGTTAAAATGCTCGAGACAATTGACTCGTAAGAACTCCACAGCTTCGGGGTACACGCTTCGCACCGTACAAACGCGTCTTGGTCACATCAAAATCATCTCTCCCGAGGATTGGTCAACCTAAGATCTTGCAATGACACGCCAAAAATACCAAGCGTAAACCCGCCTACAAAAGATTGGTCATAATGAAACTACTTTATTTATTACTACTTACTACTTATTGTATCCTTATGAAAATATGCAAATCGATGTCCGAAAGATGCAAAATTACTATTAAAAGCATGAGAAAAGGGGCTAAAATTATAGTGGAATATATCATAAAATTGACTTACATCCGGTAGCGGGGTTAGATGAGGAGCCCTGGGTGGCGTCAAACCTGCTTTTCTTTCTTGGCCATCCTTTTTGGTCGACCTCAGCCAGTTCAACTCTGACTTTGTTAATAAGGGGCAGCTCTCCCTCATTCCCCTCCCGAACAGAATTTCCCTCGGGGGTAGAGATGTCAATGGTGGTAGAAGCCAAGTTGTCACTAGAAGTAGGGGACTGCAGTATTGCATCGTCAGGCTGATCAGATAATATCTGGGCCGTGGCAGCAGTTAAAAGAGACCCCGCAGTTCGGACATCAGGATGTTCTTCAATATGAGTACTCTCCGTAGATGTACTCTGGTCAGGCTGCTGCTCTTTTTCCTCCTCCCCGGCAGCATCTAGAAGATCAGCAAAAGCACTCACTGCAAACGGTAAAACAAAGAATAAATGATAGCCAAAGATAAAAAAGTTTCCAAACAAGAAGAAAAACGGAGTAAAATTAAAGGCCCCTATAGGCATCTCGATCTTCGGCACTAAGGGCCACGTAAGGATCGGGTCCGCCCTCGGCCAACCGAGCAGCATCTATCAATTGGGAAGAGAGTTCCTTAATGTTCAGGAAGATCTTTGCATCCCGGATAGCCTTAAACTCGGTCACATCAATGATCTCCGGACAGAAGTCCTTAGGTACGGGGTCCGACTTCCATCGCTCCAGTGTAGCCCTTTCTCCGTCCCGAACGAAGAAGAATTGTACATGCCAGCCCTTGTTAGAAGACAACTCGTCAGCGAGTTTACCCGGAACACCAGATCAATGGGGAAAGTGTTACCACCCTTGAGATCCTTGATTTTTCTTTATCTGGTAAACCCACCTAAAAAGTTCACTGAAAAGGGGACTCTGACCATCCGACAGAAGATGGAAAATCCTTTAATACTCCAAACACCGTTGGGAGCGACTTGGGTTGCACCTATACCACTGTATCGCAACACCGCCAAGAAGGGCGGACACCGTAACCTCAATCCACCTTTGAGTTGAGCTTCATAAACAGCACAGTACCCGTCCGGTTGTCGGAAAGCATACGGCTGGGGATAAGCAGGGAGCATATGGGCAAACACCTCTGTGTCTATCTTGTACTCACGGTAGATATCATCTACGCTACTATGAGCAAGAATAGAGTCCCTTCCGTGGCTACCCATGATGGTCTGAGTAGCTTTGTGAATTTTAAATCTATGGGCAGAGTCAAACGTCCCAGATGATGGACGGGAAGAAGAAGGAAGAGAAATGGGTTAGGTCTCAAAAAGCCTAGGTCCGGGTCTCTCTACCTCGGAGTCAAACTCGGGTGCAAACAGTTCTTCTATCGAAGCAATAGATGGGAAGGATGCCCTCGTCAACGAACATGAAATAAAAATAAAATGGGAGAATAGCTGCTTACTTGCAATAGAAATGGAGAGGAGCCGGCAATAGAGTCAAGTCTCCTATCTTAAAAGCAATGGTAATGGGGGACGGTTGATGTGACGGATGTTATAAACCCCAAACACGTTCTTGAAAACCGTTCCACTTCAAACGGCATGATCAATAACAACTCGAAACCCAGAATAGTTATGAAGCGTCATAACGGAACTCTGGCTCCTAGAGAGAGTAGGTTATCGGAAAACCTACAAGTTTAGACTGTCGAGCTGAGCTACACCCTAGACAGATCTTACCTGACCTCAAGAGCTCAGATAGATCTGGGGGGCTTATGACGGAGGTCGGACTGCACATCGGCACGTGTCACCCTCACATTGACCAAGCAATAAATGAAGACAGAGAAATAATAGCATTAAAGGCCAGATGCCTTCTGCCGAACTTGAATGCAGACCTAAGCTCCTAGGTGGGAGGTCTGACCCACTCTTTCGAACAGACTACCACATGTCGGCTAGGTCATAATGGAGGTCAGGTAAACGCTGATTACGCCGAGATGGTCTAGGGGGCTCAACGCAGGTCGGCCAGAGCCTTCCATATCTGTTATTTACACACGTGTTAATAATAAAAGATAATTATGGAAAGAATCTTCAGTCATAAAGACTCTGATCCTATCATATAAATCACTGTGATTATCTCCTAAAAATAAGGGATTAACACGGATGAATCCTTAATTGCTACGAAATAAAGTCTTTGAAGGACACGGCACAGGCATGCCAGGGACGAGACGTCCCCTATATAAACAATCCCAACAACTACGAACAGACTTGATTCCTGATTCATACGCAGGATACGTAGGCAACTTGGAATTCAATATCTCAGGCTCGGTCTAAAAGTACTCAAACCACCCCCGTTTTACATCTTATTTGAGGTTTTTGGATCTTATTTATCGTCACGAGGAAAATACGGCTCGGAATTACATTTCGACGATCTCCAGCATCGTCAAGACCCAAGTTTTTTCCAAATATCCTTGACCCAAGCGCAATCACGAAGAGCATGAAGATCGTATTCCTGCATTGCTGATTTTACAGCTTGGATCAATCTCCAGAATACAATGAGCAAGAAGTAAGTGTTTTAAGAATACCATTCATAAGCCGATTGAATCGACAACACCCCATTCATAGAATGCTTTCATATCCTAGTCAATTAAGTTCTGCTATGATAATTTAACCAATTAAATGTCATGCTTCTGTTGTGGATTGAGATAGTATTTTTGCATTTATTTTGCACATGACATTTTTGGTAGATACATTGAAATTTAATTTCAATCCAGTCTGCACATTCTGCCGGTATGCGAAAATGATAGTGAATCGTGTGGTCCTCATTTTACTGTAATAGCAACCATATTGTGCTAATGCTGTTATATGGAAAACACAGTATGCAAGTCATATTGAGACTTAAATCTTTTCTTCGGTCATTTCTTATTTGTTAATTCTCTGCATTAAATTGAAATTTGTTGTAGTGCCCGTCTCGGACATGGAATCCTTATTCGAAAAATAAAACGTTCAACATGTGATATTTAAATAAAACCCTAAACTTCACGTAAGTCTTACGTCATATCAGAGTAATTAACGATAAATGCGGAAGTAAAACGAACAAAAGACTCGAGAGATAGATCCTCAGAGTCTACAACATAACCACTCAACCATAAAGTAATTATTGTCAAACTAAATCATAAAATACTTGAAATAAATGTTATAATCCCAAATGAACATCAATGTCTGAAAAGAAAGGAACAACTGCATCTAATGGAAACAATGCCTTGTTCAAAACTACTACATCCGCTGCACAAAAAGTGTCCAATTTTTGTGGTGCACACAGATTAAGAAACTCAATTAACGTGTTGTGTTTTGGTATCATATTGACATATTTACCCTTCACATCATAATAAATGTTTGTTTTGGAATGTGAAATGAGTGCAATAATACATGTTGGACTAAGGGTAACTTTGGAAAAAAAAACATTAAATGATGCATTGGTATTATAAAATGACACTTTTTATGGGACAAAATTTTCATAAAATGTGGATACTTGTTATGGGACGGAGGTTGTACTACAACAAGAAACTAAACATAAACTCCATAGCTCCATCATATGCTTGATCTCTGAGCTCATCCTCATCATCAACCTGCACATCTTCTTATTCTAAAATATGAGTAAGATCATGCATTAGCTTAGTAAGGAGAAAAAAGATTTAAAAAAAAGAAGAGATTAATGGTTGTCAATGCAGGAAGACACGATATGAATCTACTTAGTCCACTTTCACAAGCAGTTCAAAACAATACTTGTCACATAAGGAAAACCTGAAGTACATAATCAATGCATAGGAAACATGCCTATTTACTATATCAATTTATGTTGCACATACATGCACGGTTACATTAACTACCTACTTACTTAACATATTCATGTCCTTGTCTTTCCTATCCGTGATTCTTATTTACTAGCTTTAAGGCGCAAGATACAGCTCGGTTAACACAACTAAATATACCTCCAACATGGACTTGCTGATACCCAAGGTACACTTATAAGCGCACCGCCTTAAGAACAACTTGGCTAATATAGTGTGTCAGGTACCATCTATGATTCGTTCTTGATAATGGTTACCCTGATATGTAGATTCGGTCAACACATAAAATAAGTGGGAGCACGCAAAGTTCCTATAAATTCATATCTAACCTACAAGAAACTTGCAAAGGCCATAACTACATCATACTACCATCTTATCTTCACTAAACGTGTGAAAACAGAACCCCAAAAATCATCTAAAAACCCAGATAACATTCTAAAAGCACTGTTGACATCACAAAACAGCCAGAAAGCCAATTTGAGGGTTGTCTAGGTCTCTTAACTAAGAGAGGCTCTCGGTTTAGCGAGCCAGTGAATCCTAAATTCATTTTCAGATCTGAAACTAGTCCGGCAACCTGTCCTAAAACACATAACATGTCCAGTTTTGTGCAAATTTACATAAAGCAATATTGAAAAGTATTAAAAACGTGATCTTTCAAATGAACATGGATACTTTCAATTAGAGTAACTTCTTACCACGCAACAAAACAAGCCAAACAATGATCAAACTATAGTCAACCTTCAAACTCATGTGGATGTATTAATAACAAATAAACCCTAACATCAAAACTACGAATCCTAATGTAAACAAGATTAGAAATACAAATCAATTGAGGGTTTCATAATTTTTACCTTCTTGAGATGAAACGAGATTCAAAAATGCTTATGGACCTGAAAACTTTTAGAAACTAATGTTCTGATCTGCAAAAACCATCCCAGAACGATCAAAACACGACCTGGACACAAATATTGGGCCGGTTAGCCAAGAGATGTGCTTAGTTCAGCGAGCCACATGATCTTGGACCTCATAAAGTTTGCATTGGGTTGTCCCGACCTTGTTCTAGACAACACTGGGTCATTTTACCGTGAGTGGTGTATGGTTCAGAAAGCCAGAAACTCTAAAAACTATGAAAACCTGAATATTATGGTGTTTAGGGATATCTAGGGTTCTTTTTATAGTCTTCCTTCACCATAAGCAAATTTTCAAAGTCTTAAAGGAAAAGAAAACCTAAAAACAACAAGAATAAGGAAAACAATTTTGAAAAGACCAAAACGCTCTTACTATAAGGTGTGGGATTTTGTATTTGCGTATACCAATGATTTGAAACATTGGTTTGTATGTGAAATAACGGGTATTAAAACTTTGTCGATATTCTATAGTAGAATATAAATTAAAAAACCAATGTGAATTCTATTGTTTCTTCTATAACATCCGCGAATGTGATTGTGCCTACTGTGGCTAGTTGTTTCATCTCAGATTGATCCTTCTCATCATATGGATGAAGAGAGACCTAAGAAGTTTGGCGGTTTGAAATTTGAGAAGGTGGAAACAAAATATGGTTTAAATGACCACATTGGGACTGGTCAGGATGTTGACGAAAGAGACGCCGGTTGCGCCAGAAGGATATGTGAACAGTTTCATCATATTGCTTTTCGTTTAAGCCATGTTGGCTAATACACCATTTCATTCAGTGGAGAAATAATCTATTGGATTTAAATCACACGGATTGTGTGATTTAAAGGTTGTGCAAACCTGAAACAATAAAAAATACGATGTTGCTTCTGTTGATGATTTCACAAGTGATTCTTATGTCCATATGCTTAACAACAAAGATGAGCACTAGATGTTTTAAGAATTATAAGAATGAGGTTGAAAATCAACTTAGAGAATGAATCAAGATGGTTTGGAGTGATCGATGTGGAGAACGTGATGCATTGTTTAATGGGTTTGTTCTGGTACCAACAACATTCATCTGACAACTACATCATACTCACCTCAATCAAATGATATTGCTAAATGAAAAATCCAAACTCTAATTAATAGAGATGATGAATGCTATGTTAATAAGTTCGGGTTTAACCTATAACTTATGCGGGGGAAGCTTTCTCTCAGTGAATGTCATTCTTAATAGAATTCCGTCAAAGAAGACGGATAAAACCCCATATGATATGTGGAAAGGCTACACACCTAGATATAAATACTTGAAAGTGTGGGGTGTTGGTGAAGGTAGAATTACCTAATCCCACACAGTTAAAGACCGAGCCTTAACGATTGATTTCATATTCATGGGATATGTGAGTAACAATAGTGCATATAGTTTATTGGGTGCACAAATATGACGACCCCGATGTACATGAAAATGTCATCATTGAGGCAAGGAATGTTGCATTCTTTGAAGATGTTTCCAAGCAAAGACAAAGACAAAGAAGAGACAAGTGAAAGTAAGCGGACATATGGGATTGTTGAAAATGAAACTCAAGATATTGAGGGGTTGCGTCGTAGCAAAAAGGCTAGGATTTCAACGTTGTTTGGTCCAGATTCCTAACTAATATGGTAGAAAATGAATCGAAGATATATGATGAGGCAATGTCAACTCCAGAAGCTCCCTTCTGAAAAGAAGCAATCAATAGAGAAATAGAATTTATCATGAAGAACCATACATGAGAGTTTGTTGACCTTCCACCTAGAAATAAACCACTTGGATGTAAGTGGATCTCCAGAAGAAAACTAAAGGTAGATGGATCTATTGACAAGTACAACGCCAGGTTGGTAGCCAAGGGTTATCGACAAAAGAAAGGCATTGACTTCTTTGATACATACTCACCGGGTACAAGAATTCCTTTGATAAGAGTTCTCGTTGCGATTGTTGTAGTTTATAATCTGGAAATCCATCAAATGGATGCTAAGAAAGCTTTCTTGAATGATGACTCAGAAGAAGAGATATACAAGGAACAACCCGAGGGGTTTGTTGTTCTAGAATAAGAAAAAAAATTTGTAGACTAGTTAAGTTTTTGTACGGGCTGAAACAAGTGCCAAAGAAATGGCACATAAAGTTTGACAAAGTAATATTGCCAAACGGATTTAAGATTAATAAGTGTGATAATTGTTGAAATAGTGTCCTAAACCCAATCGGGTTGGACCGGATCCGACCGGGTCTGATCATTTCTACTATCTCTTTATGATTATACATATATAATAAATGGCTTTTATGTTGTCATATATTTGTTCTTTTAAAGAACCAATTGTGAATTGTTATATGATAACGTCCTTAGTATTAAACTGTGATGGAGAAACCATGACAGGCGATTATGGTTGATGAGATCTCTAATCACTTTAATAAGTTTGATACTTAAATGTCTCTAGGCTTATGTACTATTAAACAGGGCATTGATAGTACAAATATGCTAGCACGTATTAGATGACTTGCTTTTTAGGCGTGGATAGATCTCGCTCTATCGAAGTGTAGAGACACTTGACCCGTATGTGTGGACGTGTATTAGAGAATTCAATGCGTTAGATCGACCCGCTTACACTGTTAAGTGTCACACTATGTGACGGTTGTGTAATTATCCTTAGGACCGGAGTCTACATGGCATCACAGTGCGGATTGTCATGCTTTGACACTATTGAGGTTTCCCTTAGCCACGGAGCGATCATGCGGTAGTGATTGGGTGTGATACTGAAGCATGCAGAGTATACATGTTTGGTCGTCCAGAAATCGCGTACCCTATTAGTAGAAGTATTCGAAAGGGCCTTCTTATAAGGAATGTCTTACTCTCGTGAATCTTTGCAAAGTGGATGTAAGTGAGTTACTCCGAGAGAGCATGATATCCAGATTATAAGATGCGGTCGATGATGTTTGACACTCGACGAACGACCGTATGGATATTATTACAGCGATAGGATTATATTTACATGGTAACCGTTTCACATGAAAGGTAGTACTCATTGCATTTGACTCTTCCGATGAATGAGGGTCACGGTGTGTTGCTAGACGCTATCCCGTGATCATTAGGCATGAAGGGCATTTTCGTAATTTGCACTCTGTGTCTGTGGCAAACATATTCGGAAGCCTATCGGGTCACACACAATTGAACATCTAGCCGGATTAAAATGCGGTTATAGCGGTAACCAAATAAGGAAAGAATTTATCTCATACTATAAAGGTTATAGTAGTAAATTAATATGGTGGTATTTATTTATTTTGAATAAATATAATACAAGATATTAATTGTGTTGATTAATTAAATATACACATAATGTATGTGTAGGTCGAAAATATATATATATATATATATATATATATATATATATATATATATACATGTATTTTGCAAATTAATTAATCATAGTATTATATTAATTAAAGAATATTCCGGATGCCAATTTATTGGTTGAGGGTGGCGCCATTTGGTGTGTATATGATACACTTGGATTGTGCAATTTAATTAATAAGATTACCATAGTATTAATATTGGATATTAATTGATTTTAGGGAAAATAAATTTATGGTAATAAGATAAAGATATATTTAATATAAGATATTGTCAATATATATCTTGGAAATATATTTAATATAAGCTATTGAATATTAAATGAGATAAATAAATCAAAGGTATTTTCCTTATTTTATTAGAAAAATGTTTTCTTTCTCCTCAATCTACTAGAAAGCTAATCTCAACCAGATTGGGAATCATAATTGGCGCCCCAATCCCTTATATAAGCAAAGGGTTGGCTAACTCTTTTGTACATCACAATTTCAAGAGCTAATAGTCTTGTGAAAAATAGAGAGTTTTTTAGAGAGAGTTTTGAAAGAGAGAAAAGGTCGATCTAGCAACCGAGTTTTTCTGATAGCAATCCATGATGAGATACTAGCGGGCTGTTCGTGTGGATCACCGGTAGAGGCCGAACGCTTGGGCGGCTCCGTGCATCGCTACTCTCCTTAGACGGTCAAAGCGTCGATCTTTTAGTCAAGCAAGGTATTCCCCGTCTACTTCTTTTATGCTTGTTGTTTAAACGAAGCCGATCCTAGTTAAAAGGAAATAAATTTTTGAATTCCGCTGCGTTCACGTGTAGATTTCCTAACAGTGGTATCAAAGCGAGCTTCGAACTTAAGCAATAAGCATGTTAATTTGCGTAGTTAATTTTATCGTTTAAATCACGTAATTAAAAGATGAAAGATTTTTTATTCGCAAAACGATACACGGAAAGAAAAAAAAAGGTCGGCTTTTGGGGTGCTCGGCCGATCGGCGGCGGCACCCCCACCGGAAATTGCACCGGCGGCTTTCCCCCGGGGCAGTCGGCGTCGGCTGGTGCTTCTTTTTGGTGGATCTCCAAAATGTTGTTTTGTGTATTTTGTGATTCAATATGGTTCATAGTTGTGATTGATATCTTTTATTTAGTTAATGTCATGTGGCTAACTAATGTTTCAAATAGTTTGGACCATTAGGATGCCAAATGACATTATTTGGTAAATATGATTTGCTTTTAAATAATCTAGGTCATTCTAAATTTTTGTTTCGAAAAGGCCTAGGCCCTTTTCAAAATTTTGATTTTGGAAAGGGCCAAGGGATATGCATTTTGGTTTAGGAAACCAAAGACATCCCTTTTGATTTGAAATCAAAAAGAAAGAAACAAAAGTGACTTAATTTTAATTTTGATTTATTTTAGGAATAGTTCTGATTGATTAAAATTAAAACTGAAATCGATTAAAATTAACCGTTAATTTTATTTCGATTAAAATCAATTAATTAATTAAATGTTAATTAGTTAATTGATTAGATAAAAATATTTAATAGATTAAACGTTAATCGATTAATTAAGACGCAAGTTGTTAGTTTTTAATTTTATCTTTTTCATAAGATGTTATTGTATGGATTAGATATAGTAGATATAATATGGTTATATGGACCCCGATTGATCATGGACTCGACCGATAGGATAGATGTGAATGATTTAATTTTTCTGTTGGTTTAAAAATTGTTCTAGGCCGTTATGAAGAACGTGACCTAGTTTATTTTCTGCATTTATCCCATTCCCGTTAGCTCTCTCCCCGTGTTCGGCGGGTGTATTTATTTTATTAGATAAAATTTATGTAACAAGAATGGAGCGGAAGATAGAGACCAAAGAAAGACGAAAATAAAGATCTCATTGGAGAATGGAGCATTAAAGATCATATTGGCGGTTGCAGCTACCTTTAGATTGTGACCCGCGGTTTCGTCAGTTTGTATTCGAAACCGCATATAGGAAGAGTCTATGATCATACCGGTTACTTTACGCATTTATTTATTTTGTGCTTGTATTTATTTTATACGATGCGATAGATGCATATCTATGCACGATCTTGAAGAATGTGTAGGATGTATCTCTATAGAGATAGATATATTTTTGATGAGTCCATAATTAAATTAATTAAGAGAATTAATTCGAAATTAATCAAGTGAATTAATTTAAAATTACTCCCACAACAAAAATCGAGTCATAATATGTCTCACAATATTATAGTGACGGTGAAAAGCCCTTGTTCGGATCCAACAGATCGGCCCACGTTGGGAGTTGACCTACCTCGGGTATATCGTCATTATCGAGATATGATCGTTATGAGATATCATGAATATTTGGGTTACGACTCGACTAAGAATCTTACGGTGATTGGCCCACGTCAGGACCGTCTGATTTTAGAGACATAAGGTTCACTATCACATAGACGATGTGAATTGTCAAAGAGTTGACTAGTCAAACCACTGGAGGTCGCGTTGGACGCGATTGGTAAGAAGTAACTACCCGTCAAAATTGACCCGGTCGATCGGCCCACGTCAGAGATCGAGTCAACTAGATAGGATTCTAGCCACTGAAGAATTTTGGATAATTCTTGAAAGTCAATTGGGAGTAGTTGACTAGTGGGAGCAAAATCATAATCCCAAAGACCATCTTTGATTTTTCATGTATAAACAACAACACTCTTTTATCTTCATTTTTATGTTGTAGTCTTTTAGCAAACTTTTATATTTATGTTTTTATTCTCGATTAGTAAAACCAAATTATGATTGTTACCTTTTGAGAAACGTTCTCAAGTTTGGTTTAGTAATTTTAATCCTTTTAAAATCAGCAATGGCGCGAGCAACCCGGTTATAGTAGTTAGAGACAAGGAGACTATATATTTCATGGAGTACTCCAAGGATTTAATTATTAATGAAAACGGAAGCTCATAATGTGATTAAATTGCTTGAAATAAGTTTCAGGGAATTAATCATATATTGGATACGATCCAATATGATCATTCTGTCATACGATGACAATTAATTCAAACGTTGAATAAGAATGACCGCATCAAATTTTGGAAAGGTTGTTTGCAAAAGTGTAAGATTTAAGTATTGAATTAATTCTTTAATCATTGCTTAAAGGTTAATGTTTTGAATACGATTCAAAAGGTTAAATAAACTATTTAATAATCTTTAGATTTTCTTTATTAAAGGAAATTAAAGACATAGCTCTTGTGATCTTTCTTAAGTCTTATGAAGACTACACTAAGAAATATTTACAAGTGCTTGAAGGATTAAAAGGGAAGTTAGGGCATGTGCTTAAAATAAGAGATCTTATCGAAGTCTTTGTTCTAGGCAAGTGTGTTGAGATAAATCCATATAAGTTCAAATCAACTCTTAGATATATGATATCTTACGAGTATGTTTAAATTAGAAAGATTAAATAAAGAATACACAAAGATACGGAAAGGTGAAGCAAACATTGCGACATTTTTCGGTTTGGTTTTCTGAGTCTGGTACACTGACAAAGGAGCTAAATAAATGTTATTGCGTTCCGGTTCTTATGAAGAACACGAGCTCGGTTGTTTGTTAGGATTTAGTAGACATATTCAATTGTAAAGAATAAATGTTATTCCGATAAAGTTGAAAGGTCACTGAATCTAACATACTAGATTGATGTCACTATATAGTTGATATAGGTGAAAAATCTCAACTAAATATTTGTATGGCTGTTATCCTTGATATTTGTGGTTGATCTAGACACGGTCTCTACGGAGGAGAATCGTGTGATCAGATGATGTCTGAACCATGTGATTATGAATCATGTGGGTAATACGTATCTTATCTAAAGATGACTAAAATACCCTTTTAAAAAAAGTTATAAATTCTAGAAAAATTCTCTAAATCCTAAACATACCGATGTTTGTTGGCTTATGACAATCAATGCCACAAATAATTGTTTATTAATCTCTATGACTATTTTTTTAGAAATAGTCGAATGCTCTTCGTGAAGTGCAACAATTCGGAAAGCCCGAAAAGTTTGAGCTAGTACGAATATGAGATTGATGAGCTACTTAGGAATTAATCTCCAATCGGATTGAAGCAATTAATACCTACAGGGTGTTTCAGAAGTTGTCTGAAAAGGAATAAGTTTCCCCCTTAAAGGATACCATTTTTGGATACGCAATCAGATTGTGCTTCTAAAATGGAAACTACACTTTATATGATAAAGGTGTGACGTAAGCCATGCAAAGTATCCCTTACCTGTTTCGGGATGGTGCTCTTATACAATACATATACTTAACCGAGTTTCAAAGAATAAAGGTTGAAGAAATTCCATATCTGATATGGAAGACGATAACATCAAAATTCATCTTAACCGATGATTTAGGGTTGTCGTGCTTCTAGCAAGCAGGCAATGTCTGAAAGGCTTGGAGCTTAGTATGACATATACAACTTTGTGGAATATCTTAGCTAGCACGCAGGGTATTATTTACTTGTCCATGGAGCAAAAGGTGTTTGTCTCCAAGCATGCTGTCTTCTAGAAGAAGTGTTTCTTCCAAAAGAAACAGTGGGAGTAAGTTGAAATCTCAAAAGAGTTTGAAAGATACAAGGAGAAATTCTACCATAGGAACTTGAGCAGACGCCACATAGTGATGAGGTGTAGAACACTGCTCAGTGCACACAAAAGTTCTGTAAGTGTGTGGATAACCTTAAGCCTAAAAAGGCTGCTGGTATGTTCATCTTGAAGAATGAATATCTCACAACTTATAAAGGAATGTTTGGAAGGCAAGATTGAGAGGTATGGCCAGGAGCCATAATATCTAAATTAGATTCCACCAGTGACAACTAGGTTGTGAACCTAGTCGGTCTTACCTAGAGGGAATATCCCTGAAAGGCTGACATGGATGGTAATGTGATTACCATAAGGCTAAAGTGACGGCTGAAGGCTATGGGGTGTAAACCTTGTAATTATCTTTATGCTGCAGACTGAGCCCAGTTTTATTCAGACTTTGCTTGTTATAACTTCGTATCATGGCTATATGATAGTGTTGAAGACGTTGGGCAAACAACTCGATGTTCATAGACAATAACATGATATGTGAGCCCACTGGATCCATTTATGGACTCAAACAAGTTTCTCTAGACAATTTCTTTGTTTGATAATCAAAGGAGTTTGATTTAGTCAAAAGAAGGGATATGCCCGATGTGCAAGAGGGATAGTGGGAGTGTGTTACGATTTTTGAGTAAGGCATTGGTAATTTCTCTAGGGAATTATCACCCCATGTCACAGTCAATTAATGTTTGGTAGTTCAAGGTCTTTACGAAAGCATTTGGATTTGTAGTTCTCATTTTGAAATAAGAATCTATAGTGACAGATTTAACTGTTGTTAGTTTATAGTTTACCTATATAGATGTGATGTTAAAAGAGTTTAGCATAGATCGCGACATGAGATACTGCTAGCCGGTGTTCTCAAGATCTATTTATGTTAGGACGTTAGTCCTAAAGATAAGGTGAAAGATGATGCTTATGGAAGGTTTCCTTTGCTACTGCGATAGGATCCATCATAAGAGTTTTTCAGATGTTCATACTCCATGAAGAGTCATGAGTAAGTGGTTCTGGTAAATGTCGAGAATATCCTTAAGCAAGTTAATGATGGTTTCGTAGTATATCGAAACTTGGAATCAGATAAATATAGTTATACAGACGTATATCCTGAGTCTTATAAAGGCGAGTGGGAGCTACGGTCTGGGTTTGCAGTCACTTTGATTAAATGATACGGTGAGCTGGAAATGTTCTTGGCTATGGGTCACTGTAAATTCTACAACTTAGCCAAAAACAGTAATGCCTTAGAGGCGCAGCGGGAGCAGTACATGGATCTAAGAAGGTTCATTCTTGAATCTTGTACGGTTCTTCCACCTTTTCTATATAGCTGATATAGTAAGTGGATTCATTGCTTGAAGCAAGGACCAGGGTCTCGTCGGAGATTCATGTGTGTGTTGAGGCGGTTCCTTTGACTTGATCATTTGGAACATGATATGAAGATAGTCTGAGTCCCTATGGATAGTGATCCGTTCACGGCTAGGGCTGGTTGCGAGTATTGCATGAGATTCTTGTGTTTCAACTTGGTCTTGTGTGTGCGAGTGATTGGCTTTAGGCCAAGTGGGAGATTATTGAAATAGTGTCCTAAACCCAATCGGGTAGGACCGGATCCGACCGGGTCGGATCATTTATACTATTTCTTGATGATTATACATATATAATAAATGGCTTTTCTGTTGTCATATATTTGTTCTTTTAAAGAACCAATTGTGAATTGTTATATGATAACGTCCTTAGTATTAAACTGTGATAGAGAAACCATGATAGGCGATTATGGTTGATGAGATTTCTAATCACTTTAATAAGTTTGATACTTAAATGTCTCTAGGCTTATGTACTATTAAACAGGGTATTGATAGTACAAACAGGCTAGCACATATTAGATGTTTTCTATCTTTAAGGGCAGGGATAAATCTCGTCTATTGAAGTGTGGAGACACTTGGACTGTACGTGGACGTGTATTAGAGAATGCGTACGTTAGACTGACCCACTTACACTGTTAAGTGTCACACTATGTGACGGTTGTGTAATTATCCTTAGGACCGGATTCTACATGGAATCACGATGTGGATTGTCATGCTTTGACACTATTGAGGTTTCCCCTAGCCACGGGGCAATCATGCGGTAGTGATTGGGTGTGATACTGAAGCATGCGGAGTATACATGTTTGGTCGTCTGGAAATCGCGTACCCAATTAGTTGGAGTGAATATCCGAAAGGACCTTCTTATAAGGAATGTCTTACTCTCGTGAATCTTTGCAAAGTGGAAGTAAGTGAGTTACTTCGAGATAGCATGATATCCAGATTATAAGATACGGTCGTTGATGTTTGACACTCGACGAACGACCATATGGATATTATTACAGCGATAGTATTATATTTACACGGTAACCGTTTCACATGAAAGATAGTAGTCATGGCATTTGACTCTTCCGATGATTGCGGGTCACGGTGTGTTGCTAGACGCTATCCCGTGATCGTTAGGCATGAATGACATTTTCGTAATTTAAACTTTATGTCTGCGGCCAACATTTTCGGAATCCTATCGCGTCACACACATATGAACATCTAGCCGGATTAAAATGCGGTTATAGCGATAACCAAATAAGGAAAGAATTTATCTTATAATATAAATGTTATATTGGTAAATTAATATGGTGGTATTTATTTATTATGAATGAATATAATACAAGATATTAATTGTGTTGATTAATTAAATATACACATAATGTATGTGTAGGTCGAATATATATATATATATATATATATATATATATATATATATATATATATATATATATATATATATATATATATATATATGATATCCAAGTATTTTGCAAATTAATTAATCATAGTATTATATTAATTAAAGAATATTCCGGATGCCAATTTATTGGTTGAGGGTGGCGCCATTTTGGATGTATATGATACACTTGGATTGTGCAATTTAATTAATAAGATTACCATAATATTAATATTGGATATTAATTGATTTTTTGGAAAATAGATTTATGGTAATAAGATAAAGATATATTTAATATAAGATATTGTCAATATATATATTGGAAATATATTTAATATAAGATATTGAATATTAAATGAGATAAATCAATCAAATGTATTTTTCTTATTTTATTGGGAAAATGTTTTCTTTCTCCTCATCTACTATGAAGCTAATCTCAATCAGATTGGGAATCATAAGTGGCACCCCAATCCCCTATATAAGCTAGGGGTTAGCTAGATCTTTTGTACATCACAATTCCAAGAACTAATATTTTTTGTGAAAAATAGAGAGTTTCTTAGAGAGAGTTTTGAGAGAGAGAAAAGGTGGGTCTTGCAACCGAGTTTTTCTGGTAGCAATCCATGATGGGATTCCGGCGGGCTGTTCGTGCCGATCACCGGTAGAGGCCGAATGCTTGGGCGGCTCCGTGCATCGCTACTCTCTTTAGACGGTCAAAGCGTCGATCTTTTAGATCAAGCAAGGTATTCACCGTCTACTTCTTTTATGCTTGTTCTTTAAACGAAGTCGATCTTGGTTAAAAGGAAATAAATTTTTGAATTCCGCTGCGTTCCCGCGTAGATTTCGTGACAATAAATGTGTCTACAACAAAACCAAATACATATGTGATAATGTGTTCTTATGTTGACGACATGCTGATCATGAACACACCAAATACATACGTGATATAATCATGAATACTAAGAAGATGTTGACACGAAACTTTTATATGCAGGATATAAAAGCTGCATATGTAATTATAGGGATTAAGATATCTAGAATGTCTAGAGGACACCTTGTCACAGTCTCACTATAATATTGAGTCTGTTCTGAAATGGTTTGACATGCTTTATGAAAGTCCAATGAGAACCCCGATTGACTTAAGTCAACACTTAAGCAAGAACCGGGGTGAACCCGTGTCTTAGCTGAAGTATTCATAAGTGATGCGAGCCTAACGTACATAAATAAATGTACTAGGACATACTTGGCATGTGCTGTGAATAAGCCGAGTAGGTTCACAAGTAATTCAAATGAGGATCATTGGAATGATCTTAATTGATTGTTAAGATACTTGAAGTACCAAATGGATCTTAGGTTACTTTATATGAGATATCATGCAGTATTTGAAGGCTACTGTGATGAGAACTAGTTATCTGATGCGAAATATTCAAAGTCAACCAATGAATGCTTATTTACTATTGGTGGTGTTGTTGTGTCATGGAAATTCACGAACTAGACGTTTATAGCTCATTCCACCATGAAAGCTGAGTTTATTGCATTAGAAAATGCACGAGAATAAGAAGAATGGCTTTGGAATTTCTTGGAGGATATTCCATGTTGTCCTAATCCAATTGCTGATATCAACATACATTGTGATAGTCAATCGATAATTGGTCGGGCACAAAATAACATGTATAATGGCAAGTTTTGACATATTCCTCAGATACACAACATCATTAAACAATTGATCTCTAATGGGTTGATTTCCACCAATTATGTAAAATTGATGGGAATCTAGAGGATGAGCTTGCGAAAGGTTTATCTAGAGACCGGATGTCAATATGGATATTGGATCCTTGTAATGGTAACCCAACCATGTTTCATGTAGATCTTAATATCAAGGTTCAAAAGGGAAAACAAAGTTACAAAGGTTCGATGAGCACTTAACCATTCTGTGAATAAAAGTGTCGTGTGCCAATGGTGTAAGGTTAAGCGAAAAACTTTAAAAAATTCCAATATCTTGAATAATTCAAGTGAGGTATTGCAGAATACTCTTGATAGAAGATCACTTATGTAAGTGTGAAATGAGGCCGCTTCTGTGAGAATTTTGAGGCTGAATTTTCTAAAGCACTTTGTGAAACCAGGGGTGTTAAGGGCCAAACTGAACACAACCATGAGAACCAAAATCGGTGTTAGGAAAAATATTGTGTGAGTGTTGTTGTTTTGGTTACAATAAAGGCTGAACAGTTCATGACATAATTCACTAATTAGCCGAGTAAATCCAATAGTACTTCATTAAGGCTGGTTTAAAGCCGGAAGCTACCTCTCCCGATTCAATATTTTCTTGTCTAAATTCTGTTTAGAGTCTACATTCGCATTCGCATTCGCATTAATGTCCAAAGTTTTGGGGGTTGGAGAAAAATGGGCCATTATAAGCCATAATGTCTTTCTTAGCGGCCATAAAACTTTGAGCAGTGGCTTTAAGTTACGTACTGGCCCTAATTTCTAAGTAAGATGAATAGGAAGAACAAAATCGACTTTCATACACTTTAAGTTACGTTTAATGGCCCTAATGTCTTGTAAGTTGGTTGTGCATAAAACTTAAAGTTACGCATTCGGGTAGACACACTCACAAACCCAGAAAATATAGAAAAAGAAAGAGGAGACAACGTACTTTTCCTGTATACAAATACTCAGGCCATTCAAGAAAAATACACAAGCTTTGTGAAACCAAAATCGACTCAGAAAGCATAAATCGTGTTCAAAGTATGTATTAAGGAAGAAACGGGATAGATGGAGACTGAAATCAAAGAGGAAAATAACAATCGAAAACAGAAAATGGATGATTACCTGGAAGTCAGAAACTGTAAGAAAGACGCCGGAATCTTCAAACCTCGATCGGAAACCTCAAACGCTAGTCGGAACCTTCAGAGCTTCGCCAGAGATCTTGAATGTTTGCCGGAAGTTTTTGCTAACGGAATACTCAGTGTGCTAAAAGTGTTTTAAGGGTTAGCTTTTCGGCATTTATATAGGCAAAGGTAAAAGGATCCAAGGGTTAAGATGAAGGAGATCAACGATTCAGATTTGGGCGGTCTTTTCAAATTTTGAATTTCGAAAATTGTCTTCATTACTCCACGTTTATCGAAACCGCCGTCATCATGGGAGCGGTTATCGAAACTGCCTCATCCAATCATGGGCCACGATCTGATGCCTCAACCGTCCCATCATTTATGATATCGAAACGGCTCATTAGAAAACACACGCAACCGTCGCAGCGGTTGATAATTGAAGCGGCCCCGCAAAAAGGAGTTACATCGCCAAACATATGATCATCCGCTCAATAGCTCGATCTCGAAGGCAAGTTGCACCGCGACATCAGAGCCACTACTGGTCCGTCCGCTTAATAGCGCAGCCCCAAAAGTCCATCCACATAATAGCACAGCTGGGCTGTAAATGAACCTAAGTATTCGATTCGATTCGGAGTATTCGGCTCGAAAAAAACTCGATTCGGGCTCGGTTCGTGGGTTCGAACTTCGAGCCGAACCTTACAAATTAGATATTCGGTGGTCAAGCCGAACATGTTCGGCTCGGATATCATAAATTCATATACAGTTCGAGCCGAACATGTTCGAACACAAAATTCTGATTTTTTTTTAAAACCCAGTTCGAGCCGAACATGTTCGAACGGTTCGACATGTTCGAGCCGAACCGAGCCGAACCGAGCCGAACCGAGCCGAGCTTTTTTCCCCAAATACCAGGCCGAACCCGAGCCGGATAATGAAAATATAAGGCTCGGCCATTTCGATCCGAGCCGAGCCTAAGGTTCGAACACACCGAGCCGAGCTCGAACCCTGCCAGGGTTCGGTAGGGTTCGGCTCGTTTACAGGCCTAAGCACAGCCCCATGAGATCGTCCGTTAATAGCGCGACCCCTTAAGTCCGTCCACTTAATAGCACGGCCCTATAAGACCGTCTACTTAATAGCGCGGCCCCTTAACACCATTCGCTTCATAGCGCGGCACCCGAGTTCGTCTGCTTCATAGCGCGATCCCAAAGGCAAAGTCAATTCATGACACATGCCACCAAAGGCGAAGTCGGCCTACGACATAAAAGCCACGAAAAAACCTACTCTAAGTATGACACTTAGGCAAAGCTAATAGGCGATCCGCCACAATAGCAAGCCGCCAAAAAACTTAAAGGCAATCGATCCGCGAGTAATCTTTACTCCCCACCTAACATTTCATGAAAATGCTTAAGGCACGGAGTAGGGGGCCATTGATATGCTTAAACCGTAAATCGGCCTGGAGATCCTTATTCGGGTCCGTCCGGTAGCTGCAACGATGGACAAGGCCTTCGGCCACAGAGTCCGCATAATATTAGCCAAGACGGGACCACGAACCAACAACGCCGCAATGTACCCTCAGGGTACCAAGTAGTGCGGAGAGGGACGAGAGGGCTTGCTCGCTAACCCCAAGGCTATTAGGTCCGCAAACGACCCGAGCCCGCGATACAAAGAAGAGCAAGCTACAACTCAAGGGTAACAAGACATAGACTAAGCAAATGACCAAGTGTAATGGGTCCGCCCTATATTGGTGCCGCAAGATGACTTTTAGATTAGTCGACGTCGCATTGTATCTAACTACGTCGTATTGTTATTAGTTAAACCCTAATGTGTAGCTTGCCTATAAATAAAGGCTCAATGTAACCAGTTGCATAATACACAATTAATAGAAAACACAGGCAAACTCTGCCAAATTCTCTTCAGCACTAAACCACCGCTTTCACTATTTTCCGACCGCCGCTTTTCCTTTTACACCGCCGTGCACCACCGGCTTTCGCACAAAAACACCAACAGATATCCACCATTAGACATCACTAACCCACCGCTGAAAACACCGAGATAATTTCGACATTATCATAAAGTATTGTTCCTAATGAAAAAAACCCTATCAGCCGACTTCCTCAATCATCTTTCATTTCTTTGTTTCACTTCCCAGTTCCCCGTTTTTTCTACTTAGGATAATGTGTTGAACGTGGATTTACATGATTTTTTCAGAATTAATAGTATTGCAATTTACTTTATCAAATGAGCGAACGACAACAATTGAAATTCATGAATTTGTGTAAGCAGCGGACTATTTTCAAAATATTTCAATTGCTTATCGAATCTTTGTGACTTATTATGTTGGATCAAAATAATGTATGATGTGTGAAAAGATGCTCCCATGTATTAAGTGTGATATGTTGGATTATATAAATTTAAACCATTATTGATTATAGAAATGAACAGAAAAATGCTTTTTTCTTGATCGGTTTATTTACTTGTTAGCGTAGTTATGTTGTCAATCGGTGTATGTAAACCGTTGATTTTGCTAGTTACATATGTGCCGTTTGAGCTATTTTGTCTCTGCTATTGCTCTGTTCCCACAACTGATTCAATTATTATGTTCGTAATCGGTCCTACGCTTTTAGGGCGCGGCCGCTTAAAAAAAAATTGGGCCTATGTACACAAAAAAAAAATCGACCGAAAATACAATTTTTTTTCTAATACATTCATATACAAACATCAAATTCATAATGCAAACACAAAACATACATATATATTAATACTAAATACTAATTCAACAATGCTCTTGAAGCACATTTGGAGGCGAAATCACTAATCAATGTATAATCATCAATTTCATCAACCAATTTCTGCTCAATCGATATTATCGCTAACCCATTCAAGCGTTCTTGACTCATCGTGCTTCGAAGATGGTTCTTTATTAGCTTCAACTTCGAAAAACTCCGTTCACCAGATGCAACCGTTACCGGAATAGTCAACAATATTCGGTAAACAATCTCCGTGTTTACATAACTTAGATCAAATGTTTTCAAGAATTTCAAATTTTGGACTCTCAATCAACATCCTCATGTTCACCATTTTTCAACTTTGTTGCAAGATTCTTACAAGAATTCTTCAAACCTTCATCATCTTTTGCGCTTTCATTCAAATTCATGAAGTAACATTTAGTAACATATAAATTGTTTTATTAGGATAAGGTCGTAGAGGACGGATTTACATCTTATTTAGAAAAAAAGGACAAGAAAGAAATGCACTAGTTATAAAGGACAAAAAATAATATATATCCAAAAATACCCTTAAATAATATTTCCTTTGGTATGCTCAGTAGTGTAGTCGAATTAGAGAGAGGGACGACTCTCCTGGCGATTTTGGGGCGACTAGGTTCCAAATGGCCATTTTCGACAAAACTCAAGCTCTTCATGCTTTCTTCACCTTCTTTCTTACAATCTTCTTCCTCGCAAATCAACAGTAATCGCTTTCTTGCTACCATTTATTCATTTTGTTTGTTTTTCGATTTTTCGATCTTTATCTTTCATTCCACATAAATCAAAAAAGAAAAGTTCGAACGTTCTTCTTCAAAATCGAAGACCTGGGATGGAGCCGCTACAATTGTAACTCTACCTGCTTTGTCAGGATGCTTTGCTCCAACCTCCCGACGTTGCGATGAACTCTGGAGTCGCCAATGGCGAAAAAGAGAATGCCTTGAACCCTAATTCGAGTTTGACGAATGAAGATGTTCAAGATCTTTGGAAACATGGTCGGAATTGCTTCGGCATTTGCCTCGCTCCCATTTTCTAATCCTAAGGTCTTAGATGTTTGTCAACCATCCCCTTCGCTTACTATGCATTTTTTTTTGTAGTAACACCATGTGTATATTTTTGTAATGTTACTACATTTTTCCGGAATTGGAATTGGAACTACATTATTTTGTAATGTTACTACATTTTTGTAATGTTACTACATTTTTTTTCGGAATTGCTTGATGAGAAAGACAAGTTAGTTCGCGATTTTCTCCCATTTTTTTCACAAATGCTGCATGATCTTAAGGTCCTAAAATACCCTATTGGGTTCCTTCCCGATTAGGGTTTAGTTTTTGTAACGTTTCGCATTTTTGCCAAGGGACATGTAGTAACGCTTCGGCATTTTTTAATGAATGCAGCGCGATCTTAAGGTGACACAAATCCTATCGCCTCTTCCCCAAGTAGGGTATAGAAAATTCGATTCAAAATATGCAGATTCTAAACGCTTTATTTTTAGGAAGAAAAAGCGGAATGACATTAAATGCATTTATTTCCTGAATTTGCAGTGAGAAATAAAAAAAAATCTTACATTATCATTAAGTGTTTGTGACATCTCTATTTTTTGTCATTCCCAACCAACCATCTTTTTTTTTTTTCATTCTATTTCATCATTTAAGATCTTATATTGTCGGCTACTCCACCGCCCGTTGTTTTTATTGGGTTGATATATTTTTTTAAAGAATCTACCTATATAAATTTTTTTATCATGATATTTTTTTAAAAATCCTACTTATTTTATATCAAAATCGCTTTTTAATATACGATTTTTTTATAAATCGATCGGATTGACTTATAAAAAAAAAAATCGGATAAAGAAAATATCTGGAATTGACGCTGCTCGATTCATTGAAGTGCCATTGATTTCCGCTTCACTTGTGATGATAAGGCCGGCCCTGATTATGTTGTTTCAATTTTTTTAATATATTGATAGATATTTTCATCAAAATAAATATATTGTCAGATATTATTATCATGATTTAGTCTTAATATTCTTTTGAACGTGATTTAACTTATGTCATTTATGTATTGATATTAAATTTGATATTAATTTTGTTAATATTAAGGGATCCTTATTTTAATCGTCCCGAACACAGTAAATACTATTAGGAACGGCGCTGCCGCTCAACGTGAAAACAAGTTTGATCAGCATAAACCGATTACCTGACTTAACTAATCAGGAACACACGTGGCAGAATAGTCAAGCCCAATGGTTCCTTAGTATCCACGTCAAGGGACGCGCAATATCTAGCGACAAAGCCTATGTTAATGTTCCAAGTTGACGAAAATACCCATGCTCTATCCTTGAAATCTTCAATTGACCAGATTTTTTCACAAACCGTTAGCAAATTGAAGGATATAAATTCTTCAACACCTAATGCAGAGAAATGAGGTAGAAGACAAAGGAAACGGCTTCCTTCCTCGAAATCCTTACAATTGCCAATCATTCCAACAACATTCTGCTTTTTTGCTTGTTTCTAACGATCCTTTTCATTCCCCTTTTCCCTAATATTCTTTTAATTTATTGAACATTTAGCGAACCCATTTCATTTTCAATTTTTTTTTTTTTTTTTTTCATTTCTGGGTTTTCTCTAGGAAGATATTGTCTTGGGTGGGTGAGAAAATTTAGGGTATTCCCTTTTTCTCTGCCCTTGATTGTGTGATTGTGGAGATCTCTTGTTTGTGGTTGATTTGGAGTGAACCATCTGATTCCATTTTATCTGAATTTCCAAAGTTTGCGGCTTTACCGTCTACCTTTGATTTCTTTTTATCCGTGAAACCTATTTTTTTCAGTTTTTTTTTTCTTTTCCTTTTCTGTTTGTGTGTGTGATAAATTTAGAAAATCTACATATAACCAGAGAGAGAAAAAGGGGAGAACTATGGGTTGTATTTCAAGATTTTGGGAGAGGGTATGTACGGTGACAGTAGGGGAATCTCATTATTGCTCCAAGAAGTCTGATGATATTTGTGGTGATTCCTGCGATGAGGTACTTTCTTCTTTCATTTCCCCTTTTTTATTTGTATTTTTTTGTTTAAATATTTTAACTTTACATGTTTACATACTTGGAGAAATCAAAACTGTGGCCTATTAATGTTTGGAGCTTTGTTTTTGGGTACTAATAATAGCTACCCAGGTCCGGCATTGTTGGGTTGGCTTTGGAAAGGTTATTGATATCTCCTAGGATTTCTGAATGTTTCTCAAATTTTGCTGGAAATTGATGGAAAACTAGAACTGGTTTAGTTAAAATCTAGTTATTTTCGTGCTAGTTGTGTTATCGTAGCAGTTTTGGTTGGAATTATCTTTTTTCAGGTAAGAATTTTGTGATGATTTCCTTAATTTTTTTGTTTGTTAAACCATTTTCCTGCTCATTGAAAGCTTTTTAAATCTCCTTATTGTTTAGAAATGTATTTATTCCTCAATTGTCAAAGGTATGCATAGAAACCATGAATGGGGTGCTCTTTTAGATCATCAGAATGAATAAGGGGTTCATAGAATTGAACATCTTTGTTTTTCACAAAGATTAACTTGCATTGTTTTTGTCTATACATTTTAGTCTTGACCTTTGCTTTTCTAGTTAGTGCATGTTTTCATGACTTTATGTATACAGTATACTTATCTATCTGTCTGCTCATTTCTAGTTGTTTTCATGGACAATCATTTTTTCGTATAATTTCTGCATTCATCTAACTTTTTTTTTTTGTCTGCAGGAATTGGGGCGAGCTTTAAACATGGCAAGACTAAAATGTATTCTGCGTGGTTTTGATTTGAAGGCCTATATATTCCTGTTCATTTTAGCTCCAACATTCTTCTTTGTTGTGTATGTACATGGACAGAAGATCACTTACTTCTTGCGGCCTTTATGGGAATCGCCACCTAAGCCTTTCCAAGAACTTCCACACTTCTATCACGAAAACGTGTCTATGGAAAATCTTTGTAAGCTTCATGGTTGGGGAATCAGAGAGTACCCTAGGCGCGTCTTTGATGCCGTTCTATTCAGCAATGAGGTGGACATGCTTACCATCCGTTGGAACGAGTTGCACCCTTATATAACAGAATTTGTTCTCCTAGAGTCGAATTCAACATTCACGGGATTGCTGAAAGATTTGGTTTTTGCGAATAATCGTCACTTGTTTAAGTTTGTTGAGCCAAGATTGACTTATGGGCTAATTCCTGGGAGGTTTAAGAAGGGGGAGAATCCATTTGTTGAAGAGGCGTACCAACGACTTGCATTGGCTTACCTCCTAAAAAAAGCCGGTATTCAAGATGATGACTTGTTGATAATGTCAGATGTCGATGAAATACCAAGTGCACACACCATTAATCTCTTAAGATGGTGTGATGAAATACCCCCAATTCTCCATCTTCGGTTGAAGAATTATCTCTACTCATTTGAGTTTCTGGTGGACGATAGTAGCTGGAGGGCTTCGGTTCATAGATATGTTTCTGGAAAGACAACTTATGCACATTATCGACAGTCTGACCTTATTCTAGCTGATTCAGGCTGGCATTGCAGCTTTTGCTTCCGCCATATTAACGACTTTATATTTAAGATGAAAGCATACAGCCACTTTGATCGTGTACGCTTTTCACATTTTCTGAACCCGAAAAGAGTACAGCGAGTTATTTGCCAAGGGGATGATCTTTTCGACATGCTACCTGAAGAGTATACATTTAAGGAAATCATAGGGAAAATGGGACCTATCCCACATTCCTACTCTGCTGTACATCTTCCAGCTTATATTTTGGAAAATGCTGACAAGTATAAATATTTACTGCCTGGGAATTGCTTAAGGGAAGGTGGATGATCCAAATAATTTACCAGATTGGTTTTCTGTAAAAGGCTTGAAGAAGCTTATTAGACAGGTGGGCTATGCATGGACTTTTGTGGTGCTATCTGCTCTGCATTACGTGGACTACGTGCTCCTTAGGCACACTTAAGCTTATATTCTTTGTAAGCTGATGAACTCTTTGATTGCTAGGTGATAGTTGTAAATAGCTCAGTCAAAGCCAGTTCTTTTGAGATTTGTAAAGGTTTTTCAGACATCGCGTGTGACACGAAGAAGCCATTTTTGTTTGCAGGCTCTTGTGTGTATCAGTTTGTATCGATATGGTATGGCAAGACTGCCTGATCTATGCACAATGATACAGGGGACTTTCCTAATGTTAGAAAGTTTTGTTTCAGACTAATTTATTCTCTTTTTATTTGATTTTTCATGTGTTTTACCTTGTGGAATTTTTTCATACCACAGGTATTATTTTCATTCGACGACCTTTTTTTTTTATATTTTTTTTTATTAATGTCTTGACTAGTTTTTTCGGCTCAAGAGGCGGTTGCCCCTTGGTTGTATGTTTGTCTGCCAATGATTATGACGTACGAATTTGTTAACGAAGTAGAGAGATATTAAGCAGCAGAGAATGAGATACTGGTACCTCATACTACTCCAAAGGCAGAGCAGGGCATGTTACCTTTTGATTATTAAAAAAAAGGGTGCATCTGCTGTTTTAAGGTTGGCATGTCTTCAGTTTATGGCTATGGAATCATTTGACTGTCGGGAACGTGCTGCTTAATCATACCTTACAAGCGCCAAGGGCGTTTTAATCATAAATTAGAGTAATAAAACCCACTTAAAAAAATATCCAAGCTTAAAAGATACCATAAATATGTTTTGGTGGTTTATATTGACACCACGGTTTTACTGGCATTACACTTGCTACTCAAAAAGGAAAAAAAAAAAATCCAAGCTTAAAAGATACCACAAATATGTTTTGGCGGCTTATATCGACATTACGGTTTTAATGTTGGCATCACACTTACTTCTGATAGTTAAAAAATTACTTCAAGCAACAATTATTTTTGTGCAAGATAACATCGGTGACACAGACGTTATTTTTCGATACACGCGTCATTGTCATTGACATTGACGTTGTTTTTCGATAACAACACCAGTGACACCGACATTATAGTTATAAATGTATCATTGGTAAAAAACGCCAAACAAGACCGACATTATTACCGAAAAGGAACTTGATGCGGCACCGACGCTCCTGTGGCTCTTAGAAAGTAAAAGGAGGAAATACATGTGTGATGTCAGAAGTAAATGAATAATAATAATAATAAAGTGTCAATAGTAATTATGTGGTGCCTATAATAGCCGCATATGTTTATTTACTCAATAAAAAAATAAAAAATTGTTTGCCTGCTGACATTTCACACAATTGTTTTTGGCACTGTTGATGGTATCCCATTCCGGATTTTTTTTTTAACTTTGCAAGAGGTCGGATTTTGCTTTCGTTATCCCAAAATCGAATTTCGCATATAAATTCATGCGAACAAATTTTACTGTGGTGCCTCAAAAATATTTGACTGTGATCAATTTATGTTTTTTTTTTTTTTCTAGTAAAGTTTCTTTATATTTTATAATAAAATTGTATGTTTAACTAGCAAAATGCACGTGTTCTGATATAATACATATCTTAGGTTTATTTTAAAAAGTACATTAACTCATCCAACAATTCATCGATTCGTGAAAATGGGGTAGGTATCCTTGACAATCAAGTCATTTAACTTTTGGTAATTCACACAAATTCTTCAGGTTCCATCTTTCTTTTTCACAAAGAGAAAGGGTGATGATAATAGACGATTAATGTGTTGTATAATCCCTCGTTGTAGCATTTGATCCACCAATTGTTCTATTTCATCCTTTCTGACAGTCAGCATATCTATAAGTTTCACATGTTCAACACCTTCAATTAAAGTTATGGTTTACTTATAGCCCCTCACTGGTGGCAATCTTTATGAATTTGCAAACACCTCATGACAATAGTCAGTTCTCTGGGCACGTGATTCAGAGCATATCCCTGTATCAAATTGAGGCCCCATAAGAATATGTAGGCCCTATTTCTAAAAAAATAGCAAATCTTTTGCAACTTATCATCTTAAGTTGAGTTTCTTATGTGCAACTTCTCAGCTTAATTTGTCTCCCTCGTTTGTGAATACTACCTCCGTTTTGTTGAAGTCAAAGCCTATTGGATTATACCTTTTCATCCAATTCACCCCTAATACAATGTCACAACCTCTCAACTTCATCAATCTCACATCTTGGTTGAACTTAGCCCCTTTCATGATCCATGGCCGTAAGGACACCTAAATTCACTCACCATTCTGTTTCCAACTACTGCTGTGATTAACATATGGTGATTTGGTCATGTCACACATTGCACCTCGTTGGCAATCTGATGGTCTAGGAAAGTGTGAGATGCACAATTGTCTATAAGAATGGTAATTCACTTTTTTTTTCTAAGAGGCCTTTGATTTTGATGGTGTTGGAGGTGACTTGTCCATATAATGTGTGCATGATTACTGATGATTAAAATAATAGTCGTGTGGACAAAGTATGATATTAAAAATTAAGTGTTCGAATTCAGAGAATCTCTAAAAATATCTATAAGGTCCATCATATGTGTATTTTTAAGTGGTTTATTGATGTTTATTGTTGTTATTAATTTAAATATGTTTTATAGTTGTTCATGCAAAAGTATACCAATGTTATTTTGTAATGTTTAGTAGTATAAAATTTTAAATATATTATTGAATGACGTCGATCGAGAAAACTAAACAATATTATTAATTGCACCACGAACAAAGTATATTTGGTGCATCCAACATCTCATACCACATCCTTTTTATCTCCATTGTCCACTGCAATCTCTCCCCAAACTCCATCATCCTCGGGTTCCCGAAAGTGTATGTGTTTGTGCTTGCACACTTGGCCGGGGGTGTATTATTCATCACACATAAAACATAACCCAACGACCCTCTTCTCATGCAACTCCTTAGAAGTAATTACCTTATGTATCATTTGTTAATTCTCGGTGCCGGGTATTTTTTTAGTCACATTAGTGGTGAATGGAGAGAATCTAGACTGGCTAGGGTTAGAGTAATTTTTCTGCACATGTAGTTATTCAATGCCATTATAATATATTCCGGGCATATTCGTCTATTGTGGTCTTTTGTCTGAGTTGATGGAATTGATCTACTGCTAGTTCTAATGGTCTACCTCCTAATCGTTTCATAGCTTTTCCTCTCAGTAATGCCCAATCAATTGCTAGAAAACTCAATCAAATCAATCAAATTGCCAAACCACACATATGTTTTTCCTAGAAAATGCATTTCTACTAAGCCTACTCTCTAATCATCCGAAAAATCATTCATCTAAAAGTATCTTTTACTACGCCGCATCCATTCCTTAGGAAATTCTCTATTAAACAGAGAAAAATAGACATTAGGAACCTTAACTTCTGCCTCAAATTTCTCATTTTTAGCTAATTTGAAGTTAGCTTCATACCTATGTGGCGTAAGTAGCAAGACATCATGCACTGGTGAGTGAGTTCCATTCTGATAAGATGAAGATGAAGGTGTTTGTGAAAATATATCACCCACACCATCTTTCTTCTTCATCTACGCTTGTAACATAGTCACATAGACATCACGGAATCCATCCAAGCTTGCATGGAAGCTTGATTCGTAGTCATAGATGACCGGAACATGTCCATTTTAGCATGCCCCACGTCAATTTTCACATTACATTCATGCACCTCCTCCATGCAAACTTGAACATTCTCTCCAACATATTCTATTTCTTCCACAACTTTTCCATTGTCTTCAAATGTGGCTCTTGACGATGCCAAGAATTGAACCTACCCACGTTTTGCCTCCACATCAGCACAATAATAAATAAAGATAGAGAAAATCCTTCATCAAGAGCCAGAACCCCAGTACTCGAGCTGCATGAGCTCGGTCACCATCCTCCGACCTCTCCAGATCGGCCGGTACTTGTGATCAATCCTGCCCCTGTCCGACCCTATAGGTCGGCCTAAATCCCTCTCGGACCAAACCCCATATGCACCCGAGAATCCGTGCTGATCCCAGCTCGGCTATCTCCCCCGACCTCCGTAGGTTGGCCCAAACACAGAAGGGTTCAGCCAGTTCAGCTCGGGCCATCTAAGTCGGCCAGAGTCCATCCTCAACCATATTCCCCACGTGTGTGATAATCAGATAAATATGGGAAGAATCCCTCGTATTTACTACTGTAATCCTGACATTCAAATATACACGCAATTATCTCCAATAATTAAGGAGATTAAATCGTAGCTATCTCTTCCTTAGGGAACACGGCAATCCAGGCCCAATAAGGACAAGGCCCACGCCGCCGTAGGGCATAACTCTCCTCTATATAAACCATCCCTAAGGAACTACGGAGACTTGATTCCAATACATGCATTGGATAAATAGGTAGTTTGAGAAATAACATCTCAAGTTCAGTCTAAACCACCACCAAAACACCTCTTTTTATCGTTGTTATCATATTATTAAGGCTCTTGCCAGGTTGTCTTTAGGAGAACGGCCCTGGATTTATTACCCGATGATTTCCAGCATCGTCAAATGACGCTAGAAGTAGGGTATTCTACCGGTAACTTTGTTAAAAGTCCACTAGCAAAAACGCAGTAAGATCTACGACAATTTCCGGAGATTGAGCCGTCAAAACCATAATTCAACCATTCAGATTGAAGAAGAAGGTGGCAAGAAAAAGCCCTCCAAATTTCATGCCGATCGGAGTCCGTTTCATTGCCCGATCGTTGACGTAAAGTTTCTGTTGCTGTTGTATCATCAATAACACAACAGTCAGGTCGGTGGTTAATTGCCAGAGATTGCGCCATTGAAAAATGATTTTCACCGTTCATATTGTATAAGGAAGAGGGGCGAATAATCCCTCCAAATTTCATGCCGATCGGAGACAGTTTCGATGCCCGATCATCGCCGCAAAGCTGCTGTTGTATCACCAAAATGCATCAGTCAGATCTAAGGTTAATTCCCGGATAAACCATCAAAACAAAATTTCCACCATTCAGATTGAAGAAAAAGGTGGGAGGAACGAGGCCACCAAATTTCGTGCCGATCGGAGTCCTTTTTGATATCTGGTCGTCACCGGAAACATGCTGCTACAACACCAACATAAGCTGTGAGCTTTCTCCCTTATTTTTCAAGATCCGAGCCGAGCCCCCTAGCTCTCCATGATCCGAACCGAGCTCCCCAGCTCTCTAGATCCGAGCTCTCAAGGTACAAGCTCTCATCTGGTTTTATTTCTACAATGGTCACACTTCTTATTTTTGGAACTCTCATGACCTAAAGAGTCGGAACGAGCTTTCTCATATTTGGAACTCGCCTTTGGGTGATCCTTCTATAAGTCCGATTAAGTTTGACATCATATTTGGAACTCGCCTTCAGGCGAGCCTTCGATAAGTCTGATTTAGTTCGGCATCATATTTGGAACTTGCCTTCGGGCAAGCCTTCTATAAGTCCGATTAAGTTCGGCATCATATTTGGAACTCGCCTTCGGGCGAGCCTTCTATAACTCCGATTTAGTTCTGCATCATATTTGGAACTCGCCTTCGGGCGAGCATTCTATGAGTCCGATTAAGTTGGCATCATATTTGGAACTCACCTTCGGGCGAGCCTTCTATAAGTCCGATTTAGTTCGGCATCATATTTGGAACTCGCCTTCGGGCGAGCCTTCTATAAGTCCGACTTCAAGTCGGCATCATATTTGGAACTCTCCTTCGGACGAGCCTTTTATAAGTCCGATTTAGGTCGGCATCATATTTGGAACTCGCCTTCGGGCGAGCCTTCTATAAGACCGACTTCAGTTCGGTACCGATAGATTACACCAATAAGCAAACGGTATGTTAATTTACTATTATTTTGTTCTCTATTATGCATGGTCTTTTTTAAGTTTACAGGACAAACACTTATGCAAATCTTTCACGTGAGAAGTCAGCACTAGCCTGGCCCTGCTCGTCGTGTTTTAAAACGAGAAGTCAACACTAGCCTGGCCCTGCTCGTCCACTACTTTCACGCGAGAAGCCAGCACTAGCCTGGCCCTGCTCGCCGTGTTTTTAAATGAGAAGTCATCACTAGCCTGGTCCTGTTCGTCCAATACTTTCATATGAGAAGTCAACACTAGCCTGGCCCTGCTCACCGTGCTTTTAAATGAGAAGTCAGCACTAGCCTCGACCTGCTCATCCTAAACTTTTCACACGAGAAGTCAGTCCGAACTGGCCCAGCTTGCCCAATAATATGTGGATCAGTCGTCCGCCTTGAATGCCACAACTCCACATCGGTACGGTCAACAAAACCTCTGGTGCGCTAAGCGGTCAAGCCCGCAATAAGGACATCGTCCCATCAGGTTCTCCTAAACGTTATTTCAATGTCATATTGACTCGTTCTATTGTGCATTTTATCATTATGTTCTACAGAATAGACGCACATATATCGAGTTCGCAAAACTTCAAACTCGCTGTAATAGTCAGAAATACTTCTGACTCCCTCAAAATATGATACCTGAGCTCTTTCAAGTTGGGCTCAGCAAAAAACACGCGAGGTCTCACTCGCAAAAACTTAGTATGTGAAGTCAGCAAAACTTCTGACCCAGTTCACCAAAATATGACATCTGTGCCCCCCGCGTCGGATCAAACGAACATGCCCGCTAAACTATCTACAGGCCAGACAAGCTGTGCTCCGCAGGACGGACTCCCTTCCTAGCACTATGGTTGACACTTAAGCTCTGTAGGTCGGACTCAACATGATTAGCAATGACCAAACTAATAAAGTCTGCGTGACAGACTCAAATAATTAAGTCTACAGGCTAGATTCGAGATAGACAAACATATAATCCAGTATGCCATCCAAAAACTATAAATTAGTGCATGCATACTGAGGGGAAAGACGTCCCGGTTATAAAGCACTCAAGAGACTAAAAGTTTGAATTAAGAAAACTCATCAAGAGTTAAATTCTAAGTCAGCAGGACTGACATCCGAGCTCCGCAGTATGGAACCAGCTTAAAATCAAATCCGCAAGACAAATTCGACCTAGCCTTGTTCGCCGTAGGCTAAATATAAAAAATCATCCTAAATAAATTAAGTGCTTAAGATTACCTCCAAAAACAAAATCCAGAAATTCTCATTGCTAAAATATTACAATAAGTTCAAACAAATACAAAATGAAAAAGCCCCTAAGCTAAGTCGTAAGGGCCGGATTCTGTGGCTCTGAAGAAAGGAGCCGAGGAAGCACCAACAGACACGATGTCCACTCTCACCTTAGTCTTTCACCCACTCGTCGTAGACCCGGCTCGTCAGGATAAAGAAGATACCTCACCAGCTCAGACAACTTTGTTTGGAGCTCGGACACGGCCTGCTCCCTACCCTTTGTCTCGGCATCCAACTAGCCCGACACGGACTTCAGCTCTGCCTCTTTGACCAAAAGCTGATCCTGGAAAGCCTTTATCTCCTTGTCTTCAAGCTCGACGGTTCCCCCGAGCTCTCCTCGGGTTTGCCTCAACTCGGCTATCTTCTTCTTGTTGACATTAGACTCCCTGGAGGCCTCCCCCAACCTTCGGAAACATCCTGACCAACTAAGGCCCCCTACATAAGTAGAATTAAAAAGGTTAATGAGACTACCAAAAGCATAGCATCAAAATAAAAAGGACGAATTCTAATTCTGCACGACAGACTCGAACTGTGCTTCGTTGGACAAACTCAGCAAAGTTTGTCGGACAAGCTCATTAGGTCCCCAAGTCGGACTCGAACCAAAGTCCACAAGTCGGACTCAATTGAGCTCCATGGTTCGGACTCACGAAGTCTATAAACCAATGTCTTTAAGTCAGCAAGTCGGACTTAGTTGCATTCATTGTCTGTAAGACAAAACCCGAAGAAAAACATGACAAAACCTTTAGTATGCCATCCAAAACTACAAGTTAATGCATGGCATACTGGGGGGGGAGGGCAAGATACCTCACTATTAATGAAGCACTTAAAGAAAGTGTGGGTTAAATCAAGTACTTAAAGAAGTGCTCGGAATAAAGGTAAGGTTGAGAACTTAACGAAATACTCCCTCTATTATCAAATTGTACAGACTACAATTTCATTTGAAATAAAATTTCAAAGCAAAAAACTACAAGTCCACAGGCCTTCTGACCTAAGAACCGGGTGCTGGACTTAATGGTGGCTCGGAAGAAGCAAGAGCGGAGGTAAGAGCAGCCGCAGCACTGCAGGAGTTCTCGGACACAATGTCCACTCCCTCCGAGAAGTCCTTCAGACGGTTGTCATAGACCGCACCCATGCCCAACTTTGAAAAAGCCTTGCTAAGGAGATTGTCCCTGACAAATTCCGCAACCTGACTCTTTGCCTTATCCACTCCCAAAGTGTATCCATGGTTAGGCCGACCTTGCCTCAGGTCGGCAATCTTCTTCGAATCTCTGGTAAACTTTCCCAGCCCGGGGAAAATGTCCTGGCCAATTCAGGTTCCTTGCAAGTAAGAAACGCTATTAAAGTACAACACTCGAGTAAGAAAAGCAAGCTTGCGTATTCCATGGCCTTGAAGCCAGCGTCAGCTAGCTCCACATCAGTCCTCCCAGAGACGGCTCCTGTTCCACAAGCCGGGCTCAATAAAGTCTGCAGGACACACAATCTGAGCTTTGCATGTCCGGCTCAACAAGCATATGTCAACTAAAAAGTACCTTGAGTCCGCTTAATAGAATGACATCATATCCTGTCCGCTTAATAACGTGAGAAGTCAGTCAGACCTGGCCCAGCTCGCCGTGCTTTTAAACGAGAAGTCAGCACTAGTCTGGCCTTGCTCGTCTTAAAATTTCATGCCGGAAGTCAGTCCGACCTGGCCCTGCTCACCGAGAAGCTTAACGCTAGAAGTCAGTCAGATAAGCCCTTGAGCAAATCTTTTATACGCCCAACTCCACCTCGATGCCGTATTTAAAGCTCGCCCACGAGTGAATCTTCTCAAAATTGTTTCCGTAAGCTCTCAAGCCTGACGCGCTTAAAACCGTTCGCTATCTAAGCACGAAATCGAAAGATTACGCTAATTGAGCCTTACGTTATCTCAGTAGATCACTCTTCAATAGTCATCTCGGCAAACGGTATATCAAGTTGTTACAACTTTACACCATGACCTCTCGTTTACACATCTGAAAGCTTCAAGAGTACGGGGGAATTGATGTGTCGAATCAGTCCAAGTCCTCCAGTTCTAGAAATTACCTATAGATCCGAACCTGGTCTATACGTTATGGATAGGCCCCTCGGCCCAGCTAGTCCGCCCCTTAATATGCCGGACCAAGCCAAACATGATCAAGCCCGCCTCTCACTTTCACGATTCCTGTCACGAGCCAAGGTAACGGAAATGAAGCAACAAGCAGCTAGCCTGATGCAAGGCACTGGGGGCTCGACCAGTTCGCCCCTCCAGTCCGCCATCCTTTAACGCGAACAAAGCCAACGCAACTAGGCAACAAAGTTCATAAACGACGCTCTCATGCCTCAAAGATCTCGGCTCTCCAAAGGCTCTCGTTTTTCCAGCTCCTCGGCACTTTAAGACCGATCTCGGTTCGGCAGCTTCCCATTTTGCCAGCTCGTCCAACAGCCTGGTGACAACCAACTCATGGCCATATAAATAACCGCACACCCTTGACAGAAAGGGGTCTCATCTTCGAAGAACTACGTAAATTTGAGCTTGATCCCTTACAAGTTAAGGGTACGTAGGCAGCCTTACACGGCTCAGCTCATAATCACAAACACAACATTTTCTTCATCCATGTTCTTGAGCGCCACCGCGCAACCACCATGGTGGGCTAAAACGGCTCACATTCCTCAAAGTCATAGTAGAACTCTGCCAGATTGGTAGAATAAGCTGCGTATAAACTCTTCAAATCTAGAGAAACATGGCCGAGCAACCTTAAGCAGATCCGAGCTGACCCCAAGGGCTCAGCTGGATCTGGGGGCTTATGACGATGCCAAGAATTAAACCTACCCATGTGTCGCCTCCATATCAGCATAATAATAAATAAAGATAGAGAAAAGCCTTCATCAAGGGCCAGAACCCCAGTACTCGAGCTGCATGAGCTCGGTCACCATCCTCCGACCTCTCCAGGTCGGCTGGTACTTGTGATCAATCCTGCCCCTGCCCGACCTTATAGGTCGGCATAAGTCCCTCTCGGACCAAACCTCGTATGCACCCGAGAATCCGAGCTGATCCCAGCTCAACTATCTCTCCTACCTCCGTAGGTCGGCCCAAACACAGAAGGGTTCAGCCAATTCAGCTCAGGCCATCTAAGTTGGCCAGAGTCTATCCTCAACCGTATTTCCCATGTGTGTGATAATCAGATAAATATGGGAAGAATCCCTCGTATTTACTACTATAATCCTAACATTCAAATATACACGCAATTATCTCCAACAATTAAGGAGATTAAATCGTAGCTATCTCTTCCTTATGGAACACGGCAATCCAGGCCCAACAAGGACAAGGCCCATGCCGCGTTAAGGCATAACTTTCCTCTATATAAACCATCCCTAAGGAACTACAGAGACTTGATTCCAATGCACGCATTGGATACGTAGGCAGCTTGAGAAATAACATCTCAAGTCCAGTCTAAACCACCACCAAAACACCCCTATTTTTATCGTTGTTGTCATGTTATTAAGGCTTTTGGCAGGTTGTCTTTAGGAGAACGGCCCTGGATTTATTACCCGACGATTTCCAGCATCGTCAGCTCTGATACCATATGTTAAGCTTTTGGTAATTCGAAGCCAGGGTAATTGTCTTCCAAAAATAATTTGTAGATGGGATAGAGAGAGATAGGGAAGAAATGAGTAAAATAGAGGTTTTATTTTAATGATAAATAGAGGTTTTATTAATAACAAAAGTTGTGTATTACATCCTAAGAGCTCATTATTTATAGTAGTTGTCTCAATTCAGGCTAAGCACGTTATCACTAAGCTAACTACTATCTGTTAGCTCACTACTCTAAGGTTGATGTCATCATTCAGTTGGATGACATCAGCAGTTATAGCTCGTATGGAAAGGCCCCTAACATCGTCACATCATGATTTTCACTAACATCAAACAGATGCACATCAACACTAAAATCATCATAATAAAGATACTTTAATCTCATAATTCATTGTAGTTAAAAGTAAAAAGAATGCACATCTAAAAGTAAATGAATCGATGTATTATCATTAGTTTGACCCTACTTATGATGATGTGCTATGATCTTCAGAGCAAAGTAGGCCACTTTCGAGGGTTATCGTGATGTTCAAGTATAGAGAGAGCTTCCAACTGGATTGGTTCATCCATTCCAACTTGAGGAGTCATGTTGAATTGATAAAAGCTTCATTGGGGAAAATATCAAACACTCCCTCCGGCCAAACCCTGGGCCTAAGATTGGATTGACATTTATAGTTTAAGGATATTTTTCTTCAAGCCCAAACAATCAAACAATGCCAGTCAATTCTTTATGTTTAGGCATTGTGCTATATTTGTATGGAATATCAAAAAAAGTTTACAAGCTGGGAAAATATGTACCGGATATTATGAATTGTTTGAAGAGGAAGGTGGCTCAATTGATGGACGGATTAGCTTATGATATCATGCATAATATGGATGGAATAAGGCCACATACGATGAAATACTTGATTGACAAGGCTTTAGAAATTAGGCAAATTTTATGATGGTCAATGACTACCAAACTCAATCTTGATTTGGATGGTTGAAAATTGTTTTATATATCCATAATCATTTATATGATGACACATGTCTCTTGAGTTTGGTGGTCATTGACCACCATAAAATTTGACAAGAAATTAAGATAGTGAATGCTTGTGTCGCCAAGGTTGTGGGAGTTAAAAGCACTTTCGGGACAAGTCACGGTAAAAGGAGTGCACCTCAGTAGAATGTGAGAAGAGCAGTAGCTCCACCTTTATTTTTTTAACACCACAATGACTATATTTCAACGTAATTTTTGAAAATTCACCGTCTGAATTCACAGTTGAAATTCACCGAATCACATGAAAAGGGATGCAATGATATCAAATAAGATCTTAAAACGAAAAGCATGAAAAAAAATATTAAAAAAATGGTGAAATTTATATCATTTTGGAGATGTAGATCCAAAGACGTTGGAGTTTAAAAATGACCTTCGTTCTTAGTATACGCTAAACGGTTCACCCGAGATCGCACACCGTTCGGAGGAAAGAGCAAGTAATAATAGTGTGAGATATAGTATGAAATTCTATATTAGATTAGATAATAGTAGTTATTGATAGACATTTGAATTGAATGAATTAATATTAATTTTATAATTAAAAAAAATGCAAAACAATAAAAGAAATGGAAAAAAGAAAAAAAAAACACGTTAGCTACCAATAGTCTTAAAACCTATGTTGCACAGACACGGACACGTCGCATGATACGACACAGATACGGCGATACGGCTAATTCCAAAATATAAGGGCACGACACGCCGCCGTTATATATATATATATATATATATATATATATATATATATATATATATAATGTAATTAAAATTCAATTTATCAAAAAATATATTCATAAATATTTGAAAAAACTAGACAAAATAAGATAGGTATTACATAAACTCTATGAATATCTAGAATAGATATTCGAGCTTTATACGGTGCCAAAAGAAATTGTGATTGACTTTCAAAATATTACAAATTGTAAAAATGATTGTTTATCAACAAAAAACTTATAAACTTGATACGGCATATTATTATTTAATTATTATAGAAATGAAAATCGTGTATTTTAATGTTTCCGTTGAAGAAAACTTGAATAATGAAAAACAAAATTTAAAAAATTGGGTCGGGGAGTGTCGGTGCCGTGTCGGGAGTGTCGGTACCGTGTCTGGGAGTGTCGATAGTGCGTCTCTCGGATACTTAAATTTTAAATAATATTAATTTAATCAGCCTACACGTGTCGGGCACGATGTCGGAGCGTGTCGTGTCGTGTCTTGTGTTGGACACGACGCACGACGACCAGATTGAAGTGTCGGTGCATCATAGCTTAAAACATGTTAATATATGATGTACTTATGGTGATCATATATATAAAAAATAAAAATAAAAAAAGTAAAAAGCAAAAACAAAAACATCATAAAACAACACGTTACATATAGAAAAAAATTATAAAAAAAAAAGAAAAGAAAAAAGAAACAAACACGTTAACTATCTTGATTAACATGTTGTAATCATATCCATAAAAATATTACACGCTAGCTACCTTTAAAAAAATTAAAACACTTAAATTAATTGAATTAATATTAATATTAATATCAAAAGAATAGGGGAAACACCGAGGGTATGTACACTTTTTATGAGAAACACCGAGGGTAGGAAACATTTTTTAAAGGAAATACCTCATCGTATTTTTATTATAAGTATAGGTATAGATTTATTAATGTTGTTCAACCAGGAACGGAAACAACGTGAGTCAGCTTATCAAGAATATAGATAACACTAGTACTGAAAGGAAAAACCGAAAACCGAAAACCAAACCGATCCAAACCAATTTGACCTAAATCGATACAAACCGAATTTTTTAGGTTTGGTTTCAAACCGAACTCAAATGTATTGGTTTGGTTTCGGTTTTTTTATTTTAAACCAATCCAAACTGAAACTCCGAACCGATTATATATATATATATATATATATATATATATATATATATATATATATATATATATATATATATATATATATATATATATTATATTTTAAACCAATCCAAACCGATCTTATTTTTTGGGTTTTATGATATATGCAAACCGATCGAACCCCAAACCGAACAACCATTTAATAGATAAACTGGTTCAAACCGAACCCAAACCGAACCTAAACCGAAATTGGTTCAAACCGAACCATTGGTTTTCCAAGTGATTCGGTTCGGTTTGGGGATGAAAATTCTGACCCAAACCGACCAAATATAGGCAAAAACCGAACCGAACCGACCCAAACCAGCACTGCTCACTACTAGATAACACTATGATGTTGTATACTACAACTACTTAGTAATATACGCATTTTCTTTTTCTAATTCATCAATCTTATTTATCCACTTCGAAATTCACTTGTGTTCGAAATTCACTCCGTAAATTCACTAATTTTCAAAATTCATTGTCGGGATTCACTGATTTTCAAAATTTCGAGGATTCATTTCACACATTTTTTGTCATCTCGCTATAAAATTATACTGATTGTCATAACTGAATAATATTCCGTGATTATTATCCCTTATCCCTAATTTCCCATTTCTTTTTTCTCTTATTTTCCGTAAACAAAATATTCACACACTTTTATCATAACTGAGACTCGAACCCGTATGACCTACTAGTGCCACTAGACCAATACCTGATTGGTATATGCATTCTTGTTACGCTATATAGGTCAATTGACTCAATTATATACACAAGATAAGAATAGGACTGCTTGGTATATCGTGGAAGTTTTGGATTGTATAATATTATTGATTCAACATAACACGTTTACATAATCAGCAGTGCAATTAATACCGCAAAATAACTACTTTTTACAGCCAACAACCTAATGCCATGTGTACAAGCCCAGGGATAATAACACTCTGATACTCCAACTCTTAGGTAAATACAACGTAGCTTAGAGTGTCCACAATGAGAGTTTTTTTCTCCCCTAAATTTTGTATAAGGAGGATATACAACCCTCAACTTCACAATGACACCTTATTTCTTTCCCTTTTCCCAAATAAAACTAAGGTCCTTCACGAATATAAGGTCTCTCCTAAAGTATATAGTATCCATCTTTTTTTCCTTCTTTAAATTCCAACATACATTTTCAACAAAAAAGGAAACAACATACTCATTCTATCTTTTATTAAAATGTCAAAATAAATTATTAAAAAAATCTTTTACACCATTAATTATTATTCTCAAATGACTCAATAGATTTCATTTTACGATCAATGATATAGAAGTGGTTGTGTATTTTGTCGTAAATATTTTTGTTGCGAAACTATTGCTACTCAAAATCAAGATTTGAAAAGTTGGTGAAATATGTTGTGGAAAAAATGTTTAATTATTTTCACAAGTTACACATTCAATATGATGAGTCATAACTATACAATTACGAGATACGTACATAAAAATAAAATAAAAAACGAAGCTACCATATTTAACAAAAAAATACTCCTATATATTGATATAGATAAAAAATACACCATACTATAAAAGATACTACTTTATTTCGTTCAAAATTATCATACAACATCCTTTTTTTAAACACATACGACATTTTTTTTTTTTTGATAATGCAGACGACATATTAAATTCTCACATTGTACGTAGTATAAAATATTTCATTTTGATTTCAATGAAGTGTAAATGTTGAAGACGACTCGCTCATCGTTCACTCCCAAACTAAGCTCTCCCTTACGAACATCGATCACAGCTCCCACCGTTGGTAAAAATGGTCTACCGAGGATAAGGGGTGTAGTGTACCCTTCCTCCATATCCATAACAACAAAATCGACGGGGAAATAAAATTTATCAACTTTCACTAGTATATCCTCAATGACTCCCATTGGGCATTTTATGGATCTATCCGCAAGTTGGAGAGTCATCTCTGTACGTTTTAGCTTGCCTATGCCAAGTTTCATGAAATCATTGTAGACATGAGGTTTATACTCACACCGAGATCACATAGCGCCTTCTCAAACAAAAGTCCCCCAATATCACATGGGATAGTAAAACTCCCGGGGTCTTTAAGCTTAGGAGGGAGCTTATGTTGAAGCACGGCGGAACACTCCTCACTTAGACACACTGTCTCATATTCTTCCAACTGTTTCTTGTTGGAGAGTATGTCCTTAAGAAACTTACCATACGCCGTCATATTTGTGAGTGCTTCGATGAAAGGGATATTAATAGTTAAGTGCCGAAAAGTGTCAAGAAAACGTGCATACTTCTTATCCAACTTCATCTTTTTGATTTCCTCTCTCAGGGGATAGGGAAGTGACTCAAGATCAATTAAAGTAGGGTTAAAATGTATACCTCCCTTACCCTTGTCGTTTGATGAAGATGGTGAAGCTTCCTTGAATGTTTGTGCATTGGTTGCCCGCCAATTGATGTCATTTTGCTTTTCTTTCCTCGACTTTTGCATTGGTTCCTTTTCAGCTTGTTGGATAGGAACCGCCAAAGTCTCCTTAGAAACCATGTTTTCTTCAACATGATCTTCTCTCACGTGTTCATTGAATAGAGTTCTTAGATCACTAGCCATTGGGTTCTTCAATATTCTTGGCACCTTCACTTTTTCTTCTTCTTTCTCCACCTCAACATAGTCATCATTTCCCAAGAAATCATCAACAATTTCTTCCTCTTTTCACTTAATTCTTTTTCCTCATCCATGTCATGCAAATCATTATCGACTTCATTACTCACTTTATTCTCATAAAATTCATGATTCCCATATTCTTTTCCACTTCGAGTAATGAGAGCATTGACTTCTCTCGGGTTTCTCTCGGTGTTGCTTGGTAATCCACCCGGTGGTCTACTACTATGTCTCTCGCCTTCCCTAGTCAAAAGGTCTTCAATAACTCTTATTGATGCTTCCATAGTTCTCATTCTTGTATTTTGACTCACAATGGAGATTTTCAAATTGACAACATCTTGGTACATCACATCAATAGAAGTCATCATTGTTTGCATATTGGCGGCTTGAGTAGCCACAACTCCCATCAAGTTTTCCAATAAATTTCTTAAACTGGCCACATCCTCATTTGTTTGGTTCGGGGCTTGTTGTGCTATAAGTGGTGGATCACTAACATTGGTGTGAGTGTTGCTCAAATCCCGATGTTGTCTCAATAAACCCATTTCTTCTTGTGTAGATACATCGGAGTTTGATAATTCTTCGATATGAAAAACACCAAATGTCACATCATCACATTTTTTATGCCTCAACTCTCTCTTCCCGCTTGTAATTCATCCATCTTCTTATTTATCACCGCCATTTCTCTCAAAATTTCTTCCTCGTTCGAAATATTCTCATCCCCAATGGCAACTTCCATTTCACTTGGACCGGGGACCCACAATTTCTCATTTCTTGTCACTCTTTCAATAGCCTTATAAACATCTTGGGCCATGCTCATCATAAGTGATCCATGGCATGCCGAATCAATTTTTTTCCTTGGCAATTTATGCAAGCCCCAATAGAATAATTGAACTTGCATTTCTAACGTATAATCATGATTTGGACACGCCCTCAAAAGCTTCTTAAAATGGTCCCAAGCATTGTCCAAATATTCAATTAAATCTTGCTTGAAATTAGCAACTCTTACCTTCAACTCCAAATATCTACCCGGTGGAAAGTATTGCTTCAAAAACTCGGTTGTAAATCATCCCATGATTGCAAGTGATGGTGGGGAAGTGACATTCCTTTGCTTGACCGTTCAATGAAAAAGGAAATAATGCAAGACGGGTGAATTCATGGCAAGCACTAGTTTGGAATCCCGTATTGCATATTTCTTCAAGGTTATACAGATGTGAGTGCGGGTCATCATGGGCCTTTCCATGGAATTGAGCTCTACTCTTCATTAGACCGAACATATGAGACTTGATTGAAAAGTTTTTCGCATCAATGTGAGGTAGCCGAATAGAATTATGAACTTGATTTTTTCTTTGAGTGGCTTGCTCACAAAGCGGTCTATATTGGTAGGGTGGATTTGGAGGTGGATCATATGGATATGGTTCTTGGGGTGTTGGTGGAGGATAGTCATTTGGATTTAAGGGATTTTGTTCAAAAAGGGCATTTTCATGGTTATGCCATCCTTGTACCATTCCTTGTACCTCATTCATTTCCTTTTTTTGATGTAATGACACTTGTGAAGATGCTTCACCAAGATCCAATTTACTACGAGCTTGGCCAACCTTTCTCTCAAATAAACGATCCCTAATATAAGTGTTGATATCTGTTAAGGCCATATTTATATGATTATTAAGGGTTTATTTCATTATTATTTTCCCCACATTTTCATAATTTACATAAGAATTAAGGGTTTAAGTGTAATTATTTAATAAAGATGATTTTAAGAGGGTTGTATGCAAAATTGATGATTTTAAGTGTTAATTTAATGGAATTATTATTATTTGGATTTTATTACATTTTTGCATTGTTTATTTATCATGTAGTGTTGATTTTAGTGCTATAAGTGGATAAATGAAGCTCAAGTCGAATTATTCAAGATAGAGTTGGAATTGGCTCAAAGAAATTGGATAAAGATGATGAGATCCGATCCTCAGCAGTTCAAACGGGCGTCTACTGATCTTGAACGAGCGTCCAGAAGTGAATCAAGGCGTCCATGCAAATGGTCCGTAATCGTATTTTACATTCGAGAAGTTCAGACGGAGGATGAACGAGCGTTTACTCAGCGTCCAGGCATTCTGGACGGGCGTCCACGAGACCAGACTAGCGTCCGTTGCCGACTTAGTCATAACCGACTCAAATTCCTATAAATAAAGCGGCAGCCCCAACCCTAATTGATACCACATAATTGAGATCGCAATTTTACACCAAAAAGCTGCGGCTACAAGCCTTTTTACACAGAGATGAACTTCTCCAACCCAACAATCATCTTCAACATGATTGTTGGCTAAAAGCCTTGCAGTGAGTCGACGGAGGAAGCCTATCAACAACACAAACCAACTAGAGAGTTCGATGCTTATGTTTAGTGAGTTTATTTCATAGTTTTTCATTACTTTGGATCTGTTTTGTATTGCTTAAGTTTTATTGAATTGAGATTTGATGAAACGATCTATGTTTAATTTATGCTTGAATAAATTTATGAAAGTATGTTTATTTGAGTTCTCTTTCGTTCAAAGTAATGCATCTAATTGTGTTGTAAGAGATTATGCATGATTAGTTGAGTAAGAGTTTGGAAACAATCTCGTGATTTCGTGTTGATTGCATGTTTAGTTTATTTGAAAAGATAAACGAAACCCTAGAATTTGATTGAAGATATTTAATTGAATTCGTGAATAAATCACTACTAAAAACTATGTCTTTTTAATCACCATCTAGTTGGGATTGTTGGTTGATAGGTAGAATCTAGTCGCCTCGCTGTGTTTTCCTTTAATTGTTTTAATCAAATCGTTTAGATTAAGTTTAGTTTAAGTTTTAGTTTTATAAACCCTAGTTTCTCGCTTTTCTGCACTTTTCTCGCTTGATTCATAATCGAGGCGCTCGTCCGCAATAGCGACGCTTCGTCCGAGAGATTTAGTTTCAGGCGCTGTTCACTTTAGTGAACGTTCGTCCGTTTTTTCTGTTTTATTATTTTCTGCTTGTTTTTATTTCTTGTTTTAGTTTTAATTCTTAGGTTTAGGTTTTAGTTAGTTTCAGCCTTAGTTTAGTAGTTTAGTTTATAATTGTGACATAATTGATATAGATTTATATTTGAATCCGATAAACATTCCACTCCTTAGGGACGATCCGTTAACACCCTATACTACGATCCTTATACTTGGGGTGTTTCGGTTTATAAATTATAAAACTAGTTTTTACCGAACAAGTTTTTGGCGCCGTTGCCGGGGAGTCGGTAACGGTTGTCGGATTCTATTTAGGACAATTTTCTGAGTCAAAAAGGGTCGTTTTTAGCACGCAGTAGTATTTTGGCCGTAACTTTCGCTCGAGTGTCCGTTTGGAACGCAGGACCCCAATTCGAAAGCTCTTTCCGACGCCGACGACGTGGTGAACCGCCGTGAGCCGTTCAGTCGCGTTTTAGTCAAAATCCACTGTTTTCCCCTCATTTTGGCCTAGAAGGTTTCAACACGCGTTTTTTTTTACCGTCTTAGTGTTTTTCTTGTTTTTAAACTTTTAGTAGGTAGGTTTCTTTTCCAGCTTCGTTTAATTTTAGGATTACATTTATTATTGTTTTATTTCATCGATTTTCTTTCAATTATTTTCCTTATTTTTTTATAGCTTAGATCTGTTTCCGTAATTATAGATTTGTTTGATTTTATTTCCATAAGTCTTTTACGCTTTTATTTTTATCTCGTTTTCAATTTACGTAACCTTAGTTTTTAGGTTTTCGTTTCAAAGCGAGCGTTCAACAACTTGAACGCCCGTCCACCTCAATTACTGTCCTCTCGAACGAACGTCATTCAATCGAACGAGCGTTCGATTCAAACGAACGCCCACTAACACTGGACGCCAGTTCAGTCTGTCCAATCATCACTTCTTTTCTTTCTTCCCTTTTCTTCTCTTTTCTCCCTAAAAACCATCTAATCTTTTCTAAACTGTTCAAATCAACCCCAAAGGGTTGATTTCTTCCTTTCCTTTCTTCCGGTTTATGCAAATGAGAAGTAAGAAGGACTTCGATCTTTGATCCCGAGCCCGAACGATCTATCCTTAAGAAGGCTTCTCCTGATTTGGACAAAATGGCGGATCAAGATCCACCAATTCCAAATCCCGATCCCCAAGCTCGATTAAATTTACTCTTCAACAAATGCAAGCTCTGCGACAGAATGTTGAGAATCGACAAGTCGGCATAAATCAACAACTTCAACAATTCCGCCAAAACCAAATTAATCAGTTGAACCAAGACCCCTACACTCCATATCTAAACCAAGATTTTCTCGAGGGGCATAGACTCTATTCGTCCTCCCGACATGGGAGGAGCGAACTTTGATCTAAAGAACGGAGTAGTTGCTCTAGTTCGAATAGCTCTTTCCATGGTACTGCTCAAGAAGATCCACACGACTTCTTGTCCACATTTGTACAAATCAGTGAAGCAGGCCATTATCCTGGTGTTGATTCTCGAGATCGTAAAGTTAAAGCTATTTCCTTTTGCTTTGAAAGGTGAAGCAAGCGAGATGGTTTAAGTCATTAGCACATCATTCCTCCATACATGGAATGATGTCAAAAGAGCCTTCGCTCTTAAGTGGGTTTCACCAGTGCAAGATTATGGAGATGAAACGGGAAATAGCTACGTTTGAGCAAATGGAGGATGAGATGCTGGCAACGCTTGGAGAGATTGAATCTCTTGATGAGGAAATGCCCCAATCACGGATATGACGGACATAAGTTCTTTGGAATCGTTTCTACTGAGGAGTCTCTCAACCTAATAGAGACTATCTTGACTCCACACTCATGGATCCTTCTTAGGGAGGTGATGAGATCGCTTACTGAGTGGTTGAGACCATCGCCAAGAACAATATGTGGTCGACTCCTAAGAAGACCAATATTGTTAAGAAAGAAGGTGCATAAGCGCCCCGATACAAAGTCATTAGTTGCTCGGATGGAATTGATAAGCAAGCGACTAGCCAATCTTCAGACGCAAATTTTCCGATCCGGGAATGCGGTAGGAACGGAGATGACGGAAGAAGTAAATTTAATGGATAATCAAAACCAACCCTTCCGAACTTCAATCAAAGCCGAACTACTCAGATTTCAAAGACAAAATTTCAATCAAGCCAAGTTACCACCTGCCCTTTAAATTCGAATTCTTTCAACTCGAACTATCAAAGGCCGCCTCGTAACTCCCAAAGGCCTCAAGGTGGCTGGAATCAAACTCGAGAATAATAATCATACCACCTCATGTGTCCTCAACACAAATTCGATGAGTGGGTAGACATGGTGAAGACTCTGTCTACTAGTGTTAAAGCAATTGAGAGACAAGTTGGTCAAATGGCGGACCAAACAAGCAAGCGCACCTCATGGTAAACTTCCGAGTTATACCGAGAGAAATCCGAAGGTCGATGTGAATGTTTGCACCGCCATTACACCTCGATGAGGAGTATGGACAAGAAGAGGAGTTGAATGAAGTAACGTTGAGAAGTGGTAAGCAGTGGACCCGGCAAGATGTCGGAAAGCAGTAGCCCCTCCCCGACGCCATGAGTTCAGGGAGGGAAATCGAAAATCACATGCCGAAGAAAGGAGTGATGAGGAGCTTAGTGACAATTCTTCGGAGGACGACAATGATTACGATGAAGAGGAAAGGAAGGAGAGTCAGGAGGCTGTACCCCTGACTAAGGAAAAGGAAGAAAAGTTTGTGAGATGGAAGGATAAGAAGGATGAGGCGATAAAGAATCAGGCCACGAAGAATGATAAAGCCCTTCCTTATCCACCAAAAGGAAAGAAAAGCCCTCACTAATGACAAGCAAGATCTTTGGAGTGCGGAGGATACTTAGGGGACACTAAAGTGAGTATGCCCTTAGTGAGGTATTGTCTCAAATGCCTAAATGTACTAAGTATCTTAAAGAATTCTGTGGGAGCAAGAGAAAGCTTCAGGGGATGGCTGAAGAAGTGTTTCGAGAAGATTGCGCAATGGTTTCACAAAAAGTCACTGTCAAGCGAGGTGACCCTGGCAGACCTTCAATCTCCTGTGAGATTGAAGGCCATTTGTTCGAAAATGTATTATGCGACTCAGGGGCCTCTATTAATGTGATGCCATTAAACGTATGCAAAAAGCTCGGGCTAGACAAAAGAATGCGAGAACGCCCCATTTCTCTTCAGATGGTAGACAAATCTAGTCGCATCTTGCGCCGGTTGTGTAGCTAATGTTCTCCTTCAAATTGAACATTTGGTCTTCCCTACCGACCAAGGTTATCCTAGATTATCCACCTGATAAGGAAATGCCTCTAATTCTAGGCCGAACCTTTTTGGACACTTCCAATGCTCTCATCGACTTCTGCAAAGGACAGATTACTCTTAGAGTCGGTGACACATCTGTCACCTTCACACGGGGGACACATCCTGAAAGAGCCGTAATTGATGAAATATCGTTTGTCGAAGCCATATATGAGGGCGGCGGAGATGCCTATTATGAAGATGCAATGGAGCTTACAGAGATAGGTGTTTTTGAAGTCATGGACATTGAGGATCCGGTGATCATGGACCATCTTCTAATTCATTTCAAGCCGTAGGCATTGACGAGTCATCTTCACTCGCTCACACCGGGCTGTTATTGAGTTAGAAGCATGGAGATGCCCAAACAACAAACGATGATTTCAAAGAATCGAGTCGTAGAAGACTTCATCCCGGTGAAGAAGAAGCTCATGGGTAGTTGGGACGAGGTAGAGTTTTGGAGAGAAGCTACTCATTGGGAAGTAGATGATTGGGAAGAGTCGCGTAAGAGCTTAAAGATGAAGAGTTAAGAAAAATGATCGATCACAAGAAAAAGGAAGCAAGTGTTGACCGGAGGATTCCGATGGATGATTTGATCCAGTGCACTTTTCTCGGGTTGAGCCTCGGGAAGATGAGGTGTTCTCATCCAACCACTTCAAGCTCATAAAGAGAAGGTGGCCCGTTAAAGTCTAGTATTGAGCAACCACCTCATGATTTAGAGCTTAAACCGCTTCCAAAACACCTTAAGTATATCTTTCTTAAGGATGGAGATAAATTGCCTTTGATCATTTCTTCAAACTCGACCAAGAGCAAGAAGCACAAATTGATAGAAGTGCTTAAGAAAAAACATCCTCGCTTCGGATGGCAAGTGGGTGATATCCGAGGAATCAGCCCGGACATATGCATGCATAAAATCCGAACGGAGGAGGAGCTAAAAGGTAAGACAACCTCGGCGAAGGCTGAATCCGCATATGCAAGAGGTTGTCAAGAAAGAAAGTGATAAAGTGGCTTGACATGGGCATCATCTATGCAATCGCCGATAGCGAGTGGGTCGACCTACTCAAGTTGTGCCAAAGAAGGCGGAATCACGGTAAAAAGAATGAAAAAGAGGAGGAAGTTGCCCTACGTCTCGTGGATCGCTCAGAGTCTCAGATCGACTATCGTGGGATCGAATGAGGTTACTTGCCAAGGACCACTTTCCTTACCCTTCATTGACCAACTAATTGAAAGACCGAGTGGTCACAAGTATTATTGTTTTCGATGGATACTCTGGTTACTTCCGCATAGCCATCGACCCCAATGACCAAGAGAAGACAACGTTTACGTGTCCATCCGGGTACTTTTGCTTTTAAGTAGAATGCCATTCGGTCTATGCAATGCACCCGCGACTTTTCAACGGTGTATGTTGGCCATTTTGATGGACTTGTTGAGCAATGCATGGAAGTCTTCATGGATGACTTCTCGATCTGGCGATAGCTTTGATGAAATTTTAAAGAATCTAGATATGGTACTCCAACGTTGTGTTGAGAAAAATCTGGTGCTTAACTGGGAAAAATGCCATTTTCTAGTTGATGAAGGAATCGTTTTGGGACACAAGGTGTCCAATGTTTGTATTCAAGTTGATAAGGCTAAGGTTGAAGCCATTGAAAGATGACGTACCCCTAAGACAAAGGAAAGAGGTACGAGGTTTTCTAGGACACGTTGGCTTCTACCGGCGTTTCATTAGAGACTTTTCTACGATTGCCAAGCCTTTATCAAATCTTTTGAAAGATGATGTAGATTTCTTGTTCGATGCGAAGTGCAAAGAAGCTTTCAATTGTCTGAAAGACAAGCTTATCAGTGTCCCTATTTTAGTTGCACCTGACTGGACCAAGCCTTTCGAGTTGATGTGCGATGCCTCTAACTACGCCAGTGGCGCAGCTTTAGGTCAAAGACTTGATAAAGGTTCAGCCCATCTATTATGCGAGTCGTACCTTGAACCCGGCTCAATGCAATTATACTACGATGAGAAGGAATTCTTAGCCGTCGTCTTTGCTATTGACAAGTTTAGAAGCTATCTTCTAGGGTCTCAAGTTGTTGTTTGGACAGATCACGCAGCTTTACGCTACCTTATGGATAAAGCAGATGCCAAACCAAGGTTACTTAGATGGATTTTAATTCTACAAGAGTTTGACCTTGTGATCAAAGATAAGAAAGGTAGTGAGAATATTGTGGTGATCATTTATCTCGCTTAGTAAATGAGGGTGCGAAAATCACAATGATATAGGCATTGATTTTCCGGTGAGCAATTGATGAAGCTTGAAACGGTTAGGCCGTGGTATGTCGACTACGCCAACTATTTAGCGAGTGGTCATTTAGAGGATATGACGTGTCGTGAAAAGAAAAGTTCTTTTCTCGATCTCAAATATCTCGTATGGGAAGATCCTTATTTGTTCGAGTCCAGAAAGACGGGTTGCTTCGACGGTGTGTTCCTGAGCATGATCAGTGGGATATCTTAGAACAATGCCATAGCGGTCCTACCGGAGGTCACTATGGAACACCGAAGACGGTTGCAAAGATTCTTCAAGCCGGATTCTCTTGGCCGACTCTGTTTAAAGATGCGTGCCTTTTGTAAAGGTTGTGATAGGTGCCGAGAACGAGGAAGGCGAGTAGTCGGATGGAAATGCCACTTAAGCCCATTCTTGAATGCGAAGTTTTCGATGTCCAGGGCATAGATTTTATGGGACCCTTTCCATCCTCATGTGGTAATAAGTATATCCTCGCCTGCAGTGTGGATTATGTTTCAAAGTGGGTCGAGGCCATAGCTACTCAAACTAATGATCACAAGGTTGTGAAGAAATTCTTGCAAAAGAATATCTTTACTAGATTTGGCTGTCCGAGAGCACTCATTAGTGATGAAGGTACTCACTTTTGCAATGCGCCGCTTGACAAGATCCTTGAGAAGTATGGTGTCAAACATAAGATTGGTACACCATATCATCCCCAGACCAGTGGCCAAGTCGAGGTAAGCAACCAGAGCTTGAAAAGAATTTTGGAGAAGACCGTGAACAATAATCGATCTAATTGGAGTCTTAAGTTGGATGACGCGTTGTGGGCTTATCGTACTGCATTTAAAACCCCGATGGGCACGCTACCCTTCCAAATGGTCTATGGAAAAGCTTGTCATTTACATTGTCGAACTTGAACACAGAGCTTTACGGGCAATTAAATTCTTAAATTTTGATAGCCAACTCGTGGGGAGAAAAGGTTATTACAATTGAACGAGCTCGACAATTCGCACTCGGTGCATACGAGAATGCTAAGCTTAGCAAGGAAAGAACGAAGATGCTCCATGACGCTAAGATCAAGGACCGAGAATTCAAAGTTGGTGAAATGGCTTTACTTATAATACTAGACTTCACCGCTTCCGGGTAAACTCAAGTCTAGGTGGTCCAGTCCATTTGAGATTCTCGAGGTTAATCCAAGTGGAGTAATTACTTTGAACGGGTATGGTAATCAAGCTTTTAAAGTGAATGGCCATCGACTTAAGAAATATTTTGGGCAACCAAAGGAAAAGCCTGAGATTCTTTATTTCCAAAGAAGAGATGAGAGTACAGATGTCCTGATTTGTGAGGAGATTCCATCTTATTTCTTTGAGTCGATGATGATGATGACGTTCTATATCCACCCGTAAGGTCCCTTCTCCTGAGACCCCCGAGCGAGTTAGCACCCCTATGCCGATCGTGCGCAAGAACAAGAAGAGGAGAGTCAGTGTAGTTTGGAGAGAAAAGTTTAATGAACTTATTGCACACTTGACTTGTTGTTGTGGTGAAAATCATTTCCGCCCCAAAGGCTGCTCACGATTACGATCATCGAGGTGGCGGTAGTCAAACCAAAGTGGCCCGATCCGGGTTGATCTTGAACTTTGTGTCAAGCTATTGACATTAAAAGAGCGCTCCTAGGAGGCAACCTAGTTATTTGTTTGTTTGTTTTTTTTTTTTTTCATTCTTAGGTTGTTTTATTGTTTAGAAATAATACTTTAGTTGATTTTGTGTTGATGGTTATTCCTCTTACGTTCATTGTGAGTGTTTTGTGTTATGTATTGCTCATATACCCCGTGTACCCCGAGATTATATGGTATGTCGAGTGTGGCAGATACTTTTGAGCAGGTTCACAAGCTTTTATGTCCAGTGTTGTCTATTCGAGTTGCAGCGGTACATCCATGCTCCGGCCTAACCTCTGCCAACTTTCATCCGACCACCACTGTTGAAACCAGCTAAGTTTTCTTTTTCTTTTTCTTTTATTCTGCACATTCTGAGGACATAATGTGATTTAAGTGTGGGGGGGTAAATTGGGTATGTTTTTATGCTATATCCTTTGACATATGAGTGAATGTTGACTTTCTGTGAATTTCTGCGAAATTTAAAATTTTTTGTGAGTCTCGAGCATATAATTGGAACTAGATGCTTGCTAGTTGTAGTTTTCTAACGATGATAGTATGTGACTTAGTGAGATAATTATAGCATGTTTCTTCATTATGGAGATAGTTTCGTTTTCACTCACGAAAGCCTTTGATTTTGAAGCATGACTTTTGAATTATATCCTTTCATTGTTTTAGTGATTTATCTTAGGAAGGTCGAGATAGTAACACCTTAGTTAGACCGTGTCTTTGTGAAATATCATAAAGTTTGAATGTGATAGGTGAGATGTAACTTATGACTTTGAAAAGTGAATAAATAAAGTGAGCGAGCAATTATTAATAAATACGTTTGTCGGAAGTCGGTTTATGATTTGAGTGCGGTAGGGTATACCTCGTATGTCCTATACCACTATGATGACCAATAGCTCACGATATCGGGAGAAGCTACCTTATGATTTGAGTAAGGTAGGGTGTTATCACGAAACATCCTATTCTACTATGATGGGTAAGAGCTCATTCGATATCGTCAAATTTGAAAATTTTGAAAAATGATGAATAAGAATAAAGTGAAGTCTTTGTTATCATGGATCTTATACCCAGTAGAACCGCATGATATCTTCAGAGGGATTATCCTACCGAGTGCGTGGGAAGGCTTTGAGTGGAGTTTGTATTGTCTCTGTACACTAGGATAGTCATTGGAATTTCGAGAGGATATTTCTTTGAAAGGCTTGTTAGATTGAGAACGGCTTGTCACACTTACACCGAATCTATCTCTGTGTTGGTATCATTTGCTATAGTTGTTGTATCTTTCGTTACGTGAGTTAGAGATCTATGTGGATTATTTATAAAGTTGAGCTATAGTTTTGATTGTTTTGTCCGAGGGCGTACAAAAAGTTAAGTGTGGGGAGTTGTTAAGGCCATATTTATATGATTATTAAGGGTTTATTTCATTATTATTTTCCCCACATTTTCATAATTTACATAAGAATTAAGGGTTTAAGTGTAATTATTTAATAAAGATGATTTTAAGAGGGTTGTATGCAAAATTGATGATTTTAAGTGTTAATTTAATGGAATTATTATTATTTGGATTTTATTACATTTTTGCATTGTTTATTTATCATGTAGGTGTTGATTTTAGTGCTATAAGTGGATAAATGAAGCTCAAGTCGAATTATTCAAGATAGAGTTGGAATTGGCTCAAAGAAATTGGATAAAGATGATGAGATCCGATCCTCGCCAGCTTCAAACGGGCGTCATCGATCTTGAACGAGCGTCCGTAGTGAATCGGCGTCCATGCAAACGTCGAATCGTATTTTACATTCGTAGAGTTCGACGAGGATGAACGAGCGTTTACTCGGCGTCGAGCATTACGGGCGGGCGCCCACGAGACCGACTAGCGTCCGTTGCCGACTTAGTCATAACCGACTCAAATTCCTATAAATAAAGCGGCAGCCCCAACCCTAATTGATACCACATAATTGAGATCGCAATTTTACACCAAAAGGCTGCGGCTACAAGCCTTTTTTACACAGAGATGAACTTTCTCAACCCAACAATCATCTTCAACATGATTGTTGGCTAAAAGCCTTGCAGTGAGTCGACGGAGGAAGCCTATCAACAACACAAACCAACTAGAGAGTTCGATGCTTATGTTTAGTGAGTTTATTTCATAGTTTTTCATTACTTTGGATCTGTTTTGTATTGCTTAAGTTTTATTGAATTGAGATTTGATGAAACGATCTATGTTTAATTTATGCTTGAATAAATTTATGAAAGTATGTTTATTTGAGTTCTCTTTCGTTCAAAGTAATGCATCTAATTGTGTTGTAAGAGATTATGCATGATTAGTTGAGTAAGAGTTTGGAAACAATCTCGTGATTTCGTGTTGATTGCATGTTTAGTTTATTTGAAAAGATAAACGAAACCCTAGAATTTGATTGAAGATATTTAATTGAATTCGTGAATAAATCACTACTAAAAACTATGTCTTTTTAATCACCATCTAGTTGGGATTGTTGGTTGATAGGTGGAATCTAGTCGCCTCATTGTGTTTTCCTTTAATTGTTTTAATCAAATCGTTTAGATTAAGTTTAGTTTAAGTTTTAGTTTTATAAACCCTAGTTTCCTCGCCGTTTTCTGCACTTTTACGCTTCATTCATAATCGACGCCGTCCGCAATAATAGCGACGCCGTCCAATAGATTTAGTTTCAGGCGCTGTTCACTTTAGTGAACGTTAGTCGTTTTTTCTGTTTTTTATTATTTTACGCTTGTTTTTATTTCTTGTTTTAGTTTTAATTCTTAGGTTTAGGTTTTAGTTAGTTTCAAATTTTAGTTTAGTAGTTTAGTTTATAATTGTGACATAATTGATATAGATTTATATTTGAATCCGATAAACATTCCACTCCCTTAGGACGATCCGTTAACACCCTATACTACGATCCTTATACTTGGGGTGTTTCGGTTTATAAATTATAAAACTAGTTTTTACCGAACAATATCCGGGATGTAATGAGTATCGGGGGCCTTACCATGTCGAGAATGGTTCATCAACTACAAGATAGAAACAACAAGAAAACAATTAATAGCACTTGACGACTTACCAAAGAGGTAAGCACCAAAAAAGTAAAAAAAGAAAAGATTAGAAAAAGTTTTGACTTATTCTCAAGACTTTTAAGCTAGTATAAGTATCAACCGTTAAACAATCCCCGGCAACGGCGCCAAAAAGCTTGATCGAGACATCCTAGGTGTCCAATCTTACCGGTTGTACCGGGTCAATTGTAGTCTAGTAAGTGGTCAAGGTCGTATCCATGAGGATTGTGAGGTTGAACACCAAAAGGCTATTATTATCTTGATCTAAGTCACAATAATACAATAAGGTAATTGCATCTAAAAATCTACTCCTACAAAGGGTGATAAAATGATAAAAAGCCTAGCTAAGACAATGCATTGATCAAGCCAATCTCTACTAGTGTCATGGGAATGAACTACCTACCAACCTTCCAATGGTGTTCAAGTGGGTGTTATCAGTGCACTCCTAAGCTAGCAATTTCCCCTCATACAAGTGTATGAAACTACTCTATACCTCCTCCTTGGTCTAGGTGTCCTAACCTAATAAATTGGTATGATAAGCATTTGAATGCAACGACAATGTCAACACTCCCCGAATAAGAAATCGAAGTCCAATTAAGGTCAATTATACCTTCCGGTTTCCTATTCCTTCTCCTACACCAAGCATCTCCTTTCGGTCTCAACTAAGTGTGTGTGTTAGTGCTAGGTGATCAATCCAACACCAACAAGCAATACGGTGCAAATAGGAAAAGATAACAACAACACATAAAGCTATGAAACATGAACAAACATTCCAATCAACCAATAGAGATTAATAACTATCACAAATACATAATCTTGGCTAGTGTAGAACTAGCCACACATTGCTATGAAATCCACAATGTCACTTAGGGATTTCATAGATTTGAACATAAACTATTCAAGTAAAGAGAAAGAATTTACCCAACCCAAAGTGATGACACTTCAAGAAGAGAACTTGCTTTAACATCAAAAGAGTAACTTTAATGGAGTATTACACCAAAGATGTGAGTTTTTCATCCAAGAAAGCTTGAATAAAAAGAGAAACAACAAGAATCTTTAATGTTTACAAGAGTAATTAATGCTAATCTGGTGGTAAGATTTGGCTAGGAGAGCCCCATGGGGCGGATTTTGTGCCTTCAAGGGAAGAAGAAGAAGAATGGGGAAGAAGATAGGGGTTAGGGATTGTAAAATTTGATCCTGTTGAAGTTATATGTTGAATTCTACTTTTTGCGACCTTCGGCGTGCGCTGCTAAAGGTCCGGCGCGCCGGAATAACTAACTCTGACAACTCTTCTGTGACATTCGGCGTACGCCGCAAAAGATCTGGCCTGCGCCGGTCTTCACAGCATCTCAGTAAAATAGACATAACTTGAGTTGTAGACCTCCGATTAATGTGATTCAAAATGTGTTTCCCGTTTCTTGATCTACAACTCTCATAAAGAAGTCTTCTCCAAAAAATACTTCTAAGTGGGGTCAAAAGTCCGTTGAAGATCGACTATGGTAGAAGCACTAAGGACAATTGATCCGTTTGAACTCGATAGCTTCCGGCACACTCTTCAAGCCCTCAAAAGACGTGTCTAGGCTCAACACGTGTCGTCCATCGGGGTCTTGGTCAACCTATAGTCCTGCAATAAATCACCAAAATACCAAGCGTAAACCCGACATGGCGCTCCGGTTACTAAACCGGTACTAAACCTATCAAAATATGATATTTTATATAATCATTACTATCTACACATATGGATGAAACTAAGAAAATAATGACTTGAATTGGTACAATAATGCTCAATGTGGTATCAGAAATGGGGTAAAATGTCATAATAATAAGCGACAATTTGTCTCTCATCAGGTACTCTTTCCGGTCGAATCTTATTCGACTTCCATTGGTTGACTAGTCAAATCTTTGACAGTTCACATCTGTATGTGATAGCCACCCCTTGTCTTTAAAATCAAACGGTCCTAACGTGGGCCAATCACCGCAAGATTCTTAGTCGAGCCGTAACCCAAATATTCATGAGATCTCATAATGATCATATCTCGATAATAACGATATACCCGAGTTAGGTCAACTCCCGACGTGGGCTGATCAGTTGGATCCGAACAAGGGCTCTTCACCGTCATTATAATATTGGGAGACAATTTTGGCTCGAATTTTGTTGTGGGAATAATTTTAAATTAATTCACTTAATTAATTTCATTTAATTATGGTCTCATCTACTATGTGCTTATTACTACGATATCGTATAAAGTAAAAATACACAACATTCCGTGCACAAAATAAACCGGTATGATCATGGACTTTCCCTAGGTGCGGTTTCGAATACAAACTGACGAAACCGCGGGTCACAATCTAATGGTAGCTGCAACCTCCAATATGATATTTATTGATGTACGCCAATGAGTTCTTTATCTCTCTTTGGTCTTCGTTTTATTACTCCATTCTTGTTACATAATAATCTATCTAATAAATAATTACAACCACCGCACACGGGGGAGCCAACGGGAATGAGATAAATGCAAAAAGTAAACTATGTCACATTCTTCATAACGGTCTAGGACAATTTGAAAAACCAACATAAAGAAAATCACACCCATCTATCATATTGGTCGAGTCCGAGATCAATCGGGGTCCATATAATTATATTATATCTACACATCCAATCCATATAATTATATCTTATGAAAAAATCAAATTAAAAAATTTAACTACTATGCGTCTTATTTTCTCACATCAAAATAATTAATTAACTTTTAATTAATTAAATGACTTATAATCTAAAATAAAATTCACATTTAATTTTAAATCGATTCTAATTTCAATTGTATTAATTTGGAACTATTCAAAATTAAAATGTCTCTTTTGTTTCCTTTCCTTTTGATTCTTAACCAAAAGGAATGCCTTTGGTTTCCTAAACCAAATGGCATCTTTCCAAACAAAATTTGGTTGACTGCCTGGCCTTTTTCCAAAATCAAAATTTTGAAAAGGGCCTAGGCCTTGGACTTTTTCCCAAATCAAATATTTGGAAATGACCTAGGTCTATTTCAAACAAAGTTTGGAAAGACCATTATGATTTTAATGCCATGTGGCATCCTAATGGCCCAAACTATTTGAATGATTGGTTAGACACATGACACAACTAAAAAATGGAGATATCAATGCACAATAAATATCACAAAACAAAAAATCAAATCGATCACCCCTTGATAGCGATGACCGGCCCGGCCGGCGAATGCCAGAAGCGCCGACGCCGCCGGAGGTTGCTGCGGTGGTGGGGGCCGCCGCCGATCGGCCGAGCCCCCCATCGATTATATTTTTTTCTTTCTGTTTTATCATTTCACGAATTTAGATCTTGCATCTATCGATTAATTACTACGCAATTTAATTAGTGCTTATTGCTTAAGCTCGAAGTTGGCTCTGATACCACTATTAGGAAATCACTAGTTTAATGCAGCGGAATTTAAAATTTTGATTTCTGATCCCAAGATCGACTTCATTTAGCACAATAAACACGTTAAGTAGTTTGACGGTATATACCTTGGTTGATCTATAAGATCGACGCTTATGACCGTGAATGAGAGTAGTACTGTGCGCAAGCCGTCCACGCGCCTGGCCTCTATCGATATCCACACGAACTCCTCGCCGGAATCCTCCTTGGACTGCTACTAGAAAAATCCGGCTGCTAGACCGGCTTTTTTCTCTCTCTAAAATTCTCTACTAGAAGCTTTCTATTTTTCTTAAGAACAATTAGCTCTTGGAATTTTGATGTACAAAAGAGCTAGCCAACCCTTTTTTAATTAATATTTTGTATTTATTGGACTTATTTTAAGTTTTAGTGATGAGTGCCAGACTAGCTGTTATAGAGCAAAGGCAAAAAGATTTTTAGATCAAATGTATAGGCTTATTAGAGTTTGATCTTTGTATAGGTTTGATCAAACAAGCACTGTAAATGGTTAGCTGACTTTCATCAGCAGACCTGTCTATATCAGTAGGGTGCCTAAGTCAATAGACTAGTTTAGGAACCTGCTGAAGACTAAAGGCTTAGGGCTCAAACTCAGTTATTGAAGGCTAAGGGATCAAACTTAGTATTTAAAGTCAAGGATATGGAATCAGAATTTAGGGAAGTCTGTGATAACCTAAACTGATTACATATACCTTGTGTACAAGGTCTAAGTTCCACAAGTTAAATGGTGTTTGGAACTTGGTTATGATTAAAATGGTGTAATCTAACTTAATAATAAAAAGTTAGATATAAGAGAAGTCAGCTGAAGTGTTTTTATAAACACAACAACTTTGGAATAGCTGACTGATATGCATTTCAGCAGACTTACATTCACAGGAACCTGCTGATATATATTTCGAATTATTCAAAGGTTACATTGGAAAAATACAAGGATAAGGACAGATAACAACTTCTGATTTTATCAAACAAATCAATGGTTAAGATTAAATGGACGTTGGGAAGAAACAGAGGTTTATCCAATGGATACAAGTCAAAGGGTGGACAGACTGAAAACTGTCAAAAAGCATTCTGACAGTGTCAGTATTATGTGCAGGGACGGAAAGCAAGTCAAGACGGGACAAATCTGAAACGGCTATGTTTGAATTTCAAACTTAAGTCACAAGGATTCCTACCTATAAATAGAGGACTCCTAATTCAGATACAAGCGATGAAAATTGAGGAAAAACAACAGATAATCTTAAGCTTCAGTTTCTTATCAAGAAAACACCCTGCTGACCCTGCTGAACATAAAGCTACTGATCTAGTCAAACTCTTCAAGTGTACTCTGTTATCAAGCTACATCAAGTTTACACACTTGAAGACCTCAAGCTGCTGATCATATCATCCTGATCAAGTTGCTGAAAGCTGAATCACTTACTTGATTCAAACTTTCTTTTATAAGAAATCTACTGAAGACAGTGAAGCATCTTTGGTTGTCAAGGACTGTTGTTTGTGGTGGAGCTGGTGAAAAGGCAATCCTAACCTTCAAGGACCAGTGGAAGACTTTGGAGCAGCAATCCTATCTGTTCCAAGTGTTTAGTTTGTGAAGCCATAGTTATTGGTGAAGGACAAACAACTTAGGGATTTTTGTAACTGCTACCTCAGAAATCTATAGTGAATTACCTCCTACATCACATGATAAGAGTGGACTGACAGGATTACACCACTTGGAACCACTATAAAAATTGCCTATTTACTTTCTGCATTTATATTCTGCATTTATTACATTTAGCACATCAATCTACTGAACTAGCAACTGAGTCACACACATACACTACTGAGTATCTAATACTTGGTATCATATTTTCAACAACAAGTAATAAGGCTTAATTTAAATATATTCTGCTGCAACAAATTCAGGAAAATCAATAGTCAGCAGACTACTGAGTGTCAGCAGACTACTGAGCTATCAGCAGGCTTTTGAAGTTGTTGAGTTTGTTAACTCCAAAAGTTTTAAGTGTTAAATTTATTCATCCCCCGCCTCTAAACTTAACCAAAGCCTTTTCAAGGGACCAACAGTATTATATTTATTCATAATAAATAAATACCACCATATTAATTTACCACTATAACTTTTATAGTCTTGAGATAAAAATTTCCTTATTTGGTCAACAACTATAACCGCATTTTAAACCGGCTCGATGTTCTTATGTGTGTGTGACCCGATTGGCTTCCGAATATGTTGGCCGTAGATACAAAATGCAAATTACGAAAACGTCCTTCATACCTAATGATCACGGGATAGCATCTAGTAACACACCGTGACCTCCAATCATCGGAGAGTCAAATGCAATGACTACTACATTTCATGTGAAACAGTTACCGTGTAAATAGAATCCTATCGTTGTAATAATATCCATACGACCGTATCTCGAGTGTTAGTACATTAACGATCGTATCTTATAATCTGGATATCATACTCTCTCAGAATAACTTATTTACTCTCACTTTGCAAAGATTCACGAGAGCTAGACATTCCTTATAAGAAGGCCATTTCAGATATTCACTCCCAATCATAGGATACGCAATTCCCGGACGACCAAACATGTATGCTCCACATGCTTCAATATCACACCCAATCACTACCACATGATCACCCCGTGGCTAGGGGAAAACTCAATATTGTCAAAGCATGAAAATCCACACCGTGATGCCATGAATACTCCGGTCTTAGCATAATTACACAACTGCCACATATTGTGACACTTAATGTAAGTGGGTCAGTCTAACGTACGCATTCTCTAATACACGTCCACGTACAGTCCAAGTGTCTCTAAACTTCGATAGACGAGATCTATCCATGTCTTCAATGAGATAGAAAACATCCAATACGTGCTAGCCTAATCATACTATCAATGTCTCATTCGATAGTACACACGACTAGAGACATTTAAGTATCAAACTCATTAAAGCGATTTGAGATCTCATCAACCATAATCACTATCATGGTTTCTCTATCACAGTTTGACACTAAGGACATTACTATATATACACATTCAATAACATGAAGATAAACAATATATAATAACAAAAATGCTTTTATTAATCATAATAAAGTTATTACATGAACTAAAACAGACCGTAAATGACCCGACCGGTCGAATCTGGTCCAACCCGATTGGGTTTAGGACACCCTTTCAACAAAAGTGTCATTGGATCAATGTGTAACAAATGTCATCTTTGGTTGATATTATTATTGTTGATATATATGTTTTAAAGAATGTGTAGATTCGGTGCTACTACGGTTTACTAAGTACGTTTGTACTTACCCCGTTATTGTTGTTCCCCACCCCGAGAAGGTGATTTTGTTGTAGGTTGAGTTTGAGATCACTTAAGAGTGATTCCCAAAATTGCAGCTGTTGAAGTTTATCTTTGTTTTATTCTTTTGAATTAATGATATAGAATCTTCCATTTTCTTTTGTAATAGATTGAGATAGTTGTACCTTTAAGTTGTAAAAAAAGAGTTCTAACAGTTGAATGAAACTTCGATCTTTGTGTAACAATTTTGGGATGTTATTTTAATTGCAGCATGTGTTACTTGTCGATCGTTTGTAGCAATCTTTTAGCTTCCCGAGTTTATGATTTTTTTTTTGCTTGTTCTCTGGTTATGAAGATGTCAGATTTACGTATATAATCGACTAACTTTAATTATATACGTGTCGGGTGTCATTTTCTGATTAAAGACCCAATATCCGAATTAGAGTTGTCACCGTCAATCTCTTCATTATACTTTGAACATTAAGCAATTCACCTGTAACGCCCCGTTCCCGGACACCGAGTCCTTATCCGGAAAAGGAACGTTTGGCACGTATAAAATGAAATAAATTCCACTTTATACGTAACCCACTACTATGCCGTATCGAGTTAAGCAAAACGGAAGCAAAAGACTCGGGTATAAAATTTTTCAACAACCAAGAATAGAAACTCAATATCTAAAGAGAGAAATGTAACATTTATTACATTAGAAAACCAAACGAAACCAAAACGTACGAAAACCTCCAAACGTATACTAAAATGAAATTACAACGTTTCCCAAGGAAAACTCCAAGTCTAAAGCATAAATAAAACATGAATAAATAAATTCTTCAACTTCGGCGTCCTTAAACGTCTTCATCAAAGTCCTCGTCCATCTCTGGATCAACCTGTTCATCTTCTCTCCCCAAACACATAAATAAACATGCATTTGAGGTAAGTACATTGTACATAGCAAGTGGTAGAAGCCATAATTTAATTAAGGTTTATAATTAAAAGATTATCTTTGTGAGACCGACTTAATCTAGGGTTCACTTCATGTCCATCAACATCTCACGACTATACGTTTCTAGCTTAGCTTATCTTGGTTACGTCATCACTCAAGGGCACTATGAATGATGTGTATCCATCATGAGATATACTTGCCAACTACGGTGAATAGCACCGATAGTCCCGGGATCTTCCCGGTATGCATATACGTTCGATGAATTTCCTCCATTACCCTTCAACCTTTTGAGCCAGTAGCGTTGTTCATCTTTTATGAACGTATCACATCGCCGATATGAATTGGTGCCTAACCGGGAATAGGTGACGTTTTATCTTTTACTATCATATATGTAGTTTTATTGTGTATTAGCTAGCCACCTAAGTATTTTCAAGGCAAAACTCACCTTATCAACTATACTCCTTCACTTAGACAGCTAGACATCACATCCTATCAAGTACACAGACAGTGATGAACTCTAGTTCATCAAAGCACAAGCCCTTTTATGCCCTTCCGACGGATCCGAACTTCAACTCCCTTTAAGAGTACATCCGGTGCCGAAACTAAACGAATCGGAAGCTCAAGTGAGGCTTGTTCAGGCTTAAATAATGTTATAAGGTCAAAGAACAACGTTTAAAACTCATGTCATAGCTAAAATCATCTTATTCATAAAAAAGGAGGTCCAGTGCGCCTACATTGGGTTCAGTGCACACGCACTGAGTCTCTGTACGTAAAAACTCAAATTATGCTCATCCAGTGCGCATGCACTGGATCTGGTGCGCATGCACTAGCTCTCCGAATGTAAAATGTCACTTTCTGGTCCTCCAGTGCGTCCGCACTGGGCTTGGTGCGCACGCACCAAGCGCGGCAACTTCCTAAAAACTCAGTTTTTGACCCCTAATCGAACCCCAATCGTTCTTAAACTTGTTCAACATCATAATACTTAGAAAATGGCATAAAAACACAGCTTTTATCTATCATAACATCTGTAGATCATTAGGCAATACGAAGGTACAATTTCTAGCATAATAATCATCTCAAACCTTAAAACGAAACCTAATAAACAATAATTAACTTGTAGGAAGATGCTCTTACCTTTAGCAAGCTAATCCAAATCCCAAAACTCAAAAAACTTCAGCAAACTCGAACCCTTTTCTGCAGGAACCGATGTGATCAATCCATAAATATATTAGATACGATCACACGCTTCTATAACAACAAAACTATGAAAGGTATGAGTTTTGATCTTCAAAACTCCTCCAAGAACACATCTAGGTCGAATTACATACCTCGAGAAAAGATCCAACTTTCTGGTGCTGAAACGACGCTCCTTTCACGAAGATTCCAACGCTCTACTCGAATCTAAAAACGCTTGAGATTCGACTTAGAAAACGGAAGAAATCTCTCAGCCCTTTTCTCAAGCTCTCACACGCAGGAAGGAGGGATTAGGAAGAGAAAATTCTGATTCAAAAGGTTAGAGAAACTAATGGGGTTTATTTTTCCTTAAGTAGGAAAAATCTCAATTATCAACCTAATCCCTTATTTTTCTTAATTACACTTACAAATTAGATTTTTCCCTTAAAATATATATTCATATAATTTGACACACACACACACACACACACACACACACACACACACATATATATATATATATATATATATATATATATATATATATATATAATAATAATAATAATAATAATAATAATAATAATAATAATAATAAACTTAACTCCAAATAAAGAAGTTTAATAATAATATTTCGTTTTATGAAAATAATCCGCTTCTTTCCTCGAAAAATCGAAATATTACACACCACCACAAAATGAGGAAGTTTTGGCCTAGTATCTCCATATGGACTGAAGTGATAGGAAGAATGATCAGAATCACACAGTTTAAATCCAATTTAAAAACAGATGGTTCATGTGATGTCACATGTGTTTCCACACCGTATGAAGACACCACCTAAAAACCTCCCCACAAATTGTGCTAAAAATATCATCAAGTTGGGGAATACGATGCTAATTTTATCTAATCAGAATCTTTACCATGATTTAAGAAAAACAGTCCGTTCATGAAAGTAATCGATATTACGGGCACCACAACTTTTAAGTTATCCTATCTAAGCGCACTCGTTTCTTTGAATTCATTTCATTAGTTCAATCTAATATAAATTTTTTATTTACGTGGACGCAGGAAATTCCTTTGGTGCTCTTGGTTTTCATAGGAATATATATATATACCTATATTAAAAAATACCGTTGCAGAATAATTTATCAGAAAAAAGATAAGGTGAATATATATATTACCATCAAAGAATTTTACCATTTATTCCATCAAAAAAAAAAAAAAAAATAAGGCAAAAAAAATTCCATCAAAGAATTCTACCATTTATTATTGATAAGGTAAATTATATACTATATATATATATATATATATATATATATTGATAAGGTAAATTAAATTTTTTTTTATATATATATATATATATTATATATATATATATTACAAATTTGGGATATAGTCTACTAATCCTTATGCCTTGAAATAGTAAGTTGAATGTGATGGAATTAAAAGTTGCCCAATTTTCTACCTTCCCGTCAAGGCTTTCGCGGGGGAAAATAGGGGTGACGAAGGGTATACTAAATGGAAGGATTCGCTAGATTAAATCACACGAAAGAGAATATTTTCTTCGCCAATAAATACTCCCACTATGAACCATCTACTCGGCCTAGCAAACCAAAATACATAAACCACAGAATAAAAAATGGTGATTGGAGCTGAATTCTATCCCCCAAGTGGGCTCAAACATCAGGGTTATGCTCATCAGGTTGAGGGGTATTACCAAAACCCTCAAAAAAGCAGTAGCTATGCCCACATGGAGGAAGATTACTATGTAAAAGATGACTGCTACAACAGCAGTTCATCAAACATAAACATGAAAGCTAACCCATACATGACCCCCCATCAACCCATCAAACATGGCTTTGTTGGCCAAGAGGGTTATGCATATCAACAAGACAACTACTTTGGCCAAGCCCAGAAGCATAAGATGCATGACATCCATGGCGGCTATGGTAATAAGCACTCAAACGGCATGCACTTAGGTGAAGAAGGCTACTACAGTCACCCACCTACAGGCCATTATGGTAAGCACTCAAATGGCATGCATCGCAATGGAAGCTATGAAACTGAGCATGAGTCTTATACCCATATGGGGCCTAACCAATATGAATCGGAAAGCTATGATTATCATGTTGAGTCTCCTTATTATGCACACAAGAACAAGAAGAACTGGGCTGCTCCTGGTGCTGAGTGGATTTCCAAGGGCTTGTAAGATTATAACACATAAACCCTAGCTATGTTGCGCGACAAGCAGCTTTATCTAATGATAATAATTTCCCTATGCGAGTTTGTGTACTCTATATTTGGTGTGTAATGATGATAATAAATAATATTAAGTTTGTTTGGCTTAATGGTGAAATCTGGACAACTTTAATTAAGATATAAAAGAACCCAGCAAATCTTGTGGCAAAACAGACCGGACTATATTTATATTGTCGGGTGGTGTATATATAAGATATCTGACTGTGTTTGACTGAATTGTATAGGGTTTTTAATGTACCGAAAATAAAAAAATTGGTGGGATGCGTCCACCCTAGCCTTCACCCTAGTTCCGTCCCTGGCAAAATTGTTCATGTTCTTGCAATAATTGATTTAACTAAAACAAAGGTTAAATTATGCAGGGAAACAACAACACATATATATATATATATATATATATATATATATATATATATATATATATATATATATGCGAGCTTTGTGAAAGGTAGAACATTTAGATGTGTAGTGTGCGCACTCAGTGTCAGACGCAAGATGTTGGCTGGGTAAGGGCCGGGGCAATAACATAATAAATTAAAAATTTAAGGGTGGGGTGGAAGGGAAATAATAAACATAAAAGTACATAGTAGTGTTTTTTTCCGACTCAAGGATTGGCAATGACCCTCACCTTAGTTGTATGCAGTGTTTATAACAACCCAAGAAGTAATTTGATGATGGGTATTACTGTCTTTTCAAAAAAAAAGGTGTTTCAACAGTTAAAATTCACAAAAATTATTTTCAGTTTGAGTTAAAATGCCGTTAAATACGAAAAAGAGATTTTGTCCGAGTTAAAGCTTTTTATAAATATCCTAGAATGGGATAAATATAAAGGGGAATGAGGGAGAATGACAGAAATATTTCATCAATTGAGTAGAAGAACAGTCTTTTGAAACTTTTGCATAAAAGACAAAACTATTTATTCACTTTCGAAATTCACTGTTTAAATTCACTGCCGAAATTCACTGTCGAAATTCACTAATTTCGGGATTCACTGGGGAGATTCACTGATTTTCAGGATTCACTGTTTGTCCTTATCGCTATAAAATTATTACAATCGTCCTTCTCCTATAAAAATATGTAGATGTCTCATTCTTAAAAATATTTCGTTATACCATTATCCCTAATTTCCCATTAATAATAATAGACAAAAACATTTATTTAGAGGAGTTACCTAAAATACCACAGATCGATGTTATATATATTCATGTGTTGTGTGATTAGTACCAAAATTATTCTTGTGTTGTGGATGCAGCAAATCTTGTTGGGAGAGATCCCCACTTTTTGTGCCCGACATTATCTCGAATGATTAGTTTCAGACAATTTTGTGAGGATATTTTACGAAAGGAAACAAATAATAAATAAATAAACTAAGAGAAGCAAACGAGCTGCTGCGATAGAAAGAAAGAAGAGGACGATATCAACAACAACGGCTTGGTGATCACGAGGTATATGAATGTACATATTGTTATATATATTGTTAGACACATTTTTTTTTAAGGGATACAAATTAAGTCAACCAAGGAGGTGAGGACGTGAGTGGAAACAGTAGCCATTATGGGAAAGCAGCCTGGATCGATCTTTTATGTTTGTTACAAGACGAGGTCAGAGAACAAAAGCACACAGAAGAAACTAGTTCCTAGGGATCCTAAGCCCTCGCATATCTTCAGCTAAAGTAGCTATAACCTCCTCAGGAGGATCCTGCACTCTGGTGACTTCATAGTCCATTTGCTACCCAATTCTGGTCATTTGATCTACAACTCTATTGGCCTATCTCGGTTTTTAGGTCACCCTCACATCAATTCCATACTCTTTCATGGCCACAGTGTCATCAATGATAGCAAGGCTATCTTCACTTTTGCTCTTTATGTTAATGGCTAGAACAGTTGTCACGGAGTCAGACCCAACCTCCAATGAATGGAAACCATAGTCCTTATCAATCCAACTAGCTTCTTTGATGGCCAAGTGTTCAGCAGTAAATATCTTGTTCCTGCCCGGCCATAGCCCCAACAAAACCTCTGATCCATCTTCCATCATGATCTCTGAACACTCCTAATAGATATTTTGTATGGAAAAGTGTATTTCATTGGTGTAAACCGTGTACTGTGTAGTGTGTATATATATACGATTGGGGAATAATCTGGAGTATTCTAGAAATATCTACTCAATAAATACAAATATATCCGTAATGAATACAAAATAATATAATATCTTCTAATACTCCTCCTCAAGCGGACGAGGGGAGTGAAGGCCCAGCTTGGACTTAAAGTGAACAAATTGTAGACGAGAAAGCGGCTTGGTTAAAGCTTCAGCAAGTTGATCGGAACTAGTGACGTGAGAAACCCGAATGAGTCCCTGTTGAACTTGATCTCGGATGTAATGATAATCGATGGCAACGTGCTTCATTCGATAATGAAAAACCGGATTAGCGCATAATTGAGTAGCACCCACATTGTCATAGAACGGGGGAAGTCAACTGCGAAAAGCCAAGGTCGGTGAGCAAGTAGGAAAGCTCAGTAGCAGTGGCAACAACAGAACGGTATTCAGCCTTAGTGGAGGACCGTGCAATGGACGTCTGCTTTTTAGAACTCCACGAAACAAGGTTTCGACCGAGGAAAACTAAGTAGGCAGAGGTGGACGAGTAATCATCAACTTTGTTACCACTCCAGTCAGCATAAAAAAGACATGAAGCGCAAGTGGGGACGTAGAGAAAAGTTGTAAGCCTTCATGCAACGTACCATCTAAATACCGAATAACATGCTTGACAAGGGCCCAATGATAATCCGTATAAGAATGCATGTATTGAGAAAGCTTATTAACCATGTAAGCAATGTTCGGTTGCGTAAATAAAAGATACCGTAGCGCACCAAGAATCTGACGAAACTGAGTAACATCTGAATACGGAAGGGCGGCGGAATCACTAGGATTAAAGGCATCCGGGGGAAGCGATGTGGACACCGGTTTGGAGTCCTACATGTTAACCCGTGAAAGCAACTCATGAATATACTTGGTTTGCGTGAGAAAGAGACCCTGAGAGTTGGGAGTGACCTCAACACCTAGAAAATAGGATAATGCGCCAAGATCCTTAATAGAAAATCATGGCCAAAGCCGGTCAATAACTCAATAACTCGAGAGGAAAAATCACCAAGAATAACAATATCATCGACATACACAAGTAATATGGTAATGCTATTGGAAGTACGATAAATAAAGAGAGAGGAATATGTAGCAGAATTAACAAAGCCAATAGAGAGAACAAATGACCGCAATTCATGATACCAAGCTCGAGGTGCCTGCTTTAACCCATAAATAGCCTTATGCAACTTGCAAATATAAGTAGGATGGTCAAAATCCTCAAAACCAGGTGGTTGAGTCATATAAACAGCCTGAATAAGGGAACCCTGCAAAAAAGCGTTATTGACGTCTAATTGCCTGAGAGTCCAACCCAAGGATACCGCAATACTAAGAACCAAACGAATAGTTGTGGGTTTGACAACAAGACAAAATGTCTCAAAATAAGCAATGCATGGTCGCTGCGTGAATCATTTGGAAACCAAACGAGCCTTATAGTGCTCAATCGGCCATCCGAGTGTCGTTTGATCCGAAAAACCCTTTTGCAGCCGACCACATTAAGAGTCGAATCGGGAGGAACAAGGGACCCTGTGCCATTGTGCACAAACGCATCAAACTCTTCAGACATAGCAAGACGCCAATGAGAACTCTGTAAAGCCTGTTTAGCGGTGGAGGGCTCAGTATCATAATATTGAGAATCCAACTGGGCAGTAAGGTTTAGGAGGTGGCAGGGTTTAAAGATATTATTGCGAGATCGGGACCATGGGATGAGGGAGAGGGGGAGGTGATAAGGAGATGGACAAAAGGGGGGAAGACGAGGTGGATGAGGATGAATAGGGAGAGGCCGGGTGTGGTGGGGAGGAGGAGGGGATGAGGAAGGAGAGGAAGTAGGAGTTTCAGGGAGGAATGGAGGGGAAGGAACGACATGATCCAAGATCAGAGTAAAGGACAGGCGAGACTAAGTGATCAATGGACGGAATGTCGGGATTTGGAGATGTGGAAGAAAAAGGAAATATATCCTCAACAAAAGGAATATCACATAAGACATACATACGAGCACCAATCTTATCATAGCAGAGATAAGCACTTTGAATGAGGGAATAGCCAAGGAAAACGCATGGCATGGAGGAGGACTCCAGCTTATGTTGATTGTATGGTTTGACCCATTGGTAACAGAGGCAACCGAAGACCTGAAGTTTGGCGTAATTAGGGGGAGTGGACAGAATTTTTTCGTGAGGGGATAACATGGCCAGAGTTTTGGTAGGTATACGGTTGAGAGATAAACAGCAGTACTAACAACATAGGACCAATAAGTGATGGGCATAGAGTCTTGTGTAAGTAGAGTGGGGGAAATTTCAACAATATATAAATGACGGCTTTCGGATATACCATTATGTTTGGGAGTGTGAGGTGGGGAAGTGTGATGGGCAATGCCATAAGATGCAAGGAAAGGATGCAAAGCAATGAACTCAGTACCATTATCATAGTAAAGGGTTTTAATCGAGGCCGAAAAGAGTTTCTCAACGTATAGTTTAAACTTTATGAAAACAGAAGAAACATCAGATTAACGGGTTAAAGGGTAAAGCGAGATAAAGCGTGTAAAATGGTCAACAAAAAAACATAGTATTTATAACCATCAATCGAATAAATAGAGCAAGTCCGAACATCAGAAAAAACAACGTCTAAGGGTTGAGAAGAGTGCAATGTAGATTCTGAAAAAGGAAGCCGGTGGCTTTTATTATGCAAACAGTCATCACAGGGGGAAGAATTAACAGACGATAAATCCAAATAACTTTTTTAAGCCAAAAATTGAATAATGGGAAAGGCAGGGTGACCACAACGATGGTGCCAAGTCGAGGTGGTCATTTTATTAATTGAAAAGGTAAACAAATGTTTGGAGGACCAGGAGTAGACTCCATCTTTAGTCTAACCCTAGTAGAGGCAACGGCTCGTCCGTAAGTCTTTCACCAAAAAAGAGTCAGATAAGAGTTCAATAGTGACAAAGTTATCAGAACATAATTTAGATACAGATAACAGGTTGTGGGAAAGGTGAGGAACACATAATACATTTGATAAATGAAACGAAGAAATGGAAGCAGAACCAATGTGACTAATAGAAAGTGCACGAACATCACCAATAATAATATCATCCAAATCTATATAAGGATCATGCGAGGACAAAAGGTTGAGATCATGAGTCATATGGTGCGAAGCACCACTGTCGAGCTGCTACGAGGAAGAGAGACATGTCAAGCGGCCAAACCTGAAAAATAATATTTTGTGTGTTTTTTATTTTTGGTTTTTTATTTTGGCTGAACTTAAATATAAGAAAGAAAAAAGGGACTACGGTCAAAGGACCAAAGGTCCAATTTACAGGGGAGCAACGAATGGGAGGGGAAATCAAAGGGGGTGGGAGACGAGGGGGAATTGGCTGACGTTGGGAGATGGGAATTTGCTGAAGGTTGGATGCCGGAAAGAACAGGTGTGGCGGCGGTGGAAAAATGGGATTGTGCGAGGAAGGAGGTTTTCCGGAAAAGAAGGGTTGGTGGCGGCCGGATAAGAAGAACGTAGTGTTAGGAAATTTACGCGGGAACGCAGCAGAATTTAAAAATTTATTTCCTTTTAACCAGGATCGACTTCGTTTAAGCAATTAACAAATAAGCTAGTAGACGTTGGTTATCATGGTTGATCTAAAAGATCGATGCTTTGACCGTCTAAGGAGAGTAGTGGTGCACAGAGCAGCCCACGCATTCGGCCTCTACCGCCAGTCCACACAAACAACCCACCGGAATCCACCATTGGATTGCTACTAGAAAAATCTGGTTGCTAGACCGACATTTTCTCTCTCATAAATCTCTCTCTAAAAAGCTCTCTAATTTTTCACAAGAACTATTAGCACTTGGAATTGTGTTGTACGAAAGAGCTAGCCAACCTCTTGCATATATAGGGTGTTGGGCGCCACTTATGAATCCCAATCTGATTGGGAGAAGCTTCCTAATAGATTGAAGAGAAAGAAAATATTTTCCTAATTAAATATGGAAAATAAATTTGATTGATTTATCTCATTTAATATTCAATATATTATATTAAATATATTTACAAGATATATATTGACAATATCTTATATTGAATATATCTTTATCTTAATACCATAAATCTATTTTTCCAAAAATCAATTAATATCCAATATTAATATTATGGTAATCTTATTAATTAAATTACACAATCCAAGTGTATCTTGTACACTACTATTGGCGCCACCTTTAGCCATAAATTGGCATCCAGAATATTCTTTAATTGATATAATGCTATGATTAATTAATTTACAAAATACATGTGTATCAATATACACAAATAATTTCGACATATGTATACATCATATATTCATATGTATATTTAATTAATCAACATAATTAATATCTTGTATTATATCTATTCATAATTAATAAATACCACAATATTAATTTACTACTATAACACTTTATCGTATGAGACAAATTATTTCCTTATTTGGTTATCAACTAGAACCACATTTTAATCCGACTTGATGTTCATATGTGTGTGATCCAATAGGCTTCCGAATATGTTGGCCGCAGACACAAAGTGCAAATTACAAAAATGCCCTTCATGCCCAACGATCACGGGATAGCGTCTAACAACACACCATGACCCCAATCATCGGAAGAGTCAAATGCAATGACTACTACTTTCATGTGAAACAGTTACCGTGTTAATAAAATCTTATCGCTGTAATAATATCCATACGGTCGTACGTCGAGTGTCAAACATCAATGACCGTATCTTATAATCTGGACATCATGCTCTCTCGAAATAACTCATTTACTTCCACTTTGCAAAGATTCAAGAGAGCAAGACATTCCTTATAATAAGGCCTTTTCGGATATTCACCCCTACTGATAGGGGGTAGATTTCCGGACGACCAAACATGTATACTCTGCATGCTTCAGTATCACACAAATCACTACCGCATGATCGCCCCATGGCTAGGGGAAACCTCACTAGTGTCAAAGCATGACAATGCACACCGTGATGCAATGTAGACTCCGTTCCTAAGGATAATTACACAACCGCCACATAGTGTGACACTTAACAGTGTAAGTGGGCCAATCTAATGTACGCATTCTCTAATACACATCCACGTACAGTCCAAGTGTCTCTACACTTGATAGACGAGATCTATCCCTGCCCTTAAAGACAGAAGACATCTAATACGTGCTAGCATGTTTGTACTATCAATTCCTTGTTTAATAGTACATCAGCCTAGAGACATTTAAATATCAAACTTATTAAAGTGATTAGAGATCTCATCAACCATAATCGCCTATCATGGTTTCTCTATCACAGTTTAATACTAATGACGTTATCATATAATAATTCACAATTGGTTCTTTAAAATAACAGAAAATATAACAACATAAAAGCCATTTAATATATGTATAATCATAAAGAAATAGTAGAAATGATCCGACCCGGTCGGATCCGGTCCAACCCGATTGGGGTTAGGACACTATCTCAACACGTAGGACGGAGGGAAAGATTTTGCGGAAGCAAAAAATGGATGATCGGGAGAATTGAATTCTCAATGCTCTGATACCATAATAGTATTTTGTATGGAAAAGTGTATTTTCTAAACCATGTACAGTGTAGTGTCTACATATATACAATTGGAGAATAATCTGGGGTATTCTAGAAATATCTACACAATAAATACAAATATATCCGTAATAAATATAAAATAATATAATATCTCCTAATAACTCCACCAATTGCAATTTGTTCTGTTCCATAGTAATTTGTGTTGATACAACTAGCATCAATTCACATTTACCAACCCCCCCCCCCACAAAGGGTGGTTACCAAGCAATCCGTTGTGTTTCTTTCCACACCAAGGAAATAAAGTTAGTTCCACAAACATTTATAAATTCATGAGCACAAAAAGGAATAGACCTAACAGAGTCAAATGAGTTCTATTCTTTCTGTGCTAAAAAATGTAATGGTTCCCGTCCTTCCATATTTGCCATAAACTAAACATGAAAAGACTATTTACGGGGCTAACAAAACCTGTATCTCTAATAACCTGTATCTCCAATCATTAAAAGTTTCTTGATCATTGATATATGTATTTAACATACTCGAGGATCTCCAGATGTTTCCAGCAAAGACAAGCTTTCTGAAAAGATGGTCAAGATCTTCACTATGAGAGTTGCATCTTTCACAAATGTCTTAATCACTCATCTTTCTTTTAGATCTTTCTTTATTAGTTAAAAAAATTACTGCCAGATCAGAAAGATAAAAAATATTAATTTTGTGGGAACTCTGGCCTTCCACAATATTTTCCACATCTTAGAGCTGATACCACCGATGTTAGCATCATGAACCAAAGTCAGGTAGCAAGTCTTGGCTGTATAATTACCAGGAAGTGTGTAACACAAATTTCGTTGTCTTGCAATTAAATTTAAAAAAAAGAAAGACAAGAAAATTGAAACAAATATAATTTTATTAATTTCAGAATGTGAGTGGTTACAATCTCTAGCAAAATCCCTATATCTACGGGACGCCTTTGATTCTCCTTTAATTTGGCCGAGAGTCGCGGGGACTTGTTTTCAGACTTGTCAGTACTCCTCCAGTTTGTTGGGAAGGATACTAGATTTATGGAAGATCTTCGGATATGGCGGATAATCTTCGGTATTTGTTGAAGACTCCGGATATGACGGATAATCTTCATTACTTGGAGATGGCTTGGATGCTTTCGCGCTTCCTTGGTCTTCTCCTTTGATTTCTTAGAGGGTCGTGGTGACTTGTTCTCGGACTTTGGCGATGCTCCTCCTATTTGTTGGGAAGAAGACCTTTGTTTGTTGTTCAAGAACACTGGATATCCTGGTGGCCTTCGATTTGTTGAAGGACTCCGAATATGGCGGAAGACCTTTGATTGTTGTTGAATAACTCCGAATATGGTGGAAGACCTTCGATTGTTGTTGAAGAAATCCGGATGTGGTGGATGACCTTCGATTGTTGTTGAAAAACTCCGAATATGGCGGACGACCTTCAAATGTTGTTGAAGAACTTGAAGACTTATTTGTTGCTTCTTAGATCTTCCTTTTGTTGAAAAACTCCGGATGTGGTGGATGGACTTCGTTTGCTGAAGAACTTGAAGGCTTGTTTGTTGCTTCCGAGATCTTTTTTTTGTTGAAGAACTCCGGATTTGAAGGATGATCTTCGGTTGTTGGAGATGACTTGGAGGCTTCTCTATTACTCCTTGAATCTTCTCCGCGGTGGTTGAACAGAGGGCTTCATTCTTTATCTCTAACTTCTTAACCAATTACTATTGTGTTAATAACCTTCCGGATATGGCGGAAGAACTTTGATTTGACGAAGACTTGAAGGAATACTTTGTATTACCTTCAATATCTTAGATGAAGGGCTTCGACTTTGCGGAAGATCTTCGATGTTGAAGAGATCTGTGGAAATATTACCTCAGCAGGGTGCAGCCTCAGCAGGGTGCTCTTATGTCTCTATTTCGTGTATTATATTATTTGTACACTTTATTTATTTGTAAAAGACATATTAATTGTGATACATATAAACAATTAATATGTCAAACTCTAGTTTACTTTATGTCATAGACATAGCTTTTACTTTTACTTTTTGCATGCTTGCATCCCACATCTACATACTCAAGTGGCCGCCAAGCTAGCTAGCTAGTCTCTCTCTCAATTGTATCTATTTATACACCTTTCATATCAATGAATAAACTAAGTTGAAGTTTACTCTTGTGTTAACACATTCTCAAACTCTCTTCATGGTATCGAGCCATTTGTGTTCTAACTTTTCCATTTGCAAAACTCATATTTCTCAAGAATGTCTTCCACATCCGACATTACTTCAACCTCAAGAGACTCTCAAGAAATTCTCACCGACCGGGAGTAATCGACAACTCCTCTTCTTATACAAACCATAGACTTGATGGTAACAACTATCTCATATGGTCAAGGTCTATGAAAATGTACATTTCTGACAAAGTAAGATGGGATACTTGTCTGAACAAAACCTGCACTCTTTGAACCGACCCGGTTTTGAAGCACGGACACAACAAATAATCAACTCATGACCATCCTCACGAGGTCAATGACAAAAGAGATAAGTGAAAACTTTATGATGTATGATAACGCCAAAGAAATCTGGGGATAATGCCGTAGATCTTTACTCCAAGAAGGATAATACATCCGAGGTATATGAACTAAGCTCAGATTCAAACTTGCAGGCAAGGGGATATGTCTCAGAACTCAATATTTCAATCAACTATCTAAGGCTTGGCAACACTTAGATATGTTAGAAACTCACTCATGGAATTATGTCAAGGATGCTTTGCTCTTTATAAAGACATCATAGAAAAGAAGAGAGTATTCAGGTTCCTCACCGGATCGAATCCTACTCTTGATGATGTTAGAGGAAGAATTCTTGCCACCAAACCTCTTCCAAATCTCAAATCCATGTTTGTTGAAGTCAAACATGAAGAAAGTAGGAGAAAAGTCATGCTTCAAATTCCCTCACCGACAACCCTATCAAGGTGTCGTTGCTGGCCGACCGTCGTGAAGGTCACTGAGGTTGCCGAGAGACATACAGAAGCCTCTGAGAAAATCGAAAAAGCGTTTCGTGATCACCGCAAACGCACAAATCACACCAAGGACAATCGCTGGAAGCTCCATGGCAAGCCTAACTCCTCAAAACCTCAAAACCTATCAGGAAAGTCAAGGCGGATACATCAAGAGGAGGAGAATGACAACCGATGAATGCTCGGTTCTTTCGCATTCAAAGCCTTCCTGAATCAACAAAAGGAAGGTAGTCACTCTCACCGATGTTGCTACTCATACTCATACAGTAAATTCTACTCTTCCCTTAGCAATGAAACATGGATTGTTGATTCTGGGCATCCTCCCATATGACTGTAATAAAAACCTTATAACCAACTATATGCCTTGTCACCAAATTCATAACATTAAAACTCATTGATGGATCTATCTCTCGTGCAAAAGGTGTTGGAAATGTTAAACTCACTAATAAGATATGCCTACAGGATGTCCTATTTGTTCCAAACTTAGACCGCAATCTTATATCTCACAAGAGACTCACTAAATATTTGAATTGGACTGTTGTTTTTAAGGAGAATCGGTGCACATTCCAGATCCTACTTCACGAGAAGTGATTGGGAAGGCTAAACCTTATACTGGATTGTTTCTCGTCAACCCTGGCCAAGACAGAGGGATCAAGACCGAATCCGCCTCAGCAACTTTCTCCCCTGCACTTTAGACAATATCATGTTATGGCATTATAGATTAGGACATCCAAGTTTTGGTTACTTAAAATCTTTAACTCCTCGAATTGTTTAAAGGATGTAATCAATGACCTTCAATGTGATATTTGTCAATTTGCTAAACTTACAAAATCTGTATGCTAAGTTACCTCATTTGCATTCCTCACCCTTCACCTTAATACACAAAGATGTGTGGGGACCTCAGGGTGAAAAGTATAACAGGAAAAGGTGGTTTGTCACCTTTATTGATGATCATACCAGAACACTTGGGTTTTTTAATGAAAGACAAATCAAGTTGGCCCTATCTTTCAAGAATTTTATCATATGGTCTCCACTCAATTTGATACTAAGGTCAAGATCTTAAAGACTGATAATGCTCTAGAATACTATGAGTCTAATCTCAAGACCTTCTTGACAGATAGAGGAATTGTTCATATCAAGTAGTTGTGTGGAAACACCTCACAGAAATGGGGTTGCTTGAGAAAGAACAGCACTACTGAAATGGCCAGATCAATCATGTTCACCACACATGTTCCTAAATATATGTGGGGTGAAGCTATACTGATCGCAACTTATTTAATCAACCGACTTCCCAAAGAGTGTTAGGTTTCAAATCTCCACTCCAAACCCTACTCGACCACACACTCCCTGCCATCATCTTGTTTCCCAGGCTTGCCTCCAAAGATCTTTGGTTGTACTGTGTTTGTGTATATCCATGCTCAACACGTATAAACTTGATCCTAAAGCTCACAAGTGCATTTTCCTAGGTTATGCAAAGGACAAAAAAGGTTACAAGTGTTATTCCCTATTGAAAAGAAATTTTACAATTCTATGGATGTAAAATTCTTTGAAAGGACCCCTTATTACAAAGAAACCTCATCGAGCCATTCACCGATGGAAACCTGATTGAAATTGACCTAAACCCTTCCTCAAGAACCTCTTAACCTCAAGAACTCCATCGATCCTCAAGAGATCGAACTTCAGACTTACCGACTCTCTCTACAAATTTAATACTCTCAAAGAACCTCCCGAACAAGAGTCTCATCGACCCCGAGAGCCTCACGATCCCGAGCCTACTAACACTCAAAGAATCTACAGATCCTCAAAGCAATTACGACATTGATGATAGGCCTATTGCTCTTAGGAAGGGAAAGAGATCGTGCACCGATCATTCTATTCATTCTTATTTATCTTATGATAAGTTATCTCCTGCGCTTTGCCATGTTTTCAGGACTGGACTCTCACTCTATTCCTAAAAATATTCAGAGGCCCTTCAAAATGATAAATGGAAGGTCATTGTTAAAACAGAGATGACAAAGACTTCGGATAATCATACTTGGGATTTGACACCTCTCCCACAGGCAAGAAGACAATCGATTGCAGATGGTTATTCACTATAAAATACAATGCCGATGGCACTATTGACAAGTACAAAGCCGATTGGTAGCTGTGGATTCACTCAAACTTATGGCATTGACTATAAGGAAACTTTTGCACCAAAGGGCAAAACTCAACACTATCGTGGTTCTCGATCTCTAAATGTCCAACTTGACTGGCCTCTTCACCAATTGGACATCAAAAATGCTTTTCTAAATGGGGACCTCACCGAGGAGGTTTATATGAATGTACCTCCTGGTTTTATCAATCCTCATACTCAAGGCAATGTGTGCAAACGAGGAAATCTCTATATGGCTCAAGCAATCACCAAGGGCATGGTTTGGAAAATTAACAACCGTGGGTCAAAGTCACTGGATATCACCAATGCAATTCGATCACACTATGTTCATCAAGACAACCAACCGTAAGAGGTCTATTATTATTGTCTATGTGGATGATATCATCCTCACCGGAGATGACTCTACCGAGATCCAACATTTGAAGACTCTGCTTTGGCAAAGGTGTTTCAAGTGAAGGACTTGGGTTTTCTCAAATATTTTCTTGGCATGGAAGTAGCAAGAAACAAAGAAAGGCATTTCTGCCTCCCAAAGGAAATATGTACTGGATCTGCTTTGAAGAAATCGGGCATGTCGGGTGCAAACTCGCTATATCCCCTGTAGACCCTACCATACCTCGCTACATGGTGACACTCATTGTCAGAAAGAACAATATCAAAGACTTGTAGGAAACTCATCTACCTCTCCCATACAAGACCTGATATTGCATATGGTGTCGACCGTTAGTCGGTTCATGCACCGCCCCTACTTGAGCAACATTGGGATGCCGTGAATAGGATATCGAGGTATTTAAAGTCCACTCTCGGCCAAGGGTTACACTTCACCAAGTCTGTGATAGATCCATCAAGGTCTACACCGATGCTTGATTGGGCCGGATGCCACATAGATAGAAGGTCGACCACAAAGCTCATCTGCTCCTATGTATGGGGCAATCTTGTTACTTGGAGGAGCAAGAAACAACCCATCGTGGTCTAGAAGCGATCTTTCAAGTTTGAACTCGTGAGCACTTGTCTTAGGCATTTGTGAAGCTCTTTGGCTCAAAAGAGTACTTCACCGAACTTCAAAGACCTCTTCAAAGAACCTATCACACTCTGCTGTGATAATAACTCAGCACTATGCATGGCAGAGGATCCAGTCCATCATGACAAAACCAAACATGTGGACATTGACAGACATTTTTTGAAGGAGAAGATTGATGCCAAGATTATTCAACTCCAAGATGTTCCTCACAGATCGAATCGTCGATATCCTTACCAAGGCTATTCCACCTCTTATGTTCAGCAGACTAAGTAGCAAACTTGGCTGCATTAACATATACAGCCCAGTTTGAGGGGGGGTGTGGAAATATTACCTCAGCAGGGTGCAGCCTCAGCAGGGTGCTCTTATGTCTCTATTTCGTGTATTATATTATTTGTACACTTTATTTATTTGTAAAAGACATATTAATTGTGATACATATAAACAATTAATATGTCAAACTCTAGTTTACTTTATGTCATAGACATAGCTTTTACTTTTACTTTTTGCATGCTTGCCGCCCACATCTACATACTCAAGTGGCCGCCCAAGCTAGCTAGCTAGTCTCTCTCTCAATTGTATCTATTTATACACCTTTCATATCAATGAATAAACTAAGTTGAAGTTTACTCTTGTGTTAACACATTCTCAAACTCTCTTCAAGATCTTTAATGGTTCTTTGAAGCTTTTGATGTTCTTTATCTTCTTGAAGAACTTTGGATTTTCTCGGAAGATCTTCAAGTGTTGAAGGCAACTTTGTTGAAAAATTTCATGTCTTTTCTTGGAGGATCCTCGATGTTTTTTGTGTTGCTGCAGAGTTCTTGGTGTTCTTCTTCCACCAATCCTTCTTGCTTTTCACCAACTTTTCTGTGTAGATGCTTGCACCAACTCTGTGTTGCTGATGCTTTTCGATCTTCCCGCCTTTCTTGACTTTGGGTTGATCTTCAAGTGTTGAAGACGCATTGTTGGAGAAATCCATCTTTGTGTTGATCTTCGAGTGTTGAAGGTGCCTTGTTAAAGAGCCCCGTCTTTGTGTTGATCTTCGAGTTTTGAAGACGTCGTGTTGAAGAGCTCTACCTTTTGTGTTGATCTTCGAGTGTTGAAGACGCTTTTCGATCTTCTTGGCTTTCTTGAAGAACTTGAAGGATTTCTTGGAAGATCTCCGATGCTTGAAGATGCTTTTTCTTGTGCTTGTTCTTCTGTCTCTTCTGTGTTTTTGTGTTGTTCTTGAAGAACTTTAAGGATTTCTTGGAAGATCTTCGATGCTTCGGTGTTGTTGATGAATAAAGCTTTTTGCTCTGAGATTTCCACCAACTCTTCAATCACCACATCTTCGGTGTGTTGATGATTTCACCAACTCTGTGTTGCTGATTCTTTTATATCTTCTCGCCTTTCTTGACTTTGGGTTGATCTTCAAGTGTTGAAGACGCCTTGTTGAAGAACTGCGCCTTTGTGTTGATCTTCAAGTGTTGAAAACGCTCTTCGATCTTCTAGGCTTTCTTGAAGAGCTTTGAGGAATTCTTGGGAGATCTTCGAGGCTTGAAGACGCTCTTCGATCTTCTTGGCTTTCATGAAGAACTTCGAGGAATTCTTGGGAGAACTTCGAGGCTTGAAGACGCTTTATGCTTTTCCTTCCGTCATTGTTCTTCGGTCTTTTCTCTAGTGTTATTCTGTGTTTCTGTGTGTCTTCTGTGTTTCTTCAAATGACCAAGGCATCTTATTTATAGTGGTAGATGAGAGCCTTTGAATTGATTTGCATTTAATGCGTTCACACTCATTTAATGCGTCTAGACTCCTGATTGATTTGCATTTAATGCATCCAGACTCCTGTTTGATTTGCAGTTCAGACTCTTGATTGATTTGCATTTAATGCGTCCAGACTCTTGATTGATTCCAACCATATTAGAGGATTGACATTTATTACAAATCAATCAAATTATTTACTAATTTATTTCAGCGATTTGATTTGAATCATTATTTATCTCTTAATATTAATCGTAGGAAACAATATAAAATATTTGGATTATATGGCATATGTAGTATGTGACACATATAACGTTTCACATTTATATTTATATAGCCATTTATTACAAAATAACTAAATCTCTAATTTTTTTAAGATATTTTAATTATTATTTTATCATATTACTTCCTAATATTTTATATTGGAAATAATAATAAAATATATTTAATTTTAGGACATATATAGTATGTGACATAAATAATATGTCACATAAATATTTATACCTACAAATTCCCCCTCGAGGCTTGTTGTTGTCCCGGTAAATTTTACCGTAGCGACAAGTCTCGACCTTCTTTTTTCTTTCCTTTTTTTTGGGTAAATGTTGCCTTTGTCCATGTGCTTCTTTAAAATGCGTCAACCATTGAGGAAAAATTCCTTCGGCCTCTGATTTTTTTGGCGGATTCTGATTCCTGGTTGCTTGCATCACGGCCAGCCAAGGACGCGGGTGGGGTAGTTAGTTGATCCACTATGCGTAGCACATCCAGAGACACTTAGCCTATCAAGGACGCGAGTTGGGTACCTAGTGACTTCACACTGCGTAGCGGATCCAGATATTAAGATCAATAATGGCACGAGTGGGGTACTTAGTAACACCACCCTGCGTAGCATATCCAGTCATCCAGCTGATCAAGGACGTGAGTGGGGTACTGAGCGACTTCACCATGCGTAGAACATCCTGACAGATCGCAAGTCAAGAACGCGAGCGAGGTAGTTTAGTTGCTCCACCCATTGAGTTTGAAGCTCCATCTTCCCATGGTACAGAAGCATCACCGCTTTCCAATGAGCCTAGACCTTCACAGGGTGAACCGGTCCACAAGTTGAGTTCATTTTCCTTGTGTCTTTCCTTAGCTTTGTTTTTAGTCTACCGAGATCCTCATTCAGCACCATCAGCTAATGGTGTGAAGTGTAGCAAGGATTACTCCAATGGCCATGATGCTTTCCTCTTGGTGCTTTGTAAGACCAAGAAGAATCATTACTCGTACGCGAATATTGGAGAAAATGAAGCTTCATCGCCGGTGCCACAATTTCTTGAGGGAATTTCATGCCAGCAATTTGGAAAAGGTGCAAAGAGCACGCGTGCCATGATGAAAAACGTAAGGCTTCTGACATCGAATTCATCACTCAATAAGGCTACTGATGAGAGGATTTTTCACGATCCAAAAACCAAACAATATTTATAATCCACGAAACTCATATACCGTGAAACCACTCTCTAACCGGCCAAACACCGGGTCGATCGTAGTAGAATGGCAAAGAGTACGGGGTCGATCCCACGAGGAAATTGGGTCGAATATGAAACCTGTGTTAAATCGGTGAACAAAGAGCAAGCGAAAACGATAAACGATCGAAGCCCACAACATCACAACGGCACAAACAGGGATTCAAAACAGATTCTAACATCAAAATGCAATCTCATTCAACAATATATCAATACAACCAAAACGGAATCGCGAGAAAGCAAATCGACAAAGGAAACTCACTAAATCGACATCGAAACACCGTAGATCGGAGAACCCGAACCCCAAACCGGCCAAAGATCCAACCTTTATTCCCATCCGACTTCGAAATCCGCAAAAGATCGAACCTTGGATCAAAAACGAGATCGTGGCGCTCCCGATCCAGAAATCAATTTCCTAAATCGACGATCGAACCCCCTCTTCAATCCCCACCGTGACCCGAACCATGGAATCCACCAAGCTATCGATCGAACACCGCGTTCTCCGCTCTATATAAGGATCTAAGCTAAGAAAATGAAAAACGGAGCATGGTCCAGAGCCTTGATCCGACTATTTAGATGTCAACCTGTCATAACAGCCGCCGGAGCGGCTGGGTTGAGCATCTAAGCCGGCCTCGAGCCCAGTCCACGCCAATAAGATTGAGAGTATGAGGCTCTCTTTCTATGGAGCCTCTTATATAGAGCAAAAATCGCGAGTTTGAGCTGGTGGGCCGACCAACTCGGCTCGTTTGATCCGTCTTCAGTAAATCATTAAAATCTCCCTGTGTGTAGCTCCGAATTGAACGATTCAAGATGCGTCGGAAAGCTCGTTCAATTCCCTACAACTTTCATGAAGACGACTTGACCAGAAAATGCTTCCTCGATGGGTCAAAATGCAGCTCAAATGACCGGACTGGTGGAAATCGAACTCGCTGCTCGCCGCTGCGATGTTTGAGGTGTTTTTATAGTCCAGGGCACTTGTCCGTGACGGATAAAAGGCCATCCGTGACGGATAGTTCATCATTTTCCAGCTGTCCGTGACGGACAAAATGTGTCATCCGTACGGACAACTCTCCTGGTTTTGCCTCCAGATTGCTCCATTTCGATAACTCTGCGAAGAAACACTTCATAACTTCTTCATCCGACCTCTGATTGGGGTGATTCAAAAACCATTAGAAAGATCTTTGAATTATCTACAACTTTCGTGAAGACACCATGACCAGAAAATGCCTTCATAATCGGTCAAAATGCTGATGAAGTGAACATATGGTGAGAGCAACAACTATTTCTCTTCCTTTTCTTATTCTTTCTCCTTCCTTGGCTCATTCTTGCACCTTGATCACACTTATCATCATAAATCTTCGCCTTCCGGGTTCTCGAGACACCCTAGCCCTGCATCCATATGAAAACAACAAGCAAACGCATAACCCCGCAAACTACGGGTGCTCGGGAAAAACGAGTATAAAATGCTAAAATAAGGTCGAGTTTACGGAAAACCGACAGTCACTCGCCGTGCAATAAAACCTCATTTAATACTCAAAATAGGTCTAAACTCACCCGAAACATGCCGTAAATGTGATAATCGTAATGAATGCATATGCAAATGTATTTGTAAGTTGGTTCTATCACCAGCAACAAAGTTCATTCAAGTGAAGATCCTCTTAAAGTGTGCAGCTGACGGAACCTCTCCCTCTTCTGCAACAATCACTCGTGGTAATTTCAGAATGACATTGCTGGGAAGCTTACTGCCTCTTCATAAGAAGAAAAGCATTCTACCCTTTCAAGTTTTCTTTCTAATTTTTGTATGAGGCCCTCTTTCTTGTATGATGGACCCTCATTTCTTTTGGTATAACTGAACTTGGAGTAACTTCTCAAGATGCCTATGTACCCTAGAGATTTATCTAGGAATCAAGTCAAACGTAGTTCATTTATTTAACTCATTCGATGAGTGTAACGCATTTTAAGCTCGTGCTTAGGAGCATTTTTTCCTTTTCACTCGTTTGGAGAGTGTAGCGCAATTCAAGCTCGTGCTTAGGAGCATTTTTTCTTTTCACTCATTTGGAGAGTGTAACGCAATTTAAGCTCATGCTTGTGAGCATTTTTTTTTTTTTCACTCGTTTGGAGAGTGTAACGTGTAACGCAGTTTAAGCTCGTGCTTAGGAGCATTTTTTTCTTTTCACTCGTTTGGAGAGTGTAACGCAGTTTAAGCTCGTGCTTAGGAGCATGTTTTTTTAAACTTATTTGATGTGTGTAACGCAGTTTAAGCTCATGCTTAGGAGCATGTTCTTTTTTTAACTCATTGGATGAGTCATGAGTGTAACGCAGTTTAAGCTCGTGCTTAGGAGCGTTCTCTTTCTTTAACTCACTTGATGAGTTTAACGCGGTTTAAACTCGTGCTCAGGAGCATTTTTCTTTTATCTCATTTGATGAGTGTAGCGCAATTTAAGCTCGTGCCTGGGAGCATTTATTTTCTTTTGGCATAGAGCCCTTTGAGGAACTTGTTGTTGATTTGGTTGAATTTGACAATCTTTATCAACTTGTATGCTCCATTTTTCCGATCTCCCGAACAACATGGGGGCCGTCTCATTTTTATTTGAACTTGTTTTGGTTATGTATGTCATTATGGTAGGTCTTCATAAGACAAGCACTGAATTTCTGATTTGGGATAGCCGTGGGCACTCCATCTTGTTGAATGCCTTGGACAAGAAGGCTTGGCAGCATCAGGATTTTGCTGAGCTTGGCGCCACTTTTAATCTAGAGCTTATGACTCTCGCAAGTGAATACCAACATTGTCCTCATTTGTGATGCTTCTTGGATAGTGATGACGCTCTAAATGGTACCAATAATTATACCTTTATTCACCCCAAATTCTGCTCATGAGAGGATAGATAGGCTCGTTATTATATGAAATATATGTTAAATACTATGTGCATGTTTCTAGGATCGTAATTTTGCATCTATGCTATTTTCCCAAGATTTGGTACTGTTTTGTCTTGTTTTGCATGTTTTATAGGATGTACCGGATCTAGAGCATTGGAGAATGGATCTGGACCAAAAGAAGTACATTGGGCCAAGTAATTAAAGTCCAAGAAGAAGCATGTTGAAGAAAAAGGAGAAAAGTCGACCCGGTTTACCGGAGGCTAGGGCCGGTAAACCGAGGACTTGTTTGACTCGAAATTGATTCTGCCGTATTATCTAGGTCAGTTAGGGTTTTAGAGAGTCTTAAGTCGGTCACTATATCTATATAATGCCGCATTAATAGAGTTCTTCAACAAGTTTTATATATTACATTACATACATTACATATTTTGATGAAATAAAGTTATTCAAGCTTTGAAGGAGTTATTTTCGGTTTTCTCTCTTCTTCCATCATCTCTAGCTTTAGTAGATCGAGCTAGATCACCATTATTGAAGGTATGAAGCTTTGAACGTTCCTTTTGTCTTCAATATGGTAGATATGTTCATATTTATGTGTTTTAGTTAATCTGCATGTTTAAAGACCCCATAATTTACTTAGAATAATCGTAATTGAGCAATGTAGATCCAGGAATAGGAAAAGCCGCCCTCGGTAATCCGGCGGTCTATACTGGTTTACCAAGGCATTATTTAGAAAACCTAAAACTGGGATTCACTACAGCTACGTTGATCGACAGATTTAATTAACAGTAGGTTAGATCTGGTCAATCTGCTTATTGTAATCGTGAACTGGCATGAAATACAAATAGTGAAGTGCTAAGTTTGGACATAGTCTAGAATGGACCCTAGGAACGTGCTGATCAATGTTGACAGCTGTCTAGGCGGGTTAGCGGTATGAGTTAGCGCTCGATATCGGCAATTCTAGTTCTTTATGCGTATGGGCTATTACGGACCAATTAAGGATGGTAGCTTGCGTATAGATTGTCTACTACCATTGTCGGAGTAGATAGGAGTAGGAGTTGCACCCGTAGCTGATAATGATAATTAAAACTAAAGCTCACGATTAATTTAAAGAAATTATATGGAGAAGTAAATGTAACGATTAACTAATCCAAGTTAGTAGATCGGTGAGAAGAGGGAGAGAAATACCATGTTTGTTTTCTTTTATGTTATTGTTGGTCAATGACCGCTTCTATGTTGCTTCTTAATTAACTTAGAATCGTTTATACTTATAGTTGCATTGTCTCTGTGGGATCGACCTTGACTCGCATTTACTATACTACGATGTACCTAGTATTCTTGCTAGTAATATCGACGTTAGTGACTTACACGCAATCAGATGGCGATCCCTACTAAGGGATTTGGTGCTCAAGTGGTTGAACTGTCTCAAAACCATTGACCAGTGAGTATGGCATGGCTTATATCATGACGCAAAGAAGCAAAGGCTTCCTTTTTGTAGCTGCCACCAAGACAGGATTTTTTTGCCAAGTATGCCTTGAAGTTTTCAAATACTTTCTTGCATGAATCATTATATTCAAATGAGACCCTCTTTTCATCAAGTGGTTGAAGCGTTTGACATCTTCCGACAATATTTAATGTAAATTGTTGCAAGTAGGCGAGCCTTTCTTGCAAGATTCCAAACTCATGGAGGTTGCAAAAGTCGGGCCAGCATCTTTATGACGACATCAACTTTGGATTGAACTATCTCAACTTCTCGGCAATGTATGATGAAACCGAGGAAATTTTCTTGAGCTTACCTCAAATGCTATTTGAGAGGTTTTATTTGAGTTAAAGTCTCCCAAGTCTTTCAAAGACACATTTCAAGTCGTCCGAGTGATGGTCATTTTTTTTCTTTGACCACGAGTTCATTGACATGACACTTAACATCTTGATGCAGCATGTATCAATTTTTTTTGCATGGTATGCTAGTAGGTGACCCCAACATATTTTCAATCCAAAAGGCCCCGCCTTGTAGCAGCGGTTCTTTTAGGCATGCGGAAAACGGCGAGTTCTTCATCTTCCGGAGAAACGTGAATTTTATCATAGACAGACGACCAATCCATGATGGATAACACCTCATGGCCTGTAGTTGCATCCATCCCTGAGTTCGGTGATTGGACGAGGGAAATCAACTTTTGGACAAGCAGTGATCTTGTCTTGAAAGTAGACACAAGCACAATTTTGTCTGTTTTTTTCCTTACCGAATAATGTTTGAGATCCATGAAAGGTATTTGACTTTGCGGATGAAGCCATCTCCGATATGTTGGTTCACCTCTTCTTTGATTAGGTGGACAAGATATGGTCTACACTTGATTTTGAGCTTTCTTGACTGAATGTGATTCCCTTTTGACGGAGAGTTGTGCTCCTTTTCAGGGGATAGAAGAATGCCAATATATGCTGGCCTAGGCTCATCCTTCGTGTCGAGGTTGATTTCTTTCAATTCACCGAAAATGGAACCAACCAATTCTTCTAGCTTTGGAGGCGCTTTCTATGCATCATCTTCTACCTCATCATTGCTTGTCCATGTTATTGGGATACGAATTGGCGCTTCAGAATATTGCCTGAGCCTTTATGAAAAGATTTTATAAAATGACTTTTACCCTTAGAAAGGGTTTGCGACTCATTCATGTTTGATTTTGTTGCCCCTACATTTGGCATGGAGGTTTAAGGACTTTATCCTGCTTTAACAATGAGCTTCTATGTGATGTGGTCAACCCTTCCTTTTGCATAGAGGAAAACATTTCATGCTCCACGGTGGGGTCTTCTTTATACGATTTAACCACTGTAGGAGAGTGTATATATTTACTAATTCGATTTTAGGAATTGGTAAAGTAAGTCCACTTAGAGCTTTTTTATTCTTTTGTGACGAGTGGTTCGTTTGCTTTGGAGAACCTGTAAGCCTTTGAAACTTTTCATTTCTTTGTTGATTATTTATGGTGCATTTTTTGTTGGTGTTTATCTTTCACCACGTCTTCCCAGAGTTCCTCTCCCCCCCTTTGAAGTGCTAACTTCTTTGCATGTGTCAGCCTTGAGTAGAACTTGGAATCATCCAGGTGAGGTTCAGATGGTGAAGTTCATGTCATCAGCAATGACTTTCCTCATCACTTGAAGCATTGGCATAGTGTGGAAGGAACAACTCCATTTTTGTAAATCCATGGTCTTTCCAGAAGCATGTTGTGATATGATTTGGCATCAATCACGCAGAAGAGTGCACTGAATGACATGCCATCAATAAAGACATCAAGTCTTATTACTCCAATGGCTCTTTGACCCATTGTTGAATTCTTGAATCATCAAGCGATTGTTGATGGGGTCATCCATGGAGATTCTCAACCCTTTCATTATGAAAAATGGCAAGATGTTGACGGAAAATCTTCCATCAAGCAACACACGATTCATCTTCTGTTCACAAGTGTATGCCGTAACGAACGATGGACGAATGTAAGACGCCAATGCCAGAAACATGTCATCGTCAGAAAAATTCATCTCGACAAAGCAAGTGATTTTGTCTTTGATTGATGGCTCCTCCTCTTGCGAAGAATTTCATCTCCACGCACAAATTTTTAGAAGTAGAGTTTTCATTATCAAGTACGCCATAGCAATTGACGATTTTGTCGTCACTATGTATGCGGCGCCAAGCTCTATTTTCATCCTTTAGGATTCCCTTCAGCATGTACACTATTAAGGTGATAGAGGTTCGAGGACACTTGTGCTTGAGATCATCTGAAGAAGAGTTTGATTTTATCATCCACTTCTCTGTTTGTCTCCATGTCCGGAGCATCCTTGTGTTTTGACTTATTTTGCCTTGGTGGACTTGGGGCGACTTTATTTTGATTTTATAGACTCGAAAAGCCGATACACCTTTTGTTTCATTCTTTGAGCCACAGGAATACACCATTTATCATCCGTATCAACGGACTGCTTCTCTTGCCTTTGTATTGACAATTCGGGCTTTTTTGAAAAATTCCCAAGTATTTAACAACAAGTGATGACATGGCGGCAACTTGCACCTTGATAGGATCGAAGGTTCCAAATCGAACGGTCATAGTATGACCATGTGACGCCTCCACCAATGAGACTTGATTTGTGCTAGCTTTTCCTTCTTCAAGCACGACTATTTCTTTATCGGCTAAGAAAATTACTTTGCTTTCAAAGACAAAGCAATTCTCGATAGTGTACTCCGTCAAGAGCTGATGTTTGCAACATTTTCTTTCATGGGCTTTTGCATCATCTTTGAGGCACTTGGTTGTGGGAAGATCAACGAGTTTGAGTTGAGAATCACATCAAAGTTTGACAGGATGTCGGAATCAAGAAATGGTACATCTTTCATTTCTTTTCCTCTAGAGTTGGTTGTCGCCTTTTTGACTATTTGGCCTTTTTTCCCTCTAGACCTTTTGAAGCCTGAAATTCCCACATTTGTAGCCATAGACTCTTTGCATTTTGTTTTTGGAGTTGCTTCGATGAATTTTTTGGTCTTATACTTTTCATTCCCTTTTGAGGGTCTTGAATGAGAGCCATGTCCTCCTTTTGCAGCGATGCTCAACTTGGTTGAATTCCCTTGAGAATATATTGAAGACTCTATTGCCTAATCTGAATGCGCATCTCGATGGAAGAATTCTTAGATTTTTGGTCCCTGCAGTTGAAACTCAGGCTCTTCCGTCTGTTGACGTAGTCAACCGTATTTTCTATTTTTCATTGGTGAGAGTTGGTCAGCTCCACCATGTTGTCCATCCTACGGGTGTTGTAGAAGCGATTGAGAAATATCTTCTCCAGTTGCTCCCAACTATCCCAAGAGGCGGGGCGAGATCAGTGTACCAATCAAAAGCGTTTCCTTTTAGAGAACACACGATTTGCTTCACCAAGTGATCTCCATACGTCCAAGCGTTGTAGCAAGTTTCAATAAAATGGGCAATGCGTTGCTTTAAATTTCCCTTTCCATCTAATTGCTGGAACTTTAGTGATCGATAACCGGCCGGCATCTTCAGATCATCAATCATTTGGGTGTATGGTTTGGCATACGTTTGAGATGAATTCACGGACTTTCCGACTTTGTCCTTGATGGTACCCATGATGAATTCCTGCAGCTCGCTAGGAATGGTTCCATCGGGGAAATCTTCAGATCACTTGCCAAGGTAAAAGACTTGAAAGTTTCTTGATATTTAGAAGAGTTTTCTGGGGCAACCCTCAAGTTATTTGCCATGCAAAGAGACTTGAAAGCTTTTTGATTTATGGAAGTGACGTCAAGTCCATCCTCATCATCATGCAGCACTTTTTTTTGCCTTACTTGCTTCTTCAACGGAATCAAGCCTTTTGGCGAGCATCGTATTTGGCACATCTTGAGTCTGAACATGCACCGTGAGAGCATCGATGGTCTTTGCGAGGTTGAAAATATGCTCCTCCAGGGTGGTGGAATTTGCCATCGTGAAGTCCACGGCCATTGGTGATGAGGATCCATCATAAGTTTCCTGAGGAAAAGAGGTGAAGGCCCGACTCCTTTGACATTCTCCGAGTGATAGGGCCAGAAGGTTGACCCTGAGATGAGGAAACATCCTTAGCGGAAACAACTTCATAGTAGCATCCTCTGAAGCAATAGCTTTCATAGAAGCAGCCTTCAGAGTGGAAATCTTTGAAGTAGCCTTTGAAGTAGAAGCTTGTGAAGCGGTAGAAGTCTTTGGTGCCATTTCCTCAAGACTTTTCTTTTTGATAAGGAGAGATGAAATGAGAGATTGGTCCCACCGGGCATGCCAGAAATTTGTAACACAAATTTCGTTGTCCTGAAATTAAATTTTTTTAAAAAAAAAGACAAGAAAATTGGAACAAATATAATTTTATTAATTTCAGAATGTGAGTGGGTACAATCTCTAGCAAAATCCCTCTATCTACGGGACGCCTTTGATTCTCCTTTAATTTTTTCGAGAGTCGCGGGGACTTGTTCTCGACTTGTCAGTACTCCTCCAGTTTGTTGGGAAGAATACTTGATTTATGGAAGATCTCCGGATATGGTGGATAATCATCGGTATTTGCTGAAGAACTCCAGATATGGCGGATAATCTACATAACTTGGAGATGGCTTGGATGCTTTCGCGCTTCCTTGGTCTTCTCCTTTTATTTCTTGGGAATGAAAAAAAAAGATCCACTTCGAGGGTCGCAGTGACTTGTTCTTGGACTTTGGCGATGCTCCTCATATTTGTTGGGAAGAAGACCTTTGTTTGTTGTTGAAGAACACTGGATATCTTGGTGGCCTTCGATTTGTTGAAGGACTCTGAATATGGCGGAAGACCTTTGATTGTTGTTGAATAACTCCGAATATGGCGGAAGACCTTCGATTGTTGTTGAAGAAATCTGAATGTCGTGGATGACCTTCGATTGTTGTTGAAGAACTCCGAATATGGCGGACGACCTTCAAATGTTGTTGAAGAACTTGAAGACTTATTTGTTGCTTCTTAGATCTTCCTTTTGTTGAAAAACTCCGGATGTGGCGGATGGACTTCGTTTGCGGAAGAACTTGAAGGCTTGTTGGTTGCTTCCTAGATCTTTTCTTTGTTGAAGAACTCCGGATTTTGCGGATGATCTTCGGTTGTTGGAGATGACTTAGAGGCTTCTCTATTACTCCTTGAATCTTCTCCGCGGTGGTGGAACAGAGCGCTTGATGCTTTATCTCTAACTTCTTCACCAATTTCTATTGTGTTGATAACCTCCCGGATATGGTGGAAGAACTTTGATTTTGACGAAGACTTGAAGGAGTACTTTGTATTACCTTCAATATCTTATATGAAGGGCTTACACTTTGCGGAAGATCTTTGATGTAGAAGAGATCTTTCATGGTTCTTTGAAGCTTTTGATGTTCTTCATCTTCTTGAAGAACTTTGGATTTTCCCGGAAGATCTTCAAGTGTTGAAGGCAACTTTGTTGAAGAACTTCATGTCTTTTCTTGGAAGATCCTCAATGTTTTTTATGTTGCTGTAGAGTTCTTGGTGTTATTCTTTCACCAATCCTTCTTGCTTTTCACCAAATTTTCTGTGAAGATGCTTGCACCAACTCAATGTTGCTGATGCTTTTCGATCTTCCCGCCTTTCTTGACTTTGGGTTGATCTTCAAGTGTTGAAGACGCATTGTTGGAGAAATCCGTCTTTGTGTTGATCTTCGAGTGTTGAAGACTCCTTGTTGAAGAGCCCCGTCTTTATGTTGATCTTCGAGTTTTGAAGACGTCTTGTTGAAGAGCTCCGCCTTTTGTGTTGATCTTCGAGTGTTGAAGACGCTTTTTGATCTTCTTGTCTTTCTTGAAAAACTTGAAGGATTTCTTGGAAGATCTTCGATGCTTGAAGATGCTTTTTCTTGTGCTTGTTCTTCTGTCTCTTTTGTGTTTCTGTGTTGTTCTTGAAGAACTTCAAGAATTTCTTGGAAGATCTTCGATGCTTCGGTGTTGTTGATGAATGAAGCTTTTTGCTCTGAGATTTCCACCAACTCTTCAATCACCACATCTTCGGTGTGTTGATGATTTCACCAACTCTGTGTTGCTGATTCTTTTTTATCTTCTCGTCTTTCTTGACTTTAGGTTGATCTTCAAGTGTTGAAAACGCTCTTCGATCTTCTAGGCTTTCTTGTAGAGCTTTGAGGAATTCTTGGGAGATCTTCGAGGCTTGAAGACGCTCTTCGATCTTCTTGGCTTTCTTGAAGAAATTCGAGGAATTATTGGGAGAACTTCGAGGCTTGAAGACGTTCTATGCTTTTCCTTCTGTCTTTGTTCTTCTGTCTTTTCTCTAGTGTTATTCTGTGTTTTTGTGTGTCTTCTGTGTTTCTTCAAATGACCAAGGCCTCCTATTTATAGTGGTAGATGAGAGCCTTTGAATTGATTTGCACTTAATGCATTCACACTCATTTAATGCGTCTAGACTCCTGATTGATTTGCATTTAATGTATCCAGACTCCTGATTGATTTGCATTTAATGCGTCCGGACTCTTGATTGATTTGAAGTTCAGACTCTTGATTGATTTGTGTTGAAGATATAGCAAGAACAAACAAAGAAAGAACAAACAAAGAAATCTGACACCGAATTCTCTTAGAAGCATTAAGTCGAACACTTAGGTGAAAAGTCGCTTAGGAGTTAGTTTCAATCAATAACCGTTTGTAACAACTTCTAGAGAACTTCCACAATGTATCTAGCTAGTCTATATATATCTATAGATCATACATTGTAAAGTTAAGTTGAATTTTAATCAATAAAATCGCTTTATGCTTTCCTTCCTTCGCTTTTCATTTTCTCGGTTTTATTCTCTGCTTTTCATCTTCAATCATGAAGAAATTCATCATGGTATCGGAGCAATTACGTAGCTTCCGCATCGATTCTTGATGTTTATCACATTGAACATCTGATTTTCGTTTCATTTCAGAGATTTGTTGAAGAATCTTAATTCTTCATCTTCTTTTAGTTGTTTCGGTTTTCGTGTTTTCTTTCCATGGCTAATCCAGCTTATTCAAATTCCACCGGATTTGGTTCTTCATCCTGGTGAAAATCCAGCGTTTGTTCTTGTGCAACTGTTCTTGATGAATCCAATTATCACAAATTTGGAAGATCGCTATGCTAAATGCACTTTCTTCAAAAAATAAGCTTGGATTCATTGATGGTTCTGCGTCCCTATACCGTCCTAATGATGATCCACATTTTCCTCTCTCGAGACGAGAACAATAGTATGGTCAAGGCATGGCTTGGAAATGCGCTTTCAAGAATATTGCGCAAAGTGTGATGAATTATCGAATCGCTAAAGAAATGCAGGATTATCTTGAAGATAGGTATGGTGGAGGAGATGCGATCGTTTGTCGGATTTAATGGATGATATTCAAGCCATGAAGCAAGGAGATCTTTCTGCTTTGAGAATATTTTGCAAGGTTGAAGATTCTTTGGGATCAATTGATAGCTTTAACTCTCCCCCCTACTTGCAATTGTGGGTAAAATGGTACCAGGAACACAATGAAAGGCATCATGTAATCAGGTTTTTAAAGGGTCTTAATGAGAGTTTCTCCACGATGAAATCTCAGGTTCTTTTGATTTCTCCCTTTCCGAATGTTAAAAGTGTTTTTTCAATGGCCTTGAAACAAGAGAGGCAACAGAACTATGGTAATTCTTCTCATGCTGCTAGTTCTGTTAGTAATCTTGGTTCTGGTTCTGGTAATTTTGACACAGTAGCATTGGCTGCTCAAAATCAAGGTCAGAATCAGTCTTATAATGCCAATTTTAGGAAGAATTACAATAATGGTAATAAGAAACCACAGTGCACTCATTGTGGTTTGCAAGGGCATACTATAGATAGATGCTACAAGAAGCATGGTTTCCCTCCAAACTCCAGGGGAAGGGGCAGAGGCAGATCTGTAGCAGTGAATAATGTGTGTGTAGATGCAGCTTCTGATCATGGTTCTATAGATTCTCTGGAAGCTCTTCAAGCTCCTGTGACTCAAGAGCAGTACCAGCAGATATTGAGCATTTTGAGGGCAGGAACTTCTGGTTTTTCTACATCTCAAGATTCTGGAGATGCTGGTTTCAATTCTGTTAATTCAGCTGTCTTATCTTCCAATTTTGGTCCCATGGAGTCAGGTTTGCCTAAATCTCTTACTTGTTTTGATTGGATTGTGGACAGTGGAGCAACTGACCATATTATATTCAATAAAGATCTATTTAGTGCTTGTGAGCCTATAATTGATAAGTATGTAACTTTGCCAAATGGAAACAATATTCAGATTACTCATAAAGGCCAGGTTAAAGTCAATTCTGATTTGATTCTAGATGATGTTTTATGTGTACCTGCTTTCCATTGTAATCTGATGTCCATAAGTAAACTTATTAGGTCAAGAGCTTACAATATTAAATTTTTCTTGGACTCCTGTGTCATCCAGGATATGATAAGTCTCAAGAGGATTGGTTCAGCTAGCCTCATTAAAGGCTTGTACATTCTGAAGGCTGATAGATCTTGTTACACTCTGCCTGTTGTCAATCATGTGCATACTTCTGTGAATCAACATTTGCTGTGGCATTACAGACTTGGTCATGCTTCTGATCAAAGGCTGAAGGTTCTAAAGAAGGATCATGATTGCATTCAGATTCCTGAAGGCCAAGTCTGTGAAGTTTGTCCTATGGCAAAGCAGTCTAGACTTAGTTTCCCTTTGAGTCATTCTGTTTCTAATGCTTGTTTTGATTTAGTTCACATGGACATTTGGGGTCCATATAGAGTAGTTGGGATTCATGGACATAGGTTTTTCCTTACCATTGTTGATGACTTTAGTAGATTTTGTTGGCTTTTCATGTTGAAATCTAAAGGTGAAGTTAGAAATCTTGTTAAACAGTTTTGTATGTTGATTCAAACTCAATTCAATAAAAGAATAAAATGTTTGAGATCTGATAATGGCTTGGAGTTTGATCTACCTGATTTTTATGCTTCTCAAGGCATTTTGCATCAAACTTCAGTGATTAAAACCCCTCAGCAAAATGGAGTGGTTGAGAGAAAACATCAACATATTTTAAATGTTGCTAGAAGTTTGAGATTTCAGTCTAATTTGCCTTTAATATACTGGTCTTACTTTGTTCTTCATGCTGTAAATTTGATAAATATAACTCCTTCTCCACTGTTAAACAATAAAACACCTTCAAAATGCTATATTCATCAAACCTAAGTATGATAATGTCAAGGTGTTTGGTCGTTTAACTTTTGCTTATAATTTACATCATGATAACAATAAGTTTGCAAAGCAAGAGGTATCAAGTCTGTGTATCTAGGTGGAGTGCCTAATGTAAAAGGCCACTATCTGTTAAATCTTCAAAACAGGCAAATTTTTGTTGCTAGGGATGTAATATTTCATGAGTTCACTTTTCCTTATAAAGATGGAACTGTATCAGGTAACATCCAAGAATTACCTTTGCCAATTCCTTTTGATCAAGATGTTTTTACAGTTTCTGATACACTTTTGCCTCAAAACACAAATACTTCACATAATCAAAGTCTTGATGATCATATTGATGATGCTGATACATCTCAATCAGTACATGATCATCAAGAAAATGTGCATCATCAGGAGCATGCTAATGATATCATTGATCATGTTGATGATGTCAACTTTCTAGATTATGTGGAAACATTGCCTGTTAATGAAAATCAGAATGTAAGAAAGTCCTCTAGAAACAGAGGTACACCTTCTTACCTTCAAGATTATGTGTGTCACAATATTTCCACACATACTTCACCACATGAGATGGCAAAAGTTGACACATTAGACCATTTATCTGTTCCTTACAAATCTTATATTTTCAGCACTGAGGTCATAATAGAACCAAAAACATACAATGAAGCTGTCAAACATAAAGAATGGAGAGAGGCTATGGATAATGAAATAAAAGCACTCCAACAGACTAACACTTGGCGAGATAGTTCCACTACTGAAAGGAAAACAACCAATAGGTTGTAAGTGGGTGTATAGAGTAAAAAGGAAAGCTGATGGTTCCATAGAAAGATACAAGGCAAGATTAGTAGCAAAGGGTTATACACAGCAATTAGGTCTGGATTATCTGGACACATTTTCTCCTGTGGCAAAACTCACCACTGTAAGAACTCTACTTGCCATTGCAGCAGCAAAAGACTGGAATTTACATCAATTGGATGTTAATAATGCATTCCTTCATGGAGATTTAGTAGAAGAAGTGTATATGCAAGTACCTCAAGGATTCAAAGCGTAACCAGGACATGTGTGTGTAAATTTGGTCAAATCCCTATATGGCTTGAAGCAAGCAAGCGAGACAATGGAACATCAAATTAACCCAAGCTTTGCTTGAGAGGGTATAGACAATCCAAACAGATTACAATCTGCTTGTCAAAGGCTCGATGAATCTTTGTGGTCGTTTCTAGTTTATGTAGATGATGTACTTATTACAAGTCCCGACATAGAAGAAATCAAGAAATCAAACAATTTTTAAATGATAAATTTGGAATAAAAGATCTTGGAGAACTCTGAAATATTTCCTAGGTCTGGAAGTGGCCAGATCAAAGAAAGGCATTGCACTGTCTCAAAGGAAGTATTGCATGGAACTACTGGAAGAATATGGATATTCAGAATGTAAACCAAGTGAAGTACCTATGGATGCCTCTATAAGTTTACACAGCAAAGACTCAGAACCCTTGAAATCAAACAGCTATTATAGAAGTTTAATAGGGAAATTGCTATATTTGGGTCTAACAAGACCAGATATCACATTTGCCACACAACAACTCAGTCAATACTTGGACAAACCAATGTAATTACAACTTCAGCAAATTTCATAAATTGTTAAGGTACCTAAAGAAATCCTGGACAAGGCATTTTTTCCCATCGAAAGCACTGAACCGAAATGTTTTGTGGATTCAGATTGGGCAAGATGCAATGACACTGTAAAGTCCGTGATGTGGTTTTCTGTGTTCTTTGGTGGTGCACTCATAAGTCGGAAATCAAAGAAGCAATCTCAGATCTAGAAGTTCATCGAGAGGTGAATATAGAGCAATGGCCATGGCATCTTGTGAATTACAAGTGGTGACCCATCTATCTTGGCGAGTTCAATATCAAACAGAACAAGCCTATCCTCTATTTTGTGACAAAGAATCATGCTTATATATAGTTGAAAATCCAAGTGTTTCATGAGAGAACTAAACATATAGAAATAGATTGCCATGTTATAAGGGGCATGATATCAACAAGGACTCCTAAAACCTCTACCAGCCAACAGAAGTGCAAATTTGCGACTGCTTACAAAACCTTTGGACGAGATCTAGATTACGATCATTACTTAGCTCATATCCTCTTATCAACATCTACAAACCAAAGTGTCCAGTTTGAGAGGGTGTTGAAGATATAGCGAAGAACAAACAAAGAACAATAAACAAAGAACCGGACACCGAATTCTCTTAGAAGCATTAAGTCGAACACTTAGGTGAAAAGTCAGTTAGGGAGTTAGTTTCAACTGAATAACCGTTTGTAACAACCTAGAGAACTTCCACAATGTATCTAGCTAGTCTATATATATCTATAGATCATACATTGTAAAGTTAAGTTGAATTTTAATCAATAAAATCAGTTTATGCTTTCCTTCCTTCTGTTTTCATTTTCTGGTTTTATTCTCTGTTTTTCATCTTCAATCATGAAGAAATTCATCAATTTGTATTTAATACGTCCAGACTCTGGATTGATTCCAACCATATTAGAAGATTGACACTTATTACAAATCAATCAAATTACTTACTAATTTATTTCAGCGATTTGATTTGAATAATTGTATATTATCTCCTAATATTAATTGTAGGAAACAATATAAAATATTTGGATTTTATGGCATATGTAGTAAGTGACACATATAACGTTTCACATTTATACCTATATAGCCATTTATTACAAATTTACTAAATCTCTAATTTTTTTAAGAGAATTTAATTATTATTTTATCATAGTACTTCCTAATATTTTATATAGGAAATATTAATAAAATTTATTTAATTTTAGGACATATATAGTACGTGACATTAATAATATATCACATAAAATTTTTATACGTACAGGGTGTCCAGGATAATCCTGCAAATCAACATCATTAGCAACAGTAGTAATAGGCTTACCTTCGTTCTCCATAACAGAATGCCTGGGGATATTAGTGGAAAGACTAGAGAGACCCCGGGTTCTTTTATAAGATATAATATCACTAACTTTTAAATTCCAGTCACATAGTAAAATATCATCATTTAGAATTTGATCATGGGGATTATCCCTTAACCGAATGTCAGACCACAAATAAACTTGGGAGCCATCTCCAATATGCTGACCAAACAAACTTTCATAAATGGACTTGAAGAGGTTGATCCAACAATAATTTGATGGTTGTTTTGATGGAAAACGTTTGTTCCAGTAAAGATTACGTATTGATGGCCTTTTATGGTAAATCAACCTTAATCGGCCGAATATGGAGTTGGTTGTACTATAATATTGCGAGCAAGGTCGTAATCCTACGAGGAATCTAGTTAAGTATCTGATATTGCGGTTAATATCAGATTTGCGGTAACAGATAAATTTCGTGGATATATGGCTGTGTATATGTGATTTCTCCGGAGAGAAGGTGGCGGATATGAAGAACTAGGCGGTCGGAATGATGCTTATGAGAGTAAACACAAGTGATTCGACAAATTGACAGAGTAGCTCTGTTTGTATTAGTTCTTGGTCTCTTTCTATTACATTGTGATCCCATTTATATAGGCTATGACTAAGTCGGTTTACTGTTCATGACAAGACAATTAAAAAGATATAACTAGAGATAATCATATACATAATACAGTGGACCGGCCAGCTGTCTAGATAAACATGGCGGACAGCGTGCTCGTTTGTAGGTCGGACTCATAATTGACTTGTTTTGATATCAGCTTGACCATATGGGTAGAAATCACACGGAGTGGAGGGGTCCGGCTTACGGCCAGCGGACGGATCCGGCTTACAGATGGCGGACAGGACCCGGCTTACGAACGGCGGGTAGGATCCGGCTTATGAATTGCGGACGGAGGGGATGGAGGCCCAATCTAGATGAACAAGGCCCCAATCAAGTTCGGGTATATCAATGGCCCCCTACTCTGTGCCTGGCGTGCCCGCCATGGCGGAGAGTAGAAATCTAGAAGCCGAAGTTACCATGACGTTGTCGTTCGTGACGGAGATGCATTACTTAACATATGTTGTGCATTGCAGCGGACATGCTTAGATGCCAATACTGAATATCGGGCTTGAGTCATTGTTAGGATCACGTAGCGAATTACCGATTATATGTTGCGCATTGTAGTGAACAGGCTTAGTCGCCGATAACGTTCTATCGGGCTTAGATACCGTGCCATGAAGCGGATGGGTTTAGATGGCCGTAACCCATGTTGAGTGAAGGCCGTAAACCATTTGAAGTGAGGCCGCTGGTCAAAAGAAGTTGAGTCCGTAGACTATGTTGAGTTGAGGCCGCCAGTCGGGGCCATGGTAGATGATGGTCGTATCAGCTCGCAAAGTGTCGCCACGGTTGGCGCTAATGACGTGACGTTTGACCTGAACTGTCACGCATTCCGATTGGTCAAGGGATATCGATAACCATTCCTAGCAATGATGGCGTTTGAATTTCGAAACCCCAAACATCGTTTCCCTCCAGTTTTTGTCTATAAATACAGGGCTCCCCCATCACTTTCATACTTTCATTTTTCTGAAATTTATTCCGGCAAGCACAGCAAGGAGATTCCGGCGAGAGCAAGCTATATCCGACCATCAACAGTTTCAAATCAAAGACAGCATCCTTCATCCTTATTCCATTAATCAGGTATGATTTTGAATGCCTTTATTGCCTCTTTGCTTTGATTTTGCTCTTCCTTTGATAAAAAAAACCGTAATGTAGTGGGTCGAAATTAGGATTTCTCTGATTTGGGAATTACAAGCTCAATGTATAGATGCCCAAATCGTTGCCTGGTTTAATGTGAAGGTTTGGTTTTGCTTAATTCTTTTCTGGGTTTGTTTGGGGGTATTTTCTAGGTAGTTTGTTTAAGAAAGATGGAGGGGCGAGGTGTTGGGATGTGATTACTCTCACTTCGGCCCTATTTCCATGTCTGGGTGATTATACTGATCCACCTCGCCCTGTTTCTTTTCTAGAATGTCTTCAGAGCGCACCGTGTCACAATCAGATGAAGAGACCCGGGCCGCTGCCGGATATGGTTCTGAAGAGGTTAGTATGGAAGAGGTCAGCGAGTGACATAGAGGAAGTACTCGAAGAAGAGGCCGTTGGGGTCGAATCTGACTCGGGTGCTGATGAATAAGATGAGGATGAGGTTGTAGTACTCGGCGAAGGTGCCACCGGGGGAGAGGTCGAGGATGAGGACCAAGATTAGGCGTCGCTGAGTGACCTTATCAATCGGATTGAAAGGGTGGTGACCCTTATGGCCTCCAGTCACAGTGTGAAGCTCAAGGAAGCTGTGGAAACCGCGCAGATATTGAAGAGGACCAGAGTGTCCGAGAAACCATCGACGTCCAGGAAACCCAGAGCGTCTAAGAAAGCAGCCGTGTCGGATGATCCCGAGAAGAAGAAAAGGCCACCTAAAAATAGGTCAATTGCTGTCGAGATGGAGCTGACGGAACAAAAACGAGCCGATAGCCATCTCATAATTCGATCGAGGGAATTTCAAGACCGGGTTGATTACACCTCGGCGCTGACCGCCTTTGACATAACAGAGGATTACTGGTTTTCCAGTATGGGCGCGATGAATGTGTCACGGACTTGTGGCCGAGAAGATGAAGATTATATGTGGTTATATTACGACCACTTAGTTGCCGGTCTCAGACCGCCCTTTGATCCGTTTTTCATTACGTTCATGGATGAACTGAAGGTGATGCCTTGCGACCTTAGCCTAGGGGTAGTCCAGGTTGTGATATCATTCATTGTAATCAGTCAGTTGAGTGGTTACGAGCCGTCGATGGCGGCGTTGCTTTATTTTTACGGCTTCAACCGGAAAGGTGATGCTGGGCAGATTCAACCACGGAGCAAATCGAGCAGTGAGAGACCTGGACTTCTGTTTGATCTTCCGGATAAAGTGACGGACTGGGACAAGAGGTTCATGAAAGTTTAGTTCCGGGTAGGATGGCCATTCGAAAAACTCCCAGCGAACTCTATGCATACCGAGCATCTAAAGGACATTAAGACGTCGGAGACCGACGATCGGTTTATAGCCGAGCTCAAAGAGCTGCTCGGGTACACCTGAAAAGGACAGGAGCAAGCCCGAGCCTTTAAATGGAGGCTTCTTTTAGATGTTGGTGAACCTTATCTTAGGAGGGCCGGACTTGCTGGAGCCGGCGTCAGGGAACCCTTAGTGGTGGTTGAGCCGTTACCGACTGACCCCTATTGGTATGGGGAATGCCACTTTGGCAAGTGCATGCCCTTTAAATGTACAGTGTGTTTTGGCAACCCTTCGTTCCGGGCACCGAGTATGCTTTCCACTTGTATTTTTTTTATCCTTGCTATTTTTGTTTTTTTTTTTGATTTTTGGTCGTCTCTGATAAACCATAACTCTTGCAGGTACCATGGATGCTTTGAAGCAACGTGTTTTGGGGCGCTAGGAACTCTCTTTTATATAGGAGAGTAAAACTTATCCTCCAAGGATTTAATAATTAATACAAAATTAATTATAATAATCCCATTAAATAAAAGATAATCCCAAAATATTCTAGAACAAATCTAGAATAATATTTATCTTTATTATTTACCATAAATATTTATCCAATAAATATTTTATGCACATGTCTTATTAATCACAAGAAAACTAATTTCTTGTTCCATAAAACATCACTTGGGGCGAAATTTATCACTTGTGACCTAGTCACAATATATTTCGGCCATACACACCATTTGGGCCAAGATTATGAAAAATATCTTTTTCACATATTTAATTATTTAGCCCAACTAATTTAATAGTCCACTAAACAATTAATTCACATATCGTTTTAATAAAGTCCAACAAGAACTAAATTAATATTATTAGGATTCGACGTCCGAGAATAGCTATGCTATTATATTAGGAGGCACGTCGGGGACCATGGACTAATAATCGCGACTCTCGATAAATCAAATAAATAATTATCTTACGAACAGAATAATTATATTCGATAAATCAATCACGAGAATATGCCACCATAATCCCGCGTGATCACTCCTCCGATTATGAGATTATATTTATCTCACTCACGAGAATAATAATAAGCGTCCATTGATATAATCATTACATATGGATTAATCCTCCATGATTGTTCATTCTAAATCGAAGATTACCGTTAACCACTTTCTAGAACCTCTTATCCTTATTTACCATTAACCCCCAGTGATCAATTAATTCATACAACTCAGCTATTGGTAGCTAATCGGTGTAATATGAACTCCATGGATCGATCGCTTTCAGGATTAACAAACAAGGGAATCTGTCTATCTACTTCCATAAATGGAAGGAATGGATTCCGTATCTCTGCGACAACCACAGACTACTCACCAATCAATCCGATCAATGCCAAGATGGTGTAATTCGCAGGACCACGACTCGGTGTAATCACTTAACCGTCAAGTCAAACTTAATACCGATTCAAGCGATTGACTGTGATCACCTCAGGATTAAGATATATCCATAAATATGATCATCCATTGATTCGATAAGACTTCTCGATTCACGGAATTATATCGTGAACTCTAATCAAATCGGTCCACTTTATATGATATATCTATCATATATAAATACTTCTAACTAGGTTCTCTTAACCGAAAGTCCGGATAAGACAATCACACCTATTGTGTTAGAGGGGCGATAATAGCACGTTAAAGAAGAGACCCGATACTCTATGACAACTTCACTATGGGCTAATTGTATTTTAAGTACATCTTCACTAACTCAATCCTCCCTTAAAGTATATATACCACACATGAGTTAAGTGATTACATAAACGATATACTTTAGGGTTTTCGAAGATTTAGTGTAAATACTATTGTCACATCGGTGAAAATGAGAATAATAAATATGAATAATAATATCATTTCATTTATTAAAACTAAAACAATTACAAAAAATTGTATTTCGGGACATCACACCTAACAATCTCCCCACTTGCACGAAAGCATGTGATTGATTGTTTTAGAGCACACCCTATTATTTAAAATACAACAAACTACATCTCTCACTTGCTCATATTTATGGATGTGGGGTGAGGCAAGATCCACACGCTTATCATAGTAAATTCCAAAGCATATATTATATGTAGAACTATCAGGTCTTACATTTCAATGTAAACCGTTATTTAAACTTCCAATATCTTTATTGGTTAAGCGATTAATATTGTAACATCATCAAAAGCTATAGTAAGGCAATTTAACGGTTTCTCACTTGAGTGAGAACATCTCCCACCGATGAACGCGAGTGAGCATCAGTCTAGAGGACTATGAATGGCCTATTCAGAAGTATAGAATGCTCTCACATCTCACATTTGAAAGCAGAGAAACCTCAAAATATATTTTAGGATAAACTTTCACGAGTGTTTGAATGGTTATCCAGGACAAGAAGTCACTTTACTCGGAAGCTCCACTTGGCTAAGTATGTCTTTCATGAGACGGACAGAAAATTAAATCATGAACAAGCTATGTTATCTTTATAACCATTATCCTTTCCCGATTGAAAGGAAACTTAGTCAGCCAAACTTTGAGACAATAATAGCACGGTAGGAGAAAGGAATCACCTAAGGCTTGGAGTCTTGATTAACTGTCTTTTAGGGGCCCATGCCTTCACTTTATAGAATAGAAGGAAAGGCACGTTTATCTAAATATAAAAACCAATTGCTTTTAATAGTTAACTTAAGATGTAATTTTATATTACATATTTGTGAGTTCTAAAAGTGGTTTGACTTTATCAAAACAAAGTCGAGTCTTGGATTACGTGCTTACCAAATGGTATATTCACTTTACATCGACAAACAAATTGCTCGAATAGAGGTAAATCCATTCGATTCAGAATCATAAGCAGAAAAATATATCTTCCGTGATATCAAGGGTTGAATCAAATTCATTTCCTTTATATCACTCAACTATTCTAGCTAAAAATTAGCGCGCCGTTGTTTACTACTTTAATCGATTAAATGCACTTTCTTGCTTGATACGCCTTAAAGAACTTACCTCGAGAAAATAGCCAAGGAGTCATAGAGTTGGTGATCCAAAATCACTTTATCCTTATCCTATGATTTTTCAGTTTAATTAATTTTAAGTTCGACCTTAAAATTATTTTCTCGGTTTAGATGACTAACACTTTTAGACATATTCTCGAATTTCTTGACTTTCCCGTGAATGGGAGCTTGATCTTGAACCAGTAGTTCGTTTGAGTGAACACTACCTGCAGACCCGTTAGGATATCTATTTTAGGTGTTACTAAATGCTGTGGACTTCTCGGATTATCTAATATACGGAAAAACAATAAGTCGCCAACATTTAAAGCTCCGCTTTGTTTATACGGTTCCAAATGCCGTCTAGCGAGCAATGCCTTTATGATTTTCGATTTTTCGATTAGAAAAAAATCTTATAGTTCCAATGTTTGAAGAAAAACAACAAATCACTTAGAACTCCCCTTCAGTTCGCCGATTCCCGAATATCGTCTAACTAGCGACGAGTTCATGACTTTCGGTTTTTCAATTAAACTGATTACGTGTGGAGTTGAGTTACCCACTTTTCTAATGTTCTCAGAAAAACAATAAATCATAAAGCTCTCTTAGTTCATTTGATTCCAAATATCGTCCAACTAGTAACACTTCACATGATTTTTCCGATTTTTTCAATTAGAAAATTACTTGTGTAATTCTTACTGCGCTCAAAGTCAACAGAAAATTTCAAAGTGAATTTGTCTTTGATCAAATAAGAGTCTTCCGTTTGGCTTGAATGACACCCGAGTGACATACACGTATGTCACTCAGTTTCTAGAAGGCCTTAGAGAAAATATCTCTTCGTAAAAATTAATTAAAACCTCTCGATTAAATAGTTCAACACGTCTAATTACTTTCCACTTTTTAACGAAGTCAATACTAGTCAATTATAAATTTTTTAAGCAATTTAGTAAGGGATATAATCACGTAAATATAAATTGACATGTATTAATTCAAGTTTAACCTTTACTACATATTATTTTATTTTAGGAATTATGCAAACTATAAGTAATTCTACTCTACCATTTCAAGGTTTTAACCTCGCATCTGGTCTGTGCCAGGGTAGGTCAAAGAGATAATGGTTAAATAGTTTCAATCTCATCAACTATGAATAACTTGTGAGAGTCAGACATCCCACGGATTTAATAATTAATACAAAATTAATTATAATAATCCCATTAAATAAGATAATCTGCGCGAAAACATGATTTATAACGTCCCTCCGGATCAATTAGTTACTAAATTAATTAATTACCCGTATTAATAATATTCTAGAACAAATGACTTAAGCAATAATATTTATCTTTATTATTTACCATAAATATTTATCCAATAAATATTTTATGAAAATTGAGCATAAGTAAATACACATGTCTTATTAATCACAAGAAAACTAATTTCTTGTTCCATAAAACATCACTTAAGGCGAAATTTATCACTTGAGACCTAGTCACAATATATTAATACAAAATTAGTTGCAATAATCATTTTAGCTAAGATTATGAAAATATCTTTTTTATGCACATATTTAATTATTTCTTGTTCCGCAAAGCCACAACTAATTTAATAGTCACACTAAACAATTAATTCACATATCAATTAATTCTTTCGTTTTAATAAAGTCCAACAAGAACTAAATTAATATTATTAGGATTCGACGTCCGAGAATAGCTATGCTATATTGAGGAGGCGTCGAGGGGACCATGGACTAATAATCGCCGGCTCCGATAAATCAAATAAATAATTATCTTACGAGCGAATAATTATATTCGATAAATCAATCACAGGAATATGCCACCATAATCCCGTGGTTGCACTCCTCCGATTATGAGATTATATTTATCTCTCACGAGAATAATAATAGCGTCCATTGATATAATCATTACATATGGATTAATCTCTCATAGACTGCTCATTCTAAATCGGGAAGTTACCGTTAACCCTTTCTAGAACCTCTTATCCTTATTTACCATTAACCCCTAGTGATCAATTAATTCATACAACTCACCGGTAGCTAATCGATGTAATATGAACTCCATGGATCGATCGGTTTCTAGGATTAACAAACAAGTGAATCTGTCTATCTACTTCCATAAATGGAAGGAATGGATTCCGTATCTCTGACAACACGTACTACTCACCTACCAATCTAGTTACAATGCCAAGATGGGGTAATTCACCACGGACTCGGTGTAATCCTTAAGCTGTCAAGTCAAACTTCATACTTGATTCAAGCGGTTGACTGTGATCACCTGAGAGATTAAGATATATCCATAAATATGATCATCCATTGATTCGATAAGACTTCGATTACGGAATTATATAAGTGAACTCTAATCAAATCGGTCCAAATTTATATGATATATCTATCATATATAAATACCCCACTAGGTTCTCTTAACCGAAAGTCCGGATAAGACAATCACACCTATTGTGTTATGGGCATTAATAGCACGTTAAAGGAGAGACCCGATACTCTCGATTAACTTCACTATGGGCTAATTGTATTTTAAAGTACATCTTCACTAACTCAGGAAAGCGCAATTACGAAGAAGAGAAGAGAGCCGCTGAGTTGAAGGGAGTTAAGACGACGATCCCTCTGGTTGATATCCGGAAAGACGCTCCGGGAGCCTCTAGGTCTATAGGTGGGAAATCGACGCAGCCGCCAGCCAAGCAACCGGAGGGCAAGGCCCCAGCTACCAAAACTTTGAAGCAAACAACCTTGACCAAACCTCCTGCTGGTTACAAGAAGAAAAGGGCTTTTGTTGAAGAGATTGACCCCGCCGGGGGTGGGGTTGACGAGCAGGACGCTCCCCTACCTAAGAAATCCAAAGTCGTACACGCTCCTGGGAAAGAGGTGGTTGATAAAGGCAAAACCTCCGATAAAGGCAAATCTCTAGCTGACACATCATTCTCAGCTGCCACAAGGTCGATGGTCCCTTTCGCCGGTGTGCCCGTTGGGCACGAAGGTCACCCGGCGGTCTAGTCAGACAAGGAGTATATGCGCCAACAGCCCTTAGATATGTCTAAAGCGATCACGATCTCAAAAGATCTCTGATGTGGCCCCGCTGAGGCATTTAAGGTGGGGTCTTCCTAACCTAATTCAGCTAGAAATTGGCCGGGGTATTGTGAACCGGATCGTGTTGGCTGATCAGTCCGATCCTCGCCGCACCTTTCTCCAAAACATTGAAGATTTGTGGGGTTTATATGGCGCCACGATGAGCATGGTAAACCTCTGCCCGCTACGTGCTTTTCTTTTGTCTTTCTCTTTTATTTATGAAGTCCTGTTTAACTCCGCCATATTTCCTCTTTTTCTGGTCGGCACCGGCTTGGCACAGTTTATAAATGATTACCGGAGCACCATAGCATGGAGCTCAGACGCTACCCGGTCTTTAAACGCCGTTAAAATGGTAGGAGACGAACTGCGAGTCCGACTCAATGCTACTGAATCTGAAAACATCGAACTAAAGAAGCAGCTCGCTGAAAATGATGGTCTGAGGAAGCAGCTCGTTGAGGTGAGGAAGATGCAGCGAGAGGCTCCGAAGAACTCTGACCGTCTAGAGATGATGAATGCAGAACTTGCGGAGAAAGATAGATCAGCTGCTAAGTCCATGAAGGAGATGCAACAGCGGATTGATGAGGCCAGAGCTCATTGGGAAGCCAAGCAAGAAGTAACCGCTGCTCTAAAAAGACAGCTGAAGGAGCTGAGTCCCGGAGTCGAGGCCCAGATATAGGCTGCCCGAAAAGCTGCTGCGGGTGATAACTTCTTGATGGGACATGATCAAGGATTTTATCACATCTCTAGATGTGTGTGGGCTCACGGCGGCGACAACATTCCCGATGTCGGAACCTTGAGGGATTGGATACTTACTTATCCTTTCGCTGATCATCTGAGGGGTTTCCACTCGCAAATCCCCTTCTCCGAGATCGAACTGCATGAATATACTGAGGGCTGGGAGGCTCCCCCTGTTGATGAGGAGAACCTAAGGGAGTTAGTAATTCGTGCTACTTGGGAGGCCGACCGAGGAAGAAGCCCCAGCCGCCGAGCAAACAGAGCAGACCGAGTCGGATGCGAATGCTGGTAATCTGATGCATCCCTCCCTTCGAGCAGAAAATGTTGGCGATGACAACATGCGGCCCGAAGACTCTTAGATTTGTTGGTTCTGCGTTGTAAAAACAATGTTTTGATTTCGTATTTGTATGACTTATTCTTTCCGCACTTTATTTGTGATAACTTTTCCTTTGCTTGCCAAATGTATGAAGCTTCTTCTCTGTTCGTCTGTATGTATATTTTTTCTCGAGTTTACCGTATATATCGAGTCCGATGTAGTAGTGTCCTCTGGACCCCTTTGTTTTAGATAAGATTCGAAGTTGATAGCGGACGAGCTGAATTTGAAATATGGCCCCCCTTGTATCTTACCTAAAATAACTGCCCGCTCTTACATCACTCTTATCTAATGCCCTCTTGAATCTTATCTCAAATAACCGCCTGATCGCATATTTGAAATTTTTCCGGGGTGCGGCCCCTTGTTTGGGATAAGATTCAGAGTCGAAGACGATAAGTGCTTTGAAAATTTTTGCCTCCCTTTCTAAACAAAGTCTGAGATGAATCCGAAGTCTTTGTTTGAAATTTTTTTCGGGATTGTACATATGCTGAAAGATAACGCGTTTGCTAAAAGGTAAATGTAAAACCGGACTATACCGAGCTCGCCTCACCCCGCTAGGTGAGAGAAAGTTACAAGTAAGAAAGCTTAAACGCTCACATCGTAAATGAGATAATAGCCATAACCCTAGCCGATTATTACATGTAGTACCTTTTGAGGTTGTCCGCATCCCACGGCCTGTTGAGTTTGAAACCCTCTTGGTTTCTGAGGACGTAAGTCCCTTTTTTGATTTCCCTGGCGACTTAATAAGGGCCTTCCTAATTTTCCATAAGCTTGACTTTATCGGGATCGAGACCAGTGGATTTTTATTCCGGAGAACGAAATCGGCGACCTTGAAGGAATGGTCGTGAATCCATTTGTTGTGTTGTCGCTTAGCGCTCTGTTTGTAATTTACTAACCGATGATATGTTGCCAATATTTTCTCCTCCTCTAGATCTAGGTTGATCTGCATGTTTAGTAAATTGTCCGCTGGATCGTACACAGCGACCCTGATACTGAGGAGCGTCATTTCAATTGGAGTCATGGCCTCCGACCCGTAAGTGAGAGCGAACGGTGTTTCCCCGGTCGGTGTTTTGATTGTTGTCCGGAGTGCCCATGATATGGCGGGAAACTCGTCGACCCAACCGCCTGCCTTAGCTTTCTCACTCACGCTCTTTTTGAGCATTTTAATTATCTGTTTGTTGCCGGCCTCGGCTTGGCCATTGCCCTGGAGATAAGCTACAGATGATTGCCAATGCCTGACCTTGAATTCCTCGCAAAAACATGAGAATTCCTTCCTGAATTGTGGACCATGATCTGACACCACTGCCTGTGGGATACCAAAACGAGACCATATCTGATCGTGTAGGAAGTAACCCGCATCGTTTGCGCCTATTTTGACCATAGGCTTGGCCTCGATTCATTTTGTGAAATAGTCTACAGCCACTATGATAACTTTGCATCCGCCCCTTCCAGGCGGAAATGGTCCGATGAGGTCGAGTCCCATATGTCGAAAGGCCAAGGTGTGACCACAATGCTCTGCTCGACCGATGGTATCCTCGGGATGTCTGCATGTTTTTGGCATTCCGGACATTCTCTGACTAGCTTCTCCTAATCCTTAAGGATTGTCGGCCAATAATACCCCGCTGTGATAACCTTATGTGCTAAGGAGCGGCTAGTAGGATGGCCCCCACACACTCCTTGGTGAAGTTCGATAAGTATTTTCTTGCTTTCCTCCTCTCGGACACACCGCAATAAAGGTTTAGTAGCGGACCTTCTGTAGAGCGTTCCGTCATGTATAATGTACCTGGCCGCTCTCTTTCTGAGTGCGCGAGACTTATCTGCCTCAGCGGGCAAGGTGCCCGATTCAATATAATCTTGAACTTCATCAATCCAACACGGAGTCGACATCGGTCATTGATCTCCATGATTTTTGTTATTTCGACGGTAGGTACAGTAAGATACTCTATCATTATTGAAGGATCTACAATTTCCTCCTCAAGAGATAGCTTAGAGTGATAATCTGCTCGCTCGTTATCCTCTCTTCGAACTTTGATAAATACGCAATAGCTGAAGCCGGCTCTCAATCGTCAAACAATCTCTCCATACTTTTCGAGGATACCGCAACGCGTCCCGTAGTCCCCGATATTTGGTTGACGATGAGTTAGGAATCACAGTAGACTTCAATATTTTCTACTTTCAGCTCTTTCGCAAGCTTAAGTCCGGCTATAACTGCTTAATACTCGGCTTGATTATTCGTGGCCGGGAACTCGAACCTTAGAGATTTTTTGATTTCCTCTGTTGTCCTAGGCTCTATTAAAATAACACCGACCCACAACAATTTCGACTTGACGCTCCGTCGACATATAGTTGCCAGCACTGATCGGGTTTTCTCGGGGCTACAGAGGGCCCAAGTGGTATGGGCAAACTCGATTGAGGCGAGCTGAAACTTGTCTCAACAATAAAATCCGGCAATGCTTAAGCTTTGATAGCTTTTCTGGGTTGATAGAAAATATCGAACACAGTGATTTCGATAGCCCATCGGAGCAAGCGACCTGAAAAGTCGGGCTTATGTAGTATATGGCGCATCGGACTATCTATTAAGACAATTATAGTGTGCGAAGTAAAGTATAACAAGCGAGTAGGCTAACTTTTCAACATTAAAATAGTGACTCTCCACCGGACTGAGAGCCTTGCTTACATAGTAAGCCATGCTTACATAGTAAACGGGATTTTGGAGGGTTCCGGCCTCCTTTACAAGTACGGCGGCAACAACCCGGTCCGAGGCCGCCAGGTACAAAAACAAAACATCTCCTTCTACAGGGCTAACCAAGAGAGGTGGCTTTCCTAGATACTCTTTCAAAGATTGAAATGCATGTGAACATTCTGCATTCCAGGAAAAGGTCTTGTCACCCTTGAGTATTTTGAGAAAGTGAGACATTTCTCTGCCGATTTGGAGATGAAGCGACCCAATGTGATGATTCTGCCATTGAGCCTCTAGAACTTCTTTTATGGTCGTGGGCTCTTGCATGTCGAGCAAAGCATGTATCTTTTCTGGATTAGCCTCGATGCCACGACGACTAACCAAAAACCCAAGAAACTTGTCTGCCTGGACGCCAAACGTACATTTGGCCTGATTGAGCTTCATCGAGTGCTTACGGACATTATCAAACGTCTCCCGGAGGTCGGCGGTATGACCTTCACCTTTAGATTTGACGACCATATCGTCTATGTAGGCCTCCGTATTTTTCCCAATCTGCGAACTGAAAACTTTGTTGACCATTCTTTGATAAGTTGAACCCGTATTTTTCAGCCCGACGGACATCATTTCGTAATAGTACAGGCCCCCAGCAGCTCTGAAAGCCGTTTTTTCTTTGTCGGACTCAGCCATCCGCACCTGATGATAACCCGAATATGCATCCAAAAAGCTCAAAGTTTCAAACCCAGCTATAGAATCAACTAACCGATCAATCCTTGCAAGCTGATAAGGATCCATCGGACAGGCTTTGTTGATGTCCGTGAAGTCGACGCACATTCTCCACTTGCCGTTGTAATTTTTTACCATTACCATGTTCGCTAAACACGTGGGATAAGCTAGCTCCCTTATGATTCCCGCTTGAAGAAGCTTTCCTACTTCTACCTTAACCGCAGCCTCTTTTTCGGTTGTGAATTGTTGTGCCCGCTGTTGTATTGGTTTAAACGTAGAGTCGACGTTAAGATGATGGAGGGCGACGTAGGCCTCGACCCCTCTCATGTCCGTAACCACCCAGGCAAATGCATCTAGGTTTTCTTTGAGCAACTTAAACACCATTTCTTTCTCAGAGAGGTTCAGTCGAGCCCCTATCTTGATCTTCTGGTCGGGGTATTCGTCGTTAATGATTACCTAGACCAACTCATCCTCCACTGTGAAGTCGGGCTCATCCCTGACTTGCAAAGTCTCACATTCCACTTTGACAGGCGAGGGTTCCCCAACTACCCTGATCATGTTGATGTTTTCCATGTTCTCGGACTGCTCGATGTGGGCTTTCTTGTTTCATGTCCTCATTTCGTGTATGTAGGTGAGGACGGTTGTGGGCTCGCTGATCGACGTTCCGACCCGGTCCCCAACGTAAAATTTTGCCTGCTGATGCGGGATAAAGGTGACCATTTGAAACTGCTTTAATGTTGGCGTTCCGATTATCATGTTATAATTTGACTGGAGATCGACCACAAGGAATGTTACCTTTTCTGTTCGGAAGGGTGCGTAATCCCCCATCTGTAAGTCCAAGTCGATGGCCCTCTTGACTTGTATTCTGTGATTGGTGAAGCCCTCAAGGGTGTCATTATGCGGCCTCAAATTGGAGTCGGCGAACCCTAGCTCTCTGAAGCAGTTGTAGTATAAGATGTCTCGACATGCTCCCGTATCGATCATTACCCAGTTGACGCATGCCCGATTGATCACCACCGACACGCACAGACACATGTCCTCGATATTCACGGAAGTCACCAGCTCACTTTGGGTAAAAGCGAGGGGTTGCTCGTTCCTACGCAGGACAGCTAGCTTCTCCACGTGTTTGTTTATAGAGCCGATGCGGCTTTTGGTTTGATTGTTGCTGGGGGGAGTTTCCGTGATCATCCGGATCTGTCTATCGTACTGGCAGGCTTACTGATTTTTTCTGTCTGGCCCCCCAGCATCTCTCTTGTAATGATCGTGGTTGCCGAGAGCGAGTAACTTTTTGATTGCTCGCTTGAACTGTATGCATTCTTCTCGTGGTATGGCCCTTGTCCCTATGGTATCCGCGATATTTGGTTGTGTCACGGCGTGCATCTGGAACCATTGGGTAAGGCTCAGGGATCTCATCCCTTATTTCCTTAAGCATCTGAGTGTATGAGATTCTGAGAGGTGTGAAGTGCTCTTCCTTAAACCTCTCGGGCTTTTTAACATCTCTATCGCGATTTCTGCGGCTATCTCTGGGTGGACTGCGCTCAGTCCTTTGCTTGCCCTTGTTGGACGAAGACGCTCCTTCATTTCCCGTGATTGCGATATATTTTCTTGTCGAACTCAACGTCTCTTGTAAGTTCGAGGGTGGCGTTAGCACGAAATAGGATTTCAGATAGCCGGAATTCAGCCCCGTCTCGAAGCTGCTCATCACAACGGTGTCCGCTTAACTCATACACTTTGTAAAACCGCTCATAATAGCTGTGGGTACCCTCAATTTCACCATGCCGGACCTCGTGCAGGTCGATGTGCGTCTTCTTGGGACCTCCTGCTGACTTGAATTCCGAAATGAATTTGTTGATCAGATCATCCCAAGATAAAATTGAACCCGGAGGGAGACCCCGGACCCATGACGCTGCTCTATCTTGCATCGACCCCACAAAGGCTATACACCACGCCTCACTGCTAGGCGTGCAAAAACTAATCCTACTCTGGAAGGATGAACACCAATCTAAAGGATCCGTGGCTCCATGGTAGTTGGTAAAATTCAGGTAATGTGTACCACCCCTAGAAGCCACTTTCAAGATGTTCGGTGAAGTACGCTGGTACCCCAAGTCGGGTTTGTTTTTGTTCCCGCTGTACCTTTATGCAACTCATTTATCTGTTTTCTCATTATTCCCATCTCATCTCGATTTTCTGGAATAGGTGGGAGCGGGGTATAAATTTCCTCGGCCCGTGACTCTACTTGGCCCTCTACGTGGGTACAGACTTGCCGAGGGTTTTGAGGTCGCCCTGGGGCTGCACCGCGATCGTCGACCACGGGCCCCAGACGAACCAAAGTTGATTTTCTTCCCACTTTAGGCTGTGAAGTGGCATGACTGCTCTCTTCTCTTTCCGTCCGCTGCGGTAGATTTGTTTTTTGCGGATGCGGAGTGGGTTGTACCTCTGTTGGTGCGGGTAGAGGGGAAATGAACTTGCGGATGGGTTGGGAAGGCAGGCCCTCCGCAATGTGTAGCATGTTAACCACACGCATTTCCTCTATGTACTTGATGTATAACATTTATATGATAAAAATTACGATGTTTTATATACGTTATCGACTATTTTTATATAAAATATAAGTAATTATAACAGATAATCTTATAAAATATTAATAGCTATGAATAAATCTAAATATTATAAAAATCTAGTAAAAATGATAAAAAGTTATAAATTTTGTACCGGGTTAATAACCGGAGTGTCGTGTCAGATTCACGTGGGTATTTTTGGTATTTTACAGACCTTAGGTAAACCAAGACCCCGAGTGACGACATTTTGTGGAGTAAAATCATATCTTTTGAAGGAATAAAGGAAGTGCCACGAGATTTAAAGTTCAAGTGGATCAATGGTTCGTGACGCCAGTATCAAGTTATATTTTCGACGAACAAATGGCCCAGCAAAAAGGCATTTTCTGAAAAAGAAGTCTTCATGGAAGTTATAGATCTCCTCAAGAGCTTTCCAACGCATCTTGAATTATGTCATTTGGAGATCCAGAGCTCAAGTTATGATTTTATCAAGTTTCGGATTAAGATTGGAAAAAATCTATCCGGATCGATCCGATTTACCTCGGATCGATCCGAGGAAACATCATGATTAGACCAGCATGTGGCCCTGCGCAGAGAATATCCTGGGATAATATTTTTTATTCCCGGATCGATCCGGCCCTTTCTCGGATCGATCCGGCTTGGGAAAACTTGCCTATAAATAGAACAGCATTGCAGGCACATAAAGGGGGTACCAAATATATTTTCTTCACCTCTTTTTAGTAGTAGTAGTATGTATATGTATAGGCCTTATGCCATAAATAAAGTAGTATCGTTATAATGCTCGAGAAATTATCAGAAGATCAATGTTGTTGAAGTTGTTGTAGCATCCGGAAGAATACGACTTTCCGATTCAATCGTTGTAATCGGGTAAAATTTCTAAAGTATTTATGTTTGTTTTGTCTGTTTCTATTTTCGTATAATGTTAGTAGGCTAAATCTAATAACTAGCCAAAGTTATGTATTCGTTTTATTTCGATCTGTTCGGTAAAGGAATGTTGTCTAAGTAAAATTGAATAAAATTGAGTTAATTGAATCTTTTCTATTGATAAAGTTTGACTTGAAAGAATTCATAATCTAATTATGAATTGACACCTCGTAATTAAGTTATGAACTCGTTAATAGAAAAACCGAGGGTAAAATTGGCCGAGTGAAAACGTGACAACGGAACCCGCTTTCTACCCGGGGCGATTTGTCCTAAAAGATGAATCTTATTAAAATTTGTACTCAAGATCGTAATAATGTTAAAATCATCGCTTTAATTGAAACTTAAACCGAAAGTTGAATCGCCCGCCTTGACAACCGGAGCCTTTAAATAAAATTGACCGCTTGACGAAACGGAATGACTTCTTTTATTCAAAGGTAGAATCGCACTCGGGACCTGCTCGTAAAAACCGTAATGATTGTGGACTTTGGACCGATGACAATGGACATATGACAATTTCACACGCTAATGTGAGGAGGAATTGTTAACCTCGTGAGTGCACCGCTTCATTTACTCAATTGAACCTAAAGATCGAGCACATTCCATTCATTTGAAAAGATCGTTATAAATCAATTATATAAACTTTGGCTAGTTCTTTAATTATATATCTCGTATCTCAGATATTTATATCTATATATATATTTTGCAACTTATCCATATCTATATATATTTATATATCTATATATATTATATTAGAATAAATTTTAAATTACGCATTTATTTTATGTTAAGTAAAATAGTAGTTATCTCATGCTATAAAACCGAGATTTAGATTGAGTTAATAATGTGCTCTTTGGTGTTTAACCACACTTAGAAGAATTACAAAGTTCCTCGAGGATACGATACTCGACTCACCATACTAGCACTACTGATTTGACCCGATACAACGCTCGGTTAAGGACTCGTATTAGCACTAGAAAAGGCAACGCTTTAAAGCGCCGTTGCCGGGAACGACGCTAATTTCTTTTTTGTGTCTATGGTTACTACTTATATTAGCTCAAAATTCTCGAGAATAAGTCAACACTTTTCTTATCTCATTTCTAATTTTATTTTAGCTGGTACTTACCTTATAAGTAAGTTACCAAATTTTACTACTATTAATTTCGTGTTATTTTCTATTTTCGTTAGTTGATGACCGTATGGTAAGGCCCCACTCACTCCTTATAAGCCCGACATAAACACTTAAGAAAGGCGGTTAAGAGTAGAGAAAAAACGTGGTCATACTAGTCGTGAAATCCTGACGAATCATCTTCAAACAGTAAATACGAGAATGGTCAAATCGGTGATGAAACACCGAACAAGGGTGGAACATGCTCTAGGGCATGGACAAAACCTGTTAACCTTAATAATCAAAATAATAATAATAATAGAAATAATCGAATCGGAACCGAATAATCGTAACAACCCAAGAAACCCAAGGCCTATCTCGTGACCAAACCATAAGAAGAAATCGGACTAATAATCCCATACTTTTACCTAATGAAGGAGCGAATAATTTGAGATTAAATCTCATCTTTTGGTTTAATTGACGCAAAGAGCCCAATTCCTAGGAGAAGATGATGAAGATCCGCATCATCATCTCTATCTTTTTGAAGAACTGTGCAATACAGCCAAAAGTCAAGGTGCTCACAAGGATGACTATGTTTCCTTTTTCTCTAAAAGGACGAGCCCGAGATTGGTTTATGTCTCTTCCGCATCATTCACTTACAAGTTGGGAGGAGATTCAAACTGAATTTACAAACAATACTTCACTCTGGGACGGAATTTGGAATTAAAAGTCGAGGTTGCTAATTTTAGACAAGGATCTGAAGAAACGCTTGGGAATGCGTGGGAAAGATTTAAAAAAATTGTTAAGAGCGTGTCCCGACCATGGTTATTCCTTAGACATGCAAATTCAACTTTTCTCGTCAGTAAATTAAGAAAAGATTCACGTCTTGATGTAGACCATGCATGTGGTGGTTCTTTAATGATGAGTGAGGCTCAATTAGTTTACGATGCCATAGAAAAGATTTCCAAAATAACAGAATGTGGGAAACCGGTTCTAGCACCGGAAAAGTAGCTTTTGCGAGAGAATGTACGCCTAATCTCAAGTTCTAGCACATTTAGAAAATTTAAGTAGGAAATTTGATGGCCTACAATCAAACAAAAATCAAAGTTTAGAAAATAGTACACCAACCGAATACTCAAATCGGGATAAAATACCACTAGGGGATTGAAGAACCGACAGGATACTCAAGAGAGGAGGTGAGTTTTCTTCAAAGAAGATAGAAATTTAAACAATGCTTACTCAAACTCGTTCAATGCTATTAGAAGAGATCACCCTACTTATCGATGGTCCAAAACCCTAGCAAGCAAGGACAACCGCCAGATCCAGCTTTATATAGGAACTTGAATAATAATCAAGTTTATCAAGAAAACACATCTAATCGAAATTTACAATCATCACCTAGATCCTATCCTCAACATACCACTCAAAGTATACCAGTAGCTCAAAGTTCAACTCAACCTGCAGAAGGAGTTGAAAAATGGGAAAAACTAATGGAAAATATGATGGGTGTAGTATCTACTCAAGCTAAAAATATAGAAACGATGGTGACTTCTATTGGTACAAATCACTAAGGATATGAGTTCAATGAAAACATCTATGAGTGGACATGATACCGAATGAGAACGATAGAAGCCTCATTAAGGAATATGGAAGATCATTTGAGTAGGGAAGGTGAACGTAATAACAATGAGACTTCCCGGAGGATTACCAAGTAACACTGAAAGGAACCCAAGAGAGGTAAATGTTGTAGTTACGAGAAGTAGGAAGCTCAGTGGAAGTAATGGAGTTGAAAACTTTGGGAATAATGAAGTAGAAGATGACTTAGATGGTAAGAATGATAAAACTAAAGATGAACTTGAATTTACAGATGAGGAAGAAGAAATTATAGACAATTTCTTGAAAAGAAATAAAAGTTCGGAACCTGAAAGTGAAAGGAAAAATTGGGTAAAAATCCCAAGGATTCTGAAAGATCCCATGGATAAAGATTTAAGGACTTTATTTAAGGAACACATTAGAATGGAAGATAATGAAAACAAGGATGAAAACAGAAGAAATGAAGGAATCAAGTAGAGATTGATTCAGGAACAATTTAAAAGAAAGAATTCAAGAACTCAAACATGGCGATCGAGTAATACTCAAAGGTTTAAGGAAAAGGAAAAGAGAAACGACAAAGGAGCCAAAGGTCATAGATCTAGAATCTTTACCTTACCCTCCTAAAGATCAAATCAAAAAGCAAAACCGATAAGAAGTATGCTCGCTTCCTTGACACTTTTCGTCATATTCAAGTTAATATCCCCATTATCGAAGCTCGATTAATATACTCGCCTATGGAAAATTTCTCGAAAGAAATTACACAAACAAGAAAAATTAGAGGAATATGAGAATATATGCCTAAATGAAGAATGTTCATGCACTCTGCAAAGATAAGTTACCACCTAAACTCGAAAGATCCTGGTAGTTTTACCATTCCGTGTGAAATTGGAGGATTTACATGCTTAAGAAGGTCTTATGTGATCTAGAGCGAGTATAAATCTCATGTCTTATGAGGATTATAGAAAGTTAGGCATAGGAAAGCTTACTAAGATCGAAATGACTCTGCAAATGGCGATAGATCGATTAAGTACCCTAAAGGAATTATAAAGGACATATTGGTTAAAGTAGACAAATTCTATTTTTCAAGAGACTTTGTAGTTATGGAAATGGAAGACGGTTATTCAAAGACCTCTTATTCTAGGTCGTCCATTTCTAGCTACAGGAAGAACTTTAATCGATGTTCGTAAAGGAGAATTAATCTTAAGAGTCAATGAAGACGGTTACTTTCAATATTTTCAAAGCTATGAATCATGCATCATCGTAATCATGTTCTTTTATGTAAGATATTCATTCTGCATCTATGATAATCGAGTTACCAACTTTTGAAGACAGATTAGAAGAATGCTTAACTCGTCTATCTATAAAGAAGATGAGGAAGACATTGAAATGAAAGAGATAATTCTTTCTTTAGATACGTAAAGTTTTACCTTTAAACCACCATGGCATAAGTACTTGGAATTAGAACTAGAAGGACCGGTTCTTAAATCGTCAATAAAGATCCGCCAAAGAACTCGGAATTGAAACCATTACCTTTAAATCAAATATGCTTTTCTTGAAACTCGATAATCTATTACCGATTATTATTTCATCAACTTTAATCGAGCAACAAGAAGATCAATTACTTAGAATGTTAAAAAGCATAAGAAAGCTTTTGGATGGACGATTCTTTGATATTCGAGGTATTAGCCCCGAGATTTGCGTTCATAAGATAATTCGAAGGAAGATGCTAAGCCTTGTATTCAACCGCAACGCCGCCTCAACCCAAATTTGCGCTTAATTGTTAAGAAAGAGGTCATTAAGCTATTAGAGATGGGAATAATTTTTCTCATATCGAGATAGTGAATGGGTAAGTCCAACTCAAGTGGTACCAAAGAAAGGAGGTTTCACAAGTGAAAGAAAATGATAGGAATGAATGGATTCCAACAAGAGAAATTACAAAGTTATCGAATGTGCATTGATTTTAGGAAACTAAATGATCATACTAAGAAAGATCATCATCCACTTCCATTCATAGTTCAAATGTTGGAACGGTTAAGTGGTCATAAATTTACTCAAGCTTCTTAGATGGTTATTCAGTTATTTACTGATTTTCATTGCAAAGTGAGAGATAGGAGAAGACTACTTTCACTTGTCCTTATGGAACTTTTGCGTATAAAAGAATGCCGCTTTGGTTTATGTAATGCTCCAAATACGTTTCAAAGATGCATGATGGCTATATTTTCCGATATGGTTGAGAAATTCTTGGAAATTTTATGGACGACTTTAGTGTTTACGGAGATTCTTTTGGTAAATGTTTATCGCACTTAGAAAGAGTGTTACAACGCTCATGAGGATACCAATTTAATTTTAAACTGGGAAAAATGTAATTTAATGGTATCGAGAAGGAATTGTTCTAGGCCATCGAATCTCTGAAATAAGAATTGAAGTTGATAAAGCTAAGGTTGAAGTAATTGAAAAATTACCACCACCAGTTAATCTAAGGACTCTAAGAGGATTTCTTGGACATGCAGGATTTTATAGGAGATTTATTACAGATTTTTCAAAGATAGCAAAGCCTCTAAGTCATTTGCTTGAAAAGGAAGTACCTTTTAACTTCGATAGTAAATGTAAAGAAGCTTTTCGGACTTGAAAGCGAGATTAACTATCGCACCAAAGGATAATAGCACCAGATTGGAATTTGCCGTTTGAGATTATGTGTGATGCAAGTGATTTAGCTGTAGGAGCAGTTTTAGGACAAAGATATAACAAAATTCTCAAAGCTATTTACTATGCATCTCATACGTTAAATGCAAATCAACCGAACTATACAACTACGAAAAAGAACTGCTATCGTAATTTTTGCCTTAGATAAGTTTAGATCGTATATTGTTGGTTCTAAGGTAATAATTTATACTGCACCATTCACTTTGAAGTATTTATTGAGTAAGAAAGATGCTAAACCACATCTTCTTAGATGGATTCTCTTACTTCAGGAGTTTGATATTGAAATTAAAGATAAAAAGGGAAGTGAGAATGTAGTAGCAGATCATCTAAGTAGAATGGAAAATGATGAAGAAAAGGGAATAGAAATTAAAGATTCATTTCCTGATGAACAACTTTTTAGAATAGATACTCCTTCAACCATGCAGTTATTAAAGAATAGAATTCCTTCTAAGGAAATGTCACCCTGGTTTGGAGATATCATTAATTACTTAACCTGTGATTATATTCCGTCTCATTGGACTTGGCAGCAGAAGAAGAAATTCTTTTATGACTTAAAATTTTATTACTGGGAGGAACCAGACCTTTTCCGTAAATGTTCGGATGGGATAATCAGAAAGTGTGTGCCTGATAATGAAATTTTAAGTATTTTATCATTTTGTCATGATCGTGAGGCAGGAGGTCATCATGGAGGTTGGAAAACTGCTTTTAAAGTTTTACAATGTGGTTTTTATTGGCCTACGCTATATAGAGATGCTTATAAGTATGTCAAATCTTGTGAATCTTGTCAAAAATGGGGAATGTATCTAAAAAACATGAAATGCCTATGCAACCTATTTTAGAATGTGAGTTATTTGATGTTTGGGGTATAGATTTCATGGGACCATTTCCTATATCTTTTGGAAAAGATTTATTCTAGTAATGGTAGATTATGTTTCAAATGGGTAGAAAGTGAAGCTCATCCCACTAATGATACCAGAGTTGTCATACGATTTCTTAAAAGAATATATTTACACGTTATGGCATTCCAAGGGCTATCATTAGTGATAGAGGTTCACACTTTTGTAATAGACCATTTACCAAGATAATTGAAAATATGGTGCAACGCATAAGTTAGAACGCCTCATCATCCGCAAAACCAAGGTCGGGTAGAGGTGTCTAATAGAGAAATCAAAAGAATTGTAGAAAAGACAAAGGATTCAAATCGAACAAATCGGCGCTTAAACTGAGACGATGCATTATGGGCATATAGAATGACTTTTAAAACACCAATTGGTTGTTCTCCTATAAGTTAGTTTTTGGCAAGTCTTGTCATCTCCTCAGGCTTGAGTTAGAACACCGAGCCTTCGGGCTATTAAATTTTTGAATTTCGATCCTAAGGTCAAGCCGGTGATCATAGATTGCTTCAATTGACAGTAACTAGAAGAATTCCGCCTCGATTCTTATGAAAACGCTCGAATCTACAAGGAACGCACGAAATCCTTTCACGATAAGAGAATCTATAGTCGTGAGTTCCATGTAGGTGATCGAGTGCTCTTGTACAATTCACGTTTAAAGTTATTTCCAGGAAAGCTTAAATCAAGATGGACAGGTCCATTTAAAGTAACGAGAGTTTACAAATCTGGAGCTGTTGAACTAACTGATGGAAATACAACTTTTATAGCCAATGGCCATAGAGTAAAGTTATTTGTGGAAGGAGAAGGAACCGCACTGAAAGAAGAAATAATGCTACTAATTGATCCTCCGAAAAGTAAAAAGCAGAGAAATCAAGAAACTGAAAAGCAGAGGAGTTAAACTCAGCCGAATACCAGGTGCTATCTATCTTTACTCTACTTTTATGTGTTTTATTTATGTTTAAAGTAGTTTCGTCTTTTACCGGATAGACGTAAAAGAACTGGATGTCTTTTTTAGATAGAATAGGAATTTTTATGTTGCTTTTGAAATTAGGCTTGGATAAAGATGTCGCGTTTAAAATAGAAGCTTCAGTTTTTGAGAAAAACAAGCAATTGTTGAGAGAGATCAGACGAAAGAACTATGTAATGGAAAATCGAGAAGTTCGATAAAGAGAAGGGCAAAGTTTTTAAGAAGGTGTAGAAGCTGTGGAAAAAGTGAGCATGAAGGGAAATGTAGGGAAAGCACAACCAAATCACAGGATGAGTGTTTGAATGTTGTTAAGAAGGGAACGATTAGGTGGTTATCCGAAAATCCCGATGGAGATCAAAGAGAAAATTCGAACGCCTCATTTCTTAAGATTAGGTTAATGGACCGTTATTATAGAAATCTTGAAGATTTAAGAATGGTGGGAGTAGAATTAGATTAAGTTTATGTTTATTTTAATTTTAAGACTTCAAAAAAAATTTATGATAAAACTTATTTTTATCATATATATGATTTATATGATATAATTGAGGATTATCATACCAAAAATATTTTTTTAAGTTTAAAAAAAAAAAAAAAAAAAAAAAAAAAAAAAGTGGTCGGATCGATCCGACCTAACCCCGGATCGATCCGGTACCTAAAAAAACCTAAAAAAGGGACGGGGTCCCTCTTTCTTCTTCTTCTTCCACTTTTCTAAAAACAGCCGCCCCTCACCTTTTCCCCTCAATTCGAATTTTTTCTTCAAATCATCACACAACATCACCATTAAACTACCTCACCTCTTATACTTTTCTCATTTTCCATTCCTCTCTTCAAAGTTGCATTTAAATTGAAGAATTTTTCAAGGGTAGCTTCAACTTTTATTCTGGCGAAATTTCCATCTTTTCCGTCCAAATTTCAACCTTTTTAAGCTTTGTAAGGTAACATTGTAGTCACTTATTTTCTTAATTTCGTTTTTTAAGCAAGTCTTTATTTAATTCCAAAATTTTGTGTAACTCATTTGTGTTGTTTTGTGTTGTTTTGTGTTGTTTTGTTATTTTGTCATTATCGTAGAATGGCCGAATCATCAAAAGTTAGTAAAAAACGTAAGCCGCATATCCCTACCCAAATTCCAGTCATAGAAACTAGACCTTTAATGTTGCGGAAAGAATTGATCGTTAGCTTTGATAGAATCAAGGTCATTGCAAATAGAAACGCCTTGAAAAATAAATTTGGACAATGTTTAGTTGCAATAGAGAGGGCTTAGACTTCAAAGATTTGGGAAGGAGGTGAAGGAGATTTTGAAAGGCGGCATTGGATGGAATTAGCCGATTTAAGGTCGGGAGAAATTAACACCACCTTAGTAGCTGAATTTTATTCTTTGGTAGCAACTCACAATGCTACGGAAGATGGTGAGTTAACCACACAACCTAAGAACTAGATACGAGGCCGTTTACTCCTCACATTATAAATACTATTTATGGTATTCTGATATACCGGAGAATGAGGATTATTATACGCTTTGGAATTTGGATGAACCAAAGAGACTTTGATCATATTGTTTCACTAGCCCAGAATGAGTTAGATCCCACTGCCGTCTGGCATGAAAACAGGTTTTCCTATAGGAAATGTATCCGGATATGAAAGCCATTAAACGCTTTATTAGTCATACTTTTTTACCCGACTCGGCACTTTACATCTTTTGGTAAAGAGGATTTGTGTATTGCTTGGGCTATAGTTAATAATGTACCTGTGGATATAGGCGAGTAATGTGTAGAAGGGGCCAAGGAATTTGCCCTCGATCGCTAGACCAGCAATCCACATGCCTTTTCCGTGTTTTATTTCTTCCTTGTGTCGTCGGATAGAGTCCCCGAGCTCCCAAGTGATAATTTGATGATGGTGGATGACACACTTATAGGTCCTAGTTTACCACTTAGGCCGGCAGAAGAATAAACTTTTGGACCCTAACCGTCAACGACCTCAGCCTACTCCATCCACTCTGCTATCCCTCCTTCATCCAGTCAAACTCAAACTCATCTTCCAAATACCATCACTTACAATATGTTCCAATCCTTGGCCTATGATGTTCATCGTGCTAATGCCAATATGGCATGCTTTGGAAAGGAATAGATTATGGTCTCAAGATTTACGCCAAGGCATGCGAGGTATATATCAAATGAATATACTACGTAACCCCCGCTTATGCCGAGATGGATATTCCGCGTTGCCGGACTCACCTTATACCTTGCCCGATTTCATTCCACCGATGCCACCACCCTCGATTTCCAACAAATGCCGCGTTCTTTTGGATTTCAAACTAGTGGTGTAGGGATTTTTTCGATGTACTACGGCAAATGCAACATCGAATGGATGGATATGGATCATTTGGTCATCACGGATTTTATTAATACGAAATAAACAAGTAATAAAACCGGTTAACCTCAAGTGCAAGGATCGTAGTATAGAGGCTATGCCGGGTCGATCTTACGGGGAACTAGACTGTTGTTAATCCTAGCTTTTGTTTTAACTAACTATGTCACGAACTACACTAAACAGTGGACTAATCTAAACAAAGATTGCAGAAAATAAAACTAGACAGAGGCTGAACACCAATGCTAGGAAGGATACGGGTAACGAACTTATTAACTAAACTAAACCAATTGCAAAAAGGAAATTAAATAAGCAAAACAAGACCCGAGTTGCAAGGATTTAAAATCAAATTATAAAAGGCAAACGAGGATTGATCCACCTACCAACATGTATTGATCTCCTATCTCGATTATATGCGGTATTTATCTAGGTTGTGATTCACCTTACCTAAACATGAACCCTAATTCCTTAGGCAATTCATCTATTAACCTAGTATCTTCCAATGCTAGATTAACGCGTTTTAAGATCAAAGGTGTCAACTTTTACATTCAAATCTAGTGATTAGACTTACTAACTTCCGTTATTATAAATCTAAGGACTATTCTTATCTATGGTGATCTAAAGGTTTATCATGACTTCCATCAAACATAAACATAATCATACATGCAAATCTTCCGATATAAACGCAATTAAACGAGATAAAACATAAATAAGAAACAACCTTGGATAAATAACTCACAGTATAATCGAAATACGTAAATCAATCCAAGTTGATGGCTTCACAATTCTCGTTTGATTGAAGCTTTAGCTCTGAGCATCCTTAGCAACACGCTTTGCAGAAAAGAACATAAAGACTCGCTCTAATCTAATCTAATTTAAAGTTGCATAAAAGTGAGAGAAAAAGAAGTAAAACGCAGCCTTAGCCGCCCCTGGGTTTAGGGTTTGTGTGATGTCGAATTGTCTCCCTTAGGTTGAGAAATGTACCCGCTTATTTATAGATTTCAAGTCGGTTTCACTAAGTCGGCCGACGGACGCTCGTCCGCTATCTCAACGCCCGTCCGAGATAACCTGAGATCGCTTCAGGCGCCCGTTCGAGATAAGCGCCCAAACTCTCTCAGATCAAAATCGCTCCTCGTGACGCCTGCCTGCGCTTCATCAAACGCCCGGCCCACTGCGACGGAGTATGGACGCCGTCCAACACGACTTGAAGGTGATTTCTTCATATTTATCTCTTTTTCCTTTACTCCACTTGATCATTATCTCTTCCTTCAATCCTTATAGCTCAAATTTATCTCTTTTGATCATCATTTGAGCACGATACACATACCTATAACGCATGGAAAACATCGCAAATCGTAGTAATATTCAAATAATCATATTTCAACCATGAAATCACATAAATAAATCGATATTGCGATTAAGCCGTTAGAAATATCGTTTGCTCAATATTTTAATATAAAGACCAATTATTATGCAATTGATACAAATAAAAGGGGAAAACATCACAAAATATAACCCTATAAAACATATAATTTCACCCTTAACATTGGCCATACCACGACGAGATGGGGAAGCACTTTTTCTGATATCACGAGAGAGATGAGCTCGATGGGACTAGATAGTTCGGTGCGGATGTCAACTTATTTTCAAGATCCATCCCAAGAATCGACCCGTTCTCAAGCTATGCCAAGTTCAAGCCACGTCGAGCTGAGTGATGAAGAGGAGTGATTTTTAAACATTCTATGATTTTTGACATTGAAACATTTTACTTTAAGTTATTTTGATTTTGGAAGGATTTTATTTTAATACGATTTTTATGTTTTCATTGCATGTTATGGTATTACGCATCGTGTAGTAAAATTTATCGTTATAATAAAATGAAAATGAACCAAAAATAGGAAGAAAACTTGTCCCCTAGAAAAAACTAGGCATTTTTCAAGCAAAATCAACTCTGTCCGTGAACAGTAATGTTCCGGATGTTAGTAATACCATCCGCAGCGGAAACGATTTAATGGATCTAGATCTATAAAATACACGTAATAAAATAACTAGATCTATTCTACAAGGGGGATGTAGATCATACCTCTTGAATCTCAAAATTCAAGTTGAAGAACCGTAAAGGATGAATGTGAAGATGTGAAGAGCACCACGATCTTCCGTACGTGTGATCCGAGCAACTCCCGATGGAAGGAAATCCTCGTCTCGAATCCTTACGATATGCTACCCGGAAAAACTCCAAGCTTTTCCTTCTCTCCCCTTGGCCGAAAATTCTTCCTCTAATTTACTAGGGGAATTTCGAATTTTGTAGTGTCTATTAAGTTTGGGAGAACTCTCTTTATATAGAAGAGTCAAACTTAAGCCCCAAGGATTTTTATTTATCAAACAAAATAAATCCTTTTAATAAAAGATAATTCCATAATATTCTAGAACAAATCTAGAATAATATTTATCTTTATTATTTACCATAAATATTTATCCAATAAATATATTATGCACATGTCTTATTAATACACAAGAAAACTAATTTCTTGTTACCATAAAACAAAAGGGGTCGAAATTTTTAACTCATTGACCTAGTCAATGTGATTTTTTTTCTTTCACACTAATTGCCAAGATTATGGAAAATGTCTTTTCCAATTATTTTAATTATTTAGTTCCAACTAATTAAATAGTCACTAAACAATTAATTCACATATCGATTAATTAAATTCTAATAAGAATAAAATTAATATCATTATTAGGATTCGACGTCCGAGAATAGCTATGCTATATTGGAGGCACGTCGGGGACCATGGACTAATAATCGGCCGGCTCGATAAATCAAATAAATAATTATCTTACGAAACAGATTAATTATATTCGATAAATCAATCACGGAATATGCCACCATAATCCCGAGATCGCACTCTCCGATTATCGATTATATTTATCTCGTCACGATAATAATAATAAGCGCCCATTGATATAATCATTACATATGGATTAATCCTCCATAGATCGCTCATTCTAAATCGGGAAGTTACCGTTAACCCTTTTAGAACCTCTTATCCTTATTTACCATTAACCCCTAGTGATCAATTAATTCATACAACTCACCGGTAGCTAATCGCTGTAATATGAACTCGCGCGATCGATCGCTTTCTAGGATTAACAAATAAGGGGAATCGTCTATCTCTACTTCCATAAATGGAAGGAATGGATTCCGTATCTGTGATAACATACGACTACTCACTCAATCCAAAGACAATGCCAAGATGGGGTAATTCGGACCACGACTCGGTGTAATCCTTAACCGTCAAGTCAAACCTCATACCGATTCAAGCGGTTGGATCGTGATCACCTCGAGATTAAGATATATCCATAAATATGATCATCCATTGATTCGATAAGACTTCTCGATTACGGAATTATATCGTGAACTCTAATCAAATCGGTCCAAATTTCTATATGATATATCTATCATATATAAATGCCCCATTAGGTTCTCTTAACCGAAAGTCCGGATAAGACAATCACACCAACTGTGTTCTGGGCGCATTAATAGCACGTTAAAGGAGAGACCCGATACTCTCGATTAACTTCACTACGGGCTAATTGTATTTTAAGTACATCTTCACTAACTCAATCCTCCCGTGTATATACCATACACTGAGTTAAGTGATTACATAAACGATATACTTAGGGTTTTCTGTAGTGTAAATACTATTGTCACATCGGTGATTATGAGAATAATAAATATGAATAATAACGCTCAATTCATTTATTAAATAAAACAATTACAAAATTGTCTTTCGGCATCACACCTAACAATCTCCCACTTGCACGAAAGCATGTGATTAATTGTTTTAGAGCACACCCTATTATTTAAAATACAACAAACTACATCTCCCACTTGCTCTAAAGCAATGGAGACTTATCCCGTATTCTAGTACCCACTAAGCATATCATAACCATTTCAGATTCCAAAGTACACTCCGAGTATGCCGTCGTAGGATAGGTCAGTGACTCGGGGAGTACCTACATCTAAATGTCATGGGTCTTAATGATTAGTCAGGTTGTCGGCTCGAGACGATCCGTAGAATCGAAACGTTACCGGTCCATCAAATCATGTGGTACTGAGTAAACACTGAGCCCGAGATCGACTTAACGATCATCCTCAATCTGACTTAAAGTCAAAATCAGTGTATCACACATATCCAAGTTCACACATGAATATGTCCGCATATTGTTCCTCGTTCTCTTCAAGATACTAAAGGACATACTAAACTTGCTTTGTTAACCGCCGAATCTAAGATTCGATCAAAGTTGACGCTCAATAACCTCGACCATCTCTTACTAGAAAGAGAATCTATCCCATTTCTCTTGATCCGAAGATTTAGAGAGTCATTCCCGAGGCATAGGTAGAACTTCCTCGTCCGAATGTTGCATACACAGATGCATCATCTTAACCAATAAGATGGATGGGAAACCAAAGGATCGATTCTAATGAATTCGACCGAGTCAAACTCTTAAGAATGTTGTCCAAATCTCATTGCAGAGAGAAATGTGGTATCGTCGATTCGACTTGCACAACACACCCATGTTGATTCCAACTGGTGCAGTGTTATCCTTCACAAACACTAATATATATTTATATATTCACTACTGTACTAAAATTGATATCCAGTCTACAAAAGACTTATCAATATTCTGGTCAAATCCACACATTGTAGAAATATATGACTTCCAATGACCGAGAGGTTTGCTTTTTATCCACAAAGGACATAAGCCTTGACAGTCATCCTGTCATAAGTTCATAAGTCAATACCCTTCTGTTTCGAATGAATCCAGACTCCGTTTGTTTGGCAAGAAAGTCTCAGGGAATCACCCCTATTTTCTGCTTTTGAACGAAATCATGCAATACCGAACTCATTCTACTCTTTTCCGTGTAGATCCAATTACTCCCACTCGGGCCTCGAGGCGCTCAGGTGGTTCTACAAGAGCATGAACAGAATGGAGTACCGAACTCCATTCACGGTGGTTATGGCTATTAAACCAACCTCTATTATCAGAATACTATACTGCTCACAAAAGAGCCATAGGTTATCAATCGATCCTCAGACTACAAAGTCCGCCGAAACCGTAATGGGTAATGGATAAACCATACTCCCACTACATTCTGGGTGGATCAAAAATCTGATTTAGTTTAGTAGTATTTAGTGTTATCACCAACAACCAATGTTGGATGTGGTCTGATTTTAATCAGTTAGTAACTACCTTGAGTAAACGTACTTCAAGGTTCAAGGTTTTGCTGTTCATGGACTCTATCGGAAGGACGCAACAAGATGAACGTCCCTTCCTTGATTTCAAGAATCTTATAACAAACCTTTTTCTCAATGCTACAAGATATTGAACGATTGGTCATCGACCGAACGTGTTCGCGAAATTTCCATCTACCTTCAAGCACCGTGTGCTAAATGCTTATATTTATGGAAGTGGGGTGAACCGAGTCCACACCTTATCCGTAAATTCCAAAGCATATTCTAGGTAGACTTCTCGGTCTTACATTTCACTGTAAACCGTTATTTCTTCCAATATCTTTATTGAGTTAAGCAGTGTATTGTAGCACATCTAAAAAACTATATAAGGCAATTTAACGGTTTCTCACATAAGTGAAAACATTTCACTATGAGGCGGGCCGAGCATCGATCCCTAGGACTATGTGATGGCCCATTTTCGAGTATAGAATACTCTATCTCATGTTGAAAACAGAGAAACCTCAAAATATTTTGGATAAACTTACCGGAGTGTTTGAATAGTTATCGGACAAGAAGTCACTACTCGGAAGCTCCTACTAACTTGTATCTTTCATCGGGACTCAAGGTCGTCATGAACAAGCTATATTACTTCTTTATATCCATTATCCTTTCCTCGATTGAAAGGAAACTTAGTCATCGAACCTTTGAGACAATATAACCAGGTCGGGAGAAAGGAATCACCCCGAGCCGCCTTGAGTCTTGTCTTTTAGGGACTATGCACTAACTATAGAATATGAAGAAGCGTTTATCTAAATATAGAAACCAATTGCTTTTAATAGTTCTTAAGATGTGTTTTATATACATATTTCAGCGGTTGTAAGTGGTTTTGACTTTATCAAACAAAAAGTCCGAGTCTTGGATTCGTACTACAAATGGTATATTCACTTTCTATACGACAAACAAATTATCGAATAGAAGGTAAATCCATTCGTTCCAACGAGTCTTAAACAGAAAATAATTTTCCCGCGATATTCAAGGATTGAATCCGAGATTCATTTCCTTATATCACTCCCACTATTCTAGCTAAAATTAACTGCCCGTTGTTTACTCCTTTAATCGTTAAATGCACTGCTATCTTGTTCTTCCAAAGAACTTAGCTCGAGAAAATCGCCTAGATTCATAGGTTGGTGATCCAAAATCACTTTGTCCTTATCCTATGATTTTCGCTTATTAATTTTCGGTTTAGCCTTAAAATCAACTCGCTTTTAGATGACTAACACTCTTAGACATACTCTCCCATTCTTGACTTTCCGTAAATGGAAACAGCTTTTGAACTAGCGATTCGTGTGAGTAGACACTACTCTTGAACCGTGGGATGTCTATTTTGAGTGTTACTTGTCGGGACTTCTCGGATTTTCTAATATACTAGAAAAATAACAAATCATAACATTAAAGCTCCCACTAGTTTATCGGTTCCAAATACCGTCTAACCAAAGAATGCTTTATTTTATGATTTTCCAATTTTTCAATTTGAAAATCTCTCGTGTAACTTTTTACACAGCTTCTAATGTTTCGAGAAAAATACAAATCATAAAACTCCCACTAGTTCATCGATTCCAAATATCGCCTAACTAGCAATTCATGATTTTCCGGTTTTTCAATTAGAACGATTACGTGTGTAGTCGATTACACTTTTCTAATGTTCTAGAAAAACAACAAATCATAAAGCTCCCACTAGTTCATCGATTCCAAATATCGTCCAACTAGTAACACTTCATGATTTTCCAATTTTTCAATTAGAAAATTACTCGTGTAATTACTACATACTCAAAATTCACTAGAAGAATTTTAAAGTCCGAAATCACCTTTGATCAAACTAAGTTTGTCTTCCGTTTGACACGAAATGACACTAAAGTGACATACCTATATGTTACTCGGTTTTAAAAGGCTTAAGAGAAAATATCTCTTTCAAAATTAATTGCATTATCGATTAACTAGTTCAACGTCCTAGTTACTTTCCACTTTTTAACAAAGTCAATACTAGTCAATTATAAATTTTAAGCAATTTAGTAAGGGATAATGTCAGTAAATAAAATGACATGTATTAATTCAAGTTTAACACTACTATATTTTATTTTAGGAATTGTAAACTAAAATTAAGTCTACTCTACCATTCCAGGTTTTAACCTCGCATCTCGATGCCGCCTTAGGGTAGGTCAAAGAGATGACGGTTAAATCGAGACAATCTCATCAATGAATAACTTGTGAGAATCGAACATCCCACGAGAATCGAACATCCCTTTATTCATTGACTACCTTCCTTTTTTAGCCTAGATATTATCCAAAAATACCCATGATGAGTGTGACCTACTATATCGGATCTCTTAGGTACGCCCCGAGTATGCCGTCTTAGGATAGGTCAGTGACCCGACGAGTACCCAGAAATCCTATCCTTTCGGAGACCAAGCCATGAATGTTGATAGGGCGAACACCATCTTTAGGGGACGAAATCAAAGCGCCTCGGCGTCACCCTTCTCTCACTTACTTGTATCTATAGTAGAGGCCGTGGGGTTGGCTGTCGCCTCCCCCGCTCCCACTCAATATTTTGGAAGTGGTTGTGGGTTAACTAACCACGTCTTTTTTATGTTATCATAAAAGCTCATCAAATCAAGGATTCCGAATGGTGTCGGTAACGTAGGCAAGCCTACCCGTCCTATTCGTTGGAACATATGTGACAGTCGGACGAAATCGGGTCAAGACAGCCTCATTGAGGTAAGAAGGAATCACCCATCCATTCTCCGGTGTAGCTTAGTCTTGCCGGACCCCCGTGCATGCATCACACTAGGAGGGTTAAGTCGGTCGAGCCTAGCTCAGTTGACCACCCAACCTATAAGCGAACCGTTTTTATCCAAGATTTATTGTTCTTTTACCATCATTCAATCTCGTAGACACTACGAATTGAAGAACGTGATCTCGTTTGGGCTTTAAGGCGGTTCACCGAGAACACACACCGAAAGGCCTAACGATTTCATAACCCGTCCTCGGATCATTAATTAGTTACTAAATTTATTAATTACCACGTATTAATTAAATTTCAACTAATTACACGAGTTTGTATACATGCCTATTTTAATTACCAAAATTAAAATTCTACATGTATGCATGGAGTGGATTTATGATATGATGCATGTCATGGCAATTCCGGTTTTATATCTATTTTATGATCAAACACATAAAAAATAAATGCGGAAAATTTAAACACCGAGATGGATCGTTGGCACCCCCGTATCTAATCTATTTAGAAAATAAAAAAAAACAAAACCAAAACCCTAACTAGGGTTTACTACTTTCTAACTAAATCTGCAGCTGTTCGAACTCTTGGACGATCGGCATACAAACGAACTCGGATCGGGACGAAACTTTCCAGATCTTATCTTCACTCCTTGAACTTCAATATTGACGGTTGGATCGGTGCTTTGACTTACCAATTTTCTCCAGTAAACCTCCAAACTTGCTGCTGAATCTGACTTTGACTGCACTGCATCAATGACTTCCTGAGGCAGATCGGGAATCGAGATGAATCCCGATCGACCTAAAATTTTTATGGTACGTCCAAAACTCCAAGTTTATCAATCTGAACGGTCAGATTTTCTTTTCAACGGTCCAAACTCTCCCAGAAAATCGAGGAAGTCACAGATAGTGTTTCTGTGAATCCTGCGTTTTTCTGTTACAGCAGCCTCTTCGCAGCATCAAACGGATATCGAAACGGACTCTGATCGACGCCAAAATTTTTGGAGTTCATCATCATCTTCAAATCTATATTCTGACCGGAGGGATCTTCGTTTCAACGGTTCGATCAACGGGAAACACGAAATAACTAAACAGCTACTAAACAGATCTATTTTCTGGAAATTAAAATTGCAATAAAAAAAGAATTACATAATTTCCTATACTCATACTGGACGAATTTTCATCGCTTATATATGAGTTTACAATAGATCTAACGGGTAAACAGTGCCAACCCCAATCCATCTCTTCAACCACGACATTCATAAGCATAAAAATTAAACATATGCATCGGCCCCCAAAAAAAATTGGGACAAAGAATCTACATGTTTTACCACTCCTAGATCTAATATTTTATACGTATAAATATAGATCCCCCACGATCGATACCACTCATTAGTAATACCATCCGCAGCGGAAACGATTTAATGGATCTAGATCTATAAAATACACGTAATAAAATAACTAGATCTATTCTACAAGGGGGATGTAGATCATACCTCTTGAATCTCAAAATTCAAGTTGAAGAACCGCAAAGGATGAATGTGAAGATGTGAAGAGCACCACGATCTTCCGTGCGTGTGATCCGAAAGAACTCCGGTGGAAGGAAATCCTCGCCTCGAATCCTTACGATATGCTACCCGGAAAAACTCCAAGCTTTTCCTTCTCTCCCTGGCCGAAAATTCTTCCTCTAATTTACTAGGGAATTTGAATTTTGTAGTGTCTATTAAGTTTGGGAGAACTCTCTCTTTATATAGAAGAGTCAAACTTAGCCCCAAGGATTTTATTTATCAAACAAAATAAATCCTTTTAATAAAAGATAATTCCATAATATTCTAGAACAAATCTAGAATAATATTTATCTTTATTATTTACCATAAATATTTATCCAATAAATATATTATGCACATGTCTTATTAATAATACACAAGAAAACTAATTTCTTGTTACCATAAAACAAAAGGGGTCGAAATTTTTAACTCATTGACCTAGTCAATGTGATTTTTTTCTTTCACACTAATTGCCAAGATTATGGAAAATGTTTTTTCCAATTATTTTAATTATTTAGTTCCAACTAATTAAATAGTCACTAAACAATTAATTCACATATCGATTAATTAAATTCTAATAAGAATAAAATTAATATCATTATTAGGATTCGACGTCCGAGAATAGCTATGCTATATTGGAGAGCGCGTCGGGGGCCATGGACTAATAATCACGACTCCGATAAATCAAATAAATAATTATCTTACGAGCAGATTAATTATATTCGATAAATCAATCACGGAATATGCCACCATAATCCCGAGATCGCACTCTCCGATTATCGATTATATTTATCTCGTCACGATAATAATAATAAGCGTCCATTGATATAATCATTACATATGGATTAATCCTCCATAGATCGCTCATTCTAAATCGGGAAGTTACCGTTAACCCTTTTAGAACCTCTTATCCTTATTTACCATTAACCCCTAGTGATCAATTAATTCATACAACTCACCGTAGCTAATCGGTGTAATATGAACTCGCGATCGATCGCTTTCTAGGATTAACAAATAAGGAGGAATCGTCTATCTACTTTCATATAAATGGAAGGAATGGATTCCGTATCTGTGATAACACGGACTACTCACTCAATCCAAAGACAATGCCAAGATGGGGTAATTCGGACCACAGACTCGGTGTAATCCTTAACCGTCAAGTCAAACCTCATACCGATTCAAGCGGTTGATCGTGATCACCTCGAGATTAAGATATATCCATAAATATGATCATCCATTGATTCGATAAGACTTCTCGATTACGGAATTATATCGTGAACTCTAATCAAATCGGTCCAAATTTCTATATGATATATCTATCATATATAAATGCCCCATTAGGTTCTCTTAACCGAAAGTCCGGATAAGACAATCACACCAACGTGTTCTCGGCGCATTAATAGCACGTTAAAGGAGAGACCGATACTCTCGATTAACTTCACTACGGGCTAATTGTATTTTAAGTACATCTTCACTAACTCAATCCTCCCGTGTATATACCATACACCGAGTTAAGTGATTACATAAACGATATATACTTAGGGTTTTACGTAGTGTAAATACTATTGTCACATCGGTGATTATGAGAATAATAAATATGAATAATAACGTCAATTCATTTATTAAATAAAACAATTACAAAAATTGTCTTTCGGGCATCACACCTAACACCGGATCGATCCGGCTTTTCACCGGATCGATCCGATGTGAGTATACCGACCTGACAGCATTACTAGTTCAGAGGCCGGATCGATCCGGCCCTTTCTCGGATCGATCCGGCAAGTACAAAAACGCGCAGAAAAGAGATCTTTTCTACTTTTGCTTGTTAGATATATTTCTATAAAAGGAAAGAGCAACAGCCATAAACTTTGCTCATTCTTCCCTTCCTTCTATTTTTAGTCACTATATCAGAAATGTCTAACCGATCCTCTCCCTCGGTTAATAGTTATGAACCACATACGCCTGATGGTGTGGTTCCCGAAGGGCATGCCTCTTGCTTTCATAATAACGTCCCGAGACATCTAAATTTCGTCCGTTCTCCTATTCGATGGAGAAAGGCTTAAACACTTGAAAAATTGATCGGTGGGGACGTAATCTAATCCGAGGTTCTTTGGTGGAAAAAGTTGATAAGGACTCCCAGAGGTCGAATAAACATTTCGATTGTTAGAGATTTCTTTCGCCTCTCACTCTCGGATAACGACAGATAGCCTCGTCTCAACTTATTACGATTAGGGAATCGTTATTTCATTTTCACCATCATCATAAATCAAATCTATCAAATCCCACCATGTACTTTTGATCGAAACCCACACTTCGAGTTTCTTTGGGAACTTGGGGATGCGTATAATGTTGTAAATCGTCATCGCGAAGCCTTTCGGTTCAGATTTCCGTTGTTTGATCATAACTATGATTCCTCAACTCGCTTTACCCCCTCATTTAAGGCGCGTGGAACGCTTCATTAATTCTCGGATCTATCCAACTAGAGATTTTTATGGGGTTACGGATGATGAGATGCTGCTGTTGTATGCATTAGCTGTGGGAGCATACATTGATTGGGGAGTTTTGATTTTTAAGACTGCAATTAATTTTGCGGTAGAAAGACGTAATAGGGAAGACCGCTACCATTTGCCTGGTTATCTCTCACCTTTGTATCCAAGCCAATCACGTGCTCGAGTTTGCTACTTGACGAGATTTTTCCATCTCGTGATTCTCGCTTAGGATTACTTCCGTGGATACTCCCGGATGTTCATCTACGGTTTGATAATCGCTTAGAAGTTATGTTGTTAAGTTGGTAGTTGTTTAAATTAGTTGTTTAATCGTTTTTGTTGTTTGTTACTTTTATTTATAGTTTGTAATAGTGTTTAATATATATGTCATTTTCTTTAATCAAAATAATATATGGTTGCTAAAAATAATAAATAATAATCAAAATCATATAAAATTTTAATTTTATTTGCAAACTACTTTTTATTTACTCACTGAACATCGGAGACGATGTCATTTCGTAAAGTGGGGAGTGGAAGTAAGTTAGTAAATAAAAATTAAATTTTCTTATATAAATTTATACTTAATTGCTCAATACTTAGTTTAATTTTTCTTGGAACAAAATAATTAGATAATATATAATTAGTATGAATAAAAACAATATAAATTGGTAAGAATAGATTTTAATTAAGTAAAGTAAATTAGATATATTATAAGTATATTATATATGTCAATTTTAGATCTTTATAAGATTTTAAGTATATGTAACTATACATAAATATTATCAAGTAAGTTTCATATGAAATTTTAGCAAATATACTTATATTTATAATGAATTTTTTAGAATAATTTTCTTTGTAAAACGAAATATGAATATGGAATCGGATTAGGAATGATGAGATTTTTGACACCACAAAAATTACCTCAACCTTGATTAGAGTGATCAAGACCTCACTCGAAATAGCCATTTTTGATCATAACCGACCCTTGGCTTATTTTGGTCTACATTTCCAAAAAATCCCACAAGTTTGTACGTACTTATGAAAGGAGATGATAGCACAGAAGCTAAGGATGGTGTATGCTGAGGTGAAAAAAAAAAAAAAAAAAAAAGAAGAAGAAGATATATATAAGAACGAAGCACCATATTTACAGAGAATTAATCGAATACCAGGTATCTTCCTTATCTTTGATCGACAGATATCGGTAGTAGCTTCCAATGATTTGAGTGCAGTAGGGTGTTATCTAGAAACGTCCTATATCACTATGAGGTATAAAGCTCCCGATAAAAATTCGAATCATAAGATCTCAAGAATGATTACGAGTTTAAGGAAACCGGACTCGTAATTTTAGATCGAAAGAGTATTACTCCGATCAATCTTGATGAAGCAATGCTTGTAAATTTGATTTTCTACACACACTCACGCTTTTAGTTCTTAATATTGAAAAAGAAGAGAGAAAATCTGAAAAATAGTTGGAAAAGGAGATATTATTAATCGAAACTGTTTTTGATCAAACGTGAAGGTGTAAGTACGCATTTACTTGCCTCTTTCTCTTTTTGATTTCTTTTTCTATCTTTTCGATTAACCAATGTCCTATCCTAAAAGTATTAGCCATCTAGTCAATTACTTGACTTAGTCTTTGATTCCAAATATTTCATATAAGTTGAGATAGGAAAAATAATTCTAGAATTTTAATTATATTTATTGAGTAGATTTTGTGAAATTTCATTTGAATAATAGTTGATAAATAATTTATCAAAGTTATCTACACTTTTTATCTTATTAATTTCTAAGAAAGATATAATTAATATGTTTATAATATTGAAATGATATTTTACTAATTTAAAAATTTTATCTACCACTTATATTATTTTTATCGTAATTTTTATATATTATCGCTTATTTTGCTTTAGGGACGATCAAAGAGCTAAGTGGGGAGTAGTTGATGTATAACATTTATATGATAAAAATTACGATGTTTTATATACGTTATCGATTATTTTTATATAAAATATAAGTAATTATAATGAGATAATCTTATAAAATATTAATAGCTATGAATAAATCTAAATATTATAAAAATCTAGTAAAAATGATAAAAGTTATAAATTTTGTACCGGGTTAATAACCGGAGTGTCGTGTCGATTCACGTGGGTATTTTTGGTATTTTACATCTTTAGGTAAACCAAGACCCCGAGTGACGACATTTTGTGGAGTAAAATCATATCTTTTGAAGGAATAAAGGAAGTGCCACGAGATTTAAAGTTCAAGTGGATCAATGGTTCGTGACGCCAGTATCAAGTTATATTTTCGACGAACAAATGGCCCAGCAAAAGGCATTTTCTGAAAAAGAAGTCTTCATGGAAGTTATAGATCTCCTCAAGAGCTTTCCAACGCATCTTGAATTATGTCATTTGGAGATCCAGAGCACAAGTTATGATTTTATCAAGTTTCGGATTAAGATTGGAAAAAATCTATCCGGATCGATCCGATTTACCTCGGATCGATCCGAGGAAACATCATGATTAGACCAGCATGTGGCCCTGCGCAGAGAATATCCTGGGATAATATTTTTATTCCCGGATCGATCGGGCCCTTTCTCGGATCGATCCGGCTTGGGAAAAATCGCCTATAAATAGAAGCGGATTGCAGTACATAAAGGGTACCAAATATATTTTCTTCACCTCTTTTTAGTAGTAGTAGTATGTATATATATAGGCCTTATGCCATAAATAAAGTAGTATCGTTATAATGCTCGAGAAATTATCAGAAGATCAATGTTGTTGAAGTTGTTGTAGCATCCGGAAGAATACAAACTTCGATTCAATCGTTGTAATCGGGTAAAATTTCTAAAGTATTTATGTTTGTTTTGTCTGCTTTATTTTTCGTATAATGTTAGTAGGCTAAATCTAATAACTAGCCAAAGTTATGTAATCGTTTTATTTCGATCTTTTCGGTAAAGGAATGTTGTCTAAGTAAAATTGAATAAAATTGAGTTAATTGAATCTTTTTCTATTGATAAAGTTTGACTTGAAAGAATTCATAATCTAATTATGAATTGACACCTCGTAATTAAGTTATGAACTCGTTAATAGAAAAACCGGAGGGTAAAATTGGCCGAGTGAAAGCGTGACAACGGAACCCGCTTCCTACCCGGGCGATTTGTCCTAAAAGATGAATCTTATTAAAATTTGTACTCAAGATCGTAATAATGTTAAAATCATCGTTTAATTGAAACTTAAACCGAAAGTTGAATCGCCCGGCCTTGACAACCGGAGCCTTTAAATAAAATTGACCGTTTGACGAACGGAATGACTCCTTTTATTCAAAGGTAGAATCGTACTCGGGACTGCTCGGAAAAACCGTAATGATTGTGGACTTTGGACCGATGACAATGGACATATGACAATTTCACACGCTAATGTGAGGAGGAATTGTTAACCTCGTGAGTGCACCGTTTCATTTACTCAATTGAACCTAAAGATCGAGCACATTCCATTCATTTGAAAAGATCGTATAAATCAATTATATAAACTTTGGCTAGTTCTTTAATTATATATACGTATCTCAGATATTTATATCTATATATATATTTTGCAACTTATGCATATCTATATATATTTATATATCTATATATATTATATTAGAATAAATTTTAAATTACGCATTTATTTTATGTTAAGTAAAATAGTAGTTATCTGTGCTATAAAACTGAGATTTAGATTGAGTTAATAATGACTCTTTGGTGTTTAACCACACTTAGAAGAATTACAAAGTTCCCCGAGGATACGATACTCGACTCACCATACTAGCACTACAGTTTGACCCGATACACTGTCGGTTAAGGACTGGTATTAGCACTAGAAAAGGCCACGTCAGTACTCCATGTGGGATTGAAGATATATTGAGTAAGAACTCCGCTGCAAGGGCATTCCACCTGCTGAGACCGGTTCTTGATCGTTATTTGGGTGAGAGACCCCAGCGGCAGCCTTCCCGCGGCTTTTTCTGACCGCCACCTCATGTATTTCGCGGGATCAGGTTCTCTCCCTTATGTAAGCCCGCATATCGGGGGTGATATCCTGTCCTGCATCAGCCCCAACGGACATCACTCTCATGCTCGATTCCCCACGTGGCGTGTTTGCTCCACGTGGAGGGCCCTGATTGCCCACCTAAGTCGGTGTAGCATGTATAATGTTTTTCCCCCAGTCATGTTTGACTAAGAGTATTTGTAGATATTTTGCCGGATGGTGTTGATATTTGCTGATTAAGATATCCTCCAAGTCCCCAAATTTATTCCCCAGGTGATCTCAACTACCCAGCAACTCTCTTATCACTTGAAGAGCTGAAATTGCCCAAGAGATGTACCAACCTGGGTTTTAAGAGGGACTCGTGTGCGAGTTATGAAGATGGCATTGAAGACGTTCCTTCAAGTTGAGCCTTATCTGATGAGGTATCCGGTTTCCTTCGTCGGCGACGCCGTGAAATGATCTTTGCGGTGGAGCAAATGATTCACATAAGCTAAATGATGATGATTTTCCCGGTAACGGAGCCAACTGATATTGCGGTTAATACCAGATTTGCGGTAACAGATAAATTTCGTGGATATATGGCTGTGTATATATGATTTCTCCGGAGAGAAGGTGGCGGATATGAAGAAATAGGCGGTCGGAATGATGCTTATAAGAGTAAACACAAGTGATTCGATAAATTGATAGAGTAGCTCTGTTTGTATTAGTTCTTGGTCCCTTTTTATTACATTATGATCCCATATATATAGGCTAGGACTAAGTCGGTTTACTGTTCATGACAAGACAATTAAAAGGATATAACTAGAGATAACCATATACATAATACAGGTGGACCGCCCAGCTGTTGATGAGCTAAAATTTACCCCTCAAAAATACATTTATAAAAACTCGTAACTGTGGGTAAACTAACTCTCTAACTGGCAGAGTACCAGGTCGATTGTTAGAATAGCTACAGGAGTACGAGGTCGATCCCAAGAGAAATGTGGTTGTGACTACCACATAGAACTTAGTCTAGGCGGTCAAAGTTTAGGTGGAGTGTTTATAACTAATGCAAAAAGTAAAGATTATTCTAACGAGATTAAAAAGCATAGCCGAGTTATGATCCAACAGGTTATCTCCCCACAGGGAAAAACTTGATAAGGAGTGTGTTTTATCGAGTTCAGTTTATATGATATTCACGGGTGTTAACTCTCTATTCTTGCGTTAAAATCAACAACTCTCACTTAACCCCCATACTAGGTTTATTAACCCTCCCTTTAGAGAGCTAACTTGCCTAACATGGTTGACCGGAATAAAAACCATTGAAAAACCTCACAAAAACATAATTTTAATGTGTCACTTAGGTTGCCAATCTAACGATTAAGACTATGGTTTAGTGATTCTAAAACATGTTTCATTCATCTCGTAAAGATAAGAATCTCACATAGGCATAGTCCGGATCTGTTCACTCAAAGTTGTCAATCGACAATCAAGACTATGATTAGTGATACTCGGATCCCACATCTCACCGCAAAAAACATTTATAAGCTCGATATAACAATGAACAAGGTTGTCAATCTCGCTTCAAGGTTATCAAAATGATCAAAACAAGTTTAAAACATGAGTTTATCATAAAAACGCTTAATTAAGCACAACACAACTCCCATCTCGTCTCCCGAGGGTTGATTTCACCCGCTTTCACATAATTCGCTATGTATATATTTAGCTACACATATAGTTAATATATATATATATATATAAATATATAAATATATATATATATATATATATATATATATATATACATAAGTATATATATATATAGATATAGGTATATAGATCTATAAATATATATATATAGATACATAGATATATATATATATAAGTAGATAGATATATATATATATATATATATATATATATATATATATATATATATATATATATATATATATATATCTATCTACTTATATATATATATATCTATGTATCTATATATATATATTTATAGATCTATATACCTATATCTATATATATATATACTTATGTATATATATATATATATATATATATATATATATATATATATATATATATATATATATATATATATGTATAAATATATATATATATATAGATATATATGTGTAGATAGATATATAAAAGAAACAAAAATGAAAGAAACAACAATGAAGAAAACAATAAAAAAAAAAAAAAAAAACTTACTATTATAACGGCGATATCAAAACTTGATATTACAACTATTTCAAAGAACACCTAACTTCCGATAATTCCCGAAAGCATTACAACGATACTAATATTACTAAATTTATTTCGGCATAAGGCCTTATTTACTACCTAAAAACTAAAGAAAATAACAAGGATAGATATATATATATATATATATATATATATATATATATATATATATATATATATATATATATATATATATATATATATATATATATATATATATACGCTATGTATATATATAATGGTGCGTCCGTTCTGCTCGCATCTGAAGCTCATTATATAGGTGAAATTCTCCCAGGACGGACTGGGCCGGGTAAGGGCCGGACCAGGCCGGAATCATCATGACATTCATCCTCCCAAATTCCGGATAAAAATTTATATTTTGGAATAAAATTTTAAAAATTCATATCTTGAGTTCTGGATCTCCAAATGACATGATTCAAGAAGCATTGGAAAGCTCGTTGAAATATCTACAACTTTCATGAAGGACTCTTCTTCAGAAAATATCTTTTTGATGGGTCATTCGCTCGTCGAAGATATTTCTCGATTTCCACTAAATCGAATCGATTAGCCACTTGACCACTTGACTTAATGATACTTGAGTTGTAGAAGTCCGATTGACGTGATTCAAAATGCGTTGGAAAGCTCTTTCAAAGATCTACAACTTTCATTAAGGACACTTCTTCAGAAAATGCCGTGTTAATGAGCCATTTGTTCGTCGAAGATATAATTCGTTAGTGGTACCACTAACCACTGAGCCACTTCACCACTTAAGTTAGTGGCATACTCTTATATCTCTAAAAATACCTCTTTTAGGCCTCAAAACGTGTCATTACTCGGGATTTTGGTCAACCTATAATTCTGCAATAAACCACCAAAATACCAAACGTAAATCCGACACGACACTCCGGTTACTAAACCGGTACAAAAACTAATAAAAACACATAAAAACACGATATTTTATAAAATATTCATGACTTATATATTTTTATTAAATTTAGGAATTAAAGACTCGAAATGATACAAAAGTGCTCAAAATGATATCAGAAACGGGGTGAAAAGTTATAAAAATAACAGTGAATTTTTCCGTCATCAGCTGTCCAGATAAACATGGTGGACAGCAGGCTCGTTTGTAGGTCGGACTCATAATTGACTTGTCTTGATATTAGCTTGACCATATGGGTAGAAATCACACGGAGTGGAAGGGTCCGGCTTACGGCCAGCGGACGGGATCCAGCTTACAAATGGCGGATAGGACCCGGCTTACGAACGGCGGGTAGGATCCGGCTTATGAATTGCGGACGGAGGGGATTGAGGCACAATCTACATGAACAGGGCCCTAATCCAGTTCGGGTATATCAGTATCAAAGTCAACATCATTCTTAGTTTAAATCAACACAATATTGAAGAGGGGTAATGTAAATCATCGATTCTATTATTAATATCCAGATTACAAACGTGAGTTTAAAATACATAAAAGAATAACCGAGAAATGATCCAATCAACTACTATCAAACCCGGCCCTATGTAATGTACGGAAGTGATTACGATCAACTTTTCATGTTCTTGGCATATGTTTATGGGTGCAATCTCCAATTACAAGCTTACTAGACACTCATACCGCAATCCATCACCTTAAGGAGTTAGCTTAGTAGGTCACTGTGGCTTTAATAACAGCAAGGTCATTCCAGAGGGAAGCAACCCACGTCCTCAATATCAAGCAACATGAGAGGGTAGCCGCATTGGAGTACATGCATGGATTTATGGATGAGCCTAGAAAAGTAATGGGGGTAGAGGACCATGTGATGGTCACTTTGTTTGTTGGAGGACTCAAGAGACAGGATGCTATATACAAAGATCAAGAACAAACTCCTTGGATCCATGACAAATTACATGGACATAGTTTTCATTTACTGTTAAGGGAGGAGGAAAATTTCATGAAGAGATGAACAGGTCAAAATGGGAAGATGGACCACAAGTAGGATCGGTCTGGTCAGAAGATAAAGCCTGCAGCGGACCATGGGGGGCTCTCTCAACTACGAGCGGCGCCGTGATATAAATGGAGCTCTATTGAACATGAAATTCTTTCCCTTAAATCAGACCATGACTCAGATCTTTGCCGTGCTAGAAAACAAAGGATGGTTAGGCCTCCACCTCAGATGATGGGGGCCATGAGAGATGGAAGGTTGTTTTTCAAATATCACAAAGATATCGGTCATGATACTGAAGATTGCAGACAAGTGAAGAGAGAGATTGAGAATCTGATCGAAGCTAGAGTTATAGGTCAGAAAACGGACTGAGCTGGGAATGATCGCCATCAGGGACACATGCCTAATCATCAGTAAGGAGACAGAGATATGGAAAACCAAAGCCGAGACAATCGGTGAAGGGATAGGTCCAAGCATAATAACAACAACCCTCACGTGGCAAAGGTTTTTCTCACCATAGCGGGGAGGGGGCAACCGTCCCTATTTGGAGCATCCGCGGGAACTCCGCCAAAAGATAGCCGGCTGAGGACAAGTCGAGGAAATATGAGAAGAGCTTTTGGGCCGAGAATCCACTCCCTCTGGTGCCCAGCAATAAATGACTTGTTGTGAATGCCATGATCCACAACCATTTGTCAAACGCATTTGTGTGGATACTAGAAGCGACATAAGCATTCTGTATCACAACGTCTTTCAGTCGTTAAAGCTCAAAGAAAGAGACCTTATGCCAGTGGCATCTCCGCTCTTCGGCTTCACAGGGCCGCCAATACAACCCTTTGGTATGATTTGTTTGGAAACTATCTTCGGTAAAAGGAAGAAGAGAAGGACTCTTCTAGTCAACTATGTAGTCATCAAAGGGGTTTTTACGTACAACACCATTTTGAGAAGTCTTGTAATCATTGATCTGAGGGGAATTTTTTCTATTAGCTATATAATGTTAATTATCTATCTCCCTATCAGCTTAAGCTTTTAGGAGAGATGGTAGTGCAACATGGTATCAGAATGGAAGGTCCTGAATTCAAATCCCGCTTCCAGCACAGTTAAAAAAAAGTGTTGGGCTCTCTCTCAAATCAAGTGTTGGGCCTATCTCCCCTCTTATAGGCCCACACTTGAGAGGGCGTATTAAGTATATAATGTTAATTATCTATCTCCCTATCAGCTTAAGCTTTTAAGAGAGTAGTTTAACAATTTCCTCTGCACACGTTACCATGAAGTTTCCCACTCCATGTGGCACGGCCAAGCACATGAAGGATATGGAGGCGGAAAGAGCTGCTACACCTCCTTGATTAAACAGAAAAGACACGAGTAAACCGGGGAAGTAGTCGGGATCTTTCTTAATTTGTACAAGTCGTTTGTTATCCGGAAATTCGGCTCTTGATGAATAAATTCCCTTAGGATGCACGGGTATGGATACGTGGATACGTGACACGCGGATACGGAATACACTTATACACGATTTTATAAAAATATAGGATACAGATACGGGGTTGTATTTGTAAATATTAAAAAGATAAGGACTAAACTGTAAATAATAAAATAACATATATACGTCTATATATATATATATATATATATATATATATATATATATATATATATATATATACACATATATATATACATGTATATATATATTGACATACTTACACACATGCAAAATACTCAAAAGGAAACCATGGTCAATGGAGTGATATGGTGATTGGAGTGATAAGGCGATTTGACCATAACTCACAATCTTGGTGATTGATAGCTCGACGGATACTCAATCTCTCAAATAATGATGATTTAGTTCTTTATGCTTTGTTTTAAATAAAAGGGCATTTTAGACAAAGACTAACTAGGGTTGGCTTGTGTTCCACCTATATATTTGTACTTGTGCAGCTCGAAATATGCAGGCAAAAATTAATAAGAAAATTTTCCTTTAGTCTAGGTTATCTTTTTCTTTATGGTATCTGACCCTTCCTTATTTTTTTATCATGCTAATGACTGCACGCTAGTGCTTCTCTTGTATGTCGATGATATGCTTGTCACAGGTTCCAACACCAATCTATTGACGTATTTCACCAATGTTCTTCACACGGAATTTGCTATGAAGGATCTTGGCCACATTCACCATTTTCTGGGGGTTCAGATTCAGTCCACCTCTCATGGTCTTCATTTGCATCAGTCTCACTATGCCACCACTATCATTCACCGTGCCTCCATGCAAGACTGCAAGCCAGCTAATACGCCTATGGCCACGAAATCCATTGCTCCTACCACCTCTCCACCGACTGATCCTACATTTTACCGGAGTCTCATTGGTGCTCTACAATATTTGACATTCACGAGGCCCGATATTGTGTATGCTGTCAATCATTTGTCCCAATTCATGCAATCTCCGACGCAGTTCCATATGCAGCTAGTTCAGCGCCTTCTCCACTATGTCAAGTCCACCTTGCATTTTGGTGTTTCCCTCCGTGCCACGCGACAACTCAATCTTTATGCTTTCTCCGATGCGGATTGGGCAGGTTGCCCCACGACTCGACGATCTGTTACCGGTTATTGCACATTTCTCGGCCCCAATCTCATCTCTTGGTGCTCAAAGAAGCAACCCACCGTCTCCCGCTCCAGCACTGAAGCCGAGTATCGTGCCATGGCTCATACTGCCGCCGAAATCACTTGGATTACGTCTCTACTCAAGGAATTGCGTGTTTCTCAAGCTCACACGCCGCTTCTCCTATGTGACAATTTAAGCGCCCTCTACATGACCATCAATCCTGTCTTTCATGCCCGCAGCAAACATATCGAACTCGATTATCATTATGTGAGAGAGCAGGTCGCCCGAAAGCTTTTGATCACCAAACATGTTTCCTCTACTGATCAGCTCGCTGATGTGTTTACCAAATCATTGCCAAAATATGTCTTCCAGCTACTCAGAGACAAACTCGGCGTGCTCCCTTGTCCCAGCCTCGTTTGAGGGGGAGTATTGACATACGACACACATGCAAAATACTCAAAAGGAAACCATGGTCAATGGAGTGATATGGTGATTGGAGTGATAAGGCGATTTGACCATAACTCACAATCTTGGTGATTGATAGCTCGACGGATACTCAATCTCTCAAATAATGATGATTTAGTTCTTTATGCTTTGTTTTAAATAAAAAGGACATTTTAGACAAAGACTAACTAGGGTTGGCTTGTGTTCCACCTATATATTTGTACTTGTGCAGCTCGAAATATGCAGGCAAAAATTAATAAGAAAATTTTCCTTTAGTCTAGGTTATCTTTTTCTTTAATATATACATACATTATTTCGTTTAGATAAATTTATACTATCATTGTTTAGGCTATATATATTGTAATGTTCTATCAGTTTAATCAATGCAATACAATCATTTGGTTTAGATAAACTTGAACCTATCATTATTTAGGCTATATAATCAATGCAATACATCATTTGGTTTAGATAAACTTGTACCTATCATTATTTGCGCTTATATATATATAATGTTCTATCAGTTTAATAAATGCAATACAATCATCTGTATATTCATTTTGTTGATTTTTTTTATATTATCTCAAATATTCTAAATAAATTCCCACAGATATATACGTCCATATGCTCAGCACCCACCTCAAAATCTACCGATCACAATGCGACACCTCAAAACATCCATCACTGCCGCACGCCGCTCCCTATTAGAATTATTAGAAAAATGATATATGCATTACACAGGAGGTGTAGTGCACAACCACTACATGCGTTACGACAATAATATTGTCATGAAAAGAAACTTTACGACAATATTATTGTCGTAAAAAGTTTTAACGACAATAACATTATTGTCGTAAGAATAAATTTTACACAAATAATATTGTCATAAAATTTCTCTTTACGAAAATATTATTGTCGTTAAAACTTTTTACGACAATAATATTGTCGTAAAATTTCTTTTTACGACAATATTATTGTCGTAAAATCAGATTATTGTCGTAATGAGTAGGATGTAATGGCATTTGTAAATGAAGTGAAGTAGTGCATGTATCCGCACCGTTTCTATTATGATTATACTCTACATCTTTCGCCCACCTTCGTCTTGATTTTCTTTAATATCACCTTTTTCTTCCGACCAACTCTCACCGGTAAGAGCATCCACTATGGCCAGCTTTTCCACCTGCAAAAACAAAAAATGTGTCAGATTATCCTTTATCATACACACAATAACTCAAAACTCCATCCGTAAAAAATAAAACCGTGGAGTTGGAAGGGGTTCTACCCCCTTCACCTTCACAGCTGTACATAATTCCCCATATTTATTATTTATTTCTCTTTCTTCAAAAGCATGAAATGTTTAATAAATAAAATAAAAATAATTTTGAAAAAGCTAACATTCATCTCCAGCCAATCATTTCATATAAAGTAGTTGTCATATCTTGAGCCATAGTGAAGTAATTCTTTTTTTCAAAATCATAAACTTAAAATATTAATATTTTGCTTTCAACCATCACCCCAAAACCAATCGGCCATTGCCGATGTACTAATGGTTGGTCTTTCTTCTAATTCTATTGTTCCCGCCCCCTCCCCAAGAAGTTTTATGTACTGTGAAAACTTTTTTCTACACCAAGGTGGCTTTTGTTATATGGATAAATACTAAATAGCATTGGTTGTATGTTTAGATTCTTCATGTTTTTTCCGTTGATTTTTTTTTATTTTTTTATAATCAAAATAAATTACTCTCTTGTCGTTATCATCTCTCAAACCGCATAAACTCTCCCCATAAACTCTTCTATGAATTTCCAAGACCCCCAATATATTTATTTTTCTCTGCCTTTCCGGAGTTTTAGCCCCAACTAGGAAAGGGCCAGAGAAACTGTCTAGTTATGAATCGGGGATAGAACCGATGGGCGATGCTTGGTTACAATTGAATACGTTATTATATGTTTCTGTTGGTCCCTTGAAAAGGCTTTGGTTAAGTTTAGAGGGGGGGTGAATAAACTTAACACTTAAAACTTTTGGAGTTAACAAACTCAAGAAGTTCGATGTCTTCCGACACTTTCAAGAGTCCAACGACGATTGATTTTACTTGAATTTGTTGCAATGAATATATTCAAGTTAAGCTTTATTACTTGTTACTAAAATATGATACTAAGTATTAGATACTCAGTAGTGTAAGTGTGTGTAATTCAGTTGCTAGTTTCAGTAGGTTGATGTACTTAATATACTAAATGCAGAAAGTAAGTAGGCATATTTTATAGTGGTTCTAGGTGGTGTAATCCTGTCAGTCCACTCTTCTCCTATGATGTTGGAGGAAATTCACTAGAGATCTTTGAGGTTGCAGTTACAAAAATCCCTAAGTTGTCTGTCCTTCACCAATAACTATGGCTTCACAAACCTAACACTTGGAACATGTAGGATTGTCGCTCAAAAGTCTTCCACTGGTCCTTGAAGGGTAGGATTGCCTCTTCACCAGCTCCACCACAAACAACAGTTCTTGACACCTAAGTGCTTCTCTGTCTCCAGCAGGTTTCTTATAAAAGAAAGTTTGAATCAAGTAAGTGATTCAGCTTCCAGCAGCTTGGAATCTTCAAGTGTGTATACTTGATGTAACTTGATAGCAGAATACACTTGAAGAGTTTACTAGATCAGTAACTTTAAGTTCAGTAACGTCAGCAGGGTGATTTCTTGATAAGAATCTGAAGTCTCAGGATTGATTATGTTTTTCTCCAAAATTCATCACTTGTTTCTGTATCAGGGGTCTTCTATTTATAGGTGAGAATCCTTGTGACTTATGTTTGAAATTCAAACATAGCCGTTTCAGATTTGTCCCCATCTTGACTTGCTTTCATCCCTCAGACATAGTACTCGACATCGCTGGGCTTTTTTTTGACAGCTTTTCGATCGTCCCACCATTTGACTTGTATCCATTGGATAAAGCTCTGACTCTTTCCAACGTCACTTTAATCTTAGCCATTGATTTGTTACAGAATCAAGAGTTGTTATCTGTCCTTATCCTTGTAATATACCAATGTAACCTTTGATTAAATCGAAACATACATTCAAGCAGATTCTTGTGTTATGTAAGTCTCATTGAGATGCTTGTCGATCACCGATCAATTTTTCTTGTGTTTATAAAACACTTCAAATTGATCGCCTTTTATCTAACTTTTAATTGTGAAGTTAGATTACACCAATTTGAACATAACTATGTTCCAATTACCACTAAACTTATGGAACTTAGACCTTTTACACAAGGTATATGTAATCAGTTTAGGTCATCACAGACTTTCCTAAATTCTGATTTCATATCCTTGACTTAAATACTAAGTTTGATCCCTTAGCCTTCAATAACTGAGTTTGACCCCTCAGCCTTCAGTCTTCAGCAGGTCCCTAAACTAGTCTATTGACTCAGTACCTTATCGACCTGAACAGTCTCATTGATGAAAGTAAGTCGACCTATTACGAAGGTTTGTTTGATCAAACATATACAAAGATCAAACTCTAATAAACCTATACATTTAATTTAGACATCTTTTTGCCTTTGCTCTTTAACAGCTAGTCTGGCACTCATCACTAAAACTCAAAATATGTCCAACAGTTTCGCCAAAAACTGGCGGAATGCTCTCGAAACCAATTCACTTGAGTGAGACAGAGGAGAGTGGAATTTCATGTGTAGGGGTGAAATCCGCTTCCTACTCTTTTCTCCAGCTTCCACACACTCTACACCGTTTCTTATTTCTTTCTAGTACTTAACTTTGATTGTGTCTCTCAATTCACTCTTATCATCGGCATCTATACTTTCAATCACTTGATTTGCTCTATCCCAATCTATAAATTATCATTTCCTCTATTTCTTTTTTAGGGTATGCAATTCCCACCAAATACTTCCTCCTCTCTATCACAGGGTATGATTCCCTCCAAATATTTCCTCCTCTCTATCACTTATTCTATTACTGTTCCAAAGCTTTTGAGTCAATCATTGCAGATTCCAGCACAATGACGGAGCCAGGAATTGGATTTCGAGTGGGTTAGTCGATTATATTGGATCTCGGGTAGGCTAGTCGATTATATTCGGACAATCGAGTGGGTTTAATTAAGACGTTTTGATGAATTAAGTTGAATTATATAGGTTTTTTGGTGTAGAATTTTTTTCGCCGGGTGGGCTTAGCCCACCTCAGCCCTGCATACACCTCCGTCCTTGGATATGGAGCAGTTTGTTGTAGACACTATGTGAAGGAGACTAGGTCCATTCATTACGAGTCAATCTTTATGTTCATTGCATTACTATGGGAGCGTGGGATTGTGGGGCGTGCTAGAAATAATGACAAGATTGAGTTGTTTAGATAATTATATTTGAATTTGAATTGTGTTAGGGTATATTATTTGGTTTAGATAAATTTCTACCTATCATTATTTAGGCTACTATATATTGTAATGTTCTATCAGTTTAATCAATGCAATACAATTTCTTTTATATTTCTCTATTAGTAATCAAGATACGTGTATCCGGTAAAGTATCCAACTTTTGAAATTTACAATTCGCCACAGATACGTATCCAACGGAGTATCCGTCGAGTATCTGTATCCGATACATATCGGATACGGGATACGCTTGCAGGATATATTAAGTATCCGTGCATTCTAGAATTTGAAGCTTATTTTCTCTTCATCAACGTTATCATCACTAGTCGTATAAAAACAAACTGTGCTCTTCCAGCTGAATGAGCACGTTTCCTTCAACTCGACTGGCAAATTAGCTGATACTTAGAATTTTCCATAAAAAGCAAAATGGTTGGAAAATACATAACGAATATTTTAAGCTTGTTGTAGAATTCTTGGTTGAGAATGCTCCCGTGTCCGAATGTTATATCTTTTTGCATCTTCTCACATCCAAAATTTGACTACCTAACAGGAATAATCTGAAAGAAGATCGAGCATCAGATTCTATCTGTTAACGTAGCCAAGTTTTCAATAAAGTAGGAATTTTTTTTTTTTGGGAAGTAATATAGTAGGAAATTAAGCTATAAATATGTATCTGAAGCATCTCTAATTAATACTGAAGTGATCTATCATTTAGCTTATACATCTAATTTCTAATTTCTAATCATATTTTATTCCACACCAACAAAAAGCAAGAAAAAGTTGAAGATAAGTATGGAACTGAATGCCAAGAATCAACATCACCATATGAGTCCCCTGAGTACAGACGAGTTTATCGAGATGGAACACAATAAGTTTCGACATGTCAAATGGGCTTCTTGCTTCGGTTTCTAAAGTGGATGTTTTCTTGGGGAGCTTATTGAAGCTGATGGAGTAATAGATAGCTTCACTACAGTTTTATAGATAAACATACGATATCACTGGAGTAATATCAAAGCCACTGCGTTGGGTATATATTAGATATTCTCCGATGGAAGGTTTTTTTTTTCCTCCACCATTTAACTATAACTAGTATAGGGCAAGAAGGAGCCGTTTCCATTAAAAACAGTAGTCTATTTCTTTTAGAACATGAATAAAAAAACCGGTGGTTTGACTTAAATGTAAAATTATCGAAGAAGCATAATGTGACAAAATGACAAGAATAACCTTATAGGTACATATAATGTGACAAAATGACAAGAATAACCTTTACATTAAATGTTGTAGCCTAGAGTGTTCTAGATTATTCTGTGGTAGTGATATAGTCTTCAACACGCCCCCTCATTCCCGTACAAATTGAGTGAATACGGAGATTGCTGATGGCCAAAATAGTGACGTCCAACTTTAACCGGCAGAGTATCGGGTCAGAAGCACTACAGTGACGAGTAAGGTCTCGTATCCCACGAGGAATTGGTTAAGTACCACAATCACGTTCTCATTTAGTTTAGGTCACAAATATGGGTAAAGTTGATTATAGCTAAAGGAATAAAAATCACGACTTTAAATAATATATAAGATAAACGAAATAGCTAAACTATGGTCAAAACATTACTCTTAACACATTTACCGAATCGCTAGGGACGAGCTTTACCTAACTGACAAACCAATAGTTTCAACTGAATATATTTGTGGGTGCAATCTCCTAAAATTGTCCCTGGGTACTAATACCACAACCTAGTTACCCTATACTCGGTTCAACAGACCCCTAATTAGGATTTAATTGACCTAATATGGTTAAGAACTATGAGACGGTCTCCGTATTCACCGAGTTCACAGCTCAACATGAAAAACCTTAACAAGGAACAGGCTGCGAAAAACTCGACTAGTTCGTGTATGGCAATTCTAAAACCCTATGTCGCACAATCCCTCGCAAAATACATTTATAGAGTTCTTGTCTGATCAATAATGATTCGCGACTCCACTAATAGCATAAGTTCAAGTTTTAGAACACAAACATTCAAAAGATTCAATTTATAAGCCTTACTCATCCCTGGATCATCATTCGGGTATTAATTTCGTAGTTTCATCGCATAATTTAGCTATTAGGAAATTAGCTACGCATAATTGAATCAAAAATGAAAGAAATAGTAAATAAATTGATAATAGACATGATAAAAAGCTAAATAAAATTACCACAAAAGGTTGGAGCAATCCACCACTTGGTTCGTCAATCCGTCGTGAAGAAATCGCGAAAAGAAATAAACAAATGGTTGTTATTGTTGAAGAAATATAAGCAACAAATAATTTAGATCTATTGTTCTCGGGGAAAGCCTAAGCTAAAAACTGAAAAGAAAATAAAATATGGAGTCTGTCGGTGAAAATTCGACCTAAATGGCTTTTATAGGGCCAAAATCCGACCCGAAAAGGTAAAATTCAAAAATCCGCGAAGCCTGCCGGTACCAACCTGGCGCCCGCCAGGACTTGATGGCATCACCTCCGGTGCCCGCCAGCTTGATCCGTATCGCGTGTTTCCTCCCTAGTCGACAGCCCGGGCGTGCGCCCGTGGCTCTACCCTGCGCGCCAGGGTCTTCTGGTTTGTGTCCTCCTTGAGCATCCTTCCAAGCATGCCCCCGGCTCCTAGACCGGCGTGAGCCCGACCCTACTATCCTCCTCGATATTTTTGTCCGTCCTGTCCCTCTCGTGCCAAGGCCTAGCCTGGCGGCCGCCGGGGCCTCCTTTCCAGCCACCACTTTCGTTCCGAACTTAAATCTTGCGCCAATTTCGCATCCGAACTCCGTTTTCACCGATATATGATCCGTTGCAATCCTTGTCACAACCTCTTTCACACTGTACCTATAACAAAAATAAACAACAAATCCAAACATGACACATTCCAATAAAACCCACACAATTCACCCAAAAATAGAGAGATTTCTCGATGTAAATGTCTTTCATCTCCTGATTCAACCCGTGGTGAAATGTGCCTATAAAAACCACCTAATTACCCCAAAACCATATCAAATTGGCCATAATAGAGTGTAAATTACATATAAAATGACAACAAAGGTGACTCTAATAAATTACCCTTAAGGAAGTCGAAACGAGTATTTCCCATCGGCTTGGTAAGAAGGTCAACAAGTTGATCCTTGGAGCTAATGAAAGAGATGTTGAGCTTCTCAGTAGCAACGAGTTCACTAACATGGTGAAAATCAATATCAATGTGCTTCGTGACGCATGAAATGAATGATTGTGTGCAAGATAGTAGCCCCGATATTATCACACCAGAGGGGTGGTGGCGAGAAAGAGTAATGGAAATGTCATGGAGTAAACTGCTAATGCCCAGAATTTCAGCAGCAGTGTTGGATAAGGTTTTGTATTCGGCTTCAGTGCTACTTTTGGACACCGTGAGTTGTTTCTTGGAACATCAGCTAATGAGGTTGGAGCCAAGAAAACAACAATAAACCACCGATTGAACGATGGGTATCCGGATCAGCTGCCCAGACAACATTAGAATAAGCTTGAATAGATAGCGAGGATGACTGACAGATAAATAATCCGTGGGATATAGTGTGTTTGAGATAGAAAATAATGCACTTGACTGCCAACAAATGATCCTTTGTAGGAGAGTGCATATATATACTAACAGTATGAACAGCAAATGCAATGTCAGGGTGAGTGAAGCTGAGGTATTTAACCGCCAACAATATTGCGATATAAATAAGCATCCGAAAAAATAGGGTTGCCTGCATGCTGAAGGCGAGTATTAATTCTTTGGGAGTATGACATGGTTTGTATTTGTCCACACCCGCATTTTGAAATAATTGGAGAATATACTTGTGTTGGCTAAGCAATAGGACGTCATTTGTGGGAAGTGCTTCAATTCCAAGAAAGTAAGGCAGTGAGCCAAGATCTTTTATGGGGAAATGCATGCCAAGATAATCAATAACCTATTGAATAAGAGAAGAAAGGGTGCCAATAATAATTACATCATCAACATAAATAAGGATGTAAGTACGGTCGAAGTTCCTGGAGAAAGTATCAGGAGATGTGTTCTCCTTAGAGAGAGTGAAAACAAATTGAGAGAGGACGTCATGACATCATGAAAACCAGGCCCGAGGAGCTTGACGCAATCCATAAAGACTACGCTATAATCGACACACATGATGAGGATAATCCGGATGAATGAAACACTGAGGTTGTTGCATGTACATTGTCTCAGTCAAATGACCATGAAGAAAGTTATTTTGAATGTCAACCTAATGAATAAGTCATTGCTGAGAGGTGGCAAGAGAAAAGAGTGGATGGGTGGTGATGGGCTTGATAACTGGACTGAAGGTCTCGTGAAAATCAAGGCATTTTATCTGATGGTATCCTTTGTCAACAAGGCGCTATTTGTAGCGCTCAACATATCCATATGCATGACGTTTGACCCTGTAAACACATTTATTTCCAACAATATTCATATTAGAACGAAAGGGGACGAGCCCATGTATCATTGCGAAGCAGAGCGCATCTATTTTCTCTCTCATAGCATCACGCCAAATTTGATGTTCTTGGGCGATTAGACTCGGGGAGGAGATCCTCCATCAATTCTTGTTGATTTATTTGACCTTTTTCTCTTTTACCGGCGATTACGTTACAACTCTTGGTTGTTTCTACATTCCCTCTTATCTTGGTAACCCCATTGGTGGTGGGTAACTTCAAACTATTATGGGCGAGAGATAATACGTACCGCCCTTATTTTATTTAAAATTGGTCTTCCTTTTACGACATTGTAAAATGAAGACCCTTCTATAACCATATAATTTACTTTCAGAGTCCTGCTCTGAATGCCTTTCGTGGATGTGGTTTTTAATTTGATAGACCTCGTTTGTTGTATTTGTCTTCCTGAAAATCCAAAATAGGGATTTGGCACTTGCTCGAGATCCTTTGGAGTAAGTCTGTATCAACCGGTAGTCATTACTGTACAAGATGTTAATTGCACTTCTTGTAGCAAGACATACTAGTTCACCAAATATTTGTGGATTATGACATCTATAACCAAACCTTCATTTCATATTAATGATGGCCCATAAGAAATTTTTCCCATTAACTTAAATTTCTTGATCCTTTCCTTTTCCGGTGATGCTGATGGTAATTTGCGTCCATTTGCGATCATTAGGATGGTGTCTTCCCCACGAAGGTTTTGATGAGGAAAATGGCTAAGATCAAGGAGCAGTGCAGCTCATCATACCATAAAGGAGCAGGAATTATGGGACTATTATTGTGGCAATTTCCATGGTTTCCATCCTCGAACACCTGTGGTCGATGGTGATAACATTCCTTGAGTTGAAAGTTTTGAACCTAGGTGATCTTGCACCATGTCGATTAAACGAGCTAGGAGATACTACATACGTGACTAGGTGTTCTATCTTGAAGTTATCTGAAATGTAAGGCCCTTTGTTGGAGTGTACTCCTTTGGTCCATTATGCTGGAAAGATCCGAAATAGTCAACTTGTAACTTTTAGTCCATCAATAATAATTCCGCATTTTATCTTCAGTTTAAAATTCTATAAACTTCATCATCATCAACATCCTATGACGCGCCCCACACCCGGGGGTCAATTTAATTCAGGCGGATATTGGGCCGGTATTAGCTGCCCACCTACGGGTTAGAATGAATAGCAGGCCGGTTAGCTTTCCACTTATTATTGTTTATTATGGGGGTCATGGTAAATGTGACAAGCTCTTCCTTTGTGGGCATGACAAAGCAAATTACGACTTTTCTTGTGGGCATGACAAAGCTCATTATGTTATCTCTTTGTGGGCATTACAAAGACGTAATACCCTAGGATCATCTAACAACTTATTACACGTAGGACACTATTATTAATTGCACTTATTTAAATGACTCACTTCATTTAATGGAAGTTAATGTTATTATTTGAAACAAAAGTGATTTCCCCATTTATGCATAATATTTTAATGGAACTTGAATTTATGGAAGATACGGTAATTAAGATAAATATGATTATGCATTAGTGTGTTTGATTCATTATATTATGTCATATCTAATTCCCTATTCCCATTATACATATGTAGCATTTGATTATGGTAATAATGAACATGTTTTTTGTAAACGAAACCCCTTTTTATTAAGAAGAAAAAAAGAAGGTTCGTACAAGCCGTATCCTGGCCCTCCCCTTATACAAAAGATGTAGACGAAGCGTAGCTCTGCCCTCTAAAAACCTATAAGTGGCAGACCTAGTGTGGGAAAATCTTGGCATAGGAAAAGGTGCAACAAACATGTATTTTGAAAGTATGCTCGCATTAATAGAGAACCATGAGAGTATTTCCCAGATGCTACCATAGGTTCATTTCAATTATATATTCTTTACTAGGTCGTCGTGCTCATCCCTAACTTAACATTTTTAGATAAAGTATTATTGAGATCGAGGAGTCTCGTAGAAAACGGTTGATATGCTACGTAGTATTTATCATGTATATGGTTTTTTTTTCTATTGATATCAGTTGTATATTATTTTATTTCTTGGTTTGGGCTCCCGCAGTTAATACTCAGACATTTATGTGTTTTTCAGTTTCTTTCCTTGAGATAATTGATAGTGATTTAGTTGTATTTCCTTTATTTTAATGGAATCGGAGTGTGTAGTTTTATTGGGAGTTGTTATGGAAATCGGATGGTTCTTTTGTTTATTGGAGCTGTAGATACATTTGTACCATAGAATGTGAATTCCTAGGAATTTGACCTACTGACATTGTAGAAGGGCCCCTACACCTGGGGGCATGGTTGGTTTCTGGTTTGACGTTTTATGTTCCATCCGTTCAGTTTTGAGTCTGATTAGTGCTGCTATTTAATACTTGTTTTGTTTTCTGCGCGTTCTGATGAATGATTTCTTTTAAACTTCCACTCTTTTATATGATGCATCTGTTTTGTACGACTTACGTGTATATTTGATCACGAGATGTATACGTATCGAATGACCTATTACCATTTTATCCTTGTCTATGGTTTGGACCGTTACAATAACCCATAACGGTATAGCTAGAGATGAGAAAAAATTTAACTAGAGCAACGAATTTTAAGTGGCCTATTCAACTTTCCAACTTTAATTTGCTTATATCCGTGTACAAAAAGTGAAGACTATCACAATGATGAATAATCAAAGTATTCATCTGAAGCCTAGATAAAAATAACTAATAACCCAAACTTTGAGTCAAAGAAAATAGAGTTTATTTTATCTGATAAATATCAATGATGCATTGGATACTAACATGAGTGCGTCAATAATGAATTAAAAGTTACAAGTTGAGTTTACAATGTGGCTGATCATGGGGTATTTATAACTTCATACACCTCATGAATAAGTTAGAAGTAAGTTACAAGCGGTTACAAACACTATAACTAAATAACCACTTTCTACATCACAGTACACGAGATTACTCAGCAGGCTGTTGTGTATTCACACTGTCAACATGCTGTTGTGTCTTCATACAATCAGCAGAGTGTGTCAGCTGACTGCACTCAGTATTATCTTCAGCCGCTATACTGTAACACCCCCTCTCAAGCTGAGAGTGGTACATGAACAGCTTGCACTCAGCATTCCCTTCAGCTACTGGAACTTAGAAATATCTTGGAAATTCCCAGTTTGTCTATCAGATAAGAGAAAATGGGTGCATCGAAGGCTTTGGTGAGAATGTCAGCTATTTGTTCTTTAGTGTTGATTGGAAGCAGTTTGACAAGTCCAGATTTTACTTTGTCTCTTACAACATGAAAGTCAATCTCTATGTGTTTGGTTCTTTCATGGAAGATAGGATTATGGGAAATGTGCAAGGCACTGGCATTATCACAAAATAAGACAGTAGGCAGTTGAACTGGAATTTCCAGATATTGAAGAATGTAAATAAGCCATTGAATTTCACAAACTGCATTTGCCATAGCCCTATATTCAGCCTCTGAAGAACTTCTTGCTATAGTACTTTGTTTATTTTCCTTCCAAGAGATTGGTGCATCTCCTAAGAACATCATGTAGCCTGATATTTATTTTCTTGATTAAGGACAGCCAGCCCAATCACTGTCTGTAAATCCTTTGAGTATAAGATCATTGTTTGCTGGAAACAATATTCCTTGACCAGGGTTTGCTTTCAAATACCTCAGCAGTCTGTGTGCTGCTTTTATATGATTTTTAGTCGGAGTGTCTAGAAATTGACTCAGCTGCTGAACTGAAAATGCAATATCTGGTCTGGTAAAAGTAAGATAGATAAGTTTGCCTACTAATGATCTGTAAGCAGTGTTTTCTTCCAAAAGTGGTGAATCGCCATGCTATAAAGTTTGCTTGGACACCATAGGTGTCATGGTATCTTTTGCTCCCAAAAAATCATATTTTTCTAGGAGATTAAGAGAGTATTATCTTTGAGAAATTGATATGCCAGCAAGATTTCTAGCAGCTTCAATGCCTAGGAAATATCTCAATTTTCCAAGATCCTTGATAGTGAATTGCTGATGTAAGGCATCCTTGACCTGCTGAATTAACTGTTCACTGGGGCTTGCTGCTTTGATGTCATCTACATAGACCAACAAAGCAATAAAGGACTGTCCTGATCCTTTTGTGAATAAACTATGGTCATTCTTAGACTGAATGAATCCTTGAGCTTCTAAAAACTCAGTTAACTTGCAGTTCCACTGTCTACTGGCTTGCTTGAGGCCATACAGTGATTTGGTTAATCTGCAAACTTGATTTGGTTTAGTTGCTGCACAACCTGGTGGCAATTGCATGTATACTTCTCCATGCAAATCTCCATGCAAGAAGGCAGTGTTAACATCCATCTGATGTAGATGCCAATTGTTGGCTATTGCTGCTGCAAGTAAAGTTCTGACTGTAGTAATCTTGACAACAGGAGAGAAGGCTTCTTGATAATCAATTCCATATGTTTGAGGGTAGCCTTCTGCTACTAGACTATCTTTGTATCTCTCTACTGAACCATCAGGATTGTATTTGATTCTGTATACCCACTTGCACCCAATAGGTTTCTTGTCTGGGGGCAGATCAACTATCTCTCATGTATGAGTCTTTTGTAGAGCTTCAATCTCTTTTTGCATTGCTTATTTCCATTCATCATGCTTGATGGCTTGATTGTAAGTCTTGGGCTATTTAATAGCATTAATAGCATTGATGAATCTGGCATAGTCTACTGAGAGATTGTCCAGGCTCATGACTTCACTCAGCAGGTGTGGGGTTTGCTGAACAGTATGAGCACCTCCTTGATAAAAGGTTGGTGATTTCCTTGTTCCTGAGGACCTTCTTAATTGTGTGGGTTAGGTGCCTGATTAACTGGTGCATGCTCTTTATTAGATGCCTCAGCTGCAGCTGATACTATGTGTGGCTGGTCTACTGAGTCATTCAGCAGATCATCAAAACTGTCCATTACTGGTAAAGGAACATGCGTGTCAGCAAGCTATCTAGCCCTTCCTAATACCTGTTGAAATAGAGGAAAATAATTCTCATGGAATTGAGTGTTCCTAGCAACAAAGATGTCTTTGTTGGTAATATCTAAAAGAATAGCACTATTGGATGTGTTTGAATTCCCAAGATAGACACAAGTTCTACATCTTTAGTCAAATTTTGTCATGTACTGCTGAAGTGTGCGAGAGAAAACTGAGCAATCAAAAACCTTAAACACGGAATAGTCTGGTTTAGTGTCATAAAATATTTCATGTGGAGTGCTTTCCTTCAGCAGTGGTGTAGGTGTAGCATTAATTAATTTTACAACATGTAAAAAACAGAAACCCCAATATTCAATGGGTAAATTACTCTGGAACCTCAGTCCCCTAGCTAAATTCAGTAGATGCTGGTGTTTCCTTTCAACAATACCATTCTGTTCAGGTGTGCTGACACAAGATGTCTGATGTATGATGCCCTGCTGAGCATAAAAGTCAGTGAGTTGGAACTCAGCTCCATTGTCAGATCTAATAACTTTAATAACTTATGAAACTGAGTAGAAGCAAATTTAAATAAAGATTTAACAAGGTCAGAAGCTTCAGATTTGTGCCTCATAAGAAAAACCCAAGTAAATCTAGAAAAATCATCTACAACCGTAAGAAAATATTGTTGTCCATTCACAGTGTGTTGTTTCAAAGGACCCCAAATATCCATATGAACAAGATCAAAAACAGCATTTACAGCAGTTGTACTCAAAGGAAAAGGATTTTTCTTTAGTTTTGCCATAGGAAAAACATAACAAAGATCATGATTATAAAACTTGACATCAGCAAACTGTGAACTAATAACTTGCAGTCTATTATCTGGTAAGTGTCCTAGTCTATAATGCCATAAAAGAGCATAATTTAATCTATCAGATAATGTGTGATTTTTTACAACATTGGCAACATAAAGCCTAATTGGTTGATCCATGACATAAAGTCATTTGTGTACCTCAGCTAAACCAATCACTCAAAACACACTTGTTAGCAGAAAGGACAACTTCACCTTTTGTATCATTAATAAATGAAGGTAAAGACAAAAGGTTATACTTAAAACCAGGAAAGCAAAACACGTCATGTAGGACCAGCTAAGGGTTGACCCTTACTTGTCCTATATGTGTGACAGAAACATTATTTCCATTAGGTAATCCCGTTTTTATACCAGATGAAGGTTTGGAATCGCTTAATATATCTAACGATCCTACAATGTGATCTGTGGCACCAGAGTCCAATATCCATTGTATAGATCTTACTAAATTTAGATCACCCGTCCCTGTAGCAGGTGAGTAGTGTGTCACAATCTCAGCAGGCTGGCCAATAGCAAACCCTACATGTCTAGGAGGATCAGAACTCAGTAGAGCCATCAACTTGTCAAGTTGTCGTGCAGTGAGATTTGGAAACCCTGGTCCATCAGACCTATTTTGGTCTTGATCTTCTTCTGTTGATTGTTCTTCCTCTACCAAATTAGCCCTTCTTGACTTGAAACCGGGAGGATAGCCATGTTTCTTGTAACAAGTCTCCTCAGTATGACTATAGAATCCACAAAACTACATTGAACCTTTTTGAGATTCTTAGGTTTAGTATTTGCAGCAGATGCAGAGTTAGGTCTGCTGAGCATTTGATGTTGCTCCTGTCCACTTTTCTGTGACAAAAGAATCATAGAATCTTGATTCTTGGACCTGTTAGCTACATACATCTTCTATCTTTCAAATTTAATGGCCATTTCAAAGGCGTCATGGATTTCTGGGAAAGTCACCATCAGTATTGCCTGTGAAACCATTGACTCAAAATCATCCCTCAAACCTTTAAGGAATTTCATGACATGTTCAGCCTCCATATGATCCATTACTGTGCTGATGGCATTGCAGTGACATTGAAGATCACAAGAACAAACTGACACAGGCCTGATAGTCTTGATTTCTTCCTATAGAACCATCAATTTTGTGAAATACTGATTGACAGAATCACTACCTTGTTTCAACAGATGCATCTCTTCAAGAAGATCTGAAAGCGTCAAGGCATCAACATTAGAAATCTAGCTACAAGATTCTTCCAAACTGCATGTGCACTCTTAAAGTACATCAAACTTTGAGCAATGTTCAATACAGAATTCAAGATCCATGATCTCACCATTGTATCACATTGTCTCAATGCATGGAAATCTACTGAATCTACTTCTGGCCTTTTGATTGTCCCGTCTACGAAGCCAATTTTATTCTTGGTATTTAACACCATCTTTATAGATATTTTCCATGGATTATAGTTGTTGACATTCATCAATGGCTGAACAAGAACCAGAGACGGATTCTCATTTGGATGAACATAAAATGGATGGAAGGGACTTATTTCTTGTTTCTTAGCTACCATAGCTATCAAGAACTCCAAAAAAGATCTCAAATCAACAGTGAAAGTGAGATTACAGGAAAAAAAAAAAAAAACGATCAATAAATGATCAGAAAACTTAGGGGGAAAAAACGATGACAGTTACTCTCAAGAAACTGAAATCACAGAAAAAATGAAGAACACTCTCAAAATTCTTCAAAAAAACATGGAGAAAAACCCAGGAAAACATACAGAAATTCTCAAATTTTAGCTCTGATACCATGATGAAGTTTATAGAACTATAAACTGAAGATAAAATGCGGAATTATTATTGATGAACTAAAAGTTACAAGTTGAGTTTACAATGTGGCTGATCATTGGGTATTTATAACTTCATACATCTGATGAATCAGTTAGAAGTAACTTACAAGCGGTTACAACAAACTATAACTTATAACCACTTTCTACATCACAGTAAACTAGATTACTCGGCAGGCTGCTGTGTCTTCACACTGTCAGCCGGCTGCTGTGTCTTCATACAATCAGCAGAGTGTTAGCTGACTGCACTTAGCATTCCCTTCAGCCTCTATACTGTAATAGAGGATTCTCGAAAACTCATAGCAAAATAAGGATATACCAGAACATAACCAAGACTTATCTGACATGCATAATACATATGATCCTAACTTGCATCTAAATTTTTGAGAGGACTTGCATCTAAAATTAATACATGACGTAAAATTAAACAAATAAATAGATACATAATATTGATAATAATAATCAAATTCGTAAAACAATAATTAATGTTGATTGAACCATACATGATAGTGTACTGTGTACTAGACAGACGATCTGCCGGAATCGAATCGGATCTGGGGCTCTTGATTTTGCGGGGTGGCTCTCGCTAAATCGAGCGTGCCGATTCCCATTCTTTTATGGAGATTGATATACTTTTCCCAGTAAAAGTAACAACTCGAAATTCGTGCCATAATTAATTAGTTACAACAACTAAATACGAATTAAATCAATTAAAAAAGCCTAATTCATCAATTATATAATCTTTACATCTAACGGATGCTAACGGCGAAACGATTCGGATTTGAATGGCCCGAATGATAGATCTCTAGGAACACGAATCCACATCACAATTATTGCTCCAAGCCTCCAAATCATCTTGAATAACATTTTGTTGATCACTTCATAATTTATTCTTAAATCGGATCAAAACACGATGTATTAACCGGTGACAGTACCACAAAATTTATTCTCCCTCTCTTCTTCTCGGCTGCGGCAGCGGGAGCAACTCTTAATTTTTATTTTTTTTTATTTTTTTATGGGCCAATTATTTAAAAGGACTGATTTTCAACTTATTAGGGGCAATAGGACACTCCGAAATCTTATTTAGTTATAAGGACATTCTAATTTTAAGAAGGAAATTTATTTAGTTATAAGGACATTCTAATTTTAAGTGGATAAAGATGAAGAAGGAAAAAAAGGAAGGAGGAAAAACAAAGAAGCGTTCAAAGTAAAAAAAAAAAAAAAAATTACTGACGTGTGGGGTTTTTTTTTTTTTTTTTTTTTTTTTTAATTCACCATATTTCTAAAGGTCATATATTTTGATCTAAAACTCGGATCATCATAATTTTTTCACTAAAATTCATATTTTTTCGTCTTCTTTATTCTAAAATCAAATTAGATTTTAGAATAAATCGACGTGACGTATTGATCACCGTCATGCATTGACCACCTACCCGGATGCATTGGCCACCGGGATCCATTAACCACCCCAATGCATTAACCGCCGCGATTCATTGGCTACCATGATGTATTGACCGCCGGGATCCATTGACAACCTTGATCAATGACATCTCATTGTAGCGATTTATGCAATGACGTCTCATTGTAGCGATTTATGCAGTGACTTCTTATTGTAGCGATCTATGCATTGATGTCTTATTGTATCGAATTATGCAGTGACGTGTTATTGTAACGATTTATGCAGTGACGTGTTATTGTAACAATTTATGCATACCTTTGGTTGTAAAAATATGTCTTTAAACCAAAAAAAAAAAAGAATATTTTACAAAGTTATCGAAAATTTAAACCAACACTAATCAAATAAACCAACATCAATCAAATATTTAAAGATAACAAAGAAATAAAGTTACTTTACAAAGTTATCAAATGTGTGTATCAAGTTGTATATGCGGTGACATCAATATCATTGCATCGCTTATCTAATTGTAAATGCAAATCATCAATGTCACTGCATAAGTCATCAATGTCCACGCATCAGACATCAATGTCACCGCATAAGTCATCAATGTCATTTGCGTAAGTCGCCAATGTCATCAAGATCAAACATCAATGTCACTGCATAAGTCATCAATGACCCTGCATCAGACATTAATATCACTGCATAAAACCTAACAACTGCATCAGTCAGCTCTGCTATTGTTTTGCATTTCTCCAAATGTGGAGCTTTTAATATGGATAGAAGTACAAGTTTGGTGAAACTACAAAGACTCTTCACTATGATTCTTGTAATGGCTACACGTTGTTTGTGCCCTCCTGATAATTGGATTCATTGTGGAATCCCTCAATTATTTAACACGATCTTGAATCATTTGACGATCTTGTTTAGCTTAATGTCCTCGCATCATTCATCAATGTCATCGCATCGACATCAATGTCCCTACATCGACCATCAATGTCCTCATGCATTAGTGATGTATAACATTTATATGATAAAAATTACGATATTTTATATATTTTATCAACTCTTTCTATATAAAATATAATAAATTATAACGATAATCTTATGTAATATCAATAGTTATGAATAAGTCTAAAATAATATAAAAATCTAGTAAAAGTAATAAAAAGTTATAAATTTTGTACCGGTTTAGTAACCGGAGTGTCGTGTCAGATTTACGTGGGTATTTTTGGTGTTTTATTGCAGATTTTTAGATAAATCAAAACCCCAAGTGACGACACTTTTTGAAGTTAAAACATGTCTTTTGAAGGAAGTAAGGAAGTGCCATGAGATTAAGAATTCAAGTGGATCATCAATTCGTAGTATTATTATCGAATTATATTTTCGACGAACAAATGGCCCATCAAAAAGGCATTTTCTGAAGAAAAGTTCTTCATGAAAGTTATAGATCTTTTAAAGAGCTTTCCAACGCTTCTTTAATTATGTCATTTGGAGATCCAGAGCTCAAGTTATGATTTTATCAAGTTTCAGATCAAGATTTGGAAAAATGCTACCCGGATCAATCCGGATTAACCCCGGATCGATCCGGCCTTTCTGTTAGGAAACATAATGATGATTAGCATGTGATAAGCCGGTGGGATAATATTCTTTATTCCCGGATCGATCCGGCTTCACCCCGGATCGATCCGGCATTGGAAAATTTGCCTATAAATACAGCAGGATTGCAGACTGAATGGGGGGTACCAATATATATACTAGCTTATATATATATCTTCTAATCTCTTAAATTAGTAGTAGTAATGTATATATTAGTAGGCATTATGCCATAAATAATGTAGAAGCCGTAGTATCGTTGTAATGCTTGGATGGTTATCGGGAGTTCGATGTTGAAGAAGTTGTTGTAATTTCCGGAGAATACGGCCTCTAAATCAGCAGTTGTAACCTGGTAATATTCTAAAGTTTTATGTTTGTTGTTTTTATGTTTTTCTTTATAATGTTAGTAGGCTAAATCTATAACTAGCCAAGATATGTAATTGAAATATTTCGATCTTTTGGTAAAATGGATGATGACTATAACTAAAATTGATTAAAATTGAATTTGATGAATCTTTTTCTACTTGAAATGTATTGAAAATATTTGTATTGACGTAATTAACCAATATGAATCGCACCATAACCTAATGACGAACTAAACGGTGAAGTTAGGATATGAGAAAAAGGTAGAAAAACCGAAGGGTAAAAATGGCCGAGTGAAAACGTGACAACGGAATCCTATTTCCTACCCGGGGGTAGAATTGTTTTATCTTTTGAAAAGAGAAACACTTCTTGAAATTATCTGTACTCGAGATCTAATTACGTTAATTCACCCGTTCTGATCAAGATCCTTAACATTGACCGCATGACAAAACGGAGTACCCAATCTTTTGGATGACATTAGACAGTTGATGAGACATATGACAGTTTCGTATGCTCGTGTGAGAGGAATCGTTGAGCCGATTTGAGAGTGCACACTGCTTTCACATATTCAATTGAACCTAATAAAAGGAAGAACGAGCACATCCATTAAACTAAAAGATTGAATAATTCAATTACATATATCTTGGCTAGTTCTATAATAATTATTAGTATTTAATATATTGGTATCTATATATATATATATATATATATATATATATATATATATATATATATATATATATATATATATATATATATATATATATATATATATATATATATTTTTTACTATTTATGTATTACTATATATATTTATGTATTTATATATATTATATTAGTTTAGTTTTAATTTATGCTTTATTTTCTGTTTATTAGTATAGTAGTGACTCGTATGATAAACTCCATGATTTAGATCGAGTTAATAATAGCTGTTTGGTGTTTAACCACACTTAAAAGAATTACCACGTTCCCTGAGGATTCGACACCTGACTCACCATACTAGCACTACAATTTGATCCGGTACACTGCCGGTAAGGATTGTAATAGTCTAGAAAACGTCCGTCAATTAGACATCAATGTCCCTGCATCAAACATCAATGTCACTACATAAGTCATCAATGTCCTTGTATCAGACATCAATGTCACTGCATAAGTCATCAATGTCACTGCATCAGACATCAATGTCACTGCATAAGTCATCAATATCACTGCATAAGCTGCCAGTGGTTCATCGGCCCCTTTTGAAAGTAACAAGTTGTTTTTCAAAGATATTACGCGTGTTTAGACAAATAAACTCATTAACCAATAATAAAAGGGCCCTGAAGTTTTTCTGGGGCCCGAGGCCCCGGCCTTGTGGGAAATTCTCTACTGAGGAGGAACATACCCCCTTACAAAACACTTTTATTTCTTTCAAATCTTAATACAACTGGTTCTATTTGCTCAATGATATATTCCTTATGAGATTAACCGACCAACTACATTGTGTTATTGAAGCCAGATCTCCATGGATGTGGCTTACTTGAGTCACCTACACACAAGCCTGCAATGGAGCACCGCACAAACACTTATTGTGGAAATAACTTTGAATACCATATTGCTGAAGGCGTCCCCCTTGTGGGATCTCTCCACAGAGACTGTTGTAACTCACGTTGAACTTTCCCAAAAGATTCATCTGTGTCAATTCTTGTGGGAGGCTCCCAAATATGTTGTTGTGGCTCAACTGTAAATCTTGAAAACTTGTAGTCATCTCCACCCTTGAGAAATTAAATGTGAAATTGTTTCTTTGTAAATACAAAAACAGGGTTGTCTTGTTCTTGCCAAACAAGAACGATGCATCCCTATTGAATCTATTTCCAGACAAATTAATGGAATACGGATCCAAATTACCCAATGATTTCGGGATTGTACCCGTAAGGCGGTTGTGGGACAGAGAAATATACCCGACCCGGAATTGTCCGAAAGATTCCGGTATGGTTCCGGTAAGCTTGTTTTTTTGCAGGTTAATATACGACAAGTTTGGGAACCAGGTCGAAAGCTCGGGAGGGATCGAACCCGTTAAAGCATTGTAGGATAAATCTAAAGTAGAGAAGTTCTTGTTTACAAGAAAAGTAGGAATGGGGCCAGAAATACTGGTGTTTGTGATGATAAGTGTTTCAAGTTTAGGAAGCTTTGTAATTGCTGATGGGATGTTTCCGGTAAGGTTGGAGACGTTATTAAACACAAGAAATCTGAGAAAGGAGAGGACGCCGATGGCTGCTGGAATTTGGGCGGAGATGTTGGAATTGTAGACGTCAACGATGGTTGAGAATAGAAAGAAGGAAAAATAGGAAAAGAAAAAAATTAGATCGTCCTTATAACTAAATAAGATTTTGATGTGTTCTAAATGATCATTAAATCTCTAACGACGGTCTTATAACTAATAACCACTTTTTTTATTCACGTGTACCACTTGGTACACTATATATATATAGCATCAATTTCTTGGGTTTTGAGAACATTTATTTATCCATTTTATTTCACAAGAATAAATTATGAGGGTTTACTAAAAATAGTCAAAACTTCTAAATTACCATTAATGATATTTCTGGATTTTATAATTATAACTCGGTATATGGTATCTACATAGTATTAGTCATTATATCATTTTTCATACATCCCATAATATAAATTATTTTCACATTTAAATGTAATAAGTAATGCACTTTTCCTATTTTACTCATTTTACCGCATGACCTTTCATATTTTATTTAATAAATCATTAAGGGTATTTTAATCCAAAACTATCAAAGTTGAACAATTATTAAGTTTCTTAATCTATGTGTATAAAAACAGACAGAATGATTTATAATATAGGATGCAGGTAGTAGTAAATAACAAAAGCATTTGCAAGAAAGATGACAATGTAATGTGCCTCATTAACACTCATTTAATTTAAGGACATCTAAAAAAAAAAAATCAAAAACAAAAACATGGGGATACTTTGTGGGGGGAAGTATCAAAAATCACCAATATGCATGGCCGTAGAGACCAAAAACCGTCGATCATCGTATCAACTCGAATAGTCGATCACACATCGACGGAGCGACGACATAGCGGGCAGGTGGTGTGGTGACCGGCAAACCATTTATCCAAACAAGTCTTATGGAAGAAATGGTTGCAAGACAACTGACTGATCTCCTCCTCCTCCTCTTCAAATTTACACAGACAAACGCAGCAGCACTCCATGATCATCACCATAGCCATAGAGATAGAAGAGCTACCACAATTTCTTTTGCACAACGATCCATACCGATAATAGTAATAGATACCGAAGAATCAAGATTTTTTGTCAGCAGAAAAATCTAAATAATTCGGAGGATTCAACGACCTACTACTACTACAAACACCCATAAATGAAAGGAGCGATTTCCCCATGTTACTGAGTAAAACAACCGACATGACCGTGTTTATCATCAGCATTTGCATTAAACCCTCTCCTCCAGCGCCACCCGGTAAACTGTAAAGCCCCATCTCTCTCGATAATGAAAGGTTCAATTCAAAGAGAAATTTGATATCTTTAGCTATATATATATATATATATATATATATTTACCACTGTATTAATTAGCCTTTGAGAGTCGCCAAAAGCCAAAGTGGCAGGTCATACCAATAAATAATAACCGAAGGATGGGTGCATGTTGGATCTTTCAGTCTATGATTTCATTGATGCATGCTACGTCAACCAGGGTTGGGACAAGACCCCCTTATAATTTGACACGTAGAGGCACCGGACACGTGTATGTTTTTGTTCTATGACAATTGACAAGCCATTTCCCAATGGATGAAAGTACCTTTTTTTGAGAAGATATATATATATATACATATATATATATTGGGTAAGAGAGAGATTTTGATGTAGCCCTTTAATATGTTTTCATCAGGTAGATAGTCGAGTTGAGTCATGTCGATACTTTCATGGATTAAGCTCGACTCGATTAAAATACTTAGTTTCGAAACTCATCTCGAACTCGATCGAACCATTAAAAGGCAGAATCGAAATCAACTCGTCAAATATCGATATAATTCGACTCGCTTCTTGAGCTCGATTATTTTCTTAGAATTCATTAATATTGTTATAAAATATTAGAAGATCGAGCTTGACTCGACTAGTAATTAATGATTTATATAAAATACAGTTCAACAATATATTTAGAAAGATTTAAACCATGACGGATTGGCCCCAGCCCTATAATGTGACTGAACCGAGAGGGTTTTGGGCCTAACAGGTTTCTATAGGAGATTTGTGCCCTATTGTGGGATTATTGCTAAGCCCCTGAATTACCAACTCGAGAAAGATGGGCTTTGTTGGTCGCAGAGTGCATCGGAAGCATTCTAGAAACTCAAGGAGACCATGTGCAAATCACCAGTGCTTTTCTTGCCAGATTGTGGAATTCCATTTTCCTTTTTGCATTGAAACATATGCATGTGGAAAAGGCTTAGGAGTTGTTTTACAATAAAACAAGAAACTTGTGACTTATCTAAGCAAGGCCTTCAACTCTAAAAAGATGAGATTGTTCATCTATGAGAAGGAACTCATGACACTCTCCATGGCACTAAATGGAAGCCATATATTCAAGGCATGCCTTTTGTCATCAAAACTGCTCAACGGAGTATGAAGTTCATTGTGGATCAAAGGGCCTCTATTGCACTACAACAAAAAGGGGTGACCAAGTTACTTGGGTTGAATTCCACTGTTGTGTACAAAAGGAGAAGTGAGAATGTAATGGTTGATGCCTTGTACATGCAAAGTCATGTTTAGGGACTGTGTGTTGTGAGCACAATATCCTCTTCTTGGATGCAAGAAGTAACATCCAACTACAAGGGTGACCTAGATGTGGAGGAAAATTTTCGGCCACTAATGATTAGTACAACTTTAAATTCCCTCTACATTATACACCATGAGATTCCTTAAGTACAAAAGGATGATATACATAGGAACCCCCATGAAGGTTTGAGATCCATTTTTTTAGATGTTTGAGATCCAAATTGATAGAGAAGTTGCACCCAAGTCCAATAGGGGGTCATTCAGGGGTCAAGGCATGTTACAGCAAGATTAAAAGACTTTTTATTGGGCCCAGCTTAAGAAGGATGTTCAGGAAATGATCCGAAGGTGTATTACTTGTCGGCAGTGCAAAAGTCTACATGATAAACCTCAAGGATTGCTCCACCCATTACCAGTCTCACACATTCATGGTTCCAACTCAACATGAAATTTATAGATGGATTGCCTAAGTCTAAAGGAAATGAAGTCGTCATGATGGTAGTGGACAGAATGGCCAAGTTCAACCACTTCATGTCACTTGAGAAGAAAAGGCAAATTGCATCGCAAAAGTGTGGAATAAAGCATTAATAATACATAAACGAACAATATAAATATCCTTCAAATAAATTCGTACGATTATTATTCGTATGTTTTTTGCTTGTACAATTAGTTTATCTTAGAATAAATATAATTCATTAGTACTCATGTGACACAATTAATGATCCTCTGTCTTTAAGATTAATCCCTCTGTCTCATTTTATTTGTCCCGTTTGACTTTTCACAAAGATTAATAAAAATATAGTTAATGCTTTGAATCTAATTAAATGATCCAATATTTTTACATTTATGTCATTTAAGTTGTTGTTGGAGCATTTAATACTACAGTTTTTATTGTAAATATTGTAAAGAGTGAAAAACATTTGAATAAATTGAACAATAAATGAACAAAGAGGACACTTATTTCAGGACAAGCCAAAAAGAAAACGTGGACAAATAAAATGGGACGAAGAGAGTATTAAATTCGACCGACAATAAATTATTTAACAAAAAGTATTTGCAGTTGTAATCGAATATAAGTAAAAAATATACGTAATTAAAACATTACATGATTATTTTGACACATTATATTTTGATGATTTATTTAGGTTAGAAGGAACATAGAAATAGATACTTGAGACAAATATTTATTCGATACCAATAAAATACATGATTTTATAACTAAAAAAGCTTATAGTATTTAAAAGAATGAAAATATAACATGACAAGTTTGATTCAATGCCTATGAATAAGAAAAATAAATTGATTATTGTATAATAATTGTCATTATTTAACATATAATTATTTTATAAATTAAGTGCATGGTCAACAATATAGATATGGTATTAAAAATTTCTAGCTTAACACGTGCAACGCACGTGCATTTTGCTAGTATTTATAAATATATCATTGGTGAAAAACGTTTGTTAACTGTCGTTGTTATCGAAAAAGAACGTCAGTGGCACTAACGCGTGTACCGTGGTGCCAAAAGTAAAAAAATAAATACGTGTATGGTGTCGGAAGTAAATGGAAAAAATATGTGTCAATAGTAAAAGTTTGATGCCGATAGAAGCTATATATATTTATATATATAATTAATTAAATAATTATTTAATATAGTTCGATTAACTCGCGAGGTACTTGATTATTATCGTATTTTGAAGCTCAAGATCGACTCAGTTAGTCGTTCGAGCAGCTTTGACGCGAGCTCGAACTCAAAAACAACCGAATCGAGTCGAACTCCTTTCCAAGTCAATGGGCTTTTTCTTAAGTGTAGGGTTGTTAACTAAATTACCTTTAGTTGTTGTTTGTAGACACAATATAGTTCGATTAACTCGCGAGGTACATGATTATATTGTATTTTGAAGCTCAATATCGACTCAGTTAATTAGTCGGTCGAGTAGCTTGACGTGAGCTCGAACTCGAAAACAACCGAATCCAATCGAACTCCTTTCCAAGTCAATGGGCTTTTTCTTAAGTGTAGGGTTGTTACCTAAATTACCTTTAAATAGCTTATGTCTTTAGTTGATAAGTCAATTATGTAATCTTGAATCCTCTTTAGGGATTGAAATTATCTAAAAGTTTGGATTAACTTGTGTTTATCGTTGTATATCTTCCACATCATTTGGTATTAAAATTTAGGTTTTTCTCTTTGCTCGTGATAGCTAAAATGAGCAGAAAATATTTCCGGATCGCGACGATATTCAGGATTGAAAGAACCTTTTGGATGTTCTATCTTTAATGTACTTCTAAAGTTTAATGATCATTCAACAAGGGATATTTTCTGCACCAGTGAATGTACCTTATCCTTTGGTTGTGCTACTAGCAATGCATGCACTTTACTTCTTTTTTTCTTGATGAATTAAAGAAGAACTTAGCTAGAAGGCTCTCTACATTGTATATTACCTCACGGTTAAGATCAATCGTTTATCGTTTTATTAAAATCAATTAGTATTAGTAACAATGATACTATATTTCCTTATAAATTCACAAGAGTGTGGGCAATCTCTCACAACACCCCCTTAAGTGTGGGTAATCTCTACCAACACTTGCACAATCTTCAACACCCCCACCCCCCAAGTGTAGGTTATCTCTCCCAACACTTGGATATTATAAATGGGGAAAATATTATTCACATCGTGACCTCTGGCTCTGATATCATGTTAAAATCAAGTGCTTTAACGTTCTACTAAAACCAATTGTGTTAGTAAATATACTACTATATTTCCTTATACATTCAAGAATATGAGCAATCTCTCAACACTCAGCAAAGTCGTATTCGAATTTTGTATCATATTCGTACATTACCTCACCAAAGTCATATTTGACTTTTGTATCATATTTTAGTCTTACAAATGAAACGAATGTATCTGAAAACTATATCATATGTTGGCTCCTCTCCTTTGGAGTACAACCCTTTTGTAGAGTATTTTGTAATTTGACAATTGGAACAAGAAATATATTGCACTATATATTGTTGATTATTGTCGTTGATTTGTAATAATAGATTCCTTCGAATATGAATGTGTAATTGATTAGCTTGAACGGACATGTCGGGCACTACACGGCAAACACTGCACTAGGTGGACCAATGAAAAAACAGAATAACAAAATAAAGTAATTTTCTTTTCTTGCATTCAATATTTTGACACGATATTGAGTTCAATGTGATAAATTATGTTCAACTAAAACTTATATTCAAACGGATTACACAATTCTACATTGGTACTTTTTGTGTATAAAATTATGCTAATTAGCTCTAATTAGTGACGTTATTTTCTATTAATGTCTTGTTATAATCATTCTCTGCATCTGTCATCCTTGCATTAAACATCTTCCATTCTCTCTCACACCTTTCTCGTACCTGAATCCATCAATATAACAATTATTTGGATGAGCAATAAAAAGTTTCAAATTGGCAATTTATTTCCTCTTTTTCCCTCAAAATCTGAAAGGATAAGAAAAAATTATAATGTAGAGATTCTCTATTAGAACGTATATTCGGATGACTGTCACATTTACAAAAAGACAACTGTTTTGTCTTCTTGTACGCGTGGCAGTCATTCGACAGGTCGTTTTAACAGGAGTCTCTACGATAGATAAGATTAAGAATTTAGAATGTGATCATAAGTTTAAGGAAATGCTGTACCCCTTGCCATGAAGCTGTCCCATTCTCTAGTACTTGTCCCTATCCCAAAAAAAAAAAATTTATATATATTCTTAAATAGTAGTACTGTGATAATGATTAATGTCATAAACTAAAATGGTGTACAATAACCTCAACTGTCACATGTCTAGTATAGACATATATGCAGAGTCACTTCATTTGCACCACACCGACTCTATCGATCGATGCACCACAGTAGATATATACGACATTGTCAAAGTCGTTCTGATGCCAAAAAACCAGCTTCCGATAGGTACATCATGAGAATCGACATATGAAAAGTCGGTTTTTGATTTCAGAACCGACTTTCACAAGTACAGATTCTATGTAATCGGTGTGGTGCGGACACTGGTAGAACCGGAGGGTGCAAATAATAGCCCTCTTGGCAGAAAGAAAGATAAAGGGTTTGAACCTGATCTCCAAGTGAAGGAATAGATTGATGAACAATCCACTGAGCATCCACAACTCCAATCTTCTCATGAGCAGGCTAGTGGATATATGGGGAAAAAAGCACAAAGATTTCAAGAATTTGAGAACTCATGTAATTCAGGCCAAAAAAGATAATTTAAGATATATGAACATTAATATTTGCTCAAAAGGCATATCGATCACCTCAACACATTTTTGGAGATTAAAATCTACACCCCAACCATGCACTAGATCATTCTGCAATTTTCAAATGTGATTTAATTAGTTCAGGGGAGACATTTGTACATGTTTATAGATCAATGAACAATAAGTAAACTCATATAATTTAATCAATCTCGAATTAATGCACTTAATTATATATCAAGTGTACCTGAATCATGTGCCAAACACACCGCCACGCATCGCGAGAAAATACAGGAGCCATGATCTCAACAAATCTTTAATGAAAAACAAAAGGATATATATATATATATATATATGTGTCACTTAATTTTCGTAATTACATGCATTTTAGACAAGGCATACAATAAGCCATTGGAAATGTGAAGAATATCAAGAGAAGTATTCGTACGCTGCACAAGGAGGCTTAAGGGGGCCATCAGGACACCACGCTTCTTTTTCAAGCGTTTTTCTGTTTTTTAAGAATTTAATAACACAAAAAATGTTAGAAAAAGAAACGTTATTGAGATATAACGTTAATTATCTACATCTTCATCAGCTTAATAAGTTTTTTGAGAGAGATATATAGTAATTCAACGAACATTAAGTTTTCTGTTTTGGACTTGAAGATTCTTACTTGTGCACTTCGAGATTATCGATTCTCTTTGTCATCGGCCATGTCAATCTACTTATTGGGTCCAAAGCAGGCTGAGAAATTTCCAAATTATGTTTCTTCACAAGTTTAATGTATCTGGGAGCAAAATGAAACAAAAATTAGAAACAAGAAACTTAAAAAACTCGATCAAAAACGCTACTAATATGTTTATATATCATGAAATTAAAACTTACTCTTCAGCATCAAAATGTTCAACTCCAAGATCCTCATCCCAAATAAAGATATAATCATAAGGTGCAACAATGTCTGGATGTAAAAACCTCTTGGCATACCACCTTTAGGGGAAATTCAAATAGTTTGGATCAAATTAAGTATATGCATGCGAAACGATATAATTAAAAACGATAATTACTAACCATTTTGTTTGTTTACGAACGCTAACATGAATAGCCCGCTTCGACCACTCAAACTCATCCCATTCACTTGTTCGACCATCATAATGGAAGAGAACTATCGTGAAGTTATCAGAAAACTGTAAAAGATAATGTTGAAATATATAAAATATTAATTATCTACGAATGATAGCATGAAAACAAGGTATAAGTACGTATAAGATATATATATATATATATATATATATATATATATGGGGAGACCTTTTTAATGGCTGCATCCACATTATTCTTCTGGTTATAGCCAACAGTAAAGATAACAAGATATTTTGGTTTGCTAGGCAAGTCCTGCAAAATTTCCAATTGCATTTTGAATACACAAATTTCAGGAATTAGGTTACTCAGCTATGAATATATGGAGATGCTGGTATTTTATAAAATTTAAGACACGCGTGTAGCTAGAAGGCATATGTATAGTTATTGATAATATAAGGACCTAATCGTACAATATATATAATAATTAAACTATAAGGAAAAATCAATAAATACTAAATACTTAAAATAAAACAAATCTTAATGGTTCTATTAACTTTTGGTATCTTGGACAGCTTTTTATTCTTTATCTTGTAGTACATATTCAATTTCACCATCCAACGTTCTCGGTGTTGATCATGGTTCGACGGTGCGGAAAGTCGAATGTCGGCTATGCATTCGACTTTCATAGAGGGCTCATAATGTGAAATAGTGTGGTGTACCGGTAGATGAAAGACAACGGATAAATCATATGTGATGAGAATAATATCCCTTTCTAATATTCTCTCCCAATATAATAAAAAAGTTTCACTCTCATTCTCATGTTCGCCCAAACAAAAAGGTTAAAAAAATGTGTTCTTATCCAAGGTTGTCCCTACAAAAGGCATGCCCTTATGCCTTTTATAGGCAAATGCAAGCTAAGAAACATAATGCAGTATACTAGCCTAATTTCACTATGCAACACTGAATACAATACGATGCATTTTAACTTTTTTTTTTTTTTTTTTTTTTTTTTTTTGATCGTTACGGTTGATATTAGAACCCCAATTCGATGCGTCTTAGGAGTCTACTCTTCTTTGGTTATGACCATTAAGTGCTTATGTCTGATAATGTTTACGCTTTCGCTTTGTCCTATGTGTATTGGCCGGTGTAGACATGGAATAAATTATGACAAGTAGCAAAAGGATTATACGACTCATATGGATGCACTTCAAGAAACCAAAAACCAAAGCAACGATGTTTGACCCATTGAATATATAATTCAAGAAATTAAAAAATACGGTATAAAATGTCACAAACAAGTTGATCTCATGCTTGATAACGCCTAAAATCACTTGAAGACCGCAAAGAAATCAACACATAAGGAAGCATATAAAAGCTTTCCATTAGGATGAACTTCCTTCAAACTCAATGTATGCAAGGACGCCATCCAAGAGTGACCAAGTACATGGTAAATACAATACGGAGCTTGATAACTTTTATGGAAGAGATAGTTTTTTAGAAAACTTAATGCTTTCATTGATAAAACAAGCATATAAATACATGTAGAAAATAAACCATTAGGCCACTTCCCATAAAGTAGGAAACATGGGATCATGGCTTAAAATTAGAAATAACTACTCTAGTAATGGGAAACATGCAAAAATGGGAAATAACATGGCTGACATAGCCTTAGGTTATAATAAAACTTAATTAACATAATAATTAATTTAATTCTTCTAACATTCCTTCCCTTAATCTGAGCTGTCTGTTTAGATTACTTCACACATTCTCAGCTTGTCTCTAAGCTTCAGAAATTGATCCCTCTTTAGTCCTTTAGTCATAATGTCTGTCAATTGATCTTCACTTCTGCAATGTAGCAACTCAATGATGTCTTCCTCACATAGATCCCTTAGAAAGTGATACTTCAAATCTATGTGCTTGCTTCTGTTGTGTAAAACTGCGGATTCTTGGATAACCTAATGGTGGAACTGTTATCACAATATAGAATGTTTCCAGTCTGCTGAACTACTCCCAGAACTTCCAGCATTCTTCTTAACCAGATCAGCTGACATGAGCAGTGTGTTGCTGCTACAAAATCTGCTTCTGGTTTTGATAGAGTGACTATTGGTTGCTTCTTTGATGACCAGCTGATAGCACTTGTTCCATACATGAACACAGAACCAGAAGTACTCTTCATGTCATCAACATCTCCTGCATAATCACTGTCTGAATATCCAGTCAGATGAGCCTTCCTTGTTGAACCATACTTGATGCTAAGATTGATGGTTCAATTCAGATACCTTAGGATCCTTTTCACATAGTTTAAGTGGTCTGCTGAGGGTGACTCCATATATATGCTTGCCACACTTACAGCATGCATGATGTCAGGTCTTATTGTTGTCAAGTATAGAAGGCACCCTATCATCTGTTTGTATAGGGTGGGATTCACCTTACCACCTGTCCCTTCCTTGCTGAGTTTCACACCAGTTTCACAGGGTGTGAGTGCTGGGTTGATGTCCTTCATTCCAAACCTGCTGAGAATTTCAGATACATACTTCTTTTGATATACAAGTATACATGACTCAGTCTGCTGAACCTCAATGCCCAAGAAATATTGCATTAGTCCCATTGTCTGTCATGCTAAATTTGGTCTTCATTGCCTCTTTGAACTCTGTTATCATGCTGAGTTCACTGCTGGTAAAGATAAGATCATCCACATACAAACAAGCAATCAGAATCCTTCCCTTGCTGTTAACTTTCACATACAATATATATGGACACCTTGTGAAACCTGCATTCACATAATAAGAATCAATACAACCGTACCAAGCCCTTGGGGCTTGCTTGAGTCCATATAAGGCTTTTTTTAAGCCTATACACTTTGTTTTCTCTGCTCCATTCTTCACATAACCCTATGGCTGATCCACATATACTTCTTCTTGCAGCTGTCCATTCAAAAATGCTGACTTCACATCCATTTGATGTACTTTCCAATGATTTTGAGCAGCCATAGATAACACTAGTCTGATAGTTTCCATCCTTGCTACTGGGGCAAACACTTCATTGTAGTCAATCCCATATTCTTGTTTGTACCCTTTGTCCACTAGTCTGGCTTTGTACTTGCTGACTTTACCATCTTCATTCAGCTTTGTCTTGCAGATCCACTTGACACCAATAGTTTTGTGCCTATTTGGTAAATCTGTGAGATTCCAAGTTTGATTTCTTTCAATGGCCATGATTTCTTCATCCATAGCATTCTTCCATTTGCTGTCTTTTAATGCCTCCTCATAAGTGATTGGATCATCACTCGCAAATAAAGCATAGTATGTAGTCTCCTCTGTTTGTGGCAAACCTGATACCCCAAAATCTGTCATCCAGCTTGGTCTTTTCTTAGTTCTCTGAGGTCTGACTGCTGAACCCTCAGCTGCTGTTTCATGATCTGGTCTGCTAAACCCTCAGCAGTGTCTTGGGTCTGCTGATCCTGAGTCTGCTGAACCTGTGGCAGATCCTCACTATGTTCTTCATCTATAAGATTTTGAATTGGATGGAACTGAGCATTGTTTGCTTCCCAATTCCAGGTGTTCACTAATCAAACACCACATCTCTTCTGACCACTATCCTCTTGGTTATAGGATTATACAATTTAAATGCCTTGGACTTTTCACTGATCCCCAAGAAAACATATTGCTCTCCTTTATCACTCAGTTTCTTCTTGTTTGCTTCTGGAATATGAGCATAAGCAATGCATCCAAAAATTTTAAGGTGACTTACAGATGGTTTGATTGAGCTCCATGCTTCTTTTGGTGTCATGTTTTGAACAGAAAATGTTGGACATCTGTTCAAAATATGCACACTCCAACTTACAGCTTCAGGCGAGAATCTTTTTGGTACATTTCCATAGGCCAGCATGCTCCTCACCATATTCAAAATTGTCCTATTCTTCCTCTCAGATACACCATTTTGTTGTGGTGTATAGGCTGTTGTCCCCCTTCTGATTCTATTACTGGTGCAGAATTCTTCAAACTCCGCTGAGCAAAATTATCATCCTCTATCTGTTCTCAAATTTTTGATATTTTGACATGTCTCTTTTTCTCTTAGCAATTTGAAGTTCTTGAATGCATTCAGCGCCTCAGATTTTTCTTGCAAGAATTCAACCCAAGTTTTCCTAGAAAAATCATCAGTGAATGTAATGAAGTACCTCTTTCCTCCATTAGATGATGGGTTGATTGGTCCACACAAGTTAGAATGGATGAGTTCCAACACTTGTTTTGCCCTCCAAGATTTTCCTTTTGAGAACGGATGTCTGTGTTGCTTTCCTTTAGTGCATTTTTCACATACTTGCTGAGGAGTCTGAAACTGTGGAAGTCATTTAACCATTTCCTTCTGCTGAAGTGTTTTCAAACCACCAAAATTGAGATGTCCATACATGTAATGCCATAGCCAAGATGCATCTTTCAGTTCTTCCATAAGACATGCTTGTGGTTCCTTGATTTCCAAAGGGAATAATCTGTTGGCATTCATGGGAACTTTAGCTATGATTCCCTTGTTTGAATCATTGATTTCACACTCCTTATTCTTCAGAATAATTTCATATCCCTTTTCTTGTAAATGTCCAACACTTTACAGATTGCACTTCAGATCAGGAACATATAAAACACTTGAGATTGATTCAGATGTCCCATTTTGGATCTGATGCATATATCTCCTTTTCTCTTAACACTAACAGAGGAGTTATCTCCAAACTTCACTTTTGAATGGTAGGTTCATCAAAATAAGAGAATGATGCCTTGTTACCACACATATGATTAGTACATCCTGTATCAACATACCATATTTGGGGTGCTAAAGTCTGCTCATGCTGTGTAGTCATCAGCAAGGTCTCAACCTTCTCATTGTCAGCACAGTGAGAACTCTGATGAGTGCTCTTTTCATTGTCTGCTGGCAATTTGGTGTAGCATTGTGACCGGTAGTGTCCAAATTTGTGACACCTAAAGCATTCAACATTCTTTTTGTTTGCAGTACCTCTTCCCTCTATATTCTTGGATGCCTGAGAGTTGTCCCTGCTATTAGAATCTCTAGTTGTTCTTCCTCTACCTCTTCCTCTGCCTCTACCTCTGTCCCTATAATTGCTATTAGAGGCAGTGGTCTTCAAGGCCTGCTCTTCATTTGATGCTGCTGTGCCTCTCTTCATCTTTTGTTCATGAACTTGCAAAGAGCTTTGCAATTCATCAAGAGACAATGCATCAATGTCTTTGTATTCCTCAATGGAACACACCACATAATCAAATATTGAGGTTAGAGACCTCAAAATCCTCTCCACAACTGCTACATCCTCCATCTTCTCACCAAGAAATCTCATTTTATTGCAGATTTCCATGGTTATGGAACAATAAGTTTAGACAGATTCACACTCCTTCATTTGTAGGGTTTCAAAGTCTCTTCTTAAAGTCTGTAGCTGTGATCTTTTCACTCTTGCATTTCCTTGGTACTTTCTTCATAGAATCCCAGATGTCCTTTGATGATTCCTTGCAGAGAATGGTCTCCAAGATAGCTCTATCTATTGCTTGAAACATATAGTTCTTGGCCTTCAGATCTTTGAGTTTTTTGCTCTCAAAATCTGCTCTCTGAGCTTCAGTTGGGGGTGGATTTCCTGCTGGTTCAATCACTCCTTGCTCAATGATGATCCAATACTTCTTAGAACGCATGAAGTTCTCCATCAACATACTTCAGTGATCATAATGCTGCCCATCAAACCTGGGGATGGAAGCTTGAACAAAATTTGTTTCGGCCATGGATATTTCTCCAACTGCTGTTGAGAATATGTCTCTGATACCACTGATAACTTTTATGGAAGAGATAGTTTTTGGGAAAACTTAATGATTTCATTGATAAAACAAGCATATAAATACATGTAGAAAATAACCAACCACTAGGCCACTTCCTATAAAGTAGGAAACATGGGATCATGGCTAAAACTAGAAATAACTACTCTAGTAATGGGAAACATGCGAAAATGGAAAATAACATGACTGACATAGCCTTATGTACGTAATAATAAAACTTAATTAACATAATAATTAATTTAATTCTTCTAACAGAGCTTTCATGGCCTTGCCAGTTTCTACACAAGGTTTGTGAAAGATTTTAATACCATTATATATAGCAACTTTGAGAATAACGACAAAATGAATGTGACTTTTCATCGGGAGCAAAGCAACAAAGTGCTCTTGTATGATATCCCACATTGAAAGTGGGGGAAACGCATCACCACCATATAAATGTAAGACATAAATGTATTGTCAATTCGGGTTAGCCCTTTTAGATCAAGTGAGGACAACGGTCTAATTAGTTTACCGGACCATTTATGACTCATTTAGCAGCTACCAGACCCGGGGTCCGGAGACGTTATAGAATGGTATCAAAGCCGACTATCATACGAACCTAAATGTCACACCGTGAGAGGCAGTGGGGGCCATCTCTAGAATCCTATAGTAGTGACGAACTGGGACAAGTCTAGTGGAACAAGTCTTGATCGTCGTGGCGAGGACGAAATCCTTTATAAGGGGGGAGAATGTGATATCCCCCGGGGGTCTTAGGGCGTTAGGGCATTCATATCAAAAGCCTTATTTTTTATCCCTAAAATAATATAAAATTATACTTATCTCTATTTTACAAAATCCCAATTCAAAACACTCTACAACAACATCCATATCCCTATCTTTATACCAAATACCAATAAAATAGGGATAGTCCTCCACAAATAGGGATACACTACTCACCGACCCTAAAAATAAATAGGGATGAGACTTCTGTTGTGGAGGTATTTGAGGAAAAATTTCAACTTTTTATCTTTATTTTAGGGATAGAACACCGTATATAGGGTTTCTCATGTGAATGCCCTTACATCTTGACATCCTAGTAAAAGGTCATAGTCCACGACCATGGGATGTTTTTGTGTGGTATCTCTACATGCACCGAATTGACTGGTAAACAAATTTGGACCACTAGTTTGAATTCAGTTTAAAAATAAAAAGGTGTACAGTTTGCCACATGGGTGCACCCCGCATATGGCGGGTGCACCCAATAACTTCCCCACGGCCATATATGTCCTCTTTTTTGGAAATGACATGAATTCTAAACCAAATAATCTGTAATACCGTTTGATTGTCATCAATGAAATACTAGTGTGTAAAGTCCTACATCTATAAAGTAATAGCGTGCTCACCCCAATATAAGTGTGAGACATAAAAAGGTCTTGTAAACTCGAGTTAGCACTTTTAGACCAAGCTACGACGACGGTCTAAGCAGTTGACCGGATCATTTATGACTCATTTAGCGCTACCAGGCCTGGCGTCTGAGGGCATTACAGAATGGTATTCAGAGCCGACTATCAAACGGATCTAAGTGTCACACCGTGTGAGATGGTGGGGTCACCTTCAGAAATCTTCTGGTAGGGACGAAACTGTGACAAATCCTGGTCAAGTCATGGCGTGGCGAGGATGCCAGGACTTTATAAGGGGGGAGAACGTAATGTCCCACAATTGTAGAGTGATAGCATGCTTACCCACATACAAGTGTGACGGCGTTACAGAATGGTATTCAGAGCCGACTATCAGATAGATCTAAGTGTCACACCATGTGAGATTGTGGGGGTCACCTCCATAAATCTTCTGGTTGGGACGAAACTGGGACAAGTCCTGGTGTGGCGAGGACGCCAGGACCTTATAAGGGGAGAACGTAAAGTCCCACTTGTAGAGTAATAGTATGCTTACCCTCATATAAGTGTGAAACATAAGAATGTCTTGTAAACTTGGGTTAGCTCTTTTAAATCAAGCGAATACGACGGTCTAAGCAGTTGAGGGGATCATTTATGACTCATTTAGCGCTATCAGACCTGGGGTCTAGAGGCATTACATAGTGAAATAATGAAAAATATATGAATAGATAATAATTCAAAGACAAGGTGAAGCAGAGGACGATAAAATATCTATCAATAGTTAAAGAAGAAAAACATCGCCATACGTTTTTATTTACTTAAGGCAGTTGTCAAAAACATTAATTCTAATTTATTCGGAAAACAATTTCCAATGCAGCATTGATCGTAAGTTTTCCTTGTTTAGCATTATTTATTACTGTATTTGAGTGGTTAACAAATATAAACATGGTTTACTGATTCATGAATCAAATTGATATAATCCTATAAAACATAAAGATAATATTGTGAATATACGATTAATTAAGGATGATAACTTACGTCTTTGGGTAGACCCCATAGTCGGCGGGGAAACAAATCTGACTCATTTACAATAATCCTAGGGGGTAATCTTTCTGCACCTTTTGCGTTTGAAACCACCAAAATCTGCCATCAGTACATCAAAGAAATAAAGTATAAGAATTAACAACCATTTGACATTAATTAAATCAGGATTTTATGCTAATTAATTAATTATATGTTCAGAAAAAATAAAGAGTACCTTTAATTGATCAGTACCGTTTCGATTTTCGTCTGAAGTAGTGTTTGTACATGCGAAACTTGGAGCTAAAACATCTCTTTTCTTTTGAATAGTATTTGAAATAATATTGCCCATATGACTAGATGTAGTATTTAATTGCCTTCCTCTCAAAAAAGTATTTAATTGCCACTGAATAGAAAGAAATGGAATTATTATATTACTAACATGATATGTACAACCAAATAAATAAATAAATAATGCATAGGGATCGAAAATTGGTTGAAAAAATATATTTATTTTTTTATGTCCAGAAAAATAAATAAATGTTTTTATTTTTTATTTTCTGTACCTTGGCTGAAGTATTATCTGGAAACGATATTCCTGTAAAGACGCCAAAAATAAATGCCATCCAAATTGCAAGAAACATTCTCATCTTCTCATTCGACTTTATGGGGATCCATCTATAAAATAAATTCAAGTTTGTAAGTTAAAATCAAAAATTATGCCACATAATTAAGAACACCAAAATTAAATGATACAACTGTTATAAAAAAAAAAAAAAAAGTTGTAATAAATGGATGCATTACACTTACCTACATAAAGGATGGCCCTTTTTATCTGATTCCATTATATATCCAGCTAAATTTGTCAACAGATTCCTCTGTTTTCATAAATAGGGTAATTAAGCATGATGTTCTTAAGACACTGAATACTCTTTTTTTTTTTTTTTTTTTTTTTTTTTGAACGTGACAGTACTGAATACTTGAGAGAGAAAAACCTGTATTGCCAAAAATGTATTTTGATCAAGAAAATGCCCAAATAAAAAATCTTGCATACATACATTGCAGATATAATGGGTTGATCATCGATCATATGTCCTACTTTTGTTGAGATCATATTGTGTATTTTATTTTTTCAGAAAATTTAAGGAAAACAAAATTTCAAATGTAAAATACAAGTAAAAACTACGTAGTTTCATGTATCTGAGATCTCAACCCCAGATATACACACTTTAGTTTTTCCGTTATGAAACAATATCTAGTGTGGTGGAGACCCAAATCCCAGAAGTTAAATGCTACCCAAAAAAAAAAAAAAAAAAAAAATTAAAATTTTGACTTAAAATCGTGTAAATTAGATAGCTATCCTCGAATTTTAAAAATAAAAATAAACATAAAAATAGTGCCATTACTCAAATGAAATAGTACCTATCCCTTAAACAAACACATAAATTCACCTTTAAAAAAAAAACTGACAGTCCCATTTCTCGGCTCAATTCACATATTCACACGCAAAAAAAAAAAAAAAAAACGAAAATCATCTAGAGCATTCTGCCTACAAAATCTTATATATATATATATCACCTTACCAGTACAATTTTTTTTTCTTGAAAGGCAAAGTTAATTTTATTAATTAAAAACAGCAAGAAACTATCGGTACAGGTTCTTTGCTCAATTCATATTCACGAGAATTGAAAAAAAAAAAAAAAAGGAGTATAAATTGCCTAAAAAATAACGAGTGTACCTATAAATTTTCAAGAAAAAAGCTGGTGGAGAAGAAAAATAAGCGTGAGACTGAAAATATAAACGTGGGCCGTGGAGTAAAATCGCTTTAATGTAAAAAAAATAAAAATAAATAAAATTTAGATGAAAGATGACAATGAATGAAGAAATTAGGTGTATGTATGAGGAAGTTATAAAGGACAGAACTTCCCGGGAAATATATAACAAACAGAGTCAAACTTGTTGAACATAAAGTTGGTGGGGTGAAACAGATTAGGAAGAATAATAAAAATAGGGAAAAGATACAGCTCAGTTTTGATTTAATTACATAACCATCTATATATACTCCAATCCAATTCATCCAAAAATGTTTTTTTTTTTTTTTTTTTTTTTTTTTTTTTTTTTTTTGAAAACATTTATCCAATTTGTTAACACTTACCATTTTTTTTTATATACATAATTTAACCATAAAAAATATGCACACAAATTATCCAAATTTTAATGAAAAATATGTCAACCATTTGATTAGTTTATGTGACTTTTTGTGCGGACGAAGTGTATGCATAAAATCATTTTTTTAAAAATAAAATAAAACGTAATGCATGTGTAGCATAAAAGTTGTTAAATCATCATTTCTTCCAAAAGCTTAAGCTGATAAGGATATAGATAATTAACATTAATGCAATATGTTACAAACTTTAACACGCCCCTCAAGTGTGGACTAATAACAAGGCTGGGCCAACTAGGCACACAAAGGTCCTCAAGTGTGGACCTATAACAAGGTTGAGACAACAAGGTACACAAAGGTCGAGGCCAACAACAAAGACGACCAACACTTGCACAATATAATGACCCCTAACACGCCCTCAAGTGTGGGCCTATAACAAGGCTGAGCCAACTAGGCACACAAAGGCCAAGGCCAACAACAAAGACGACCAACACTTGCATAATATAATGAGGGAAATAATGTTGGCAGCAAGGTTGTACCCAAGACCGTGCTTTGATACCATGTTATTGTTAAACTACCATCTCTCCCGAAATCTTAATTAAGCTGATAAGGATACAGATAATTAACATTAATGCGACATGCTGATAGATCTATTCTCAAAAAAATGCAGATCTAAAAACCTTTCAGATCTAGTGTTTTAGATAACTAGTAATGAGAATAAGTAAAAGATTGGATTTTAGTCACACTCTTGACTCTTGAGTTTGAAGTTCTTGGACTTATTACTAGTTATCTATATTTCTTATGTATTTTCTACTTTTGACTATTTGCTTTATATATATATATATATATATATATATATATATATATATATATATATATATATATATATATATATAAACTAGGTAGCCGAATAGTGAGGAAAAGCTTGTTGTTGTGGCCTTTGAATCATTTCAAGATCTTTGATTGTCTTCTCCATAGATTTGATATTTGCCAACGTCATCATATGTTGGTTCGCTTTTTGTTGATTAGATCTCCCTGAATTCCATTGCTTATCGTTTTCAGTACATCTCTCGATAGTGGCTTAAGCAACTTGGGGTGTTAAGCTCATAAAAGCACCTCCACTAGATGAATCAAGATTTGTCAACGCTTATTTTCTCAAACCATTGTAAAATGTCTGGACTTGCATCCACAACTCATTCTCGTGATGAGGGCACTTTCTTAGCAAAGCCTTCCACCTATCCCAAGTTTCATGCAATGATTCCCCGACTTGTTGTAGAAAATTTGTAATAGCAGCTTTAATCTCCAATGTTTTCCAAGGAGGAAAATACCTTAACAAAATGTTGATCTGACGTCTTCCAAGTATGTAATGAATCATGGGCTTGGGACTCAAGCCAATCAACCACATTGTCTCTGAACGCAAAAGGGAATATCCTCAACCGGAGTGCATCATCACTTACCCCATTTATTGCCATCCCGCAAACATCCATGAACCTTGTAAAGAACTGATACGGATCATCTATCTCAGTTTCATAAAAGAGTGCATGCTCTGCCATCAAATCCCATATATGTTGCATGATCTCAAATTTATTCGCATCAATGGGAGGTAAGCGAATGGCACGATGTATAAATCTCACATGTGGCATAGCATAATCCATTAACGTTGTTTTATGGCCTTGCTTTGGAGTTTGTCGAATAGGGACTTGTGGTGCTTGGTTTCGCACCAGTTGGAGCAGAAAATTTTCGATTATTTCGGAGTCAAAATTTTGGTTTGAGTTGGGAACTTGAGCTTGAAGCATAGGTTTCTCATTAGTTCGTTCCATGATGAGTTCAGGTCATAAACTGCACAAACTCAAACAACGAGAAAACAGTGAAAAGAAAAAGGAAAAAAAAAACCTCTAGTCCTAAATGTTTTGGCAACTTGCAAGATATCAACTGAAAGATTTCTTCCCGCAACGGCATAGTTAATTAAAGCTTGGTCGGCCTCACTAGGTTTCCAATCTAACCGACAGAGTACCGGGTCGACTGTAGTCTAGATCGGTGAGTCAAGGTTGTATTCATAGGGATAAATCTAGTTGAATACCAAAACGGCCCAAACAATTAGTCTAGGTGTATCCATTAATCAAGAAGCAAATCTGAACCAACTACAAAGAAAATAATGAAAAGCAAACTAAAAGTGCAATTAACTAAGGTTAAAATGACTCGAATGAAGAGGAAATGATATGAAACCAGGTGGCTTGAGTGATGTTCCAATGAGCAAGACACAAACTCTCGTAACTACTTGGAATCAAGCTTCACTAATGAGTTCTCAATACATTCAAGGTGCAATTCATTATGTTAACCTCAACCGATCTCTCGCATCAACGAACTATAATCAAACATCTATCTATCGGCTAGGACTAGAATTGAGTGAATGGCTACGCATTAAAGTGCTATGAATTTTCCAATTTAAGATTAGATAACACACACTTTAGAAATCAATTCTATCTCTAGATGACTTTACTAAGTGTTCATGGTGACTAGGTCTCATGCCAATTGTTACAATAATGCCTACAATTAACACTAAGATGATGCAATTAGTCGCAAATTAATCACCCATGAAGATCAATCACCGTTACTTAAACAAATTAAGAACATACAAGACGACCCAACTTGAATCCAAGTAATTGCAAGATTTCTAACTCGTTTTTTCATCACCCAAACCACAATTAACTTAGCTAGTCATGATTAATGCAATAACCAAGCAATTAACATTAACTAAAGCCATGAAACACAAAATTAAAGATAAATTTGGAAGTATACCTCAATTAAGTGAGAAACATGAAATTAGCTCTAAACTCATGTAGATTCACAAAAGAGATGATGAATTAACGATTTTAAAGGAAACCCAAGCTTAATTACACATTAATTCTGAGATAGGAGATCTAAGATTCTACTTTTTAAGCTAATGGAATGAAGAAAGTGCAGAGAAACGTTTATGGGAGTTTTTTTAATCTAATTCTAATATAGAATAATGAGGTCCTCTCTCCCAACTGAAAATTGGCTTTTATAGTGCAAAATTTCGGGTGCCGCAGGAGTGGGCTTTCATCATGCAGGCATGGGCTTGAGCTGAAAAAAGCATTCTATCTGATTTCCTGGAGCGTCAGGAGTGGGCTTACATCATGCAGGCATTGGCCTACACATGTTGAACTAGACTGGGAGCTCAGAACCATGCCCGTGGGCTTGCCCTGGCTGATCCTCAAAAACTAGTTGGAAGTACTTCTGCTTTGGGTAGAACCATTCCTAAAGTGCCATGATCACCAAAATTGATTCCAACACAACAATTTATCATTTAACTTCTAAAAACACACAACACGAAATACGAACGTATTTTTCCTAGGGCGTCGCTTACCATGTGTGTGCTACAATAATGTCAGCATTTTACAGCAAAAATAGATTTTTTCTAATACATGCGATGTGGAACCGAAAATGATAATGATAGCGTGATTACGCGTCTAAATGATGAAATTATGGCGCGAAACGCTATAAAATAGGATAAAATACGTGTGAAATGCATAGAATGATCAACTCTCATCACCACTCACCAACCTACTACCGTCCAACGTCTTTTACAACATTGATTTTGGCCATTTGGTAATCCAATTATAAGATTAAAATCATATTTAAAAGTTAAACATATAATCAGCATAACAAACAATGTGATTCGTTGCTCCGAAATTAAAAATCAACTTAGTAAAGTTATGATGAATATTCTTGAAGAATACTTCCTTATGAGAGAAGCTCTGATACCATATTTGCAGACGAAAAACAACCGAAATAGCCTACCTAACTATAAATACTGCAAATTCAAAATGAGAAAACAGAAAGAAATTGCAACAGAAAAGGAAAGTAGAAGTTCTCAAAAAAAGGAAAGTAGAAAATTTTTTTTTATTCACTGGGAAAAACTTGAATAAATCTACAATGTAGGATTCCAGTTGTTCATATAGGGAAATGAGCTCCAAACCACCTAAGCTAACTCCCTAACTAACCCGGTGTTCGTCTTGTTGCTTCTACATTTCCTGATATTGCTCCAATCTTTAGCTTTTACACTAATCTTCAGATTCGGTCGGTACTTTTAACAATGTTCATTCTCCTAAATTGCTTCATGGTATATATCACAACGAATTAGTCACAGAAAATGACGGAGATTACAAGGCTCGGAAGAAACACAAGCATACCTACAACTGGGTGCCGCGGTAATCCTCTTTTTTCAGATCCATTGTTCAACATCATCTTACGAACTAGGTCTTCGATATTGGGGTTAAGTCTTTGGTCCAGAATAGCATCTAATTTTATACCCTTTTCAGTTTCTGCAATATGCACATGGGAAATTTAAAATAAAATCAATAGAACAATAATAATAGTAGTATCATGGTGAATAAACTGACCTTCAATAAGGACATAGAGCCCAACCTCCGTTGCTTTTATCATGGCTTTATCGTCTTTGCTAGTCAGGAAAATGTTTTTTTGCGTTTAGATCCCTATGCATGCCTCTCATAAAAAATGAAAATGTGAACGACATTCTCAATCTGCCCTAGTGAGATAAAGGAGCATCTCCACGTGATACGATCCTAATATAGGTATGAATGGTGTAACGGGATTCTGGCTTTTGATTGGCCTGATAGTTTTGCTGATACCCACTGCTGGTGGCTCAGGATCCATGGCCATAATTAACATCAGAATTTGAGTACACGCAATACAGAATCATTCCCTTCTCGCATTTTCCCTGTGGAAAAGTACAATGATATCTAAGATTACATTTAGCGATACAAAACAACATGCAATCTACAACTAAACATAAGAGCAAAATCCAGAAATGCAGTGTGTTAGAAATAACATGGTGATGAAACAACTGGGGATCGATTAACTTGATTCCTCTTTCTCCCTTTATTATCATTTAAATAGAGTACTGGTTACAAACAGATAAAGACCAAACTGAAGATAACTTTTATCTTAAGACTCTTACTTAACACGAAATACTTATCCTGGCTTTAAAACGCATATCTGATATTAACACAAAAAACTCACTGGACCCGAACAGAAACATAACTCCTAACGGAGAAAGTCAAACTCCCTTTACGTTCAATCCTAATATTACTTCTAACACAGATAAATACACTATTGTTTATACTGTTGCAGTGAATAAATAACAAAGCCATCATATAGCTGCCACGTACAGTATAAGGAGCAAATAAGCAGAAAGTGCATTCAAAGAGTATGTTACCCTCATTGTCTAAAGCAATCGACACAGCAACCTGCTCATGGCCGGGACAGCAATACACGCCTTTTCACTAATATGCCAACATCCTGTGCACCAAAACCGTTTACAACACACCCACAAAGCCGCTCACACTGCACTCCAACCAACCATCTTTCTAACCTCCCTTTCTTTCATAACATCTCTCGTTCGTGTTCCCTCTTCCCATAATCCTAAAGAATTATACATATCTGAGAGTGCTACATAATAACCATCGTTTTCTGGGTCAGCCTCAATGGAATGCTTTGCTATCCTAATACCAACCGTGGGATTGTTGTGAATTTTGCATGCAGTTAGCAAAGCACCCCACAAACCTGCATCCGGAGGAATTGGCATTGACAAAATCAGATTTTCTGCCTCAAGGAGATTACCTGCACGACCAAGCAGATCTACCATACAAGCATAGTGCTTTAATTTGGGTTTTAAGGAATACTGTTTCATCCTCTCAAAGAAATATTTTCCTTGTTCAACCAATCCTGCATGAGTGCAAGCCGAAAGGAGAGCGAGTAAGGTAAGATCATTGGGGCTGACACTTGATTGTTCCATCTGTTCGAAAATCCTAATGGCCGACATTACATCCCCATGCATTCCATATCCCGAGATCATCACATTATAGGCAACATCATCTTTTTCATTCACCAGGTCAAATATTGATTTTGCCTTCTCTAGCTGTCCACATTTTGCATACATATCAATTAGCGCGGTATCAAGCATTAAAGTACATTCAAAACCTGTTTTGGTTATGTAGTCATGAATTTCCACTCCTCTCTCCAAGCAAGCGGTCTGTGAACAAGAAGACAGTAAAGTCACCAGCGTAGCTGTGTTAGGCTCAACGCCTGCTAAAACCATCTCATCAAACAGTGGTAAAGCCTCAAAAATATGTCCCGAATGAACAAAAGATGAGATCAATGCATTCCATGATAGAGTCTCTCCCTGTGTCTGGGAAAATACTCTCCTTGCAGCTGTTAGATTCCCCAGTTTGCAATACATGTCTATGAGGGAATTGGTTACTGAGACACAGTTACTTGGCAGATGTTTAGTGACATGACAGTGAACAGACCACCCAAATTTTTTGAAACCCAACCTAGAGCATGATGAAATCAGAGATACCAGACAGTTGAATTCAGATTTGACTCCTAGTTGTTGCATCTCTCTGAACATTTCAATGCACTTATAATCAAGTCTAGCTTTACCAAAGCCGCCCACAAGGATGTTCCATGATTCATCATCCATTCCAGGCTTAGTCAAAAATAGCTTTTCTAACATGGCCCACAGTTCAAATCTGCAATACATAGACATCAAACCATTGTGGACCATTTGATCTGATGTATAATGTCGCCTCAAAACAAAGCAGTGAAACGCCTTTCCTTCAGGGATTCTTTTACCGTCACTGAAACCTGCAAGCATGCAACTCAGTAGTTTCCCATCAGGACATACCCCTGCAGACAACATATCTAAGAACATCTGCATGCATTCAACAAGCAATCCCACTTTGACATAGCTTTCGATCGCCAAGGTCCAAGACATAAGGTCCCTGGTAACTACTTCAGAGAAGGCCAGATGTGCATCCTCAAGAGTCCCACACTTAGAATACAAGCACAAAACTGAGGACTGGACATCCACAGAACACCCGGATTTCACTGCAAAACCATGTAAGCATTTCCCTTGAACTAATGCACCCAAAGATCCACAGGCTTGAAGTCCACCTTCTATAGTCCGAAAATTCGGCATTTCATCCTCCTCTCCAGTCCTATGCATCTTGCAAAGACATTCTAATCCCTTCTCGCTCTCCCCATTCTGCAGATACCCAATCACAAGGGCTGTCCAAGCAACCACATCCCTCTTCGTAATTTCCTCAAACACAAGAAAAGCATCACCCATGCACCCACATTTTGAATACATATACACAAAAGAAGCCCCAACGGCGCTATTCCCATGAAAAAGATTCAACTTTGAAACCAACCCATGAATTTCTTCCCCTTTTCCAAGCCAGCAAAGTTCACCACAAGCTGAAACAACCATTGGTATAGTAAAATGGTTAACATAAACACCACAACTTCGCATTTGACGAAAAAAATCAAGGGACTCAGAGTAATTCCCATTGGAAAAGTGAGCTTGGATGATCGAATTCCAAAGAAAAGAATCTCTAAATTTGACTGAATCAAATACCTCAGTGGATGACGTTAGGTTGCCGAGGCCAGCATACGAGGAAATGAGCTTTGAGGCAATGAAAAGGTTGTCGGCATGGCCAGATGTGACGATGTAGGCATGGAATTTTTGAAGGGCGGTGCAGTCTCTTAATCGACGGTGGAGGAAAGACTCGATGTGGTGGTGAAGATAGTTGGATATTGCTTCAGAACTCGAATTATACAATCGTTTGCAGAGGGAGGTGAACTGGAAATTGGGCATACCACGTCCGCAGAACAATCAACTGCCTTTTAATAGATAAATAAAGGGCATTGAAACTTCTGAATAGAAGATTCCTTCATTAGTTCTTAATAAAAGCAGCCATTGTAGAACAGAGCAACATTTGCAACATTATAGAACAGAGCAACATTTGCAACATTTTATTATGCTTCATTAGAACAGAGCAACATTTGTCATGTTAGAACTGGAAATTGCTTTAAAATACACCTTCCTCAATTTCAAATACTGCAAAAAAAATGAAACAAATTTCAGGTTTTACCAATGAACAAATTTACTACAAGGATAGTAAAAATTGAAAAAAAAAAAAACAAAAAAGGCCAACATAAAGACAATATATGAAGGATTGAACATGAAAAAACAGAGATGAGAATTTACAAGAAATCCATCTCAAGAAATCGTGTAAGTAACGGACAATATAAATTAGGGTCAAAACTCACTTAGGGCTTCTCCGGGCAAGAAATCAATCTCAAATCTCTAAAGGCTGCAGCTTTTCTTCAACCCTTCTTCAATGGAAGAATTTCCCGTCGAATTTGAAAGGTGGAGGGAGGAAGAGGTTCAATGACAATGGAACTTCTTCAACCCTGACTGGAAAAAAAGAGGCAGATGAAACCCCACTCCCGCCGCCGCTGTAAATTGCCGTTCTTCAACCCTAAATATTGATCTTTCAGCAGAAAATGGGAGGGAATATGACGATTGTAGTAGAAGATAACTTTAGGAATCATCAGAGCGCGGCTCTAAGCTCGGCTCGAAATGTTAATTTTTTTTATTTTTTATAAGGTTAGATGTGAAACGACGTCGTTTCCCGTCTGTCTGCATTGCCGCATCAGACCGACCCCAACAAAAGGGAAAATACTTGTGTAGAAAGGGAATTTTGGGATGAAACGACGGTTAAAACGATCAAAACCACAAAGTTTAAATACACTGTGTGGTTGTGGGGCGTCCACATGGTGTCTCCACACTTGTGGAGACACCACACAAGAATTTCCCCAACAAAAGGGGTCCTGATTCTCGGCTTTGAGAATCCCGGCTTTCCCCGGCTTGGGGACATGGCCGGATCACGGCCGCTCATTCCAGTTGAGGGGAGAGAACACACAAATTTTGGGTGACCACGTCCCCAAAGTAGGAGAAATGTGGGATTCTCAAAGTAGAAGATCCAGTTCGCAACAAAAGGTACACCAATCCAGCATTTTTTAGATTGGTATTATCTCTGTTCCATATTATAAGTCATCCTAGTATTTTTCACCCGTCCTACGATATAAGTCATTTTCACATTTCAATTCAATTATTAATGCTCTTTTTCCCGTTTTACTCATTTCAATGCATCACCTTACATACACCGTTTAATAAATCATTAATGGTATTTTAGTCCAAAATTATCAAAATTTGATCATTTATTGAGTTTCTTAATATGTGTACATAAAGGTAAGATCACTTATAATATGGGACTGATATGCCTAAATCGTAATTCAGTCCGCGGATCCTTATTCGGGTCCATTCAACCCCCCAAAATAGTGGATAAAGCCACCGGCCACCACAATTCGCAAACTAGCAAGCCGTCGGCCTGCTCCAAGCCTTTGGTTCTATGTGACGCTATCAAGCTAGGGGGCCGGTCAGCGAACCCCAGGTCATTAGGTTAGCCAGCGACCTCGTCCATGACGGAGAGGCCATCAGGAGTGCGGTCTATTAGCTCCGGTACAAGCCCGCTACTGTAGATAAATATCTATTTGTACTATACGTCCTCATTTGTAAGTAAGCCGAGCTTTAGTCGGTGGCTCCCCTATAAATAGGACAGCTTGTAACCCATTTGAGGGATTGACAACTAATATATATAAAACACAAGGCAAAGCCAATTTGTCCACTCTCTCCTCTCTTATTAAGCACCACCGCCGGAATCTTCTACCACCGCCGAGCATCACTGGCAAACACTACTTTAATACACTTTTTATAGTCAGATATCCTCCACACAAACACCATTAAAACGAGATGATAATTTCGACATATCAGTATGCATTTTGCTTTGGTGTCAATTATTAGCTTTTATTTAGTCATTTTTTCTCTGTCATGATGCACTCTAGCAATATTTTGAATGTCACGGTGTAATCTGTATTTTGTTTATGGAGCACTGAACTTCAAAATTATACTGAACATGAAGGGAAAAGTAAATCTTTGATCAAAAGTAATCGGATCATATTGGTAAAATCACAATCTAGAATTAGTGGTCTCTTTGGTGAGGTTTATAGTGTTTACTTAGCATTTCTTTGGCGATCAATGCATGTTTGATCGATTAGATGTAGCTTGTTTTAAAGTCGATAATTAATTGAATATAAGGTTCTAATGTATGTTCAAGAATTAGTAAAAGTGGATAGATATGGCATGTACAGTGAACCGGGTAGATTAATTGGATCATATGTTTGATCGATTAATGTAGCTTGTTTTAAAGTCTTTATTGAATTTTAATGTATGTTCAAGAATTAAAAAGTGGATAGATATTGTATAGTGAACTAGATTAATTGGATCATATGTTTGATTAACCTTGTCTTTATTGATTTTACATAAATCACGTTTTTGACTTTTCATCTATTTTGAATATTCATAAATCACCAATATTTTGGCCAAATCTACCTTTATTGTCTAACCTATAAATTTTTGGTTGTGTTTGGCATAATAATAGTCTTTGTGAAATCGACTTGAACCTGTTTTTTTATGATGCGATTGACCTAGAACTCTTGCTAGTATCAATAGTTGCCCGCGATCATCAGATCCAATCCCTGAAGGTTTTCCTAAGTTCTCATTTTTATTATCTCAATATAAAAAATCTTATATTGTGCCTTATTGTAAGCACTGAAACTCCTGTGATAATAGCGTTAAGCAATCGCATAAACGCCTTGTCCAACTAATTATACCGTCGTATTCGCTTTGTCTAAAAAAGCTAATCTGCGTAGACAAGACATTTATGCCTCACATTTATATTGAGGTTGAGTAGGCTATTACTTTATAGATGTGGGATTTTACATTCTCTCTCCTTAGAGATCATCGTCTTCACCAAGATTATCGCACAAGTACTACTCCGATCTTGTCCCTACCATAGGATTTTTAGAGGTGACCCCACCGTTCTTTTCAGATAAGGACTCCCGGGAACGGAACATTACACTTGTGAACGAATAAGATCACTAATTGACATTAAAAAAGTCAAAATTGAAAGAATAAGATGTATATCTTGTTCACATAACTTACGATAGACATATTTGTAACTTTATTTTTTTTTGTGGGGGAGGGGGGATAGGGGGGCTACTTATAATCTAGTGAATCCTAGAACATGAGGTGTACCGGTTTGTGGCAACCAAACATTTCCATCAAGAAAACTATTAGCAGTGTATTCAGCTGCTTCAACTTCATCAATAACACGACTACTTGAGAATTGCTTGAAATCTCTATCATCTGTCTTGGCTCCAGGTCCCCTGTTGTCAAATTCAAAGTATTGGCAAGTAGGTTCATTCACTTCCATGTTCTGAGTTTCAAACTTGGTATAACCTTCCGGCCTAATAAAATCACCTATTTCACTCTCCATGATCACTGTTTTTGCATACTTTTTCCATGGCCTTCCCAAGTAGGTTCGTGTCTCGAATCTTGTCGGATACAATTCCGGGTCTGCAACAATCCTGCAGTTTTGAAGGACTAAACCTGTCCTGTCTTTCTCTAATTCTTTCCCATCTGCTGTGACGGCGTTAAATTGATTCGGGTTGCCTTTTCTTACAATGATGTCAGAGTTTTGAATCAATGCAGCACCTCTACCAAAGATGAAGTCCACTGTTCCTGAGATTACGCAGTTGCGAAAGAATTGGCGGTGGGCATGATAGTAAAGAGTGTCTTGATATCCTTCGATACTGCAGTTGAAGATGGCTGCCATATCTGATTGTATACGAAGCGCTACAGCTTGATGCCCGTCTGGTCCAGCTGTGTTACGGATCGTCATTCCTCTTGCAATGAATCCTTGACCAATTGCAACTGCATATATATAATAAGCAAAGTTAGTGTCTTGCGAATTTAAATGGAATTTTCAAGTTGGAGGTTTTTCGAAGAATTATACTTACTAAGAGTTGCTGTATCCTTTGTGGGAATTTTCATGATCCCATAATTTTTATCTCCTGTAATAACAGTCTTTCCAGGTCCATCTCCATAAATAAAGATATTTGGCTTCTTTTTGTCAATTACAATACCCTCTTGATAGACACCTTCTTTCACATAAATAAAATATCTACCAGTAGAATTTTGAGGATATGCAGCAACAGCCTCGGAAATGGTCTTAAATTGTCCACTGCCATCTTTTGCAACTGTAGCGTTTGGTCGAAGAACACCTTCTTGTTTTAGTACAGGCTCAGATAAAAGCTTCCTGTCTGCAACAGGAAGCCATGTAGGATAACCATCTTTACCAAGATCAAGAAGAAGGCGGCGAGAACGAAGAGGGATATTGTTTCCCAATTCTTGATCTAAGCCTTTCAATACTAATGGGATATCAGCGAACATGTTCACTGCATTGTGGGTGAGTTGAGAAGCATTCGCCATGCCATTCTCCAGAATAGTTCTGTACACAGGGTTTTCAATATCATCCAAGCAAGAACTTTCGTAGCTGTGAACCGTGCTCAACCAATTCAGCAATTCATGGATATGATGAACCTCAAGGGAATGCAATTCAGTTTTGTCTAACAATGAAACGCAGGCTTGAAGCTCATCGATTGCTTCATCAAGCAATTCTTTACAATCTGCTACAGCCATGTGATGGTAGGGATCTTGTTTCTGATCAATTTTAATTCCATCGACAACAGCCATTGCATTCTTAATCTCATTCATGGTTGAATCAATGACAGCCATGATGTAATCCTTGTCGGTAGCCGTTAAGTTTTTCGCTACAACATCAATACTTCTTTCACATGCATCCTTGTACGGCGCAGGAGCGCAGAAACTGGTGACCACCTTGGAGTTGGCGGTGGCTAAGGAATCCGTTTTCTCGTGCTCATTATCTTTCTCAACAGGGTTTTTCTTCAAGACAATAGCAGTGCCGAAGGCGACACCAACAATAAAGAAAAGGAATATAAAGAAAACAATTATGGCTTTTGGCCCCATTTAATTGCCCCCCTAAATCTATAATAATTAACTGAAAAATGAAAAGGAGAAGAGGAAGGTAATACCTTCTTTCTTTTGCTGAGAGGGAGAAAGATGAGTTCATCTCTTTTAATATTGCCCGGAATTACTAAAAATAGAATTGCATTGCTGTTAGATGTATTTAATTCTGGCTGGCAATAATGCCAAAGCAAATTCTTCCAGAGCCACAGCATTTTACCAAGAGTACCCCCTCTTAATTGTCGCAAACTTTTTAGAGATTGAAAGTTGGCACAAATTTTATCACCCTTGATGGCTTTGTCTCAAAAAAAAAAAAAAAAAAAAAAAAAAAAAAAAAAAAAAAAAATCCAATTCAAACATTTCTTCTCCAAGGCACAATGTGCCATATATACTCTCTGAAAAAAATACATTATGTTTTCAAAAAGGAAAAATACAGAACCTAGCTTTGGAAAGAATTCATTTGACTTGTTAAGGTTAATCAAGGATCCATTCTATTATGACAAGCTAAATTTAATGCTACCTGCAGATCTGAAAATGAGCCATTAACAATCTGATCAAAGATCCACTTGTTTCCTGCTTCTGTGAAGTGAATCCCATCCCAACTGATTCTTGATTGTGGTTTCTTACAAGACTTGGCAATAACTATCTCTGTACCATTCACATATTTCTTAGCCCCACATCTCCTTAATCCATTGTAGTTAAACTTTCCACCATGCCCACAACAGACTAAAAATGGATTATCAAATCCTGCAGTTATAGTAAGTATTAAGGAACAAATTGTTATACAGAGAAAGACTAATAATGTGTAAAAAATTCGAGATAGAAATACGATTATCTTTACCTAGCTTCTTTGCATTGCTAATGAGAGAGTATTTGACAGAGTAAATGTCCACATACGTAATAGACGCCAAAGGAAGAACCTTTCTAAGTTCAGCAACTGTTTCTTTCAATTTGAAGTTGAAAAACTGCGCGACATCATTGTATGGCTTTGCACAGCCATGTTCATCAATCTGTGCTGCTGTAACTGGAAGCCGGTCCATAATGTAAGGCAGGCAACCTACTGGTCCAGTGTTATGAATCCAAAACGATCTTCCACCTTTTGCGTATACATTCTTGTTTATGAAAAAAATAGATAAATAACCTTTAGATGATTGTCAAAGGCAAAATAGATAAGTATTAAAATGAATTTTTGTATCGCCTACCTTGATCACCTTGGACAATTGAATTAGCAGGTCAGGAACATATGCTTTGACTTGCTCAGTGGACAAGTTAAGTTTGTATCCAGCAGTGAGATCATTTTGGCCAATATCAAAGGTGTATAATGCACTAGAAAAAGCCTTCTCATCTGGCAACAAGAGTTCAAAGACTCCTCCTATACATGAAATTTTGGTTACAAAACTAGAAAATCTCTCTTAGAACTTATATCGAGCACGTTATGTACCTTGGTTTCTGACAACTTGAGATCTGGTTTGAAAGTCTGAAAACTGAGTGAATTGTACATCAAGTGAAATAGGACTATATCCACTTTGGGACATGGTGGTGTTTTGTGGCCTGATGGTTGAGCCAGCAGTTGCAAAATTAGCTCCATGGCTGAAATTAGAACCAATAGCATCTAGGTATGCACTGAGGTAAGGCAACCCCAAGCTCTCCGCTGAAATACACACCAACCATAATTCAAAATACTAACAAGTTTATACGTGCCCACACTACATGTGCACCACGTAGAATCGACCTTGTGGAAGTCGGTTCTAAAGCCAAAAGCCGACTTCCATTAGAGTCGATTCTAAATAGATCTTGGGAAAATCAGTTTTTGTCTATCGCCCTTAAAAAAGTCAGGTTTTGACCTGGGAAACGACTTTTACAAGGTTGTTTATGTGAAAACGGTCTGGTACAGTACACCCGTAGGTGAGGTGAACAGGGTTAATTAGGTGCAAATAATATCCCAAAAAAAATGGTAAATAAATCGTGAAGTGTACAAATTAAAGACAAATCATACATCTAAAGCTGTAGCCTGTAGATCACAATAAAATCCATTTATCCAGCCGGTAAGTAATGTTATTATAATGTTAAGAGATAATTTAATACTACCTATAAAATCAATGACTAGACGGCCATCAGAGAAACGACCAGCAGGGTGGTGGAAAAATGTTTGACCATTGGGAGGAGGAGCTTGGCCAAATGCCGCTGAAAGGCCACCTGTGTCAGAGTTCGAGTCTCCAAAGTTGAAAATGGCTGAAAATTGGCAGTTTCTTGCGGTTGAAGTTGAACAACGATATGCTGCGGCGGCGGCTGCGCAGCCTGGCTGCAGCAACAACGCAGCAACTGCGATAATAAGGACGGCATAAACTTGATATCTCACGTCGTGAAAATCCATGAGTTTCTGGACGAGCTCATACAACACAACTGATATAAGATGCACTACTAACTACTACTCTTCTTCTTTTTTATGTACTACGTACTCTTATGTTTCAATAATTGCGCCTTTTCTTCAAGTACTCAAATTTTATTTATTTTTTCTTTGTGATAATGTCTATGCATTTTGAATCCGTGAAAAAAAAAAAGAATAATTACTGATAGAATATTAATTTATCTAGCTGAATCTGAAAAGGTGACAAAGTAAAAGACAAATATGTCGGATGCTCGGGTGGTTTGTCCAGGTATACGTCGGGTAATTCTTTTGGCGACTTTCACTACGGTGAGATCCCGCTAGATGTCTTGTCGTTAACTTTGGCGGGAATTTCACTCTGGTGAGTATCATTAGATGTCATCGTACGCAACAAGCATCTAATGATACTCTTCAGCAGTGAAATCCCCGCGCTAAGATTTTCTCTCGATATATCGTCTGGCTTTTGAGAAATACTCGCGTGGTGTTAACGTGTATGTGCCGTGTGGTTGATCGAACCATACAGTTTATTTTTGTATTTATATGTCCTGTCACGTTTATTATGAAATTGGTTTAATACTATGAGTTTAAAAATAAAATCTGACAGCGTTTTATAGATTTAAATTGGTCACCTGCACCACAACTTTAAATTGAACAAAATAAGCTACATCTGAACGGAGTAGATGTGTAATTGAGTCGAGTCGATATTCTTAAAGCTCGAGTTCAACTCGATTAAAAAAGTTTAGGCTCGAACTCGATCTTGCCATAAAAAGCCAAGATCGAACTCGACTCGTTAAGTACTCGATGAAGCTCGACTCGGCTCGTAAGCTCGATTATTTCCTTAGAATTCATTTATTTTCTAGTGAAATATGGCATGATCGAGCCAACTCGTCTAATACTCGACTCCAATTTTTTTTTTTTTTGAATTATAAAAAATTATAATAAATTTAATTAATCAAAATAATTATTTATCAAGCTCGATAAGCTCGTGAGCTACTCGATTAATATATTTTAAAACTCGAGATCGGCTCGGTTAATTATTCGAGTAGCTCGACTCCAAAAAATCCAAATCGAGTTGAACTCTCTTTCGAGTCGAGTACGAGTACCTCACGAGTAACCCGGCTCATTTACAACCCTAGGACGGAGTGACCAAAGGTTTCTCTGTCCAAATTTAGACTCGGGTCAAATATTGTTTTAGGCCATTCTAAAAAAAATGTAACCATTTTTTTTTTTGATATATATTATACCATAGTATATATTAGCATTTTTAAAATATATATATATATATATATATATATATATATATATATATATTCAAAAATTTCACAGAGCTCTTAAATTCATAGATTTTGGAAGGCTCTGGCATTATTCTCAGGGCCCTGTTTGGAAGGCTTTGAGGCCATGCTTTCTCAAGAGCGACAAAGGCTGAGCAGGGCATGGCTCTCCTCAAGAAGGCGGCAAGTATCAGGCCGTTAGATCATTTTGGCCAATGTCAAATGTGTATAGCGCACGAGAAATATCTTGAGCTTTCGGTAATATTCTGCTGAAATCTCCACCTTAAAAAATATATCTTTTCCTCGTCATTAATTTATATTACAAAAAACGGTATCGTCATAATTTATCAATCACAAGCACTTATGAGTCGTCAATCGCAGTTGTTTAATTGATTAACGTAATATTTTATGAATCGCAATTGGGTGACTGAAAGTACTCGCAACAGCGCTCGCTGCAAGCGAGAGACAAACTATGAACGTAAAGTCCAATGAATGTCCTACTCATCTCCATATAAGTGTCAGACAAAAAGATCTTATCAACTCGGGTTAGTATTTTTAGATCAAACGAGGACGAGAGTCTAAGCAATTGACTGGATCATTTATAACTCATTTAGCCCTACCAGGTCCGGGGGTATGAGCCGTTACAGAATGGTATCTAGCAGGTCTTGTCAACTCGGGTTGGCCATTTTAAACTAAACGAAGACGACGGTCTAAGCGAATAAAGCAAGTGCTTTCAAGTTTTTACAAAACTCCATTGCTTAAGAAATAAAAGTAAAATTGATTTACAAACAATACAGAGGTTTTGTTTGCTATATATAACCGAGGATTCGGCAGGGGTCTAGTTGTGCAACAGAAATTTGCTTCTTTTTTTTAATGGAGAAGAGGAATGTTATACAGCTGGAAAATATGACAACTATACATACAAAGAACAAGCTTTAAATATGGGAATTGGAGGTTCAGAAAATGCACCATCCTTAATAAGACTGGCTACTAATCTATTTGCAGCTTCTGTATAATGTATACTATCCCAGCTAATGTATTTTGCTGGATCACTGCAAACACTTCCTTTTGTTATGTTCTTATCCCAACAAAATACACCCTCCGGCTTCCCGCAGCAGTATTCCACACTGGGATGGAAACCTGCACCAGTTGAATATGTTATGAAGCAAATCCACTATCAAAAATAAATAAAAATAACAACCGAAGTTAGACTCACCGTACTTATCAGCGTTACTGATTAAGGTGTACTTAACCGAGTACATATCAACATATACAAGTGTGGCGTTGTGTAAATTGTCTCTTAAGCTTGACACCGATTTCTTAAGCTGTTGGTTGAACTCTTTAGACACTTCATTGTAAGATTTCACACAGCCGTTTTCATCTGCATTTCCAGCTTTTGGTGGATAGTTGACAATAACGAACGGCAAGCATCCGATGGGGCCAGTATTATGAATCCAAAATGCTCTTGCTCCTACCTCATAAAGTCGCTGGTTACCAAAGATTTTAAAAAAAAAAAAAAAAAAAAAAAAAAGGCTGCATTCAATAACGACGTTAAAAGCTCAAGAAGTGGATGCTGGAGGAAATTGGACCATTTTCATGCCAGCAAATTCATGGTCTTAAACTACAAAGAGAAACAAGTCTGTTGTTTATAGAACAACAACAACAACAACAACAACAACAAAACACAAAAGTCTTGTTTCCACTACCTACATTCACATATTCATTTTAGCATTCTTATTCACGCTGCTTCGGGTTCATTTGGACATGAAATATTTTGGTTTGATTTGTATACAGAAAATATAGTTTGGTTAAATTGTTTGGTTTACAATAGATTTCGTTTCGAATAAAGAGGATGTTGTGTATTGTAAGGAGATAAGCAAAAGAGAGAAATTTACATTATTTACTGAATAAATATGCTTTATCCGGATAAATAAAGTGGTGACAATGATGAAGGTAAATGGATTACATGCAGTCCAGAGCATATTCATAATTTACCATTCAACATTCAGACTCGCAGAGCATTGCTAGTGTTCTTGACGTTTTGTAGAAATTTTATGTATGTTTCTGAGCATCTTATGATCACATCGAAGATTTGATGCGCTTCTCTACCTTAACCATCCTACCTGAAACCTGTAACGTCTTTAATAATTTCTGTGTTAAACTTATATATGATATCTTACTAATTGTGCTTTATGATTACAACCAAGGCATTGCTTCTAAATAAAAAAGAAACAAACAGCAGATAAACTAGGCCCTATAATTTATTCAAATATTACACAAGTATAACACAGCAGCGCTTTCAAAATACAAAACTCAGTTTAATCTTTATCCGGTGGTTCTGAAGTTGCGTTAACACTTTGCATGCTATTCTAGCACATTTCTTTTCAAGAACCTCTCTTAAGATACATACAGATGAAATAACTAACTTTTGATATTATTCATCATACTGCAAATGAGTCCAGGATTACAAAGATATAGTGTACCACATAATCTAGTGAGACTACCACAGTAAGCCAAGTGTCCACACAAGGACAAATTACTAGATAAGGACATAACTTATTCTAAAATACCAAATAGTCCTTACTTTCTAACATTCCCCCTCAAACCAAATGGTGTAGGGACATTTAGTTTGTTTTTAGTTTGATTCTAAAAGTAAGTAAATAAAGAAGAACTCCATAACTCCAAATAAGACTTTATCTCTCACAAAATGTGCATCAATTCAACATGCAACTCAAGTGTTCTAAAAATCGCTAGGCGAGGTCGGTACGCTGATCCTAGCGCCTAGGGCGCTTAGGCGTGAGGGAATATTAGGTTTTAGGCGCCTTACACTAACCACATCCATAACTCAAAGTAAGACTTTATCTCTCACAAAATGTGCATCCAATTCAACATGCTTAACTCTTGAATGCAGAACAGGATTATGGGCAAGGGATCCAGCTCCTAAATTATCACACCATAGGATGGGCTTTGCAGGTAACTTGAGATGCATTTCGGACAGCAAATTCATGATCCACTGAGTTTACTTTGCGAGATATTAGCTAGGGAAGCCTCAGTATTACGACTCTGGCCCCTTTGGACCGAGAGACAACAGGCTGTTTCTTTGAAGACCATGAGACCAAGCTACCAGCAAGATACAAACAGTATGCTGCTATAGACTTTCTATCATTTTTATCACAAGCCCAATCAGCATCACTAAACGCATGTATCACAAGAGGATGTTCAGGTTTGAAGTGTAAACCATAGAAAAGGGTTCCTTTGATATACCTCAGTAGATGCTTTACCTGTTGCCAATTGCCAACTGTTGGAGATTGCATATATTGGCTCAAAGTATTTACAGCAAATGCCACGTCAGGTCTTGTCAATGTCAAGTATTGTAAAGCTCCAATTGTACTTCTATACACAGTAGGATTAGTCATTAGTGTAGAAGATGGAGGATCTTTATGAGTCACCACCATGGGAGTTGAACAAGGCTTTAGATTCTGCAAGTTTAACCTTTCCAACAGTTGCCTAGCATAATTATGTTGAGATAAATACAGTCCTGTCTGATCCCTGAATGCTTGAATTCCCAGAAAGTGATGCAATTCCCCCAGATCTTTAAGGGAAAATCTAGCATTTAAAGCTGTAATGAACTGCTGAATCAAGGTCTTGTTGTTGCCTGTAATCAAAATGTCATCCACATACACTAACACATATAAAAAGATGTTTCCAGAGTGAAATATGAAGAGAGAAGTATCAGCTCTAGACTGTTTAAACTTCCAGGACAATAACTGATTGCTCAGTTCAGCAAACCAAGCCCTGGGGGCTTGTTTTAAACCATAGATGGCCTTTTTAAGGTGACAGACATGCTCAGGTTTAGTAGGATCTTCAAAACCTGCAGGTTGAGTCATGAACACAGATTCATGCAGTGTACCATTCAAGAAAGCATTATTAAAGTCGATTTGTCTGACTGGCCAATTTAAAGCTACAGCAAGAGCAAGTATGATCCTGATGGTGGAGGCTCTGGCCACTGGACTGAAGGTTTCAGTATAATCTAGTCCAGGTGTTTGATTGAAGCCTTTGGCAACAAGCCTGGCTTTGTGCTTGTTTACACTCCCATCTGGATGAAGCTTGAGTTTATAGACCCATCGATTATCAACAAGGTTATGAGCATGAGTTCTAGGAACCAAGACCCATGTATGATTCTTCAAAAGAGCATTGTACTCTTCCTCCATAGCCTTTTTCCAAGCAGGATGTTGAAGAGCTTCAGCAACTGAAGTAGGTTCAGATGAGCCATTAGAAGGAGAAGCTGTGGCTAAATAGGAGTAGGTTTTGGGTTTGAATATGCCACTCTTGGCTCTGGTTTGCATTGGATGATGATTAATGGATGTAGGAATAGGTGAGGAGGATGATGAAGATACAGAAGGTACAGGAGAGAGAGAGAAAGAAGGAGACCTAGGTTCTTCATTGTGTTGATCAGAGACAGGACTACTGGAACTGGAATTGTGATCAGGAGTGGTGTCAGAATGAGTAGGAGATTGATAGATTGGAGTTGAAGTTTCAGAATAAGTAGGAGATTGGATAGTATCACACCCCAGGGTAAAGGAGTTGTTGGTGTGGCAGGAGATACACAAGGAGTAGAAAGAGTATTCTGGTTGGTGTTTTCTGGTGACAGAAAGTTGTGATATCGTGCGGAGTGGATTCAAAGATACAAACATACCCACTGATGAGGATTTGATAGCTCAGTTCATCAAAGAGATATATACAACCATCATCTGCACAAACATTTGTGAATAGCATGAGACCTAAATGCACACATTTAATGGTATGAAACTGAAATTTTCTTTGATGATAGGGCCTAAGATTAGGGTAACAGGCACAACCAAAGACTCTTAGCATCTTGTAATTAGGCATCTTTCCAAAAAGAGATTCATAGGGAGATTTTTGACCAAGCACAGGTGAGGGTAAGTAGTTAATCAGTCTTACTGAGTGAAGGAAACTTTCCCACCAGAATTTTAAAGGCATGGTAGCTTGAGCAAGCAAGGTGAGCCCCATTTCAACTATAGCTCTGTGTTTTCATTCTGCTTTGCCATTTTGGGCATGAGCATGAGGATAAGGGTGTCTAAAAAGAATACCACACTCTTTTAAAACAGGGACAAAGGATCTAAACTCACCCCCCCAGTCAGTTTGAAGACACTTAATCTTGCTGTTAAACTGATTTTCAACTTGTTTTTTGAACTCAAGAAAAGCATTTAAGGCATCAGATTTAAGTTTCAAAGGGTATATCCAGGTGTATCTAGTACAATCATCCACAAAATGTATATAGTAGGAATAACCAAAGATTAGAAGTGATGTGGTGGACCCCAAAGATCGTAATGAACAAGTTCAAAAGGCATAGCGCTTTTGAGTTAAAAGCGAATAGGGTAGAGCATGTTCTTTTCCCAAATGACAAGCTTCACAAAAAGAAAGGATTTCATTACTTTTTAAAGAAACATTACACAGTTTAAGAACTTGATTCAAAATCCTTTCTGAAGGATGACCTAATCTTCTATGCCAAACATTGGCAGCACTGCCCTTAGATTCACTACAAACAAGGGCTTTAGGTAAATTAAAGCTAGAACAAACTGGAACATTCTTGATTAAAGACTGGTTGGAGGACTGGTGATCAGCACAGACTTTGGAGTGAGGAGAGCTCAATGGGACAGGAAGATGCATCTGATATAAGCCATTCCTAAGTGTTCCTTCCAGCAGGACTTTTTTTGTAGCAAGATCCTTCACAAAGCAACAGTTGGAATGAAACTCAAGAAAAACCGGATTATCAGAAGTGAGCTTAGAGACACTAAGAAGATTTTTGGCTATACTGGGAACATGAAGCATATGATTAAGAGATAGAGTGGTATTATTATTACCAGAAAGATTGGAATGACCAATGTGTGTGATAGGAATAGACTCACCATTACCTACTGTCAATGCATCAGTTCCTTCATATCCTGAACTCAGATGGAGGCTATTGAGATCTGATGTCACATGGCTGGTAGCTCCACTGTCTGCATACCAACTGGGATCCAAAAAGGTGTCTGCTGAAGCAACATAGGCAGAATTAGGTCTAGATCCTGAGCCTTGAAAGGTAGCAGTATTTCCAGAATTGTTAGGGACAGGTCCTGTATAAGAGGAGTCATATCTATGGTAGCAATTAGCAGCTATATGACCTGTCCTTGTGCAAACTTGACACACAGGTCTAGGGCCTGAATTTGAGTTACTTCTTCCACCTCTACCTCTGCCTCTATTCCCTCTGCCCCTGCCTCTTCCAGAATCTTGAGAATTTTGACCACCAGAAGGTCTGGAGTTACCATTTGGCTTATAGTTTCCTTGTTTGTGAGTGGCCAAATGAGCAGCAGGGGATGAAACATCCAAACCGACAGAGGGATTGAACCTGGCCAGAAGTCTTTCATGAGTGACAAGCTGGGATTGGACTTCTTGCCAAGACAGGGAACCAATTCTGGATGTGATGTTAACTATGACAGATTCATAGTCCTTTCCTAAGCCTCCAAGGGCAGCAAGGATCAGTTCAGATGTAGAAATTGGGTAACCAACAGCAGCTAATCCATCTGAATAGGATTTCATGAGGGCCAAGTAATCAACCATGGATTTATTTCCTTTGTCGGTCCTTGTAAGAGCCCCTTTGTATTCCAGCATCCTGGCCTCAGATCTATTGTTGAAGAGAACCTCCAGAGTGTTCCACACTTCAGCAGCAGTATTGCACCCAATAGTTTCAACCAAGGCCTGTTCAGTCATAGAACTATTCAGCCATCCAACAAGCAGGGAATTAGTGGCAACCCAGTCATCATATGTTGGATTACGAGGAGCATACACAGAATTTGAGCCCAGAAACTGGGGAGGACAAGGAGTAGTACCAAATAAATGACCATCTAGTCTGTGACCGCGAATGATGGGAAGGACAGTAGATTTCCAGAGCAGATAATTCGATCTATTAAGCTTTACATTGCAGGTTTGAGTGAGTGTTCCACCAAAGGGAGTAGATGGTCGGACATAGGAGGAAAGTGGTGGAGATGGTGAAGTCATATAAGCTGGAAAAGAGGGTAGAGGTGGATGATATAAACCTGAAAAAGCAGCATCTGAACGATGAATACTAAAATCTGAGAAGGATGGCAGCTGGACAGTGGTGTTGATAGCAGTTGAGGGTGGTGCCGGCAATTGAGCTCTAGTAAACTGAGGAGTACCAGAAGCAGGGAGCTGAGTGATAATCTATCCAATGTTAATCGAGGATCCTGCTGGTGTGGAAGTTATGCTGGTAGCTGGTAAGGAACTCACAGGCAAGGAGCTCGCCGGAGATGAACTTCCGGCAGCTGTAGTGGCGTTGGCCATTCTAGGCTCTGCTACCAAGATGAAATAACTAACTTTTGATATTATTCATCATACTGCAAATGAGTCCAGGATTACAAAGATATAGTGTACCACATAATTTAGTGAGACTACCACAGTAAGCCAAGTGTCCACACAAGGACAAATTACTAGATAAGGACATAACTTATTCTAAAATACCAAATAGTCCTTACTTTCTAACACATACTCTTGAAAATAATAGAATGCTCAAGTATAAGGGTGTTAAATACTGTATTCTCTTGAAAGTGAAGGTTAATTTTTATCTACAGTTGATTGCCTGGTGCAAATTTAGTTAATAAACTTTCAAAGCTTTGTGAAAAAATAATGGAAAGAAATACTAAAGGCTTGTTATCTTGGCCAGTTGAAGTACTTTCTGGGAATAGAAGTATCTAGATCCAAAGAAGGAATTCTTCTTACCCAAAGAAAATACACCATGGATCTCCTTGCAGACTATGGTCTACTGAGGGACACCAGTTGACAACACTGTCAAATTTGGCAGAAATGATGATGGTGAACAAGTTAATCAAGATAAGTTTCAAAGGTTAGTGGGGAGACTAATCTATTTGTCTCACACAAGGCCTGACATTTCATTTGCTGTCAGTCAAATCAGTCGGTTCATGCACTCACCCAAACAAATACATTTTGATGCTGCTATGAGGCTACTAAGGCTTCTCAAGGGAAGTCCATGCAAGGGAATATTATTCAAAGATCCACTTCTGGTTGGTGTATCTACCTTTTTGGAAATTTGGTGTCTCGGAGGAGTAACAAGCAGTCAGTGGTGGCAAAAAGTTCAGCAAAAACTGAGTTTAGAGCCATTGCCCTAGGAATTTGTGAACTACTGTGGATCCAAAGGGTTATTGAAAGAACTAAGGACTCATTTTTCAAGACCTATCAATCTGTTTAGTGCCATCATGTCAGCTATTGAGATCTCTAACAATCCAATACAACATGACAGAACTAAACACATTAAAATAGACAGACATTTCATCAAAGAAAAGCAGGAAGATGGCAGCATTCACTTATCTTACATCAATACCAAACAACAAGTGGCAGATGTATTCACTAAAGGGTTACTTAGGGTTCCCTTCCAACAATTCAGTAGCAAGCTTGGTTTACTGGATATCTATAAACCAGCTTGAGGAATATAAGATATAATATTCGTTACACTATTTATTTAATTTCTATTTACTTGTAACACCCTTATTATTGCTAGTCTATAAAGCTAATAAGTGGTTAGTTACTTGTTTAGTGTCTTAATGGTGTAGGTTGCTCAACTACCCATTAATAGCCGCCCTGTATTTATTTCTAATAACTAGATTACTTTGTAACCTTAAATATCCGGCCTTGGCCGCATAATTGAATATGAAGAATTTATCTTCTCTTTATTCATTCTCTCTTCTAAATTTCTACATTTAGGCATAACGTTACGCAGCAGTCTTACTTACATTTCTATTAGGGATCGTTTTCACGCCTTGAACCCGTTACCATACAGTTGAAGAATCATATATATACCTGGACATTTGAAGAGAACTGATCAATAATCGTAGGGATAAGTGACTGGGCTTGTTCTTCTGTCAGAGATGTTAACATATAATGAAGATCATTCTGGCCTGAATCCAAAGTGTAAATGGCTCGCGACACATCCTCAGGGAATGGCAACCCGTTTTTAAGGCCTTAAGCACATGTGTGTTCACAAGAAACATTTTTGGATGATATCTCCACATGCGGAGTTACAAAGCAAAAGCTTGCCTGCTTTTAAGTGTTTTTACTTGTATCTCGACATGCAGAGGTACCACCAAAAAAAATTCGTTCCACAAAGACAGAACTATATTAGATAAATCACTGAAAGAAAAGCACTAGGAAATAGTTTTTAGAGATTATCCAGTTACCTTGATCATATAACACATTAACCATAGCTTTGAAATGTTCAAACTGTGAAATTTGAACATCAAGTGAGAAAGGGTTGAAGCCTTTGGCATACAGTTTTTCATCAGCATGTTCAATTGTTGCTCCACTTGCAGCGAAATTCGCTCCATGCGTGAAATTTGAAGCCAGGAAATTCAAATATGCACTCAAATAGGGTATTCCAAGCTCATCAGCTGTCAAGTTTCCGAATTAAAACAAATTTTTTTAAAAGTTACAAATTACATAAACTGAATATACAGTCGGCAAAATAATCATCTCCAGGCATGCATATAGTTATGTCCTAAAAACAATCATCTCCAGGCATATAGTTATGTCCTAAAAACAGCAGATTAAGTTCATTCACACAAAATATTATGATGATAACTTTGCCTCTGCACATGTACTTTGTCACAAAAGGGAAGTTTTAGGTGGTGGATACACATGAAACACGAGCGTTTTTATGCCTAATATGTTTTTATGTATAAATAAGAAAAACCAATATCTCCACATATATATGGAGGAATCTAACGAAAAGGTCCGATACAATTTTGATAACCTCATTTCCTTCAAAGTTAGGTGGGAAACACTTCTTGTTTAGTAAAACTGAATCGACAATCTCTATATCTCATTTCCTTTTGTCCAGTTCCTCTTTTCATTTCTAACTATTTCCATCGATCCTCCTTCAATCCAAACACAAGGGACCAAAATAGACTTCACAATCCCTCATTCTCCTATCCTCTCTTTGTTGTGGCTATCTTCTCTTTTCCTCTTTACATTTCTAACTATTTCCTTTGATCCAAAGTCCAAACACAAGGGCTTAAAGTTTTTTTCTTCATATTTTTACAGATACAAAATTAACATATAATGGACATATAACGCATGCATCTTTGATGGGGCTTGACTGTTGAACCCAGAATCTGGACTCTGGAGTAACATACAGTAGACATATAACACACATATGCATCTTTGATGGGGCATGAACGGTTGAACGTTGCACCTGGAGTTAAACCACTGAACTGAACTAAACCTCATTGAGGATCACACCTAACGTAAACCACCCCGTTGTGCCTTTATCATTCCTCAAGTTTAAAGTAAAAGTTATATCTGCTTTTTTTTTTTTATCAATATAGTTTTGTCATTTATTTCCTACAATTATTGCTATAAAAACAAAAACAGCAAAAAATAATTCCAACCTACCGAGAAAGTCTATGATTAGTCGGCCGTCGGAGTAGCGTCCAGAAAGTTTACCAAGGAAGGTTACCCCGTAGGGAAAAGTAAGCTGAGGAAAAGCAGCCGCTGCGTTGCCGGTGTCAGAATTGGAATCACCGAAATTGAACACCGCCGGAAAATGACATTTTCCCGACTGGGCATGAGTGCTGACGACACTGACAAAGAATGTGGAAGAAGACAAAAAGATCAGTAAGCAAGCTGCCAATATAATCACAAACGCCATGGCATCCCATGGTCTCCCCAGGCTCCGATGAGGCTTAAATATATTGAAGGAATGGTATTGCCGCTTAACCTGACTTTCTTCAATCTTTCGATTCATCAAACAAACACTGGGATGTCAGTGTCACCTAATGGAGAGAGTGAAACTGGATTCTTCTCTGATTCAGATCGAAGTGTCAAACTGACCATAAGGCTTGCTCGTGTAGGACTAGGACCGCGGGAGACGTTTTGCAAATAGCATTTTTAAAGGAGAAATACTTTGGTGGAGATAGTACTTGAAAAAGTTTTTTCTCAAACAGAAGAAGTAATCTAACCACCTATTTAAAATGTGAAAATTATCTAATCGTAATTTTTCTTCAAAACTATCTGTTTTTATGATAATGTATAAAAATAAATATACTTAACACTTAACGACTTGAGAGGATTTTGAGGTGAAGTAATCAGTGAAACGACAGAACCACACAGTTTAAATACATATTGAAAATGTGTGCTTCATATTAAACCACACGGTGTCTCCACTCGTGTGGAGACACTACACAAGTATTTCCCCAACGGAGGTGTTAAGAATTTGGTAAAGTGTTAAAGAGGTTTGGTGATTTTAAATGTCAGCTGGAATTTAAGATGAAGTGTGGGGGTTCAATATGTGATAATTTCTGGGTTTTTTTAGTCGAAATAAAAGTTTATGTATAGTGGGTTTATGCTATAAAACTTTTCAAAAGATTTATGTATTGTGGAGAAAATGTTAGCAAGATGATGTGGTATTGCTATGAAGCTTTCGGTTTAACGGCAACACCGACGATCTACTCTGACACTACATCTGGGACAAAAAATTTCAATTTTACAAATATCTAAATTTGATTTTAGTCCCTTCCGAGACAAGTTTGGGCATTAATTTGATTTTGAAGACGTGGAATTTTATTGTGATGTCCCAAAGATAAATCAATGATAATGCCGTTAACATTGTCCTATCCAAAAGGTTGATTGAATTTTTTAGGGGCTAAAATCGATTTTGAATTTGAGGTGTGAAGTTTGACCCCTAAAACAAACACCGAGAATAACAGATAGGAAAAGAAAGAAAAATAAGAAATAAGGGGGAAAAATTTGACGATAATGACACAACATTTAATAATTAGGTGGAAATGTAGAATTTTTTAAAAAAAGTAGGCAAAAATCCACCATTCTCTAACCGAATTCTCCGTTCAGAATCTCAAAATCCATTATTCCTTACCTCGGAATTCACTATTCGGTACGGTAAAACAGTGGATTTAACATCCAAATCCACTATTCGCTAAAGTGAAACAGTCGAATAGACGTCATATCCACTATTCCACTGTTGCGCTACAACATGTTAGAACAAAATTGTTATTATGAATTATCTTCTGAGGACTGAAATGTATTTTCAGTAGTTTATAGGTTCTAGTTCTACTATTTAGTATTTTGACTGTCCACATGTCATCTAGTGGTACATTCTGTTAGATTTGGTGGTGATATAATCTTTTTGTATTTTCCTCTTTTGGAACATAATGGAATGCATTTGAATTTGTTAATTTCTCTGACTTGGTATCAAGCCATCTTATGGCTAATGCCATCGCCGCCGGCAGCACAGCTCCAGTGAGCTCATCATCTATGATCTCTTCTACACAAACAACTTCTGTTCTTTTTGGAACTTTGAACACCCAAACCTAAGCTCAAGAGGTGGTGGTGCGATTTCGGCTGGAACCTCAGCTTCGTTCTCTTTTCAGGCCACAACATCTTCGTCTTTTCCGACCATGCAATTCCTAGGTTGTGGAAATACGTTCTCTTCAAGACCATATTTGTCTCTTCCTTCACTTACTCGAGCTACTCTACCACCACTGCTTAGTTACCAGTCCTTCATTCTTAAGATAAGACACTTGCTCCGTTTGGAGGTCACTCGAGTCAAAGGTACATTGTAAAAATGGATGGGAACGACTCTCTATTATGGAAATCAGCAGTGTTACCTATTATTAGAGGACATTGGCTAAATTGTCACCTCTTTGGAACAAAACCTTAGCCGCTTGAGTCTCTGACCTCTTATGTGTATGATGTTGGGGAGATTTTGCATCATTAAAAACAAAAGAAAATTTATTAACCTATACTACCATGCAAAACTACCTCCTAACCGGCCGAATACCGGGTAGTTGCTAGTAAAGTTGGATAAGTACGGGTATCGATCCTCAGGGAATTGGGCTGTCGAATCTAACTAATTAATCCTTCTTTATTAACTAAACCTAAACCTAAACTAGAACGGAAAAATAACTGGACGGAGGATTGTTAATCCAAAGCCAGGAAAAATAAAAAGCAATAAAGACTAAACTACAAACGAAAACGAAAAATAACTATTAAGATGATCATGGAGAGCAAACAACGAACAAACAAAATCATCCAATCCAACAAATCCTCTATCTCTATCTAAGGTTATCTCATGACGATTAACTAAAGATGTGGTTCACCTCTCGAAGGTATGAATACTACTTCCGTAGATAATCCGTCTATCAATCTAACATCTTCCAATGTATAGAATTGACGCAAAAAAAACCAAGGTGCAAGATTTTAAATCTAACAACCTAGATAATTAACCTATCAACTTCCGTTATGTCAAGGTTAAAAATCTAATCTTTCCTATGGTGATCTAAATCTAATCGTGACTTCCATCAAAATCAAACATCAAAAGCAACGATCTTCCGATATGAGTTGCATAAACGAATAAACGAATAGAAAAGATACAACTTTGAATTAAGATCACAACATAAACTTAAATAAAAGATAGATAAAACTGAATGGAAAAAGAGTCAAATCTGTTGAACATGTTCAGCCTCCAAGCATGGAGCTTGAAAAAACGCAGCAAAGAAAAAAAAAAAAGAAATAAACATCTAATCTAAAACCTAATCTAACCTCGGATCACCCGAGCACAAGGCTCGGGTGACCGCCTTGAAACCTCAAGTTGGCCGCTTCTTGGTGTTTTGTGTATGAGAAATTCTGATGATATTAGGGTTGGAATCGCAGCTGCTTTTATAGAAAAATCAAGTCGGTTGCTACAGTAAAGGTGCCGGACGCCCGTTTGAAGATCCGGACGCCCGTCCGCTATTTTCAGCAACCGCATCCAAACTTGTAACGCTCATATCTCGGGCCTCGTAAGTCGGAATGGAGTGATTCAAAATCCTGTAGAATCCTCTCTTCAAGCCCTACAACTCTTCTCTTGAGGTCCAGAGTAAAATCGGTCGTTATCATATCAAGAACTTCGTTGCAAGGTCGTCACTACCCGGAATCCTGATTTTCTGACATTTATCTTGATTGATTTCTTTCCTTATATCTTTCAATCTTCCATAACTTTGATTGATCCTTTCCAAGCACGAATTTGGCTCTCTAAAATCCTCTCTTCCATCATCAATGAGTATCTACAACGATAGGAAAACATACCAAAGCGTAACGTATTTCCAAAATAACATAAAATCATGATTTAAGCACATAATTCGTTACGTTTTGCAATTAACCTCTTAAAAACATCATTTACTAAATTAATCGATTATAAGCTCGATTTCTATGAAAAACATCTATATATGGGGAAAATTGATGTAAAATATATCCTTATAAAACGTATAAAATCACCCTTAACATATGACACAGTTTCTGGTAGGATGGTTGTTGAGCTCCATGGCCAAACAAGCGTTGGTTGAAGTTGTAGGGTACTCAACTGCTGCTAGGGTATAGAACACTCTTGAATTTTCTTAATATTAGGTATGAAGCCAGGATCTAACCACAATTGATAAGGCTTCTAAGCCAATGGTTGATTATCTGGCCCTCATGAAGTTTTATTCTGATGGCTTGGTTGTTGTTGGTTATCCAATCTTCAGTTTAGAGCTCATCATGGCCACTCTGAGAGGTTTAAGGAAGTACTAGAACCAGTATTGTCAATATAACCTCTAGAAACGGTTCTTTATTGGCGGGAGCTTCTATCTCAATTAATAACACATGAGAGATTGTTGGCCCATTTTAATCATACTATTAGTCTTGATCTGAATTTTCCTGCTGCTAATCTTGCTACTCAGAAAAATGTTCCACCCAAAATTGGTTTCAAACCCTTTGGTAATAACACTGGTTCTGAATCAACTAGAGGTAGTGGTTGCAGGGGTTCCAGAGCAAAAATATAGGTGGTAGAGATGGTTTTAACCCCAACCCCAGACCAGTGTGTCAAGTGTGCACCAGACCTGGACATATTGCTGCCAATTGTTACTACTGTTGGATCGAGAACGTGCAAACAATACTCTAGAGGGGTGAATAGAGTATTATATACTTTTAAAAATTCTTTAACCACTTTCAAGGATACTTATGCAGTTAAAAACAATTCAATGGTTTAACAGACAAAATCAGAGTATATTCTTAACTTAGTTCACTTAACGAACCTAGGCGGAAGATCTAGTTTCGATTAACCATAAGAACCTAAGTTAACTTCAGTTGAAGAGTTTCTAGATCAAGTTCAGTTTGATAAGAAAAAGGATTGCTATGCAGAACTGAAACTGATACCAAATAATGAAAAAGGTTGAACACTACTGTAGGTACAACACTTAACCAAAATCAAAACAGCAGATATGCAGATTCAGATTTTATGTTGTTGTCCTAGTATATGCAAGTCTAAGGTGTTCAAACACAGAATTGCAAATAATTGATTTTAACTTGTTTATGCCTAAAGCATGCAATTATAAGGTGTGAATCAATGTAATAAACTACCTAAAGCACATATGTGTGTGTTAGGAAATCACTAGTTTAACGCAGCGGAATTTAAAATTTGATTTCCTTTTTCTAGATCGTTCTTCGTTTAATGCAATAAACACGTTAAGTAGTTTGACGGTTATACCTTGATGATCTACTAGATCGTCGCTTTGACCGTCAACGGAGAGTAGTTCAATGGGAGATGATAACATCTAGTCGGATTAAAATGTGGTTATAGATGATAACCAAATAAGGAAAGTTTATCTCGAGACTATAAGGGTTATAGTGGTAAATTAATATGGTGGTATTTATTTATTATGAATAAATTAAATACAAGATATTAATAATATTATATTAATTAAAGAATATTCCGGAAGCCAATATTTGGCAATATGGGGCGCCACATTGAAGTGTATAAGATACACTTGGATTGTGCAATTTAATTAATGGTATACTAAATATTAATATATATATATATATATATATATATATATATATATATATATATATATATATATATATATAATGCACATGCAACGTGTGGGCACAAATGCAAATTAGAGATTTGCATGCGCACCACTATGTGTATTTATATAGATTTATTTGTGTAATATATATGTGATATATACACATGTGTAAATTGATTTATGGTAATAAAATAAAGATAGTCAATATTAGATTTTGACAAAATCTTGGAAATATTCAATATAAGATATTGACAATATCCTAGATTTATTTAATATGAGATATTGTAATAAATGAGATAAATCAATCAATTATATTTTCCTCATTTTATTGGGAAAATGTTTCTTCTCCTCTACTCTACTAGGGGGCGCCCCATACACTATAAATATAGTGTGGGTGTCAAGCTCTTTTGTACAACACAATTCCAAGAACTAATAGTTCTTGTGTAAAATAGAGAGCACCCTATAGAGAGTTTGAGAGAGGGGAAAAGGCCGTCTAAAGAACCGGAGTTTTCCAATAGCAATCCATGATGGGATTCCGGTGGGCTGTTCGTGTGGACTAGCGGTAGAGGCCGAACACTTGGGCTGCTCTATGCAGAACTACTCTCCTTAGTTGGTCAAAGCGTTGATCTTTTAGATCAACCAAGGTAACCACCGTCTACTAACTCGTTTGTTTGGGTCGATAGGAAATAAATTTTTGAATTCCGCTGCGTTCCCGCGTAGATTTCATAACAGACCACTGTTAGGAAATCACTAGTTTAACGCAGCAGAATTTAAAATTTGATTTCCTTTTTCTAGATCGTTTTTCGTTTAATGCAATAAGCACGTTAAGTAGTTTGACGGTTATACCTTGATGATCTACTAGATCGTCGCTTTGACCGTCAACGGAGAGTAGTTCAATGCGCAAGCCGTCCACGCGTCCGGCCTCTATCGCTAATCCACACGAACCCTTTGCCGGAATCTTCCTTGATTGCTATCGTAAAATCTCCGGTCGCTAGATCGACCGCTTCTTCCTCACAAACTCACTATGGAAGGCTCTCTATTTTACACAAGAATTATGAACTCTTGCAATTGTGATGTACAAAAGAGCTTGACACCCACTTCCTTTATATAGAGGAGGTGGCGCCCCATATGATGTGTGGAGGAGAAGAAAACATTTTTCCAATAAAATAAGGAAAATCAACTAGATTGATTTATCTCTTTAATTATAATTTATTTTTCCAATATCCTATATTGATTATAATTATCTTATTACCATAAATCTATTTTTCCAAAATCAATTAATATCTTATATTAATATTATGACAATCTCTATTAATTAAAGTGCACAATCCAAGTGTATCTCATACACTTAAAAGTGGCGCCCCATATGCCAATAAATTGGCTTTCGGAATATTCTTTAATTAATATAATTTGTATATAATTAATATCTTGTATTTTATTTATTCATAATAAATAAATACCACCATATTAATTTACCACTATAATCTTTATAGTCTAGAGATAAACTTTCCTTATTTGGTTATCAACTATAACCGCATTTTAATCCGACTCGATGTTCATATGTGTGTGACCCGATAGGCTTCCGAATATGTTGGCCGTAGACACAAAGTGCAATTTACTAAAATGTCCTTCATACCTAACGATCACGAGATAGCGTCTAGCAACACACCGTGACCCCCAATTATCGGAAGAGTCAAAAGCAATGACTACTACCTTTCATGTGAAGCAGTTACCGTGTAACTTACAATCCTATCGCTGTAATAATATCCATACGATCGTATCTCGAGTGTCAATACATTGATGATCGTATCTTATAATCTGGATATCATGCTCTCTCGGAATAACACGCTTACTCCCACTTTGCAAAGATTCTCGAGAGCTAGACATTCCTTATAAGAAGGCCATTTCGGATATTCGATCTCAATCATAGGATACGCGATTCCCGGACGACCAATCATGTATACTCCGCATGCTTCAATATCATACCCAATCACTACCGCATGATCGCCCGTGGTTGGAGGAAATCTCAATAGTGTCAAAGCATGACAATCCACACCGTGATGCCATGAAGACTCGGTCAAAAGGATAATTACACAACCGCCACATAGTGTGACACTTAATGTAAGTGGGTCGATCTAACGTCGCATTCTCTAATACACGCCCACGTCATACCCAAGTGTCTCTACACTTCGATAGACGAGATCTATCCCTATCTTTTAAAAGATAGAAGACATCCAATACGTGCTAGTCTAATTATACTATCAATGTCCCATTTGATAATATATAAGACTAGAGACATTTAAGTACCAACCTTGTTATAGTGATTAGAGATCTCATCAACCATAATCACTATCATGGTTTCTCTATCACAGATTGATACTAGGGACGTTACTATATATACACAACAAATAATATGAAGATAAACAATATATAATAACATAAGTGCTTTTATTAATCATAATAAAGTTATTACATGAACTAAATAGACTGTAAACGACCCGACCCGGTCGGATCCGGTCCAACCCGATTGGGTTTAGGACACCTTTCCAACAGTGTGATCTACTAGAGATAACACCCACACATAAGGTATTCACTATATGTCGCTTGAGTCTTATACAATATAAAAACAAAAAGAGAGAAAATTACAACACTTTCACTGTTAAAAGTGTTACTAACCGGATAACCAAATTAGTGTTAGTCTTAAGAGAACCACATACTCCGACCAACAATAAGATGTCCTAAATCCTTAGTAACAACCATCAACAGATTTCTACAAACACTCACCAAAGGAGTACAAACACTCACTAAAGCAGTACTTACCAAGAATCACTGCCCGGATTCTTGAACCCAAATTTAGCTCTGTGAATTCGTAACTCAGCAGGAACGAACTCGAACTGTCGAACCACAGCTTGGCCTAGCTGTGCCCTTGTTATTGATCCTCAATTACAAGTGGAGAACACTCTCAAACTACAAGAAATACTCACTAACAAAAGGTAGAGATTGACACTCTACACTTACCATTCTACTTACACCTCACTTTTCTCACACTCAAGAAATAAAACTAATTTCAGAATACAAGTGTATACAAGAAAATGAGATTGAGATTTAGTGAAGAAGTTGTGTCTTGTGAGAGGTTGTTCTTCATTTTTCTTCAAAGAGCTGGAGTAGTATATATACCACTACACAAGATGTCTAGAGTATTGGCTTTACAATTCACTTTAGCTTTTGCGGGTACAGATTTTTGGCCTCTTGTGCAGTCCAACTTTATGCTTTATCAACGGCTATTAAGTTGTTTCAAGAGAGAGTGTAATTGCCTGCACACTTAACAAAAATATTAAATTTGTGGTGGTAGATAAAAGTAGTACAACAATATTAGAAAGACAAACCAGCGGTCACAAAGCACCTTGGGTAAAGAAAAAGCTCATATAACAAGACAAAGTACATGGATCAAGACAAAGTTACATGGGAGAGATAAAAAACTACACATTCACCAATATAGCACATTATTCAAAGAAGCTTTCACATACTAAGACTTCAAAACATTACACGATTTAGTATATATATATATATATATATATATATATATATGTGTGTGTGTGTGTGTATCTGTGGTACATATCACTGATAAATATTTATACATACACAGAAAACATATACATATAGATATATAAATTAGACATTTAACATAAAGTCTATATAGCATTTAGGATAAAAGCATATTAACAACACATATATAATAGTCTAAGCATGCAGTAGACGATTTAATAGATCTATGCAAATCATCAGTTAAGCACAATTTGAAAAAGAGTATTTCAATGAACATACTATAGTAACAAAAGCATTCAGATTGAGGACGTTAAAACACTCAACCGTATGGTGTTCAAACCTTTTACAAAATTGACAGCAGACATCAATTTAAGTGTAAATTGACCATTTAACATCAGAGAATTATGTGTAACGAATCAAGGTCGATTTAGCGAAATTTAGACCGAGGATTAAGCATGATAAACACGATTTATACCGACAGCAGAGTTCTTAAGCATGCATTAAAAGGTTAAATCGGTTCAGAGGAAACAACATGAGGTAAATATTTCATCTTTTCATATTGAGCACAAAGATCGAAAATTTTCATTCATATAACACAACAGAGAGGCAATAGACCGAGATTAAGCATTAATTTGATAGATCTAGCTGTTGGAAGTAGCGCCCGAAAAACAATTTCTGTAATTGTTTTTATAATTAATAAATGACAGAGTTATTCTTATCTTATTACTTGCTTCGTGCTCGCAAGTAATACACTGCTGAAAACCCCAAGTCGTATCATATGTAGCCATATAACTTAGTGTGTGTTACACTTGAACTGTTAGTCCGTGGTGAACTTAATTAAAGTATGTGGTCTATTGATTAAACCACCATTAATGCGCCCATAACACTTTATGGTATGACCGTTATATCCGGACCGTTGACATTGGTTGCCTAAGTGGGGCATTTATATATGATGAGAGTCATATAGGACTAGACCGATTTAATCTGCGTTTGAAATCTTATTAAATCACAAGATGATCATATATGGATTAACCTTAATCCTGAAGTGATTGCATACACTTACTTGTTTCAAGATAGAGTTTGATGTGTTCGTTAAGGATCGCTAAGAGGCGCGGTCCGAATCAGTTTCACGTTGGCACTATTCTGGAATGGGTGAGGAGTGTGTGTCTCACAGCTATGGAATCCATTCCTTCCCGCGGGAAGTAGAAAGACAATCTCCTTATTTGTTGATCCTAGAAACTGATCGATCGGGCGAGTTCGTATTGGTTATGATCTAATTGATCACTAGTGGGTTGCTGGTAAATAAGGATGAGATGTAATGAAGAAAGTTTATGGAAATAATCCCGCTTCGTTACGGATAGTGTATGGAGGGTTAGTCTGTATGTAATGATTATATCAATGGATACTTATTGACTCGACTTTCTGAGAATAAGTTATATCTATAAACGATAGAGTTCAGTTTTGGATTTATGGTGGCGTAATTCCGAAATTAATAAGTTGAGTAGAAATATTCTGTTTGATGAATGTTTTATTAAATTTATTGTAGCTACTGGTTATAGGTCAATAATCCCCCTTTGGCTCTCTGTGCGAGTGTTTTCTCGTTTTATGGAACCTCGAGAATAAATTAAATAGTTTGTCTATTTAATGAATATGCAATATTATTTATTTGGTAAATAATATGTAATATAGAAAAGACATTTTCTATTATCCCAAATGGCATAAAAATGGCGCCATATTTTTTTTTTGGTTTTGGGAAAAGAAATTTTCTCCTAATTAATTATAATGTGCATAATATAATTATTTATGTGTTAAATAATTATAAATAAGAAATTATTTTTCTTATTGGATAAATAGAAAATTTGTTTTCCTATTGGATAAAGATTTTATTTTCCTAAAAGGAAAAGATAAATATGTGTGTAAAAGATAAACTCTCAAATTATTAGTTATTTTCGAGAGTTTCTCCCAACACAAAATTGGATGAATCCAACGCCAATTTTAAAAGAAAAAGGGACGCCACCTATTTTTTGAATAAAAAGAGAGAAATTTTGTTTTCTTATCTTAGCCATTTGGAAGAAGAAAAACTGGAGTTTTTCTTGAGTATATTCGAGGAGGTTTTACTATGAGGATCGACGTCCACCAGTCATCGTTTGGAGATAAAACTCGAAAGATCACGGCTTCTCTCCGGTTGGGGTAAATCTACTAACATTCTTGTAGATTAATTTATTATGCGAATCATATCGTGGTAAAATCGAAAAACGAATTTTAATTTGTAGCTTCTGCTGTGCATTATCGATTGTCTCGATCGGTGCTGTGAATCAGATCTGACGATCCAATTATGGATCGGATCCGGATTCGAGTTTCTGTATATCCAGCATGTGGTATCAGAGCGAGGTTAAAGCGATTTTGCGATCTTGATTGCATAATTAATTAATAAGGAGTGAAATTGAATAAATATTACATCATTTATCCGGATTCGAGTTTCTGTATATCCAGCATGCGGTATCAGAGCGAGGTTAAAACGATTTTGTGATTTTGATTGCATAGTTAATTAATAAGGAGCGGAATTGAATAAATATTGCATCATTTATATGTTTATTAATATATGCGTGGTTGAATGATTTAGTTGACGAGATGGATTGGGGTTGGTACTTGTTTACCGTAAGATCTATTGTAAACCTTTTTTTTTTTTTTTTTTTTTTTTTTTTTTTTTTTTTCTTTCTGGATATAGAAAATTATGTAATTTATTTTGTTGTAATTTAATTTCCTAGTAGTTAGAATAATTATAATTGTTGCGGCCCTGTTGTATAATTTTAAAGTTCAAAAAACATCAACAAACTGATGAGGCAACAAACTGATGAGGCGTCTTGGTGGTGAAGAGACGCGTCCTTTTTTATGAAATTTTTCCAGAAAAGAGGAAGTGACGCAGCAGGTGGGATTCAAACCCAGGCAGCCCAAAAGGAAAAGGAAGTGCTAACCAACTCAGCTAGAGCTTTTTTTGGTCAAGAAGCGGATTAGTTTGTTAATATAATCAGTAACGGCAGAATAAATTAGAAATTAGTAAATCCTTTAAACATAGGGTTTATTTATTTATTTAATTTTCTTTTTATAGATTAGATACGGGGGTACCAACGGTCCATCTCAGTGGTTTAATTTTCGCATTTATTTTCTCGTGTGATTATTTATATGATATAACCATGTCATTCATCATATTCATGAATTCCACTCCTAGCATATACATATATGTAGAAATTAATTTTGGCATTAATTAGACATGTATGAAAACGATAATTAATTTAGATTAATAATAAATTAAATTAATTAAAGGAAACATAATTTTATCGGGATAAAAAATTCACATGATAAAAATAAAATCCACTCGGTGAATTTGTTTTTGGGATCTAAAATTCTTTGAGAATTTTGTTTATGTAGTGTCTACATAAATAGGATTTAATGACCGAAAATTTGGAAAGTCGTGAAAAGTAGGACCTAACTAGACGGTATTTAGAATCGATAAGTTGGTGATTGCTTTTCGTGATTTTTTGTTTTCGATTATTGGATAAATTCTGAGATCCTAAATTTTTATCATGACAAGATTAAGACTATAAAATTCTACTGGAATTTCAATTGTGTAATGTTTACACGAAATATTTCTAAATAATTGAAAATTTGAAAAATCGCGAATATAGTGTCACTAGTTAGACGGTATCTGACAATCTTGTTTACACCGAGTTTTATTCCAATTCTTGTCTAACTACAAAGAAAGTGCTCCTGGAAGGGATCCTTAGGAATGTCCTTATCAGCTTCCATTTCCAACATCTATGAGCTCTCTTCAATCCAACTCTGCCACCAGTTCAGTTCAGTCTCCTTAGAGTTCTTCAGCCAATAATCCAAAGTCTTATGTCAGTGTTCAGTCCAATAATTGTACTGCCATTACTTGACATAGAAGATTAGGTCATCTCTCTGAAATGGTTTTGAGTCAAGTTCTAAGAGACTGTAATGTGAAGCTGAATTTGAATAAAAATTTGTATTTTTGTGAGGCCTCTCATCTTGGTAAACAACATTCTTTACCATATCATAACTCTGTATCTAAAACTACTTTTCCTCTTGAACTTGTCCATTCTAATTTGTGGGGGCCATCCCCAACTGCATCCACAAATGAATATACCTACTACATCCACTTTGTGGATGATTTCACTAGATTCATGTTTCACTAGATACATCTTTCCTTTAGAACTAAAATCTGATGCTCATGTTTTCTTCCACTTTAAAGCTCTTGTTGATTTGAATCACATAATTAAGTGTTTACAAACTGACATGGGAGGTGAATATAGTACATTTGGTTCTCTATCTTCCAACAGTATGTATTCAATTTAGACACTCTTGTCCCCATGCTCATGGACAAAATAGGAAAGCTGAAAGAAAACATAAATTTATAATTGAAATTAGATTAACGGTTAGGTCGGATCCCCTTGACCCACCGCGACCTGACCCTTTATAATTGAAATTTGATTTGTAAGAAGTCTCGATCAAAATTAAATGAATAAAACTACTCCCTCCGTTCCACAATAACTGATGCAGTTGCCTAAATATTTTGTTTCATTTTATGTGAGGCAGTACAATTTCCAATGACCGGAACTGTTCATTTAGTTGCTACTACCGGGTCGAGCATACATACGACGATCCTCATGCGTGAATAGCCGGGAGGAAAGAAAGGGCGGTAGATGATAATGAGAAAGAGCGCCGTGGGCGGGCGGAATGGATGAGCGAAAGGTGTCATGCCATAGAGTGGAAATCTCCCGAGTCTCATGTAAGACAACTAAATGCACCTCGAGGTGCTGCCGAGGTTCGAAGCGCCCTGTAGAAATGGCGTGGTGTTGAAATTGTTGAACCGATTCAGGTGCACCTAAAGTCTTATGGCTCATGTTAGACCGTTAACTCGTTAAACGAGTTTGGGATAACCAAAAGGTAAGAGGTGATGACCAACAAGCGAAACGAGTTCTTAAGTACCTACACGAGTTCTGAACAGAGTTGCCTCTGAGTATCGTGCCATATTGGCCAAACTCGGGGTCGAAGTGTCCGAATCGAATAGCGGAGCCGTGGAGTTCGCTAAGTGAATTGTCCAGGATAGGGTGACCCCAATCAATCTATTCATAACATGCCAGGTAAGAGCGTATGGTTTAACGAGCCCACGCATGTATTACGTTAGAAGTAGCTAGCCAGTCAAGCGAACTTCTGCAGGGGCTTTATTAAAACCCTTGAATTCGGAATATGGTAAAGTAGCCCCTGGGTGGGGAGCAACTCATTTGATGGGCGAGGCTATTTGCGATCGAATTTTAAGAGTTCCTATGAAGATGCGTACTCCCCGTCTTCATAACCGTCGAGCTGGCGACTCTCCGAAATCTACGAATCTGTGGGCCCCGAGAAGTTGTAGATCGTCCCATACCTTCTGTCTGTCTGATATGTAATATTTTCTCCATCATTGGATCGACTCGACTAATATGATAGATGGGCGTCTTTCGATTACATAGGAGTGTACACCTAAGTATTTTACCCGACTCCTCCTCATGTCCACATAGAGAACAAGTAGCAGGTCCACACCCTCTAATCGCCAAATTTCTGTTAACTGGGAGACAATTTGTTGCCACCCGCCAAAGAAAATGAGAAACCCGGGGTTGGATTTTGAGCCTCCAAAGTTTCTTCAATAAATTATTTACCGTAGATGAGGACGCTATCATGTTCTTGATTCATTTTCTGTAAGAAGAGCATATCCGCTAGTTCAATCACCCTAGAGCTAGAGGGGAGGCAACTCACTAGCGGTAGCTCTAATATGTCTAAACCTCAGGAAAACATAGCTTCAATTCTTCTGAAGCTCATACTTTATTGCCCCCTTGCCCTTAACCGGCCAATCGTCTTCTGCCTTTTCGGTCGAGGTCTCGCAAGATTCAATTAAGTCTGTTGTCGAGGCTGCCGAAAAAAAGAAGTGGCAATGCCTTATTAATTCCAAGGAATGGCGGTCAACAGAACGCCATTTCACCCGATGTGAAGAGAAAAAAATGGGGATCATTGAGAAGATCCACTCTAAAATGGATGAGGGGGAATAGGACTTGAACCTTCAAGACCGGGAAAGCGTGAAGCTTGGAGTTTAAGTCTTCTTCACGGAGCTGGACCTGCCGTATGGTTCAAACGAACAACGGCTTGGGCATCTTAATCGGGTATCAGGTAAAAAAATCTACCGGTCATATAAGACATTTATTGAATTTTTACTTGATTTACTGTTATTTATTACGGTAGGAGATATAAAAAACAAGGCCAAATTATTTATAGTCAAGGACATTCTAGTCATTTCATTATAAAAATTAATGCATTAAGTCATATCATTAATATACGTGATTTTAGTAACTGAATCAGATAAATTGGAATATAGTAGTTATTAGAATTTCCCATTGCTTAGAGCGAGAAAGCCAAACAATATAGCATGTGTTGTTATCCCTTGTTTTAAAGTTTCCTCAAAGTCAAGCACCATCCTTCTACGTTTGGCTTTCTTGCCTTTGAGGACAAACGTGAAGAAACCATCCCCAAAAAAAATGAATAATTTCAGCAGCCATTTCTCAAGCAACTGACAAAGACACTCATCATAATCCTTCTGAAATACAACATATAAATAACTCTTCAATACATGCAGCAGAACCCTCAAGCGTCCCGAAAATCATAGCCACCATGGGAGGAGGAGGAGGAGGAAGAAGATCATCATTCAAGACTTCATTATTATACACTCTTTCTTTCTTGTTTATCATAGCACTCTTTCCAGCACTCAACACCGATCATTATCCACCGAAAACCGCTATTGCTCAGCCGCTCTACACCAACTCACGGTGGATCGTGAACGAATCCGATCAAAGGATTAAGCTAGCTTGTGTGAATTGGGTGTCACACCTTGAAGTTGTTGTGGCTGAAGGACTTAGCAAGCAGCCAGTGGATGTTATCTCCAAGACCATTCTGGATTTGGGGTTCAATTGTGTGAGGCTAACTTGGCCACTTGCCTTGTTTACAAATGATTCATTGGCTTCTTTATCGGTTCGAGAATCGTTTCAGAAGCTTGGACTTACTGAATCCATTGCAGGAATTCAAGCTAATAATCCTTCAATTATTGATCTTAGCCTAATCAATGCTTACCAGGTACATATCATCATTCCATGTAACTACGAATACGCAGTTCCATGTAACATAAATTTTTAAAAGCGAAATAAAAAATTAAGAGTCATACGGTTAAAGTATTTTTTTAATAAAAGGGGTAATATGATAACCAGTATGTAGTTATCTCGAGTCAACGGTAGAAGTTGTTGCTAATTAATATGATAACCAGTATGTAGTTATCGGTACTAGGGTGGAAAATTAAGGGAGGATTAATTTTTGGATAAACATAAACATAATTTAAAATATTCGATCAGTACTTGTCCAAAATAACTTTCCGTTGAAGAACATTCATATATTTTATATAAAAATTACGTTGAATTTTTCAGGAGTTGACAGAGACCTTAATTATGACAATCACATTTACAAACACTTAGGCCCCAGTGAATTTTTTTTATTTATTCAAAAGCCACTTTGTTCAAAATTCAAATATTAAATATGATATATTTCCTATCTGCTGTGTCATTCTTTCGTTGAGCTTTTAAGTTAAGCATATCATGTTGTTGAATGGATAGACTCAATCTCATGCCATTAATATTTAGCAAGAAGTCGTGTGTGTGTGTATATATATATATATATATATATAACCTTGTGGATGGGATTATATGCATTATGGATTTCACTGAACATATTTACAAATAAAATGTTGTCAAATAGGGAAAATTTTTGGGTGGTGTGCCTGCACCGTGCGGACATGCTTATTTTGCTCTAAAGCCACCCGTGCTTTGGTAGAAAAAGTTAAAAATACAAAACACTCTGTAAAACATCCGTGTTTTAAAAGAAAAATAGGTGTGTCCGCACGGTGCGGACACACCACCCAAAAATTTCCCGTCAAATAGGGCTTTAATCTTCACCTTACCTAATTACTGTATTAAAAAAACAATTTTTTATTTATGAAAACAATATTATCATATTAAATGGTAAAATATTTAAATTGTATATGATCAGGCAGTAGTGGGTAGCATAGCTAAGAGCAATGTGATGATAATCCTAGACAATCACATAAGCAATCCAGGGTGGTGTTGTAGCAACACCGATGGCAACGGCTTTTTTGGAGATGAGTACTTCAATCCTAGCCTTTGGATCAAAGGCCTTTCCAAGGTAGCCGCTTTGTTTAAGGGCACTGACAACGTCATTGGAATGAGCTTAAGAAATGAACTCCGAGGTCCCAAACAAAATGTTAATGATTGGTACAGGTACTTAATTTACTCAAAACCCACTTTAAATTAATTGACACCATGAAATTGCTTTTTTCTTTTTTAGTGATTTGTGTGTTTTTTACTTGGAATGGGATATATATATAGATATATGCAGCAAGGAGCAGAAGCAGTTCATGCTGCAAATCCAGATGTACTAGTTATACTATCCGGGCTCAACTACGACAAAGATTTATCGTTTCTACAGAATAAGCCGGTGAGCTTGACGTTCACGAGGAAGTTGGTTTACGAGGTGCATTGGTATGCATTCTCAGACGGGCAGGCTTGGGCAAACGGAAATGCTAACCAGGTTTGTGGGCAAGTGATGAGCAATACAATGAGGAGGGCGGGTTTTCTGTTGGATCAAGGTTATCCGTTGTTTGTTAGTGAATTCGGGGTGGATCATAGAGGGACTAACGAAAACGACAATAGATTCTTCAACTGTTTCTTGGGCGTCGCGGCTGCACTCGACTTGGATTGGGCATTATGGACACTTGTTGGCAGCTACTATTACAGAGAAGGCGTAGCCGGACACGACGAGTATTACGGGATTCTGGAATGGAATTGGTGTGAAATCAGCAACTCGAGTTTATTACAAAGGCTTTCTGCTGTCCAGTCTCCTCTCACAGGGCCAGGCTACACAGAAACGCGTCTACACAAAATAATATTCCATCCAGCAACAGGTCTTTGCATAACGAGAAAGTCGTATTACAAACCCCTGGTATTAGGACCGTGCACAGAAGCCGAGGCATGGAACTATACCCCACAGCAAATGTTAACGATAAAGGGTACATATTACTGCCTACAGGCAGATAAACTGGGGCAGCCCGTAAAACTTGGCATAACATGTAGTGATGTTAGTTCAAAATGGGAAGCCATTTCAGATTCAAAGATGCACCTTTCATCAAAGCTTTCGGATGGAAGCAATGTCTGTTTGGATGTGGACTCCGACAATGTTGTTGTCACAAACACCTGCAAATGTTTGACTAAAGACAACTCATGCGACCCGGGAAGTCAGTGGTTCAAGATAATCGACACTACAAGAAATCGAAATGCTGCAAAATCTTCCAACCAGATTCAAAACACAATATTCAATTTCCTGACAGATGCTCTATGGTGATACAAGGTTTTAACATAATAAGAGCATTTGAATGTATAGTAGTCACACACAAGACGAATATTTGAATGTATAGCTTAAGAATACTACAAATTCAAAATATTCAGATTGTTTATAGTAATCCCATGAAAACATGTAGACTACATCTTTCTCATTCTTCCATTGCATCGCCTCCTACTTCAATCACTGCAACCAGCTCATTCAACGGAGTAACCTTGGTAGACAGAATCTCTGAAACCATGGAAATTATTAAAACGTATATATTAATAATTCCTATAAGATAACACGGAGTTCAATAAGCCTCAGTTTTAAATTATAATAACAAGCTTGATAGGAGAAAGCTAACCGGTCGGTTTGGAGAAAGTATAGCCCTTCTCACTGATGTAAGTCCGTGGATTAGGGGTATCATAATTCCTCAAGTACTCTTTGTCACCCTATAAACAGGTGTTTGTTAGAATGTTAAAAGGATCATAAGAAAAATGAAAAGGAAAAAGGGGGGGGTGTAAGCACAGTCGGAATAACACACCTTGGTTATTACACATATGTCTACATTACTTCCACTTCCAAGATCATTAAATATACCCGAACGAATGGCTTCAGCAACCAACTCTATACCTTCTTCCCTCTGTCACGACATGAAAATATTTGAAATTAAAAACCATGAAATCAGACATTTCTGATTCTTACATAAAAATTTATGAACTTACCGATAGTCCCTCACGATACTTTGACTCAAATACTGACATTGCAGCAAGTGATCCAGAACCCATAGTAGCATAGGGTAGTGTATCCGTGGATCCATGAGGATATATCTGGTGCATGATTATTTATCAAGAATTAGGTTAAATAAAAAATAAAAAAGGTTTGAATATACTAGTTTAAGTGACTGACCGTATGCAAATGGGGGCCTGTGATATCGACTCCTCCAAGCACCAAGGCGGCAGAAATATGACCCTGATGACTGGTTTATTGACCACAAAATTAGGCCTCTTAAGGTTGTATGAGCTGGTAAGCTAAGATAACTTTAACAAGGGTAAAGGCACCAAAAAGATAAACTCACCCAAAAAGGTGTGACTTCAACATTGTAAGAGCTGTGATCACCCTGGAGTCACGACCAGTATGGTAGCGGTGCAGCGTGAGTTGTGAACTAACCATGTCTAGAAAATGCAAGTGTACGATTACAGTATGTTAACAACTAAGCACTGAGACAATTGTTAGGGAACAAAAAAGATAAACAAAAGCAAAGGAAAGAAAAGGTTATCCTCGATAGTTTGAATAAGTATGATTGGTTCATGACAGCAAATCATTTGCCACTCATTCAAATTAAAAATCAAATAAACAAATAAATGATACCAGTTACTGCCTCTGTATCTGCAGCAGTTCCAGCCCCACAACAATAAATGTTTGGAGCAATGTAATGTATTTTCTCACAGTTCTTATCAGCAACTATAGGACCTTCAGTTGCTCGAGTGTCAGCCCCAAGAATGACACCATCCTAAAAATAAGTAAGCACTGTCAAAATAAATCATGCAGTTCACAAAAGAAAAAAAAATTGAAGCTATCCTTTAACATGAGGTGAAATAACACAAATACACACACCAGGGTGAACTTAAGACAGCCATAGAAAGTCATAGCTAAAGCATTAAACTTTTAAGGAACAAACTTCTGATGTCAAACTGTTCAGGTTACGAGATCATGTGTTCATCTCATTAAGCAGTGGATGTTCTACATCAGAATGAAGCTGAGAATAAGTCTACGAATTTCAACCAAGATAAATCCCTTTGGTTTGAACTTTTTGCATTTGGCTAAAGGTGATGTGTGCCATACTCGTCCATTCACTAGGCACTATTGGCTCAAAACATGCATATGATCAAACAGATTTTATGCTTTCAGAAGGTGAATCTAGTTGGTATGCTTCTTGCTAAATCATCAAGGCATCTTTTATCTTCTTTAGTGTCATGCTTAAAATCAATAAAATATTTACAAGAAGAACAATGTTTCGTGTTCCCATTAATTCTTGATGTTGAGTGATCACAACACATGTATGTATCAAAAGAGAAGTGAAAGGAAAACGAATTGAAAAGTTAATATTCTCATAGAAGCTGCTAATAACAAAATAAATGAAAAATAAACCATACTGTTATAACGAATACATTCTTAAGTAGACACTACTTACCACAAAATTTATAGCAGTGTTTCTTATATTGGTACATAACTTGGAGTAACAATATGGCTATTTTCTACGGGCAACTATTTTAAAAAGTAAACATGATGAGCTGTGACTGTAGAACAGGTAGTTGTGAAAAACCACAATTATGATTGCTTCTGTCTCCTCAAAATGTACTCCCTAAAAGAATGGTACCAAAGAAGCCAAGCAAAAGCATAGCTGCTTAGGTCGCCTAGGCATCGCCTAGGCTCATGCTGGGCGATCATGGAAATGGTTAAAAAATAGAAACCAATTGATGAGAATTGAGAAAAATCAGTAAAAGCCCACAAAAGGCCAATTCCTGATTTCCTATCCAAAAATATTCAATTGTGCGTTGTGATCACTGTAAGTTCCAGATACATCAAAACAACTGCAAACGCCAGCATTCGTAGTCTGTCCTAGCGACCCAATGCTATCAATGAAGCTAGCCATGCATGCACCAACTCAAAGAGGAGTACTAAAAGTAGTCAAAAGTGGAGTACTAAAAGTAGTCAAAAGTTTCATCATGTCATGTGCACACCCGTGCCCTTTGTGTACGGCATCTTGCATAGGCGACCATTGCTACCTTCTAGGCGGCGCTAAGACCTCAACTCTCGCCTAGGACAACTATGAGCAAAAGCACACCACAATACCACCCACCAACCTCACCTTGAGCTATTATTGCAATGTCGCACATACAGAACCAGTTCTATCACTCAAAATAGTTAAATAGCAATTACACAGATCTGTTTATGACAGCATGTAGATTGTAGACTTCAATAAAGAAACCTAATAAAAACAGTGATGTTCTCTCCTACTCCCACTAACTCATACATTGCCCTCACCTATACCAACTGCTCACCAAAAGACTGCAGCATATACCCACAGATATCGCAAAACTGAACAAAACTACTTAAATTTCACTTCAAAAGTACCTTCCCAAAAACCAACACTTCAATTTCACACAATAACCTCCTAACCGGAGAAAATCAAGGCTGCCAATACTAAAGCTGAAACATTTACTTAAAACACAAAATTTTGTATTTCGGTACATCCAAACGAAAATAATAGTAAATTCAATGACCGAGTAACCAAAAGTTTGAAGATTTACCTGAAACACCAAGCCGACAATGGTGGTGCCGGTCTTGAGAAAGGAGGAAGGTTTCAAACCCTTTTTCTCGAGCATCGCATTCCTTTTGCATAAATCGAAACTGAACCCACCCTTTGGAGGACCTTCCATTGCCAAGAGTGAATTCTTGAAAACCCTAAATTGGAGAAAGGATATTAAATTTTGATTCAGGCCCATCTACATCAGGACAATCATCTGAATCTAATCGCGATAAACCTTCCACTGTAGTTCGATTCTACAGATACACCTATAGTTAGATTGCAAAAATCTCACCTGAGAAAAAACGTAAGTGCGGAGAGAAACCGATCAGTTGTCGACGGAAGTCTGTGCCTTGAGCCCTTGACTGTGAGCGCGTGAAACGACTCTCTGTGGACGAGCTGTAAGTATAAGGGGGAATGACTAAATACGGCTGTTTTGGAAAAAGACTTTGGAAAAAAGGTTTGACCACAATTTCCCATATTTTTTTATTTAAAAAAAAAAGAAAAATGTTTAAAAATCCTAAATAAAACCTTTCCCTTAATTCTCCGGATAATTAGTGATCGAACCGCTCTCTCTCATTACCAAACTTCTTCTTCTGCATTAATCGTTTGGCGTTCTCTTCTTCTTCTTCATTAACCGCTCTCCCCTTCTCCCTTCTCTCTTCTCCCTTCATTTTCCCATTCTGTTCTTGACCCCTTTCCAATCACAACCGTTTCTCCCTTCTCCGTTGATAAGAAGAAATTACCGTAATTCCTTTCAATTTTGCGAAATTGGTTGGGTAATTGGCTCTTCTCCGGAAATTGGGTAATTGGCTCTTGCCGGAAATTGGGTAAGCGAAATTGGGTAATCTTTAGCTGTTCTTCGTACTTTGGTTGTTGATGATGCATAAGCTTTCCCCTTGAAACAACAACAGGTATGTTTTTTCATCTTTAATTGGTTTATTTTCGAGTTTTTAGCTTCTTTTTTGGGGTATTTGCTTAAAACGGGTGTGTTGACCCAAAACTTGTGTAAAACGGTTTTGGGTCAAAATTTGAATTTTTTTCTTCCGTTTTAGGTGTTTTTTGAACCAAACTAAAACCCTATTTGGGAAGGGCACCCTTGGGATTCGAGCCCCCAAGATCGTGTTACATTTGTGAAAGAAATGGGAAAATCGCGAGTCAAACTTCACTAAAATCCAAAACACCCTTTTTTCCAAACTTTTTTCCAAAACACCCTTCTTTACTCATTATCCCTTTTTTTTATTTATATATTGTTTTTGTGTTTTTTAATTGTCACTTATGTTGGAGGCTTGGAAGAAGTGGGAAAAAGTTGAAGTTTTTATAATTTTGCCATAATTTTTTTTGCTGATAAACTGCTTGCTACTATCTTTGCTTTGTTCATGATTTTCATTTATCATCGCTTTCTGTGTTTGGCTGTGATTCTTGCTGTTGTATTCGTTAAAATCACCCTTTTTTGCGTCTTGTTTACATAGGCATTTTCGTTTTATGAGGTTGTGGGTATTCAATTAGTTGAAGGGCGATGATTTACGGTTATGTGGTATCCGGGTTAGATATGTTTGAAGTGATTCAGATCTTTATATCAATTGATTCTTTGATTTATTTTATTCTCCATTTAAGTAAATGGAGTTAGAAGAAGCATGTTTGATTTAGATCTTGTTTTAGATGTGGAATCCTTACTTACAGAGAAATGATGGAATCTTGTTTTTTCTTGTGAATGCAAACATGTAATCTGATTGCTAAGTCTAATGTCTTTCAGATGAAATTAGCTATGTGCTTCAGATGAAATTAGCTATGTCGCTATTAGCTATACCTTTCTTTACTCATTATCCCACTCTAATTACTAACTCTGCTTTTGATACTTTTGGTAGAATGATCGTGGAATGTTTGTCCTAAAATACGTGGAGTTCTTGACAGACAAATTGGATGCACGTTCCATGCAAGTTAACAAGATGAAATATTGAGAGAAAGAAGTTGGTCGGTGAACTCCTTGCTTGGGATTTCGATCCATGATCATTTTTAAACTTGAATTTATTGTACTTAAATTTGATGGGTGTTAAAAACTTGAATTTGATGGGTGTTAAACTTGAATTTGAATGATGTTAAAGCTAATTAACATGGTACCATACGTATCAACAGAGTGTTACAATCCTACAAATTGTTTTGTTTGTAAAACAAGTAGTAGTGTGTTTTAGGTGTGAAACTAATTTCAACTTGTTTTTGTTACTGAAAGTTCTAAATTTGAGCTAGATTAGCTTAAAAACAAAAAGTAACCATATCCAAGGTTTACGTGACAAACACAAACAAATCAACCATTACAAGTTTACAACAAAACCCATGGATAATATGTTTACGGAATATGGACCATAACTCAAATTAATGTCTACATTACACATTAGCAAATAATTACACCTTCGAGTCCGAAGAGTCGACTTCATTTCCACACGAATCATAGTAATACCTATATTGTGCGGGCCTTTGCCTTTCATCTTCTTCTTCCTCTTCCATTTCAATGGCGATTTTTCTCATCGGTTCCTCAAAATCCTCCATTTCCTTAATCCTCTTTTAAGTATTCTTTACGTAGAATATCTTCAAGTTCCTTAATGTCTTTCATCATCTCTTCATATTCCTGGCGTTGAAGATCTTCAATCTCCTCAATACTCAATACACCATTCTCATCATTCTTAGCCACCAATCCTTCATCCAAACCAATTATACTATTACTATAATTATCGAAAAATAAAAAAATATGACACTTAAGAAATTAATTACCGTTCATGGTTCAAGTAGAATGGATTAGGAGATGAAGCTTGAAAATTGGATCCGACGAGGAGGAAGAAATTCAATGGGAATCAACTAAATTCTGGAAATCCACGGTAGTTAAAAAAATAAAACAGAGGAGGAAGAGGGTCATGGCTCAAAGCAAGCCTCATTTCATCTCCTCTATCTTCAAGATATCTCATTCATCTTATTAAAAACAAAATTACCATAAAAAAGGGTTTTGATTCCAAAGAGAGATGGCCCAACAACATATTTCCCCACAAGAACAAACACCCAGACATACCGTTAAAAACAATGAAGAGAAAAAAAAAACGCAGCAAGAGTAAAACGCAGAAAAATCGCACCAAGAAAGAGAACAAACACCCAGACATACCCGAATATCAATTATAAGTTGTCGCACCCAGAAAAATCGTTTCAATCAAGAATAAATAAAACAATGAAGAGATAAAAACGCAGCAAGAGCATAATCACCGTTAAAAACGCATTAATTTCAGACATACCGTTAAGAGCTGCAGAATCACTTAGGGGGCGCTGGTGTTGGGAGGGGAGGAGAGGCTGATTTAGGCGCTGCAGGAGAGGCTGATTTTGGCACGCTGAAGGAGAACGACAAAATTAGGGTTTTGGTTTTTTGGGTGTGTGATGCTTTATATAGGGTGCCAAGAACGAGCTCAATTATCAGACGAATCGAGTTCAGTCTTGTCATAACGTCTCGAAATGAATGAATCATATCACGTTCGATCGACTCGGATTACCGTAATCGCCTTAATCGCCCTAATCACAGTAATCGCCTTGGGCGAACCTCGATCTAACGTCCTATTATGATTAATCAATCAGGATCACATTACACATAATAAGATGTTAGATCGAGGTTCGATCAAGGCGATTAGTGTGATCCGAGTTGATCAATCATAATAAGTTGTTAGATCGAGGTTCGATCAAGGCGATTATTGTGATTAGGGTTGATTACACATAATAAGATGTTAGATCGAGGTGCGATCAAGGCGATTACTGTGATCAAGGTTGATTACACATAATAAGATGTTAGATCGAGGTCCGATCAAGGCGATTACTGTGATTAAGGTTGATTACACATAATAAGATGTTAGATCTTGGTGCGATCAAGACGATTACTGTGATCAAGGTTGATTACACATAATAAGATGTTAGATCGATGTCCGATCAAGGCGATTACTGTGATCAAGGTTGATTACACATAATAAGATGTTAGATCGAGGTCCGATCAAGGCGATTCATCGTGATCAAAGTACATTACACATAATAAGATGTTAGATCGAGGTTCGATCAAGGCGATTACTGTGATTAGGGTTGATTACACATAATAAGATGTTAGATCGAGGTGCGATCAAGGCGATTACTGTGATCAAGGTTGATTACACATAATAAGATGTTAGATCGAGGTCCGATCAAGGCGATTCATCGTGATTAAGGTTGATTACACATAATAAGATGTTAGATCTTGAGTGCGATCAAGACGATTCATCGATCAAGGTTGATTACACATAATAAGATGTTAGATCGAGGTCCGATCAAGGCGATTCTTGTGATCAAGGTTGATTACACATAATAAGATGTTAGATCGAGGTCCGATCAAAGCGATTATCGTGATCAAAGTACATTACACATAATAAGATGTTAGATCGAGGTTCGATCAAGGCGATTCTTGTGATTAGGGTTGATTACACATAATAAGATGTTAGATCGAGGTTCGATCAAGGCGATTCTTGTGATTAGGGTTGATTACACATAATAAGATGTTAGATCGAGGTCCGATCAAGGCGATTCTCGTGATCAAGGTTGATTACACATAATAAGATGTTAGATCGAGGTTCGATCAAGGCGACATCTTGTGATCGGGGTTGATTACACATAATAAGATGTTAGATAGAGGTTCGATCAAGGCGATTATTGTGATCAAGATACATTACACATAATAAGATGTTAGATCGAGGTTCGATCAAGGCGATTACTGTGATTAGGGTTGATTACACATAATAAGATGTTAGATCGAGGTCCGATCAAGGCGATTACTGTGATCAATGTTGATTACACACAATAAGATGTTAGATCGAGGTTCGATCAAGGCGATTACTGTGATCAGGGTTGATTACACATAATAAGATGTTAGATCGAGGTTCGATCAAGGCGATTACTGTGATCAAGGTTTATTACACATAATAATATGTAAGATCGAGGTTCGATCAAGGCGATTACTGTGATTAGGGTTGATTAAACATAATAAGATGTCGATCGAGGTTCGATCTGAAGTTGATTACACATAATAAGATGTTAGATCGAGGTCCGATCAAGGCGATTCTTGTGATCAAGGTTGATTACACATAATAAGATGTTAGATCGAGGTCCGATCAAAGCGATTCTCGTGATCAAGGTACATTACACATAATAAGATGTTAGATCGAGGTTCGATCAAGGCGATTCTTGTGATTAGGGTTGATTACACATAATAAGATGTTAGATCTTGGTGCGATCAAGGCGATTCATCGTGATCAAGGTTGATTACACATAATAAGATGTTAGATCGAGGTCCGATCAAGGCGATTACTGTGATCAAGGTTGATTACACACAATAAGATGTTAGATCGAGGTTCGATCAAGGCGATTACTGTGATTAGGGTACATTACACATAATAAGATGTTAGATCGAGGTTCGATCAAGGCGATTAGTGTGATCCGAGTTGATCAATCATAATAAGTTGTTAGATCGAGGTCCGATCAAGGCGATTACTGTGATCAAGGTTGATTACACATAATAAGATGATGTTAGATCGAGGTTCGATCAAGGCGATTAATGTGATTAGGATTGATTACACATAATAAGATGTTAGATCGAGGTTCGATCAAGGCGATTACTGTGATCAAGGTTGATTACACATAATAAGATGTTAGATCGAGGTCCGATCAAGGCGATTACTGTGATCAAGGTACATTACACATAATAAGAAGTTAGATCGAGATTCGATCTTGGCGATTACTGTGATTAGGGTTGATTACACATAATAAGATGTTAGATCTTGGTGCGATCAAGGCGATCCTGGGTTCATAAACCAACAAGAAATGTCTCAACTGCTTATCACATGAAATTACCATCGGCAAAGCTTTACCTATGGGGGCCATTCATTTCATCTCAGAATCATAAATACTTGTGTCAATTCCCAATTCAACTCTCAATTTTTCACACAACTCACCATATGAAATATTTTTTTTCACAAATATGGTCGTCGACAATTTTTCTACTTCATGATTCACGAATGACCAATGATTTGGCGGGTAACCCGTTTTTCCGGCGATGATCGGCGGTTATCCGTTTTCCGACAACAAAAACTAATTTCCCGACATTGATTGGGGACACCATAATCAGGAACACTTTGCAGATATCAAATTAAAACCTTAAAAGAAAAAGGCAAAGTTAGAAAGAAAATCGGTGAGAGAGATGAATCAAATGGCTTCTTGTTTGTGGGTTTTCTTTGTTCAACAACTCTTTTCTTGCAACTCGTTTCGAGTCAGTATACACGATCGGAGACTCACGGTTGGACCACCATTGGACCACCATTTTGTTTATGATCATAAACCCAAAATTGAGCAAAAATAAAAGTTCTTCATCTAATCTTAAACCTTTATGAACCAGAATTTGCTTTCAAACACAATTTATTCAAGCATATCAAACAACTTGTGGCATTTTCTTCAATACCAGCAATTTAATTTAATCAATCAATCAAGATACACTCCATTAAACCCTATACAAATTAAACAATGTCATTTAATCAAGAAACAAATGGGATCAAACCACACAAATGGGGCTTCTAATAGGAAGTTAACTCACCAAAATATATGAACTCAAATAGGCAGAATGACCAAAAATCGAGCTATACTGAGATATATGAAAGTGGAAATGATTTGGTGGGGAGCCCGGATGATGAAAGTGGAAGAGAACAGAGGATAGACGTTGAAGTAGAAAACTAATTTCCGGCAATGATTTGGTGGGAGCCCGTTTTCCGGCGATGATCGGCGGTTTTCCGACAACAGAAACCCAGAAACTAATTTCCGATATTGATTGGGGATTTGAGAGAGAGATAATGAGAGACATTAATCACTTTGGATAGTAAATAGGGGTAGAATAGGTATTATACACAAAACAGCCTTTTTAACTCATTTTTTCACAAAAAAACCTTTACACATGACTTTTTGGGTCAAATAGCCGTATTAACTCAACCCCCCTAAGTATAAAGCCCAACGCTTGGGGGGAAAGAAACCGAAAACAAAAAGAAAAGAAAAACCTACACTGTATTTAACATCTTTTACACCTTCTCCAAAAAAAAAAAAAAAAAAAAAAAAAAAAAAACAATTAGAATGTTCAGAGAGATCATCGATTTGATTCTTTTATAAGCCGTTGTGTTGAAAAACTCGTAATCAAGTCTTAACCATAAGTAAAAGTCAGACTCTACAAAAACGATCCGAATCGAATTCCGGATTAGGCGGGCCAATTGATCCCGAATACCGAATACCGAAAGCTTTAAGTAAAAGAAAAAGAAAAAGAAAAACAAAGAAATTTTATACGGAATTATGAACATCTAATGCGGGCTGAGCTAGACTAAAAACTATACAAACAAAGGAAAGACCATGTTAAACATCTTTTGTATGGTCATGTAATGCGGGGTGAGTTTGGTCTGGTTTCAATGGGTTTGGTTTCGTGTTTGGATTTCATTATTTAATGACCAGTTTAGTTGGACAATATTATGCTCCAAACTCAAACCAAAGAAATATGAGACCAATTTTTAGAAAAATGACCAAGAATTCCTCATAAAGGACCAATTTAATGAAACCCTGGTTTCAAAAGTATCGTCTCCCTTCAATCCAAAACAGAATAATAATATCAACTTCATCGATCTACTGACGTGTCCAATGAAAATGTGGTAGAAGAGGCACCTAGAATGTGTGGAAGATGCTAGTGGACCCGATGTATTGCGAGGAAGGCACGCCGTCCCAAACATCCATATAGTTGATACGATGATGACGAGATCAGTGAGATGTGATTAACAATTATATTGACCCTGAATATGAGGAAGGCACAATCCCTATTATCCTATTCGCTTGGAGCTTTGGAGGCCTTGAAGGAGAGCAAATCATCAAATTGCTAGGTAAATCCATCTTTTGCAAATTCCTCGTCTAGAAACTCACTGATTTGTGGAAACTTAAAGGAAAACTGGGAGTTAAATACCTAGATACGGATTTTATGTCATTCGATTTGCCAAAATGAATGACTACAAAACCGCTTCAGAGAACGGTCCATAGGTTATCCATGGCCATTACCTCCCCTTCTCTAAATAGAAACCATTCTTCGATCTTTTATCAACAAAGATAAAATCAACACTAGCTTGGGTGTGATTCAGAAATTTTCCTTTGGAACTGTTCCGAATGCCAATCATGTGTAGACTAGGAAATCTGATAGGTAAGATGGTGAATATTGATCCAATACCTTTGTAAATATCCGAACAAGGTTCGCCAGGGTGTGTGCAAAGATCAATTCAGAACAAACTCTGAGACAAAATATTCTTCTAAATGGAAGAAGATTTAGAGTGGTATACGAGAGAGTGCAAACAATCTGCTTCAAATGTGGACAATTTGGGCATGGGGAAGAAGAATTCCCCAAGCTGTGAGATGTTCCAACAGAGAATGGTCCAGGCTTCAATGCTACAAAGACGAAACATATGGGTCCAACAGCTGAGAAACCCTTTGGACCATGGATGATAGCTACAAACTGAAGAAGCGTCCTACTCCTAGTAATATGACATATGGTGGTAATGCAATAACACATGTTGATCCAGACATTAATAAACAACCCTTGAGCCCGAAACAAAACGATGGTTCGATATTTGATGTGCTCAATGAAGAGAAACAAGAGAAGGATTAAGAATATGAAGATGGTCAGAACGAGGCACCAGAGGAAGTGAGAAAATTAAGGCACCAAGTAGAAGAGATTGGATCCCATGGTGGCCCAAAACAAATGGTGGAAATAACTAAGGAAAATGGCATAAGAAAGGAACCAAAACTTAGACTAAAGATGGTAACAACAAGGGTGTTGATGATATAAACTTTCAGATGGACCAAGATATTACTGTGAGAACTTCAGAGGCCCCAAAACGGAAAGATCATGATAACGATACAAGGAAGAATGCACCAAATAAGAAAGTTGTACCTTCAAAACTGAGAGCAGTCAGCACATCTCGTATGCCTCTAGTGGAAATAGCAAATGCAACCTCAAAATCGGTGCCAGGTACATATGCTAAAATTGTAAGGAAATCAACCGAGTTGGCGCACTAAAAAAAAATTATTTCCCTAATCGAGCAACAAATTCCTATAAAATATTTAAACATTAAAGAAGTAGACAAAGATTCATACCAGATTGATCCTATGGATCTATGCTTTGTCTGATAGTTTTTGCATCAAGCGCGTAGCCGCCCATGCTTTCGGCCTCTAGCGGTGATCCACACGAACCGCTGTCGAAATTCTTAGAGGACTGCTATGATGAAGTTTGTAGAATTACAAACAAACAAAATAAAATGCGGAATTATTATTGATCAAGTAAAGATTACAAGGTGATTACAATGCTGCTGATCATGGGATATTTATAGCTTCATACACCTCATGGATCAGTCAGAAGAAAGTTACACGCGGTTATAACAAACTATAACATAATAAACGCTTTCTAGTTTACATCATACTGAAAGTGATCAGCAGGATGCTGAGGCTTCCACACTGTCAGTAGGCTTCTATACTATCAGCAGGCTGCTGGTGTCCTCATATCATCAGCAGCTTGTGCACTCAGCATTCCTTTCAGCCTATATACTGTAACACCCCCTCAAGCTGAGAGTGGTACATTAACATCTTACACTCATCATTCCTTTCAGCTACTTGAATTCCAGAAGATCTTTGAAACTCTCATTTTATCTAATAGATAAGAGAAAATAGGTCCATCCAAGGCCTTGGTGAGGATGTCAGCTATTTGTTCTTTTGTATTGACTGGAAGAAGTTTGATGAGCCCTGATTTGACTTTGTCTCTCACAACATGGCAGTCAATTTCAATATGTTTGGTTCTTTCATGAAAGACAAGATTGTGAGCAATGTGCATTGTTGAAATAGTGTCCTAAACCCAATCGGGTTGGACCGGATCCACCGGGTTGGATCATTTCTACTATTTCTTTATGTTTATACATATACTAAATGGTTTTTTTTATTATATATTTGTTCGTTTAACGGACCAATTACGATATTGTATATATGATAATGTTCTTAGTGTCAAACTGTGAAAGAGAAACCATGATAGTGATTATGGTTGATGAGATCTCGACTCACTTTAAACGGTTTGATACTTAAATGTCTCTAGTCGTATGTATTATCAAACAGGACATTGATAGTACGATTAGACTAGCACGTATTAGATGTCTTCTATCTTATTGAAGATAGGGATAGATCTACGTATTATATGTCTTCTATCTTATTGAAGATATGGATAGATCTCGTCTATCAAAGTGTTGAGACACTTGGACTGTACGTGGACGTGTATTACAAAATGCATACGTTAGACTGACCCACTTACTTTATTGAGGTCGCACTATGTGGCGGTTGTGTAATTATCCTAAGACCGGAGTCTTCATGGCATCACGGTGTGGATTGTCATACTTTGACACTAGTGAGGTTTCCCCTAGCCATGGGGCGATCATGCGGTAGTGATTGAGTGTGATACTGAAGCATGCGTAGGATTCATGTTGCTCGTCCGGAAATCGCATATCCTATGAATATGAGTGAATATCCGAAACGGTCTTCTTATAAAGAATGTCTTACTCTCGTGAATCTTTGCAAAGTGGAAGTAAACGAGTTACTTCAAGAGAGCATGATATCCAGATTATAAGATACGGTCGTTGATGTTTGACACTCGACGTACGACCGTATGGATATTATTACAGCGATAGGATTCTATTTACATGGTAACTGTTTCACATGAAAGGTAGTAGTCGTTGCATTTGACTCTTCCAATGATTGGGGGTCACGGTGTGTTGCTAGACGCCATCACGTGATTGTTAGGTATGAAGGGCATTTTCGTAATTTGCACTTTATGTCTACGGCCAACATATTCGGAAGCCTATCGGGTCACACTCATAAGAACATCTAGCCGGATTAAAATGCGGTTATAGCGATAACCAAATAAGGAAAGTTTTATCTCGACTATAAAGTATTATAGTGATAAATTAATATGGTGGTATTTATTTATTATGAATAAATATAATACAAGATATTAATTATGTTGATTAATTAAATATACATATAGTGTATATATCTCGAAATATATATTGTGTATATTGATACACATGTATTTTGTAAATTAATTAATCACAGCATTATATTAATTAAAGAATATTCTGGATACCAATATTAGGCTATTTGGGGCGCCACTTTCATGAGTATATGATACAATTGGATTGTGTAATTTAATTAATAAGATTACCATAATATTAATATTGGATATTAATCGAATTTTGGGAAAATAGAATTATGGTAATAAGATAAAGATATTCAATATAAATATTGACAATATCCTAGATTTATTTAACATGAGATATTAAATAAAAGAGATAAATCAACCAAAGTGATTTTCCTTATTTTATTAGGAAAATGTTTTATTTCTCCCCAATCTACTAGGAAGTTTCTCCCAATCAGATTGGGATTACTAGATGGCGCCACACACCTTACAAAAGCAAGGGGTTGGCTAGCTATTTTGATCATAACAATTTCAAGAGACTAATAGTTTCTTGTGAAAAATAGAGAGCTTCTTGAGAGATATTTGTGAGAGAGAAAAGGTCGGTCTAGCAACTGAGTTTTTCTAGTAGCAATCCAATGGTGGATTCCGGCGGGTTGTTCGTGTGAACTAGTGGTAGAGGCCGAACGCTTGGGCGGCTCCATGCACCACTACTCTCCTTAGACGGTCAAAGCGTCGATCTTTTAGATCAAGCAATGTAACCACCGTCTACTATCTTGTTATGTTTGTTGCTTAAATGAAGTCGATCCTGGTTAAAGGAAATAAATTTTTGAATTCCGCTGCGTTCCGTATAGATTTCCTAACATGCATTGCACTAGCATTGTCACAAAATAACACAACAGACAACTGAACTGGAATTTGTAAATCCTGTAGTAAATAGATAAGCCACTGGATTTCACAAACTGCATTTGCCATGGCCCTGTACTCAGCCTCTGATGAGCTTCTAACAATTGTTGTTTGTTTCTTTGCTTCCAGGGGATTAGAGCATCTCCTAGAAACATCATATAACCTGATACTGATCTTTTTGTTTCCGGACAACCAACCCAATCACTATCTGTAAAACCCTTAAGTGCAAGATCATTGTCTGCTGGGAAGAAGATTCATTGGTCTTCAAGTACGTCAATAGTCTAGAAGCTGCCTTCATGTGATTTTCAATAGGAGTGTCCAGAAATTGACTTAGTTGTTGTACTGCAAAGGCAATATCTGGTCTGGTAAAAGTGAGGAAATAAATTTACCCACTAGGGATCTATATGCAGTGTTATCTTCTAAAAGTGGTGAATCACTATGTTGTAAAGTCTACTTGGACTCCATAGGTGTCTTAGCAGGTTTGGCTCCCAAAAATTCATATTCTTCTAGGAGGTTAAGTGTGTATTTTATTTGTGAAATGGATATGCCTTTTGGACATCTAGAAGCCTCATGCCTAGGAAATATCTCAATTTTCCAAGATCTTTGATGGTGAACTGTTGGTGTAACGCATCCTTAACTTGCTGAATTAACTCTTCACCTGGGGCTAGCAACTATGATATCATCTACATATACCAATAAGGCAATGAATGACTGTCCTGACCCTTTTGTGAATAGACTGTGGTCATGTTTGGATTGAATGAATCATTGAGCCTCCAATGATTTAGTGAACTTGCAATTCCATTGTCTGCTGGCTTGTTTGAGGCCATATAATGATTTGGTAAGTCTGCAAACTTGGGTTGGTTTAGTTGCTGCACAACCTGGGGGTAGTTGCATGTATACTTCTTCATATAGATCTCCATAAAGAAAAGAAGTGTTGACATCCATTTGATGTAGATGCCAATTATTGGTTGTTTCTACTGCAAGGAAGGTTCTGACAGTAGTGATTTTGAGAATAGGGGAAAAGGTTTCTTGATAATCAATCCCATATGTCTGAGTGTAGCCTTTTGCCACTAGACTAGATTTGTATCTCTCTACTAATCCATCAGGATTGTGTTTGATTTTGTACACCCATTTTTACTCTATGGGTTTCTTGCCTGGGGGCAGATCAACTATCTCCCATGTGTGAGTCTTTTGTAAGGCTTCAATTTCTCTGTTCATTGCCTCCTTCCATTCATCATGCTTGATAGCTTGATTGTAGGTCTTAGGCTCTTTAACAGCATCAATAGCATTAATGCATCTGGCATAGTCTTCTGAGAGGTTGTCCAGACTCATTACAGCACTCAGCAGATATGGAGTCTGCTGAACATTCTGAGCACCCATTGATAAAAGGTTGGTGATTTCCTTGTTCTTGTGGACCTTCTTAGTTGTGTGGGTTCAGGTGCCTGATTTACTGGTTCATGCCTTTCATTGAATGTATCAGCTTTTGTTGATCCCATTGCTGGTTGGTCTGCTGACTCATTCAGCAGGTCTTCAAAACTGTCCATTACTGTCAAAGGAACAGGCATGTCAGAAAGGTATCTAGGCTTTCCCAACACCTGCTGAAAAAGAGGAAAATAAGTTTCATGGAATTGAGTATTTCTAACAACAAAGATGTCTTTGTTGGTAATATCTAAGAGAATAGCACCCTTGGAGGTGGTTGAATTCCCAAGATATATAGACACAAGTCCTGCATCTTGAGTCAAATTTGGTCCTATACTGCTGAAGTGTGCATTAAAAAACTAAGCAACCAAAAACTTTAAACACTGAATAGTCTGGTTTGGTGCCATAAAGAACTTCATGTGGAGTGGTTTCTTTTAGCAGTGGTGTAGGTGTGGCATTAATCAACTTTACAACATGTAAAAGACAAAACCCCAATGTTCAATTGGTAGATTACTCTGGAATCTCAAACCTCTTGCAACATTCAACAGATGCTGATATTTTCTTTCAACAATACCATTTTGGGTGTACTTACACAAGATGTCTGATGTATGATACCCTGCTGAGCATAAAAGTCAGTAAGTTGGAATTCTGCACCATTGTCAGATCTAAGTACTTTAATAATTTTATGGAACTGAGTAGAAACATATTTGACAAAAGATTTAACAAGGTCAGAAGCTTCAGATTTAAGCCTCATAAGAAAAACCCAAGTAAATCTAGAAAAATCATCTACAACAGTAAGAAAATATTGTTGTCTATTTACATTATGCTGTCTCAGAGGACCCCAAACATCCATATGAACAGGGTCAAAAGTAGCATTTACAGCAGTAGTACTTAAAGGAAAAAGATTTTTCTTCAGTTTAGCCATAGGACAGACATAATAAAGATCATGATTACAAAATTTGACATCAGCATACTATGAACTGATGACTTGCAGTCTCTTGTCTGGCAAGTGCCCAAGTCTGTAGTGCCATAAAAGTGAATCATCTAATCTATCAGATAGAGTGTGATTTTTTACAACATTGGTAACATAAAGTCTTATTGGTTGGTCCATGACATAAAGTCCTCTCTGTAACTCAGTTGAACCAATCATTTTCTTGTTCTTGTCCTGCAAAACACACTTGTTAGAAGAAAAGACAGCTGCACCTTTTGTATGATTAATAAAAAAAGGTAATGATAAAAGGTTATACTTAAAACCAGGAATGCAAAACACATCATGTAGGACCAGTTGAGTATTGATCCTCACTTGTCCTATATGTGTGATAGAGACATTATTTCCATTAGGTAATCCCATTTTTATACCAGATGAAGGTTTGGGATTTCTTAACAGATCTAATGATCCTACAATGTGATATGTGGCACCAGAGTCCAAAATCCATTGTATTGATCTTACTAAATTTAGGTCACATGTTCCTGTAGCAGGTGAGTAATGTGTAACAACATCAGCAGGTTGGCCAACAACAAATCCTACATGTCTAGGAGGATCATTCAGCAGAGCCATCAACTTGTCAAGTTGTTGTGTAGTAAGATTGGGGAACCCTGGTCCAGCAGACCTGCTTGGTGCATGATCTTCTTATGTTGATTGTTCCTCTTCTACCATATTTGCCCTTTTTGATTTAAAGCCAGGAGGAAAACCATTCATCTTGTAACAAGTCTCCTCAGTATGACCATTGAATCCACAAAAACTACATTGCATTTTTTTTGGATTTTTGGGTCTGGGATTTGCAGAAACGAAACGCTCGGCACGTATAACATTAAATAAATCTAATATTACACGTAAGCCTCTACTACGTCGTATCGAGTTTAGCAAAACGGAAGCTCAAAAGACTCGGCGAAACATCATAAATGCTACTAAGAATAGAAATCGACATACTAAAGATAGAAATGTAACATTTATTACATTGGAATACCAAACGAAAACTAAAACGTACGACAATCTCCAAAAGAGAAAAACTAGAAAGTCATTACAAGCTCCCAAATGAAACCTCAAGTCTAAAGAATAAATAAAACATAAATAATTAAAGTCTTCAACTTCGGCGTCTTTAAACGTCGTCATCAAAGCACTCTTCGAACTCCGGGTTAACCTGTTCGTCTTCTCTCCCCCAAACACATAAATAAACATGCATTTGAGGTAAGTACATTGTACATAGTAAGAAGTAGAAGCTACAGTTTAATTAAGGCTCTTTAACAAGTTTATTATTTTAATTATCTTTATGGGACCGACTCAATATAGGGTTCACTTCATATCCATTGACATGTAATGACTAACTGTTTCTAACTTAGCTTATCTTTGTTACATCCGCATTCAAGGACACTACGCATGGTGCTGCCCACCACGAGACATCTGGATGCAACCTATTGGTGGATCTCACCAATAGCCACGGGCTAGTCCCGATAGTATACGCGTTCGGCGAAGTCACTCCGTACTTGGGGTCTTATGAACCTACGGAGTTATTCAATTGTAAAGTCCCTCTGCTCCTGGTGCCCTCTAATGGCCAGCAAAGTTATCCACAACGAGTACCCTCTACTCCTGGTGCCTCTAGAAAGGCCAGCAAGTTTACTCGCTCTATCCGAAGGCCTACACATTGCGATATAGTCTTGTGCCTTACCAAGGATGACATGATGTTTAATCTTATTATTATGCAAGTATGTAATTATTAATGGTTATTAACTAGCCACCTAAGTGTTTTCAAGTAAGCTCCCTCACAAACTCAACTCTCTTTCTTAGACCACTAGACACGGACAAGGCCTAGCAATTACACAGACATTGATGAATACTAATTCATCAAAGCACAAGCCCTTTCATGCCTTTCCGACGGTCCCGGACTTCAACTCCCTTTAAGAGTACGTCCGGTGCCGGAACCAAACGCATCAGAAACTCACTCGGGGCTTGTTCATGTTCAATTAATATTATTACTATTATACTATTTTCCATTTCAAACAACAACCATTATTAGCAATACAATACACTATATACCTTTCCTCCTTACAGCATAAAACCAACCACAACATCATATTAGCAGTCTGAACTATACAAATGATGCTACTGTTCACCATGCACTCACAGTAGGCCTCGAAGACTTTTCACACTGGTAATTCCAGCCAACACCATCAAGATAGCATATTTATCTATACTATATTTTATAATTATTTCCTTAACTTTTTCTTTTGCAAAAATATCAGCCACATGAATAGAACTAATATAATAACCCAAACTTGTTTCTCTGCAACAGAATTAAGAATAATGGAATATAACAAACGGCCGTTACACTACACACACAGAAACATATAAAACAGATGAGAAAGGTACAACCACCAAAACACAGACCCGACCTATGCAACAATAAATTGATTATATGATTTTTTTTTCGTTAACCAAAAAACAGATTCCACCGGAAAACACAATTTAAAAAGTCTATATTGGTGGAAGACCTCCCTACGAAACCGTAATTAATTTGTAGGAAGATTATCTTACCTTAAGCAAGCTATTCCAAGACCAAAACTCAGAAAACACAGCAGCTAAAACGATCTGTTTTCTGCAACAAACCTTGAGAAAAGCTCCAACTTTCTGATACTAAAACGATGCCCTTCTCACGACGATTCCGATGCTTCTCTCGAAACTGAAAACGATTAAGAATCGACTCAGAATTCTGAAAAAGTCTCTCAGCCCTTTTTCCCAAGCCTTGCACGCATAAACAAGAATTTGGGGTAGAAAAATCTGATTAAAAAGGTTTAGAAACTGATTGGGTTTATTCTTCCTTAAATAGGAAAAATCCCAACAATTAACCTAAATCCTTGTTTTTCCTTAAATACCCTTACTAATCAGATTTCCTTTTCTTTACTGTATACATATATAATCTCGAAATATATATATATATAATTAACAAATACTTAAACTCCGAATAAAAGGAACCGAACCCAATATTTCATTTTCGCAAAATGACACGTCTGCCCTTTCCCGAAAATCGGAATATTACATTCCTTCCCCCTTACAGGAGTTTCGTCCTCGAAACTTGATCGTACCCAATCCATGGACCTCCCTTAGCAACTTCTTCTTCAGCGCAAACCAAATCCGAACTCCGCTTGCTTTCCCACGGACAACCTCTAACGAAACTGCCCTTGCTAACCTCGTAATCAAACACTACTGATTCCCAGATTGTCCCAAACCCTTGTTCATGAATTCGACTGACCGAACACTCTTAAACCACTGAACCGCACTTAATCACTCTTCTACCAAACTCTCGAGCCTTATCTAATTCACTGTACCCAGATGATCCATTAAGGTTTCTTAAAGATTGAGGGTAGGCTTAACTTGCTAGCTGCCTTACTTAACACCAAAAGTTTGACACTCTCGTATTAATTAATGTTGATATAGCTATGTTACCCGTTATTAACGTGCCTAAAAGTTAGTTCATTTATTTAACCATAATTACAACGTGAACTTAATCCATGTCATAAGAATATCTTGATAAAACAAACGAACTGAAAGGTACCTGGTATGACTGCATCCATAGCAAACACCCTCGTTGGTCGAGTTGCACCTCCATTGCCATTTCTTTGACTCTCCTCTGTGTTCCGCATAGGACACTGCCTTGCGTAATGTCCGGGGTCTCCACAATGATAACAACCATTTGTATCTGCCCGACATTCTCCGGAGTGATTCCTTTTACACTTTGGGCAACCCGATGTGCTACCGGATGACCTAGCTGCTTGAGGTGTCGTAATCCTTTTCTCATCTTGCTGCTGAGGTGCTTCTTGATCTTCTACTTGGCTACTCTCCAAAGGTCTTTTTACTCCAATGACAACGGTGGCCCTCTTCCTGAAGTTCTCAACTTCCAAAGCCTTATTCAACAATTCAGCCATGTTCTTTGCCGTGAAACCTAACATACCAGATCAGATCGATCGATAACCCTTCCTTGTATAAGGCCATCTTTCTCTCTTCTACCTTCATTAGCTCGGGTAAAATCTTCCCAACTCGTTAAACTTGTTGGTGTCTTTGCGATACCGTCATATAGTTACCTGCTTAAGCTTCAAAAACTGACTTGCCATGTCTGCTTGCACGGTGGCTGGAAAGTACTCATTATAAAACATGGCCTTGAAACCTTCCCAGTCTGTCACTTTACCATTACTGCTTTGTATAGCATCTATCCATGCTTCAGCTGCACCCAAAAGGAAACTAACCGCCAACTGTGCCATCTCAGTCTCAGGGACATGTATGTTCCTACATGCCTTCTCAAAACTTCTTATCCACTCTTCGGCCTTCGAATGCTCAACATTCCCAAAGAAATCCTGGACTTTGTTCCTTCTCAACCTTGTATACCAGTCAACTGGCGGTGCCTGCTCGAAAATTGGTTTAAACATCATAAACTTAATTAAACATTAGGAAGAGCATCTCACCTGTTAAAAACGATTCCTTGCCACCTTCAAAGCACAAAGAAACAAAAACAGATTCTACGAATTACACCAAGAAGATCTACAAGGCTTGATTGAAACCACGATTGGGGCCAAAACCAAACCAAACTCAAGAAAGACTTAAACATACCTCAAACATGATCTAAAAGATCCCAATTAACATAAATTAATTGATGATCAAAACCTCTAAACAAAGAACTACGAAACAAAGCCCTAGAACACAAATTCATGATCCTTTTCATGAATTCGCAGCAGAAAATTCGACTCCAACATACCTGAGAATCAGACCCAAATTCTGGTATCAAAATGATCCTCGTCCTCTCATGGTTCCAGCGGTACTTTCGGATTTCAAAAAGTCTAGGGTTCCTTAAGTTTATAGCTAGTTTCTTGAAGGTAAGGCGGATGTATAAGTCAAAGTAACCCTCATATAAGTACGGAAACAGCTGTAAGGGTGACAAATGGACAAAGAACCTAGAAGAATACTACTTGTTAATTAGTGGATTGACTTAACTTTTGGGACAAGTGTTATATGAGGAGCTTAAGAAGTTGGGTTAGAAGAGTCGAGTATAAGGTAGTTGAAATTTGTGAATAAGATAGAGTGGTGCTTGGGTCTGAAGTACTAGATTAGTTGTGATGGACGCGTTGTGGTCTTGATGACGAAAGTACTAAGGTTCAAATCAATTGGAGATAAAGCCCTGAGTTTGGTTTGGTTTTGGCCCCAATCGTGGTTTCAATCAAGCCTTGTAGATCTTCTTGGTGTAATTCGTAGAATCTGTGTTTTGGGGTTTCTTGTGCTTTGAAGGTGGCAAGGAATCGCTTTTAACAAAGAGATGCTCTTCCTAATGTTTAATTAAGTTTATGATGTTTAAGGTTGAGTGTTTGTGGTGTTTTAAATGCTAGATATCATGTCTAATGTTGTTAGATGTATATGTGATGTTTAGTTGTGTAAAAGTTGTACTTTTCTGCTATTTTGATGAGTATATGGTTGAAGAACATGTTTGGTTTGGGTTAGAAATCGTAAAGTGCAGAAATTGCAAGTTTTAGGTTTTTCTAATGCACAAGAGTATGCTTGACCAGGGCAAGCGCACTCCTGCGCTGGCTGAATGAAAAACAGAATGTTTACTGAGAGCACAAGCGCACGCTTGCTCAAGGCAAGCGTACACCTGCTCAAGGCAAGAGTACACCTGCTCAAGGAAAGCGTACACCTGTGCTTGCTGAATGAAAAATACAATGCTATTAGTTACCCAAGCGCACGCTTGACCAGGGCAAGCGCACTCTTGACCCAATTTCTCATGAAAATATGTGTTTTAATACTATACTTGGTTTAGGAACGTTCTAATGGATCTAATAACGTTAAATGAACTTGAACAAGCCCTGATTAAGCTTCTGATGCGTTTAGTTCCGGCACCGAATGTACTCTTCAAGGGAGTTGAAGTTCGGGACCGTCGGAAGAGTATGATTGGCTTGTGCTTTGATGAATTAGCATTCATCAATGTCCGTGTAATTGCTAGGTCTTGTCCGTGTCTAGAGGTCCAGGAAGAGAGTTGAGTTGTGAGGAGCCTACTTGAAAACACTTAGGTGGCTAGTTAACAATTTAATAAACTACATATGTGACTAGTAAAAGATTAAACATCATGAGAGCTTGGGCGGCGCACACAACATCGGCAATGTGAGGTTTGGCCGAGATAAAGTGGTGTTGATCATTGCCGGATTCTAGACAAAGCCGATTAAAGTAGTGATCATCCCGCCGACAAACTCACGAGCGAGATAGCCATTCACCGGATAGCACTTGAGCTAGCGGTCAAAGTGAAATGATTGTCTCGGTCCGCTAGAGATTTATCTCTATAGGGTTGCAACTTTTGTCTTAGTGCATATCTCACTAAGTGTAGTGCCTCGCAAACATGTCTTGTAACAAAGATAAGATAAGTTAGAAACGTTTAGTCACGACATGTTGATGGACATGAAGTGAACCCTAGAATTGAGTCGGTCTCATAAAGATAATTTAATAATAATTAATGAACCTTTCGTTGTAAGACTTAATTATACATTACCTTCTTCATCTTGCTAAGTACTTGTACTTACCTCAATTGCATATGTTGTTTTGTGTGCTTTTGGGGTGAGAAGACGAATAACAAAATAAATAAAAGATAAATCTTCAACGAGGCATCGTCATCGAAATCCTTCTCGTAAACATGCTCAACCTGTTCGTCTTCTCACCCCACAATGCATACAAAAGAAAATGCAAAGGAGGTAAGTACAAAGTACTTAGTAAAAGTAAGAAGCTAATGAATAACTAAGTTATACAACGAAAGGTTATTATTATGATTATTAAATTACCATTATGAGACCGACTCAATCTAGGGTTCACTTCATGTCCATCAACATGTCATGACTAAACGTTTCTAACTTAACTTATCTTTGTTACAAAGATGTTTGCGAGAACACTTAGTGAGATATGCACTAAGACAAAAGACGCAACCCTATGAGATAAATCTCTAGCGTCCCGAGACAATCATTCCACTTTGTCAGCCAACCCTGAGAGTGACCGGTGAATGTCTATCTCGTCGTGAATTTGTCCGGCGGAATGATCACTACTTTATCTCAAGCGGTCTAGAATCCGGCAAAGTGATCACCACCACTTTATCTGGCCAAACCTCACATTGCCGATATTGTACTGTGCCTATCCAAGCTCTCATGATGTTTAACCTTTTACTAAGCAAGTACGTATTTATTAAATAGTTAACTAGCCGCCTAAGTGTTTTCAAATAATCTCCCTCACACATACTACTCTCTTCCTAGACCACTAGACATAAACGAGGCCTAGCAATTACACAGACATTGATGAATACTAATTCATCAAAGCACAAGCCCTTTCATGCCTTTCCGACGGTCCCGAACTTCAACTCCCTTTAAGAGTACGTCCGGTGCCGGAACCAAACGTATCAGAAACTCAATCGAGGCTTGTTCGTTTCCAATTAATCTTATTTAAGATCATTAATAAACTACAATTCAAGCTAAGTATCAAAGTAACACTAGCCACTAAATACACTGTCTACCAAATCATATATTCATATTTTCTGAAATATAAATAACACAACACAACTATAAATTATACTTAATAGATCATTTTTTATAAATAATTTTTCATTGCATATATACCGCAAAATTATTGTCGCGTTGTCTAGCCTACTCTTACTAATCAATTCAAGTATAATTGGGCATAATGTAAAAGGAAATAGTCTGCACATTTTACTTTGTATATTAAAAGAAAACTTTGTATATACAGTAATAAGCTAACTATGCATCACTACAATATTCTAGTTTCTAAATGCATAATTAAACATGTTGTCGTGCATCACTATTTTTTTTCTGCACTTCCATTCCAAGCCACAACTAGCGAATGTAAACCGTATATACTATATCATAAAACAACACCAAATTGAAAACAAACTACTTCTTAACATTCCGAAAAACACAATCTATTCAATATGAAGACCTCTTATCACAATTCAATACTAATACTCAACCTAACATTGTAAAACCGTAATTACTCGTTAGGAAGAGCCTCTTACCTTAATTTCCAGAAAAACCACAAGCAACACACCAAGCAGCTGCAACAACTGTTGATCCTCAACCCCAAAACCTATGTGATCAACAAGAAACCCTAAAATCCTATTTCTTTGCAGAAAAACGAAACTGAAAAAGTGCAATAAACTGCAGATTACCTGGGTTTGCTGCTGTGAAATTATTTTTAGATTAATCTACGCTTCAAGACGATCGTTTCGACTACTCGCGGCTGCGAAACAGAGCTACGGATTAAAAGATACGAATTTTTCAAGAATCGAACTCTACGAATACCGAAAACTAGGGCTAAACTGAAAACTTACGAAATCGAGAGATGTTATTTTCCAAAGTTGCGTCTCCTCGCGCTAGTCACTTTTCTCTCCTGCGGCATCTTGAACAGATGAACGGATTGATCACACGGTTCTTCCTTTTATTTCGTTTTCTTCTTCTTCTGCGTTGCTTCCATTGCCTCTGCCGTTCTTCCTCTTTTTTTTTTTTTTCAGAAATATGCGTGTAACACCAAAATAAGATATTTTGGGTTAATTTCCTTTTTATAGTTATTAATTAAAATCCATTTTAAATAATAACTAAATCCCTTAATTAAATCCTTTTTAATTAAATAAATGGGACAAATAATAATTAGGTCGTAGTGGGTATGCCAATTACTATTTTACCCTTTCTGAAAAGTCGGGATGTTATATTCCTTCCCCCTTAAGAGGAGTTTCGTCCTCGAAACTCGAATGTTACCGACAGGTGCTTGAACTCTGGACTTTGCGAAGCGTTTCGTCTCATAACTCGTACAGTCTTCTTCTTCTTCCATCTTCCCAACTCTTCCACCTGTATTGAGCTATCTCGAGGTGGCGACGATCTACTTCAATCTTTTGTTGGCTTACTGTATCAACTCTGGTCTCGTATTCTGTTATCGCTCCACTTCATCCCAGAAACTCGTGTTCTTCTATCTCTATCTTCATGAAAGATCACCAGCAGTACTGTTCCAATTCTTGTACTTCTTGGTCGCTCCGAGAGGGACTGCAATTGCCATCTCAAGGTTTTCCATTCTTCATTGTCCTTCCCAATCTTCCGCAATCGGAATCCCAAAGCTGATTCCAACGCCAACTGTTGCCATCTTCATCTAACTCGTGACCAATGGCTGGTTGGGCTCCAACCACTCACTTGTAACCGGAAACAACTGGATCTTTGTCTTGCTTCTTTTAGGAACTCATCGACCGCCTCGAATCTTGCAATCATCGGTTCAACACTCTTTGATTGCTCCTGCTGACCTCTACGTCGTCGTATCAAATAAAAGCAAACGGGAGCTAAAAAGACTCGGGCAAAAACATAAAAGCTACTATGAATAGAAAATTAACCATACTAAAGATGAAAATGTAACTTTATTACATTAAAAGGAAAATACGAAATCCAAAATAAACGTACGACAAGTCTCGAAAGACCAAAAGCCTACTCCAAAGGTACTAAAAAGTCTATTAAACGAATAACAAAATAAATAAAAGATAAATCTTCAACGAGGCGTCGTCATCGAAATCCTTCTCGTAAACATGATCAACCTGTTCGTCTTCTCACCCCACAATGCATACAAAAGAAAATGCAAAGGAGGTAAGTACAAAGTACTTAGTAAAAGTAAGAAGCTAATGAATAACTAAGTTATACAACGAAAGGTTATTATTATGATTCGAGGCAGACGATGAGTTCGTGAAGAAACAAGATGAAGATCCAATGGTTTTGATTACAAGTGAGAGGTCAGAACCGACCAGCCTTTGGTCACGAGTTTGATGAAGATGACAACCGTTGGTGGCGGAATCAGCTTTGGGATTCCGATTGGGAAAGATTGGGAAGGACAAAGAAGAATGGAAAACCTCGAGATGACAATTGCAGTTCCTCTCGGAGCGACCAAGAAGTACAAGAAATGGGAACAGTACTGCTGGCGATCTTCCATGAAGATAGAGATAGAAGAACACGAGTTTTTGGGATGAAGTGGAGCGATGACAGAATACGAGACTAGATTTGATAGAGCAAGCCAACGAGAAGATCGAAGTGGATCGTCGCAACCTCAAGTTGGCTCATTACAAGCAAAAGAGTTGGGAAGATGGAAGAAGACGAAGACTGTAGAAGAGTTAGAAGACGGAACGCTTCGCAAAGTCCAGAGTCAAGCACCTCTCGGTTACATTCGAGTTTCGAGGACGAAAATCCTCTTAAGGGGGAAGGAATGTAACATTCCGACTTTTCGTAAAAGGGTAAAATAGTCATTGGGTGTATTTACTACGACCTAATTATTATTTGTTCCATTTATTTGATTAAAAAGGGAATTAATTAAAGGAATTAGCTATTAATTATAAAGGATTTAATTAATGGTTATAAAAAGAAATAATCCCAATTATTTCTCATGACCTACACACGCTTTTTCTGAAAAAAGAGAGGATGGAACGGCGCTGAAGAAGAGCAACGCAGAAGCAGAAGACGAAATAAAAGGAAGAACCGTGTGATCAATCCGTTCGTCTGATCAAGAAGCCGCAGGAGAGAAAAGTGATCAGCGCGAGGAGACGCAACTTTGGAAAATAACATCTCTCGATTTCGTAAGTTTTCAGTTTAGCCCTCGTTTTCGGTATTCGTAGGGTTCGATTCTTGAAAAATTCGTATCTTTTAATCCGTAGCTCTGTTTCGCAGCCATGAGCAGTCGAAACGATCGTCTTGAAGCGTAGAATAATCTAAAAATAGTTTCATAGCAGTAAACCCAGGTAATCTTCAGTTTTACAGGCTTTTTTCAGTTTCATTTTTCTGCAAAGAAATAGGATTTTGGGGTTTCTTGTTGATCACATAGGTTTTGGGGTTGAGGATCAACAGTTGTTGCAGCTACTTGGTGTTTTGCTGTCAGTTTTGCAAGCAAATAAGGTAAGAGGCTCTTCCTATGATTTCAATTATCGTTTATAAGGTTTAGATCAAGTCTTAAGGTGTTTAGATGATAGAAAGACGTGTCTTTTCAATGATCAAAGGATCATAGATGTTTTGGAATGTTCAAATATGTTTATCTATGTTGTACTGTGTTTAATTTGATGTTAATTAGGTTAGAAACGATTCAGAAATCGAGTTGTGATGATTTTAGGGTTCTAGCTGAAACCCAGGTCGGACGGGTGTCTACTTACGTGGGCGGGCGTGCGTTGCTACATTTCTTCGAGGCGGGCGTCTGGTTTCTCTCGACGGGCGCCTCGAGGTGTTATTTTACATTCGAGTTTATAACGATCTTAGTGTGGACGAAGTGCGTGAAAAGTGGACGGGCGTCCAGTCTTGGACGGGCGTCCAGTAGGTTCCAGACGGGCGTCCATGTCTTTAAACGGGCGTTGTTTGTTGTTCAGCCTTATAAGTATGTTTTATCATTTCTAAACCCTTAAATGTGATACGTCAACATTGAATAAACATAAACAAGCTTGAATTGAGTTTCTGATTCATTCAGTTAAAACACCGAATGTACTCTTAAAGGGAGTTGAAGTTCGGATCCGTCGGAAGAGCAAGATAGGCTTGTGCTTTGATGAATTAGTATTCGTCAATGTCTGTGTAATTGCTAGGCCTTGTCCGTGTCTAGTGGTCTAGGAAGAGAGTAGTATTTGTGAGGGAGATTAATTGAAAACACTTAGGTGGTTAGTTAATCATGTTAATAAATACGTACTTGACTAGTAAAAGATTAAACAACATGTCTCTCTTGGATAGGCACCAGTCTATATCGCGATGTATGCCTACCTCTGAAGGTGGAAGAACTCCGTAGGTCAAAAAAACCCTAAGTACGGAGGGACTCCGCTGAGATGTGCGTACCATCGGAGTCTACCTTTTCTAGACTTCGTGGATATTGGTGTGATCCACTAATATGTTGCCAAGAGTGTCCCAAAAGTGGATACGCGTAGTGCCATTGAGTGCGGTTGTAACATAGATAAGTTAGGTAGAAACGTTTAGTCAATTCATGTTGATGGACATGAAATGAATCCCAGATTGAGTCGGTCACACAAAGATAACTAACTAAATGATTAAATATCTTTTCTTTATAAATCTTAATTGTTGTCGTAGCTTCTCACTTTTACTAAGTACTTTGTACTTACCTCATTTGAATTTTCTTTTGTATGCATTGTGGGGTGAGAAGACGAATGATTGATCAAGTGTGATTTACGGCTTTTGAAGACTTAAAGTCTTGACGAAGCTTCTAGATTATTTTCTTTGTAAAGGTTGTATCAGACTGGTTGTATCTCTTCTCTTAGATTTGTTGTACCTCTACTTTTAAGGCATCGTATTGTATAAGTCTTTGGGTTTTTAATCGTTGTAATCTTAACTATCCATCTTTAGCATTGTTAATTTCTATTCATAGTAGCTTTTATGTTTTTACCCGAGTCTTTTTAGCTTCCGTTTGCTTTTATTTGATACGAAGACGTAGATGCTTGCGTATAATATTAGATTCATTTATCATTTTTAAAATGATCCCCTCATTAACAAATTTATTTTTTCTTAAATTTTTTAAAGTAATGATACAGACACAACCGTTGTGTCACATAAGTGACACGACTGTCATTTGCACCGTTGACAAAAATAAATCTAAATTGATCATGATATACACCATCATAATCAAAGATGAAGATGATCATTTTGTTATTCGTTGTGACACAATCGTTAACCCGTATCATACCATTTTATTTATGTTTTAAAATTTGGAGACCCAATGATAAATTTTTTTAGTGATACAGGCGGCAAACCTTCCCTCTATTTGGAGAACAATTTGCAAATATAATAACCCACATATATATATATATATATATATATATATATATAATAACATAAATTAAACAAACCAAAACAGGAGAAAAATAAAAGACCAAATTTGTTCCGTCCAAATATCTTCACCCTCTGAACGCAGTTCTTCCTCCGTTCTTCAGTCGTCTAATTCTGTTTGATATAAATGTTATTGATATGTCTGATGATACATGATTTCACCCCTCGACGTGGAATTATCTAATTGGTCCAGCTGGCGTGTGAAGAGTCCAAGTCCCTAGTACTCACCTCGAGTCGGATAAGAGACGAGTCAGTGAAGACCGCAGCAGCCAACAGGTTATACAAGTGTCTCATCTCGAACCATCCATGTCGGTGGTATACGAGTCGAGACCAAAGTTCCAAATTTCACTTCAAGCCCAATATCCTGGGATTACTTGGGCAATAGGGCAAGGCCCAATAAGGGTTATTTATGTCAATAGACAAAACCGCCCTAGGTTTAGGGCAGAAGAGGGGCTTATGCCTATAAATACACTACTCCAGGAACTACGTAAGGCTTGATTCCTGGGCAATACACAGGATACGTAGGCAATCCAAGATACATTCTTGGACTCAGCCATAAAACCCTAAAATCACCCCCAAAATCATCCTTGATTCAATCATCCCTAGATTAAGTTGACCCGAAATTATACATGACAAAATCCAGCATCGTCATTGGCGCTAGAAGGAGGGCCTTCTATCGGTGATGGATCAAGGAGTGATGGTGGTCAAGTTAATAGGCAGAAACATGCTAGAAACGCAGTCAGATCCGTGCTTATTGCCGGAGTTTCAACCGTTGGAACAAGAATTCCACCGGTCAGATTGAAGAATAAGGAGGGGCGAACAAACCCTCCAAATTTCGTACCGATCGGAGTCCGTTTGGATACCCGATCGTTGCCGGAAAGATGCTGCTATATCACCAAAAACGCAGCGAGATCGGCTGCTAGTTTATGGAGTTTCAACCGTTGGAACAAGAATTCCACCGGTCAGAATGAAGAAGAAGGGGTTCCAAAGAAGCCCTCAAAATTTCAGACCGATCAGAGCGCGTCTTGATGCCCGATCGTCGCCAAGAAGTTGCGGCTGTATAAAAAACGCAGCAGAACCCTAATTGGGAGCAGACAGGTCGGCAGCCTATTTCCGCCAGTTGAACCGTTGGAAAAACAATCCCTCCGGTCAGAATCAATTATTAGGAGGACCGAACAAGCCCTCAAAATTTTAGGTCGATCGGAGTTCGTTTGATTTCTCGATCGTGGCAAAGAAGTTACTGCAGGCACCAATAACGCAGCAGGATCTGGACAGCAGCTATCAGATAGACGGCTCATTCCCGGAGTTTCAGCCGTCGAAAGAACAATTCCACCGGTCACATCGAAGAAAATTCAGGGAAGAACGATCCCTCCAAATTTCGTGCCGATCGGAATCCGTTTCAAGGTCTGATTGCCACCGGAAAGACACTGCTGTGGCGCCCGAGAAAGCTGCGAATTATCTACCGTATCTAGCTATCCACGAAGCGACTTCACGAGCTCCAAGGATCGAGCCGAGCTCTTTAGCTCTCCAGGTTCTCACAATCGTTATTTTCAATTCTTATATACTTCGTAAGTCTTTATGACAGGTGTAATGTTTTTTATCACAATCACATTGCACCACAAAGACTCGAGATATCGAGCACCGGCATTCGAGCTCAACGGACTCGTCTTGCCCTAAAACCGAGCTCGAACGGGCATCATCTTTTATAAGACCAAGCTCGACTCGGCATCATACTTGGAGCTCTATTGAGCGTATCTTTATAAGACCGAGCTCGACTCGGCATCATACTTGGAGCTCTATTGAGCGTATCTTTATAAGACCGAGCTCGACTCGACATCATACTTGGAGCTCTATTGAGCGTATCTTTACAAGACCGAGCTCGACTCGGCATCATACTTGGAGCTCTATTGAGCGTATCTTTATAAGACCGAGCTCGACTCGGCATCATACTTGGAGCTCTATTGAGCGTATCTTTATAAGACCGAGCTCGACTCGGCATCATACTTGGAGCTCTATTGAGCGTATCTTTATAAGACCGAGCTTGGCCTCGGCATCATATTTTGGAAATCTCCTAGCCGAGCGTGACGGGACGAGCCTTCTTATTTCTGGAACTCGCCCCACGGTAGAACGACGCTAACAAACTCACAATCGATAACAGAGTCTGCTAGAAGTATAATGAAGACCACAGGTAATCATCATACTTCGGGGGCAACAGACGATATGCGAATATCGATAAGCGACAAGCAAAATACGGCAAAAATTGAAGTAGAACAAAGCTCGGCATCATATTATACAAAACCGAGCTCGAACGGGCATCATCTTTTATAAGACCGAGCTCAGCCTCGGCATCGGCATCTTATTCTGGGAACTCTCCCCACGGCGGGTTGAGCTATCTTATTTTGGAACTCTCTCCACGGCAGGTTGAGCTATATTATTTTGGAACTCACCCTACCGAACTGGAGGGTCGAGCTATCACATTTGGAGCTCAACTTGAGCGGATCTTTATAAAACCGCAGGTCGGCTCGGTCTCATATTTGCAGGTCAACTTGAGCGCATCATTAATCAGACCGAGCTCGCCGCGGCATTATATTCGGAGCCCATCCTAAAGGATCGTATGGAAGCACAGTGCCTCGAACTTGGCACGCCACCAACCTCAGGAAATATTATATTATGCCTTACTTACAAGTCCAGGTGATTAAAAGATAAAAGAGGCAAAAGTCAACCACCACAACGAATCCTCGACACGATGGAGTTGGAATAAAAGGTGAATAAAGCCAAGTCACTGACAGTGCTTATATCACTCCCGACCTGCCAATAAGCCACGATGCGAGGCGGTTGGAAGATCCCACGTTGGATACCTTATTCGACCAGATCATAAGCACCACGATGTGCCACAGTCGAATAAGGAGTTTACTCCTCGATACGATGGAGTTGGAATAAAAGGTGAATAAAGCCAAGTCACTGACAGTGCTTATATCACTCCCGACCTGCCAATAAGCCACGATGCGAGGCGGTTGGAAGATCCCACGTTGGATACCTTATTCGACCAGATCATAAGCACCACGATGTGCCACAGTCGAATAAGGAGTTTACTCCTCGATACGATGGAGTTGGAATAAAAGGTGAATAAAGCCAAGTCACTGACAGTGCTTATATCACTCCCGACCTGCCAATAAGCCACGATGCGGCGGTTGGAAGATCCCACGTTGGATACCTTATTCGACCAGATCATAAGCACCACGATGTGCCACAGTCGAATAAGGAGATTACTCCTCGATACGATGGAGTTGGAATAAAAAGTGAATAAAGCCAAGTCACAGACAGTGCTTATATACCCGACCTGCCAATAAGCCACGATGCGAGGCGGTTGGAAGATCCCATGAAGGATACCTTATTCGACCAGATCATGAGCACCACGAAGTGCGACGGTCGAATATGGAGTTTGCAATTCGACATGGTCATAAGCCTGACAAGGCAAGACAGTCGAGTCGAGCTCCGACCAAATAGCCAAGTCAAGCCCATAGGGCAGTACAATGCTAGGTCGACTCATATTCAAGTGTACCATGAGTCATGCACTCATACTACACTTCGATGGGCTTAAGGGAATTAAGTCCAAAGGACTACACCTTATAAAGCAACGTCGCAAGGGAATTAAGTCCAAAGGACTACACCCTAGACAAATATTCAACAACACAAATGAGCCCAAGAGGCAAAAAAGGCCGAGGCAAAGGGACGGTTCGCAAGGTCGGGCCAAACGCCCAAGCCAGGAGCCAAACGAAAAATGCCAAGGCAAACAGGTCGATCTCAGCTAAACTCTCAAGTGCAATACGAACCAAGGGTTCATAATACACTTAGGGAGCAACACAATATCGACATGTGGAAAACAAAGCAAAACAGCAAACAGGGCCATAGGCTCGACAAGCGAAAAGCTACAACGCATCGAGATGTGAAATACTGCAAAAATTGAAGCAAAATAAAGTTAGGCATCGTATTTGGAGCTCACCGATGAGCGCATCTTTAATAAGTCTGAGTTCGACTCGGCATCTTATCTTGGAACTCTCCTAGTCGAGCACGGCGGGACGAGCCTTCTTATTTCGGGAAATATCCCCGCGGTTATTGTGACTTTTTGACTAGCATCTTGCGTATCTCGAGGATCCACTCCACAAAGGGTCTACTCAACGGTCTATGAGGATCCGCAAGTCGGACGCCATCAGTCGACGGCTAATGTGGATGAATCTGCATTATACATCGGGGACAACAACGAGTCGACATTGAATAAGTGTTAAGGCACGCATGTCGATGACCGGACTCGGGGCTACCACAATCGACTCTCAGGCGGTGTAGTACGATAAAAAAGTGAGCAAAGAAATGGGAATCGAAATGCGACAAATGGCGAAAACCTAGTCACGTGAGCCAGGCCATAACAAGGCAAAGTTCGGAAGGTCGAATATAAATTCAAAAGAACAACGGCTGGGGAGTAGCATCGAGCCCAATCGACTTGCGGAACCCGATGACCGCATCTTTCTAAGCCGCCGACTGTGAGGAACTCGATCAAGCTCGACCTACAACAAGATCCTCTCCTTCCGAGTCCGCTTAACTTCACACCAGAGAAATTGAGCCCCATCTGCATCCTCTCGAAATCCACCGACAGTCTCACTGCAGATGACAGAGAGTCCGCAGTCGGACAACGTGCCCAATAAAATACAAATATGACCCAAACCTAAGGTTCTCATGATACTTGGGGAGCAGAATCGACATATGTACATCGACATGGGAGAAGCCGATATGCGAATAAGGCCAAAGGCATGATAAAGAAAGATAGTCTATATCAAAGACAAAAGAAAAGAAGGATTAAATCAGATTCTTCGAGAAGTCAACTTCAATCGAGACAAATCCCAAGTTGGACATCTCATCATTCCTTCAATGACTTACGGCATCGAAGTCAATGTCAACTTAGCCACACTTTATAAGTCCAAAGGACAGATAATGCTAAGGCAAAAAAGTCTGCAAAGCGGACATGGAAAGTCCGTATATCGGATTCCACAGGGTAGATTAAAATTCAGGGCATTGGATGACAGTGACCAAGATACACCTTTGACAGATCAGACCTGACCTCAAGAGCTCAGATAGATCTGGGGGGCTTATGATGATACAGGATTTCACCCCTCGATGTGGAATTATCTAATTGGTCCAGCTGGCGTGTGAAGAGTCCAAGTCCCTAGTACTCACCTCGAGTCGGATAAGAGACGAGTCAGTGAAGACCGCAGCAGCCAACAGGTTATACAAGTGTCTCATCTCGAACCATCCATGTCGGTGGTATACGAGTCGAGACCAAAGTTCCACCAGACTTCCACAAGCCCAATATCCCTGGGATTACTTGGGCAATAGGGCAAGGCCCAATAAGGGTTATTTATGTCAATAGACAAAACCGCCCTAGGTTTAGGGCAGAAGAGGGGCTTATGCCTATAAATACACTACTCCAGGAACTACGTAAGGCTTGATTCCTGGGCAATACACAGGATACGTAGGCAATCCAAGATACATTCTTGGACTCAGCCATAAAACCCTAAAATCACCCCCAAAATCATCCTTGATTCAATCATCCCTAGATTAAGTTGACCCGAAATTATACATGACAAAATCCAGCATCGTCAATGTCCTATTTCTCACCATCAATTGACCGATTGCATTTATTCATTTTGATCTAATCATTAGGGTTTGGTACGCAGCAGCATCGGTGAGCTACAATTGCAACCACAAATCAAGGATTAGTATAATCAAATCAACCTAGTAGCAATCTTCCTACCATGTCTAAGAACCATTCAATTAAGGTAACAATAATTTTGTGTCGGATTGATATTTTGGTGTTGGGTTTGTAATTTTTTTTCGTCTTTTACTTCTCTAATGAGAAAGGGTGCCTATGATGATACAGAGATATGTGCTTTCTTAGGCTATGCAAAAATGTCTTTTTTGTCTATTTTGAGCTATTCGGTGGAAAAAATTGTTTGTCTTTAAAATCTCACTGGATCCTTCCCTTGATTTGGATGAATTTTGTACAGTTTGGTCCAATTCGTGCAATTTCTGGGCTTTAAATGAAGTTTTTGGCTTGAAAGACTCGTTCTTTATCCTTATAAGCTATAACTATATGTTAGGAACCGTTGGAGCTTTCTTCATGGTGGTTGAACTGAATCTGAATAACTCTCTACTCGTTTAGAAAAGATGGATATATTGATATTGTGGCATTTTACACTCTTGGCTGAAGTCATAAATAGTTAACTATTTATAGCCTCATAGTGCTAAAGCAGGGCATAGATTCCAACTCTGTAACTTAGATGTGTGTAAAGTGGCTACAACTTGTTGCTTAATACATATCCGAAAAACTTAATCTGTCTAACAGTGTTGGATAAAATATGAAGAAGATGAAGACGCATCTGTTCCGACCGCGATTGGGATCCGGTGATTCCATAAATTATGAAAAAAGGGGAATGCTTACTGGTGTTTATAGCATCGGGCTGGAGACGGCCAAAATGCATATCCCATTACCAACACCGCTAAAACAATTCTCGCATTACTCCTCTTTATACACAACTGCTAATACCCATTATCATGAAGGGAAATTATTGATAAAAGGGAAAAAAAGGTTTCTTGGTTTTCTGTTCATTATTGATTCTCAGTTAGTCGGTTGTTTGACGTTTTGTATAGTAGTATTTAAAATTGAAGGGAATAATATGTTGTTTATCGGTCATTGAAAGTGAGTTTTTTCATATTATCAATCTTCTTGTACATCTTATAAAGAACAAAACTTCATTAAATTATTGTTTGTAACTTACCTTTTAATGCTCTAACCCATGTATCTTGTGAGTTGTGATGTAGTTGTATCAAGAGTTGGTTACAATGGTATGTATAACGTTCAAACTTTTGATTTCAGTGAAATGACAAGTGACGACACATCGTAAGACAAAAAGAGCCAGAATAGGTTATAGGTACTATTTAATTTTTTATATTCCATGCATGACATTGCTTAACATTTTATTTTTTTATTATCAGTACCAAAGACGGTAGTGGGTTTTCTCTGGCATTATTTCTTCGATTTCGTCGGGTTTCTGTGGCGTAATGTTAGGTTGTGCTTTGTGAATAGGTAGGGAGTGAACATTGCACTCAAATAGGGCTCTCAAATCCTTCCTACAGATAATAATTTGTTGGATAACCTTGGCTTTCAGAAGGTTATAATAGAGAAGGTCATCCAAGATTGCAGATTATGAAGGTAGATAGTGACAATTTTATTTGTTTAAAGTTCTTGCATAATTTTCGTTAAATTATTGATAAGTCTTTCATTTCCTCTTCATTTCTCTGTTTACGTGTTTGTTCATTTCCTCTTCCTTTCTCTATTTACATGTTTTTCTGATCTCCTTAAGTATTTTGGTTTTTATGAGTTATAAGCAGTTACTATCCAAAGCTCATAAGGGATCACAAAAAGATGGAGCCTGAAACTTCTAACTATGTCCGTGCTGCAGAAGAAAAAGCAGTAAACAATGAATCTTCTCTATTTGGTTAGTGAATGCTCATAGCTTTGTCGTTGTTTTCCTCATTATGAAGGTTTGTTGTCACAATTACTTATTGCTTATGCCTTTTATTTATTTGTTTCCTTCAGCCGACCTTTTTTTTTCTTCTCGATCTTAATTGATTTTCTAAATATTGTTGTTCTGTTTGATGTTTGGTATCATTTTGTAATATGGACTATGGAGGAATCATGTGCTTAAATTCTTCTTTTTGTTTGTCCTTACGATCATCGGTGATACGCTTGGTGGCAGCAGTTTCAATCATGTGCTTAAATTCTTCTTTTTGTTTGTCCTGCCTTTTTTTGCCGCAGTTTCTTGGAGGCGCTTCAATTCTCCGTAAGTTGTTTGATGGCCTTTTGAATCGGAGTAATTGGCTTTGGTCATTTGGCCTTTTCTAAATCATGGTAGAAGCTTTGCATACTCTATTGTTCAATGTAGTCAAGAGCCTTCAAATATTTGTCAATAACTAAAACGTTGAAATTCTGGGAATCACAAGATTATATATTTGTTGTGCAATTGTGCGTACATAGGATTTTGCACATTTATCTTTCTGCTACATAATTTCCTTACAATTTCTTTAGTGTTCAACAAGCGAAATTGACATCTACTCAAGCAGCATAAGCAATTGGGACAAAAGCGAATGAAACCAGATGGATAGGAGGCCTAATTGAGTAACCGAGACACGAGATCCTTTTTGTCATTCGTGTACATATTTGTTGTCTCTTTTGAAGCAGCTACGACTGGAGCTGAGCCGAGAATCCTTGGTAGCTACTCACATTATAAAGGTAGTTTTTTGGTGGACTAATACTCCTATATCTACGAGAAGATTTGGGTGGCTAATGTTTTTTATTATGGGCATTCGGTATTGACATCTTTTGATATGATCTTCTAAATAACCTGCATGCTATTTCTTTGTATCAGTTTTTGAGGCATATGTTTATGTTCCCTTACCATGCTGCTGTAAGTGTGCCGTATCTTGATTCTTACATTGTTTACTTCATATGGTTCCTGGAATATGATTGCTGCAGTGTTGTGATTTTGATCTATATCAAACATGGAAATTTGCTCTACCCATTTTCTTTATGATTCGGGAATCTTTGGTTTATACTGAACGATGGTTTCGCAAAACAATGGTGTAGAAATATCGATTCGATTTGGGAATATGTTTGTAGATGTGTCTTCTTTTGTCTTCTATCTGCTGAATGTTTTTTTCTCCCTTCCCTGATGAAGAACATTTGAAGTACATATATTTCAATGTGGATATTAGCTGCTATTGAAAAATAAAATTCTGGTTGTTCTTTTCTGATTTATCATTGTAATGCAATTTATTCAACTGCTTTTATGATAAGATGTTGTTTGCTGATGCATTCATATATTTGCATATGCTCCTGATTCAACCCTCTCCCCATTTTTCTTCAAGATTTGCATATGCTCCTGCATCTCTTCATCATTTCATCTAGGTAGTTGTTCTTGGGTTTTCATGCTACTACCATTCAAGATTATGAGGATACAAATGTAGTGTTTTTTTTTTTTTTTTTGCAGAAATCTTGTTGTACCACCGGACTAGATTTGTCATCGAAGCTGTCAAGGTTCCGAGCTGTAGACTTTTACCATTGCTAGTGCAGAACCCGGATCATCATGGGCAAAACCACCTGTAAAGCTCAAGAAAGTAACAAGAGCAAGTGGTATTGTTTTTCTTTAAAAAAAAATTTTTGGGTGAAACATGAAAAAATGTTTTTAAAAAGTTGAATATCTATTGAATATGTTCTGTTTTGATGTCATATGACTGTATGCATTTTACTACGAAATCACTGTGAATTTGTTTCGGAGCATATAGTCCAAGTTATCAAAACAGAAAATATTTTGTAAATTCTCAACTTTTCAGGCATACTTATTTAAATCTTTTTTTTTCCGGATGAACATATTATGTCAAGGTTAGTTTCTAATTTATTCTAGTTGATTTTTTTTTTCTTTTGGTGTATAAATGGCATCATGGAAAGTGGATCTGTTAAAGTAGTACATCTTGATATTGGTTCAAATCATTAAGGATTGAGATTTTATTGCATATTGTGGTGATAGTTTTTTAAAAATTATAATACCATCCATTTATTTGCAGTCGGTGTAGATGAAAATGATGAAACTATGGGTGTGGACTCATGATGAGAAATTTGCAACTTTGACAAAGATGCTCCTCTTAGCAATAAGGAGTTTGAAGGTTAAATTCTATTTATTGCCTTTTTGTGCAGCTTGTGATGTATTTCTTTTTCTTGGACCTTTGGATGAACATAGTAAAGTAATTGTGAGGATGATTTATAGTTTTAGAGGTCACCCTTGAATGTTTCATATGTATACTTTTGCAAACAGTTATTTTACTGGTTATCAATGTGATTTTGTTGGGCTTGGTGAAGCATTGTTGTTTTTTTTGCTTCGTCTCCTGATGGGTTCATGGTCATCTTCATGCGAATGACCCCGAAATGATTTGGCTACGGGTAGATTTATATACAATGAGAGTAATATATTATCATTTAACGAAGGGAAATCCGGTCATTAAAAGTCATTTTCCCGTCATTAAAGACTTTTAATGACTCTTTAATGATGGGTAAATCTTTAATGACGGGAAATTTACTCTCGTTTCTAAGTCTTTAATGACGGAAATTTACTCTCGTTTCTTTCATTCTTTGCTTCTATATAAAGGCATATAATGAGAGTAACATTTCCCGTCAGTATTGATTTCCTCTTTTAGTGACGGGTCTTTCACTCTCATTAAAAACACATTTCTAATGAGAGTGAAAGAACCGTCACTAAAAGAGGAAATCAATACTGACGGGAAATGTTACTCTCATTATATGCCTTTATATAGAGAAGCAGCAATGAAGGGAAACGAGAGTAAATTTCCCGTCATTAAAAGTCTTTAATGGCGGGAAAATGACTTTTAATGACCGGATTTCCCCTCATTAAAACTCGATTTTCTTGTAGTGAAGAGAACCATGGAATCTTGATTCTTGGCCTTGTTAGCCACATACAACTTCTGTCTTTCAAACTTGATTGTCATTGCAAAGGTATCATGAATTTCTGGAAAAGGGCACCATCAACATTGCCTGTGAGACTATTGGCTCAAATTCATCTCTTAATCCTTTAAGGAATTTCATGACATGTTCAGCCTCCATATGATCCATCAGATTGCTGATTGCATTGCAGTGACATTGAGGATCACAAGAACAGACCATTACAGGCCTGATGGTCTTGATCTCTTCCCAAAGAATCATTAATTTTGTAAAATATTGATTGGCAGAATCTGTGCATTGTTTCAGTAGATGCATTTCTTCAAGAAGATCTGAAAATCTTAATGCATCAACATTTGAAAATCTTGCTGCAAGATTTTTCCAAACTGCATGTGTATTCTTGAAATACAATAAACTTTGTGCAATGGTGTTTTCCACATAATTTAAAATCCATGATCTCACCATTGTATCACACTGTCTCCATGCATGAAAGTCTGCTGAATCTGTTTCTGGCCTTTTAATTGTGCCGTCTATGAAGCCAATTTTATTCTTGGTGATCTACACCATCTGCATGGACATTTTCCATGGATTATAGTTGTTGCCATTCATCAATGGATGAACAAGAACCAGAGAAGGATTCTCATTTGGATGAACATAGAATGAACTGGAGGGACTTATTTCTTGTTTCTTAGCTGCCATGGCTATCAAGAACTCCAGAATTGATTACAAATCAACAATGATAATGAAAAACCGATCAATAATTGATAAAAAAACAGAGAAAGAGATGACAGTTTACTCTCAAGAAACTGAAAACTTAGAAAAGATGAAGAAAACTCTCAAAATTCTTCAAAGATTGAAGGAAAAATGTCGGAAAGCATTTAGAAATTATCAAATTTCTGCTCTGATACCATGATGAAGTTTGTAGAATTACAAACAAACAAAATATAATGCGGAATTATTATTGATCAAGTAAAGATCACAAGGTGATTACAATGCAGCTGATCATGGGGTATTTATAGCTTTATACACCTCATGGATCAGTCAGAAGTAAGTTACAAACGGTTATAACAAACTATAACAGAATAACCGTTTTCTAGTTTACATCAGCAGGCTTCTATACTATCAGCAGACTGCTGGTGTCTTCATATCATCAGCAGCTTGTGCACTCAGCATTCCTTTCTGTTATCTCCCGTGTATAATTAAAATATTCAAACCGAATTAAACCAACAATTTTATTAATTTTGACGAAGCAGATACAACAAGAAATAGAGAAAGAAAATACAATAGAAATGATAAAAGGATATGCAACGATCAGAGTCGAGACGAACTCTTTTCTTAAGACAAATTTGCCCCGGTATGTACCCCGGTTTGCAGCAATTGTCTCCCAGGAATTCTCAGATTACTTTTCAGAATAGTGGTACAACAAATTCTGAACTCCGGGGAACTCTAACAGTGCTTCAGTTTTCTCTTCACTTGATGCAAGAACAGAATTATGCAGAAGAATGATATGTATGCTATTTGTTGGTGTTGCAATTCAGTGTGTGTTCTTCCCATTCATGTAGCTCGTTTATATAGTAGAGGACATGGCTCGAATCAAGCCTTTGATATTCAAGATTCAAGGCGACTTGTTAATGCAAACGGCCAGATTGAAGTTGTTTCATCTTCACCCCAATGAATTCAGCAGCCTTCTAGAATTCTGAATTAAGTGAAAACGAGTTGAGCTGTGAGCTGGGCTTCGAACTTGAACTCAGAATGTTGTTGTTTGGATTGGGCTCAACTCGATTGGACTTTTATATAAAAATTTAATACTGTCCTGGGCCTAGGGCCCCCAGGCCCAAGAAGGCCCATTCCCCAAGCCCAAGGTCAAGGTCAACGGTCAACGGGCACGGGCACGGGACCGGGACCGGACGGGCGGCGCGCGCGCGCGTGTGTGGCCATTTTAGCAGAACGTCTGACCGCTAAAACCAATCCGATATCTCTCCTTCTTCTAGGAGCTTATACCACATACAACATTCTTCCCACATAAATACTAGGAATTGTTTCTCTCAACTCCCAATGTGGTTTACAAGTTGAAACTTTTCAACTTCCACTTCCAACATTAGCTCTTTCAACCACCCGACTTTAAGCGTTAATTTCTCATTCACTCGTTATCCGAATTGAATGATTCCAAATCCTGAATTCATCTACGACTCACGTAGTTTTCAGAATTAACAAAACATTACATATATTCTTGTAATATATCCGAATCACGTTTACAAAGTCACTGAATAAAATGATTATAAAATCATTTTTAATTCACTTTTAATTCAATTCCTCATTTTCTCCAACACTTTCAGCCTATATACTGTAACATGCTACTTGGAAAGCTTGACCGCTATGTCGACTTTTCTTCTCCCCAAAATCTCCCTCTTAAAAAACTCTATATTTTACTTGTGAATTGCAAGTATTTTGTTGTAACACAAAAGAGCTTGACACCCCTTCCCTTTTATAGAGGGGGTGTGGCGCCTCATATGACCCATATGATTGAGATTTAATCAAATATGAATATAATGTATCAATCAAATATTTGATTGATTAAATAGATTATGCTTCTAATTAATATTTAATATTAATTTATAATGTCGCTATTGTTTCATAATAAATAATATGAATATTAATTACAATATTAATATTCTACTATTAGTTATACACAATAAATAATCCGAATATCAACAACAATTTGTAGTAAGCATAATTAAATTCGTATTTGGTTATCGTCATAACCGTAATTTAATTCCGGACAATAGTTCATATGTGTTTGACCTGATAGGCTTCTGAATATGTTGGCCGTAAGTATAAAGTGTATTTACAAAAATACATTTCATATTTAACGATCGTGATTGACATTTAGCAATGCGTCATGACTCACCAATCATCAGAATAAGTCCAGTGCTATGACTACAACTCTTCATGCATGTGAAACACTTACCGTGTAAATAAAATCCTTTCGCATACGCAATATACATACAGTCGTTACTCATCAACGGCTGTATCTTATAATCTGAATATTATATTCTCTCAAAGCAACACATTACTTCCATTTTGTCAAGACTTTCGAGAATCATTATAAAACGGCCCTTTCGGATATACATTCCTACCATTAGGATGCGCGAATTCTGGACGAACAACATAAATTCTACGCATGCTTCAATATCATGCTCAATCACTATCGCATTTTTTCCCATAATTAAGGGAAACCTCAACAACATTAAATCATAGCAATCCACACCGCGATATTATGAAGACTCCAGTCTAAGATAATTACACAATTGCCACATACATGTGACATTTAATAAAGTAAGTGGGTCGGTTTGACATACGTATTCTCCAATATATGTCCACGTACACTCCAAGTAACCTTACACTTTGGTAGACGAGATTTTTCACTACCTTCATAGGATATAGGACATCCAATACGCGCTATTCCAACCGTTCTTGTAACGCCCCGCTCCCGGATACCGAGCCCTTATCCGGAAGAGTACGTTCGGCGCGTATAACATTAAATAAATCCAATATTATACACCAGCCTGTACGTCGTCGTATCAAAATTAAAGCAACGGAAACCCAAAAGGCTCGGGTAAAAACCATAAATGCTACTAAAATACAAACCGACTACGGGTAGAAAGGAAAATCTTACAACGTACGATGTTACAAAATAAAGATACAACCCTTGTCTTAGAAACTTGGAATAAAAGTACAACATGTTATTTAAGAATCTACAACATACTATAGTACAACCTTTAAAAGAAAGTAAAAGAAAGCTTCATCAGCACCAACGTCATCAAAACATCATCGAACCCCTCAACGAGCTCAAGGACAACCTGTTCGTCTTCTCACCCCAAAAGCACACAAAAAAACATATGCAATTGAGGTAAGTACAAAGCACTTAGCAAGAGGAAGAAGCTAATGTAAAATCAAGTCTTACAACGAAAGGTTCATTAATTATTATTAAGTTATCTTTATGAGACCGACTCAATTCTGGGGTTCATTTTATGCTCATCAACATGTCGTGACTAAACTTTTCTAACTTAACCTATCTTTGCCACATCGCCATTCAAGGGCACAATGCATGGTGCTACCCACCACGAGGTATCGTTTGCAACCTATCAGTGGATCACACCGATAGCCACAGGATAAGACCCGATAGTGTACACGTTCGGCGAAGTCTCCCTGCCATTTAGCCATTTAGCCATTTATAGGCCAGCAGAGTTATTCACTTTATCTGACCTCCCACACATCGCGATATGTCTAGGTGCCTTACCAAGAATGTTACGATGTTTAGTCTTTTAGCTACACACGTACGTTTATTGTTAATTATTAACTAGCCACCTATGTATTTTCAAGTAAGCTCCCTCACTTCTAATACTCTCTTTCTTAGACCACTAGACACGGACAAGGCCTAGCACATACACAGACATTGATGAATACTAATTCATCAAAGCACAAGCCTATCATGCCCTTCCGACGGTCCCGAACTTCAACTCCCTTTAAGAGTACATTCGGTGCCGGAACTAAACGCATCAGAAACTCATTCAAGACTTGCTCATGTTTGTTTAATATTATTAGATCAAGAAACAACACTTGAAACTCAACACATAGCTCAAACATCATATATCCCAAAAGCAAGATCAATGCGTGCGCATTCAAGGGAATGCTTGCGCATTCTAACTGTACAGGCCCTAAACCTGATTTTCAACACTTCTCTCGATTCTACAACCTTTCTAACATGTTTATCACCAAAAATACACATCAAAACAACAGGAAAACAGCCTTTAAACTTACCATAACATCTTGTACTATAACAACAACAATTAACATGATTTACAATCAAGAAATCAACACAAAAGCTCAACCTTAACATCATAAAACTTTAATTAAACATTAGGAAGAGCCTCTTACTTGATTGAAGCCACAAACCAAAACTAATCTCTGCAGCACTTAAACAGGCCTCAAACAAGATCTAAAAGATCATAATTAACATGAATTAATTGATGATCAAAGTTTCTAAACAAAGAACTACGAAACAAAACCCTAGAACATGAATTCATGATCCTTTTCATGAATTTACAGCGAAGTCGACTCCAACATACCCGAGAATCGGACCCAAATTACAGTATCAAATCCTTGTCTTCTCACGATTCCAAATGGTACATTCGGATTTCTAAACGGATTCACGGATCAAAAGTTATGCCCAAAACCCTAAAACACAAAACATCATGATCTTTTACGATTTTTCAGCAGAAAACGAGTTAACCATACCTGGATTATTTCCTGTAAGAGTAATTTTAGAGTAATCTACACTCTGAGACGATCGTTTTGACTATTCATTGCTACAAAACGGAACTACGGATTGGAAGATATGAATTTTTGAAGTTTATCTCCTTCTCCAATGTAGAAGTCGACTTTGGCAGAGGTTGATGGAACGCACAACAGTTTTTTTTTTCTTTTCAGATTTTTAGAAAGGAAGAGTTATGAGTGTGGGAAGTTTTAATCTTGAAAATAACCTCCCAGAGATTGATGTTATTTATTAACTCCCAATAACTTCCCTTTATATTTCAAATAAAACTTAAATTCTTTATTTAAATATTATAAATTTGAACCTTGTGTTAAAAGACGTTTTGCCCTTTTTCGAAAAGTCGGGATGTTACAGTTCTATCAATGTCCTGTTTAATAATAAATGCGACTAGAGATATTTAATTATTATACCATTAACAGTGAGTCGAAATCTCATCAAACATAATCACCATTATGATTTTTATATCATAGTACGTTTAATCCTAATGACGTTATTATATACAATATTAAATCGGTTCGCTAAACAAACAAGTGCATAACAACAACAGTGCTTTTGTTATTCACAATAATAAAGTTGCATAAACATAGTACACAATAAATGACCCAAACCGTTCGGATCCGGTCTAACCCGATTGGGTTTAGACACTAAACGAACAAAAATTCCAGCAAAAATTCTTCAAAGAGAAAAGCCACTCCATAATTGATTTCTTTTGTCTAATACTAATCATCAGGGCCTCATTGGTAAGTGCTACAAGATCTCGTGCATTGGAACCCATGGTTATGGATCCAAATCTGTTATTATGGAAGATTTTCCTTTCCAAGTGAAATCCCCAAGGATATGAAAGAGTGAAAAAATGCTTTCGTTGTTGTGGAATAGGTCGGGTGATAGCTAAAAACTCATCCACTGGATAAAGCATGTAAAAGCGGGGATAGTTGATGGGTGTTGATGATACATGGATTAATCATTTGTATAATGATAAGGAGCAAGATGGTTGATGTTAGTCAACTAGATGATACATTTCATGATGTTTTATCCTGATGAGAGACAAATTAATGATCATTATTACGACATTTTACCCCAGTATTGATACCACTTTGAGCATTATTGTACCAATTTAAGTCAATAATTACTTAATTTTATCCAAATATATAAATAGTGGTTATTATATAAATTATCGTATTTTTATAAGTTTTTATAAGTTTTGTATCGGTTTAGTAACCGGAGTGTCGTGTCAGATTTACACGGGTATTTGTGATATTTTTATTGCGATTTATGATAAACCAAGACCCGAGTAACGACATTTTAAAGTATAATCATATCTTTGGAAGGATATAGAAAGTGTCACTGCTCGTCAGTGGTCGAGTGGCTAATCGATTCGATTTAGTGGAAATCGAGAAATATCTTCGACAAACAAATGGCCCATCAAAACGACATTTTACAAGAAGAATCCTTCATAAAAGTTGTAGATCTTCAAATAAGCTTTCCAACGCACTTTGAATCACGAGACGAGAATTTTGCCTGACTGAAGAAAGCTTGATTCGAGTCGACCCCCAATCTTGGTGATCAAGGCTTTCAAAATATCCCACGTAAAAATATGTTTTGAGGCCTAAAAATATGTATTTTGAAGTATGGAAGAATATACCACAAGCTTACAAGTTCAACGGGTCGGTTTTCCTACGTGCTTATACCGTAAAATATCTTCGACGAATATACGACCCAACATAGAGGCATTTTCAGGGGAAGAGTCCTTGATGAAAGTTTCATATCTTTGAAAGAGCTTTCCAACGGATTTTGAATCATGTCAATCGGAGGTCTACAACTCAAGTTATGGGCATTATACCAAAACTCAGCTCGAACTAACCTTTAACTCGGTTCGAACAACAAAAATCCTATAAATAGACCCCTTTCTCCACCACTTTCCTTTGCTCATTCTCTTCTCATCTCCTTCTCCTCTTCTTCCATCCCCTCTTCTCCCCTTCCCTTCGCCCCTCTCCTCTTCTTCCATCTCATTTCTTCTCTTCTTCTTGTTGTTTTTATTTTGAGCCCATATATATATATGTCTATGTATATATATATATATGTATTTATATGTTTTTTTTAAATTAAGTAGTTATAGAACCGTTGTAATGGCGGAATAATTATCGAAGATTGTTAAAATCGAAGCTTTGTTATACTACATCCGGTGGAAACGACTTTGATTCAATGAAATAATCGATAATATATTCTAATATTATCATGTTTACTATTTCTATTTCTATTTATATATTATATATGTTAATTATGTTAAACTAAAAATATATCTAGCCAAGATATGAATCTGAATTAGTTAATCTTTTTGGTAAAATGAATGATCGACTCTGATAATAATGATTAAAACCAATTATAATGAATCTCTTTCTATTTGCACTTAATGAAAGTAAAAATTGAATTAGCCACTCGATTTTTACTAGAAACGTAATCTAATGAATTGACAACTCGCGATTAGAATACGAGATCGTAATAGAAAGACCGGAGGGTAAAATTGGCCGAGTGAAAACGTGACAACGGAATCCGATTTCCTACCCGGGGGCAGATTTGTCCTAGAAAAACAAATCTTATTAAAATTTGTGCTCGAGATCTAATTACGTCAATTTATCTATTTTTATGAAGATTTTAAAATATTGACCGCATGACAAAACGGTAGTGACCCGATCTTTTGGATGACGTAGGATAGTTAAATGAGACATATGACAGTTTCATACGCTCGTGTGAGAAGGAACTGTTGAGCTTAGGAGTACACCGGTTCATACATAATTGACCTCCTTGCATCAAGGAAAAGATCTGTCTCATTCAATTTCACTACAAAAAGATATTGATTCAGTAAAGTATTCTTGGCTAGTTCCAAAAATATATATATTATCTATTTTTATATTTATATATTTATTTACTGCTTTACTAACAATCTAACTAATCTAACGATCTAACCCGATAAAACTGCGACTTAGATCGAGTTAATAATAGCTTCTTGGTGTTTAACCACACTTTGAATTATGCCTTCATTTCCCTGAGGATACGACCTGACTCACCAGACTAGCACTACAATTTGACCCGGTACACTGCCGGTAAGGATTGTATAGCCTAGAAAACGTACGTCATATCCCCGTTCTCATGCATTTATTGATGTGTTCATATCAATTCGAGTCATTATCTACTTAGTTTCATCAAAATGTGTAGATAGTATTTATTATATAAAATATCATATTTTGATAGGTTTTGTACCGGTTATAGTATCCGGAGCGTCGTGTCGGGTTTACACTTGGTATTTTGGTGATTTATTGCAGGATTATAGGTTGACCAAGACCCCAAGTGACGACACGTGTTGAGCATAAACACATTTGTCTTTGAGGGCTAGAAGAGTGTTCCGGAAGCTTACGAGTTCAAACGGATCATTTGCCTTTAGTGCTTCTATCATAGCATATGTTCAACGGACATTTGACTCTATTTAGATGCATTTTCTAGAGAATACTTCCTCATGATATTTGTAGATCAAGAAACGATATTTCCAATGCATCTTGAATCATATCAATCAGAGGTCTACAACTCAAGTTATAGTCATTTTACTGAGATGATGTGATGTTGGAGGCCGCCAACTCTCCATTGGTGATCTCCAAGTACTCCAGAACTATTGGAGGTCGCCAACTCTCTCTTGGAGCTCTCCAAGCATCGCAGAAAGCATATTTTCAACTTTAAAAACCAAATTTTGGGCATTTTAACATATCTTTCACTCCATCTTCTTTCACCCCTCTTTAAAGACCTTAAAGACACCCTTTTAAGGGCTCTTCTAGCCCAACCATAGAAATAGTTTAGACATTAATTCTACTTGTAATCATAGAAGAATCTCTACTTGAAGCTTTTGGAGTTGATTTTGTGAAGGAATCCCTCTTTTGATGTAATTTTTCTCCATGGATGAACCTTGAAGAGTCAATGCAATTATTCTCTTTTGAAGTTCTTGCAATCTTGTGGGTAAATTCTTCTCTTATTATTTCTAGTTTTATGTCCATAGTTATGAAGTTCTTAAGTGACAATTTAACCTTCATAGCCATGGAAGTCTAAGCTTTTGATAGCCAAGATGATGTATTTGTGATAGTTTTATCTCTATTGGTTGATTGGGAATGTTTGTTCATATTTCATAGCTTCATGTGTGTTGTTTATCTTTTCCTATCTACATTGTATTGCTTTTTGGTGTTGGATTGATCACCTAGCACTTGCAAACACACACTTTGTTGAGACCGAAAGGAGATGCTTGGTGTGGGAGAAGGGATAGGAAAACCGGAAGGTAAAATCGACCTTAAGTGGAACTCAATTTTTATCCGGGGTTATTGTTCATTCATTGCATTCAAGAACTTCATCATATTGAATCATTAGGTCAAGGGTTCTTAGACCAAGGATGAGGCATAGAGCAATTTTGTACACTCGTATGAGGGGGAATTTCTAGCTTAGGAGTGCACCGATAACACACACTTGAACATCATTGGAAGGAAGGGAGGTAGTTCATTCACATGACACTAGTAGAGATTTGCTTGATCATTACATTGTCTTGACTAGGCTTTTTAGTGTAGTTGACCTTAGAACATTTACTTTATTGTTAATTTGCAACTTAGATCAAGATAATCATAGCTTTTTGGTGTTTGACCTCACAATCCCTGTGGGATACGACCTTGAACACTAGAGTAGACTACAATTGACCCGGTACACTGCCGATGAGATTGGACACTTAGAAAAGTTCAATCAATGGCTCCACAAGAACAACTCCAATAGTTTATGAATGAAGATAATGGCATGGAACTGTCGGGAGCAAGTTTAGAAGTGTTCCTTCAACATCCTTAATCTTTGTTAGCTAACAAGAAACCAGATTTCTATTCCTTATGGAGACAATAAGTTAAGGTGTTTGAGCTAATCAAATCTTACAAAAAAAAACTTTTTCTCTAAAATGAGTGTTATGGAAGCTAGAGACTACTCTGGAGGGTTTTTAGTTCTTTTGGAAGCCTAAAAGTGTTTCCCTGAATCTTATATCTTGCATTGACCAAAGTATCACCATGCATGTAATGAATAACCAGGTGATTTCTTGGATTTTCTTCTTAATTTATGTGGATCCTATGACTAGTACCAGAAATGAGTTGTGGAGCTATTTAGAGAGGTTATGAATTGTTTTTCATAGTCATTGGTGTCTCTGGGAGACTTCAACCACATGGGATTTTGAAGGGATAGACAATGAAGCAGATCAATCGGTGGTTGTAATATTGAAAGAATGTGGAATATGATACAACGGGGCTCTCTCGTAGAATTGGGCATTTCAAGGGCCTTGTTATGTGAGAAATTCCAAGATGCATCAACGCCTTGACCAAGTATGAAGCAATCATTATTGGTTATAAATGTTTCTTAATGCTCTTATGGAACATCTAGCAATGACACATTCTGATTACAACCTCATATTAGTCCACAAAGATTTTGTTGCAAGAAAAATGATATACCCAAACTCATTTTTCTTCCAAAGAGCATGGTTCGAGCACACATAATTTGAGTTGCTTGTGACAAAGGCGTGGATTGACAAATGAAATCATAGACAGACTATTGATACATTCACAAGACAAATGAAACATTGTAATAAAGTCGTGTTTGGAAATATCTTTACCGGTAAAAAGAACCTTAAGGAAATATTGTTGGGCATAGAAAATCATTGGAAAAATGACCATACTTCTTCCTCTCCTCTCTTCATGATGATCTATGAGAAAAACTTGACATCACTCTAAATCAAAAAGATACATATTCGCACCAAAGATCACATCTTAAATGGATGGTGTAGATGGAGAGAAATACCCATTTATATCAGCACTCTACTATCAGACGTCAACATAAGAGAAAGATAACAAGCTTGAGGTTACCCAAAGACAGTTGGAAAAATGATCAAACTATGATTGGGAAGATGGTTTGAGATTTATATGTTACTCTGTCTAGTAAAGATGACATGACTATTGAGAAGACTCAGATTTCTTTTCAGCATAATCACTAGCATCTGTCTAGAAAGATTTGATTCTGACTTCATGGAGCTGGTATAGTTGTTGCCAACGTGCAAGGTCATCCTCAAATCCCGTCCTGTGAGGCTAAGGGGCTTTTATTTTTGGAACAAACGACAATGTTTTTCTGATGCCTCAAATCAAACTTTTAATGCGACATGCTATGTTTTCTCATGGAGGGGGAGCAAAATGTCCCCCTGTCAAAGTTAGTAGGGTTCCAGTCGAGGTGCTTGGCAATATAGAAAGAACTATCTCAATCTCCCAAGGGTTAGGTCAAGGGCCATTGAGATGACTGTGGTGTTCGCCTTCAATATTTACAGAGTCTACCATACTTAAAGGATGAAGATGAAGTTGGATATAAGAGAATTTGTTTTTGGGAAGAATCTTAAGAAAATCGTGGCAAGTGAGTTGCAGGAAGGCGGCATGGTTTTTTTTCCATGCGGGAAACACAGTCAATGAGCTGATCAAGTTTTCCGGTACTAAGTAATAGTATAAAAATTGTATCCATTTTTTACGATATTTGCATGGATCGGGTATATCATGGTGAAGTCTTCGGAAAAAAAGTTTCCTTCCACAATTGAATCTGATAAGTGAGATCTCGAGTAAGTGTTTACATAATATTTTCGTGTCCGAAGAAATGATTCATCGAAATGGTTCAGAACCGACTATCAGACGGACCTAAGTGCCACACTATGTTGTGTGTCGGTGGGGGCCACCTCTAGATCTTCTAGTTGGGACAAATCTGGGACAAGTCCAGTGGGACAAGTCTTGGCCGTCCTGGCGAGGACGCCAGTCCCTGGAAGTGGGGGAAACGCATCACAACCATATAAGTGTGAGACATAAAGGTCTTGTCAACTCGGGTTAGCCCTTTTAGACCAAGCGAGGACGGAGGCCTAAACAGTTGACCGGACAATTTATGAATTATTTAGCACAATCAGGCATGCGCTAAAACAAGAACAGAGAGGAACAACAGCATCTGGAGTAGGTTTAGCGCGCGCCAAAAGGGTGTAGTGCGCGCCAAACCCACTGCATACCCCATTTTCCATGTTTTCTTGCGTACAATTTGAATCTGATTGGTATGAATGCCTTAAAGGGCATTAATCGATACTTTACAATGTCTAACATCGACTTTTAGTAGCATTGGCTCTCAACACCGCAACTGAGATCCTCTACAGGGATAAGGTAGAAGCACTGGAAGGCGTTGTTTAGGCCTTGTGGGACATTGAATTATTAGTCATTAATCATTTTACAATGTATGTGCATGAACCATGTGGTTAGAACTAAACTCGTAAATACATATGTGTGCGTCTAAAAGCTAAAACATAAATATCATTGGTAAGACACGTTTTAATATTGAAGTATGGAACACTTACAGCCCCCTTGAAGCTGTGTGTCAAAGGCCAACATGTAACTCCCACAAAAACATGAGTCCGTGCCCTTAGAGAGGTGCTTAATATGTCTCGGTGCATACTCACCATGCAAAGTGTCCCTTGGTATTTTTTTTTGAACAGCAAAAGAGTATTTATTAAAAATATCTAGCAAGGTTCTAGAAATAGTATATAAGTTACACAATGCAATCCGAATTAAAAACTAGTACTCCAAACCAATCGAACACAAAAGAGTAGGTACACAAAATCCCCATCCCCAGTACTATAACAAAATTAAGCCAAATGTTGCCTTCTCCAATCCTCTCAATCAATTGTGATGTTCTTCTTCCTTCTAGTTATCCAAGTGAAGCAGCAAGTTTGAATAAAAGCGAATGAATTTTCAACAGAGAAATGTATCGAGTTGAACACAAACTTATTTCGGACCAACCAAATGGACCACAAAGTTACTTTCCTAATAGAGTCCTATATCCAAAACTTCTCCCCATGCTGTGCCGACGAAGGAATAAAAGCAATAAACTGATCCATTCCCTGAAAGACGTGCAAGAGATAGAAGTCCAAGAGATTTTAATCCAAATAGCAGCACAAAACGGCAACAGAGGAAAAGGTGAGCCCCATCTTCATCCTCTAAGTTACAAAGAGGGCAAAGAATGTTGTTGAGTTGTACACCTAGCTTCGCAATATTGACGCGGGTTGGAAAATGTATGAGTAGCTTTCCAATTAAAAACATTCACTTTTGAAGGGATCAAATTATTCCAACACCAAGCTATTGAAGACGCGCCATTACATTTTCGTTGATTATGAGCTTTTTTAGCATAGCCACAGAAAAAACACCATTGGAGTCAAGCCTCCAAATCCGGTTGTCTGAATCACCTGCATGAAAAGATACATTTCCAACAAAAGCACACAGGTCAACAAACTCTCCCAACTCCCTACCTCGCAACTCTCTTCTCCACCCCCACTCCCAATGCCAAAAGCCATCTACAAACCTCCATCTATCACTAATTAAACAATCTTTATTACTCTCAAGACGAATAAGTCTTGGGAAACAAGTGTCCAACGAGCTTTCCCCTACCCAAGAGTCTTTCCAAAATCTGACTAAGTTCCCCTCCCCGACCTTCCACCCAAGTGAAGATAAAAGTTTAACCCCGCTTTTTTCGATAGCAAAACCATTTCTAACAATCCCTGTCCAAACCTTTCCACATCCACCCCTCAAAGCTCCCTCCCTAAAGCCCTCATCACTACCATACACAGCCTGAATGAGATTATTCCACACCACTCCCTCCTCAGTCTTAAGCCTCCACCACCATTTCCTAAGCAACGCAACATTTTGAACCTCCAGCCCTCCCACCCCAAGGCCCCTCAACCTTTTGTGTTTAATAATGTTTTTCCAAGGAATCCATGTTATGTGTCTCTCTTCCTTACCCCCACCCCAAGAGAAGCGAGCTCTCAATTTTTCTAAGGTGCGAATGACGGCAATAGGGGCATGAAAGATGGAGAAATAGTACAAGGGTAGGCTTCCCAGAACAGCTTTAATCAACGTTAACCTCCCTCCAACCGATAATAATCGAGCCTTCCACCCGGCCAGTCTCCTCCTAACTCTATCAATAACAGGCTGCCAAGACGATATTTTATTCATGTTTTTGCCAACCGGAAGACCCAAGTATACGAAAGGAAGATGATCCGAGATGCAATGCATGGAAGCTGCATAACTTGCTAAGTCCGTGCTACTGACGTAAGGCCATACAACTTGCTTTTCTTCAAATTAATATTTAGACTATTGCAGCAAACAAATTCGAAATTCTACCAAGATTCCTCAAATTGTCCTTATCCCATTCCCCAAAGAAGATCACATCATCGGCGAATTGTAAAAGCGTAATGTGGAGATCCTTATTTCTCAAACCAACGCCTTTAAAGAGATTATTTCCAACAACATCACACATCATAATATTCAAGGCTTCAGCTATAATCAAGAAGAGAAAATGAGAAAGAGGGTCTCATTGTCTAATTCCCCTTTCCATATTAAACTCGCTCATTGGACTACCGTTAATAAGCACCGACACTTTAGCTGAAGATAAACATCCTTTAATCCACTTTCTCCACTTACTACCAAAATTCATCTGACAGAGAACCGAATCAAGGAAGTTCCAATTAACTGAGTCAAAAGCTTTCTCGAAATCAGCTTTGAAAATAAAAGCTCTCTGCTTATTCCTTTTGATGAGATCAACTATCTCATTAGCCATTAACACACTGTCTAAAATTTGTCGACCAGAAACATATGCCGTCTGATAATCTCCAATAATCTCCTTAATAACCATCTTCATTCTGCCAGCAACCACTTTGCAAAAAATTTTATACACGGATCCAATGAGACTATGTGATCTAGTAAAGGGCGAGTGTGATCTCAATGCAACCTATGTGGTAGAGATCGTAGAACTGAATTGTTATATGTGATATACTATATATTGTTATATTGTGTGTAACTGTTTCTTCTACCCCTTACTAAGTACGTATGTACTTACCCCCTTTTTTTTATTGTCCCCAACCGAGAATGTGGTGTATTTGTAGGTTTTTTTTAGGCCTCTGAGGAGTGACCCGAAGATGATGCAGACGAAGTTTACTTTTCCTTATTGCATTGTATTTAGGTATAGATTCTCTTATCCCTGGTACTGATAGAAATCAATGAGTTGAGTTTATGGTTAACAATTTTTAATGGATTCATTTGTAATTGATGATTATAATAAGTCTTTGATGTTGTAATAGATGCAGCCTGTGTTGCTTTCGATTGTTTATTAGTTGTTTTAGTTATCCGAGTCAGTCGTTTTGTCTTCCGCCTTGTTCTCTAATGTTTGTTTACGTATATAATTAGATTAAATTTTAATTATATGCGTGTCGGGCGTTCTTTTTCCGAATAAGGGCTCGGTATCGCGGACGTCACAAAAATCTCCGGCAAAGTTGCAATCACACACTAAATAGTCTCTGACATTTCTTCTTCTGATTATTCTGGCTATTTCTTAGGTTAGGCCTGAAAGAAGCAACATCATAAATTATTACGGATTTATATTATTATTGTAAAATAAATTTATTGTTATTTCTAGAAGGGGTATTTTGGACATTGTGAATAGATGTTGAAGCCCTAGAGTTGGCTATATATTTGTACTACGGTGAAATGGCTTCGGCAACTTCTTGGCGATTTAGGTGTTCGGGTACCAATGGGTGTCCCTCTCCATTGTGATAGTCAGGCCGCTTTGCATATTGCACAGAATCCCGTTTTTCATGAGAGGACCAAACATATCGAAGCGGATTTCCACTTTGTTCGCGATGCGATCACGGAGGGCCTGATTGCTCCCGGATATGTGCCCACACGGGTCCAGCTGGCGGATATTTTTACGAAAGCCTTGGGAAAATAGCAGTTTGAATTTTTGTTACGCAAGTTGAGCGTTTGTGGCCTTCACGCTCCAACTTGAGGGGGTATTACGGATTTATATTATTATTGTAAAATAGATTTATTGTTTTTCCTAGAAGGGGTATTTTGGACATTGTGTATAGGCGTTGAAGCCCTAGAGTTAGTGAAATTTTAAAATACAACCGTTGTAGGAAGGTTTTACCAAGTGGCATACATTACAACCACTCATTTCTAACCTCTCACACACGATAAAAGTGTATTATGTGAAAGAGAGTAAAAATGAGTGGCTCTAATATATGCCACTTGGTATAACCTTCCTACAACCGTTGTACCATAAAATCTCTCCTAGAGTTGGCTATATATTTGTAGTACGGTGAATGACGAAGGAGAAGAAAATTATTCGAGTGATCACATTTGTCATAAATTCCCACTTGCGCTCTTGGACGCCGATTGTAATCATTTAAATTCCAAGTTGATGTTGGTTCAGTACTAATCAAGTGAAGACTTGGCAAATATTGGCAAAACCTTTGGAGATTTGTTAGATGATCTTATGGTCTACAACGGAGGAGAAGATTAAGTGTTGATGTAGTGAACAACAAATTTTTTTTCTCTTGATATGAGTTTGTGCACCATAGCAAAGCCTAATCTGCAAAAGTCATATTCCTCAAATCTGTGGTAACTAACGGAATTTTTCTGTTCGATTTATTAATTTTGTGGAATGTAAATCCTGAAAAAAATTGAATCCTTTAATTTTAGTTGTTATTTTCTTCATTTCTTCTTTGAATTTTGTTTGATTTAGCAGCTCTTTGGTTCACCTTAACCTTTATTATTGTTATAATTTCTAGGTAATGTGTACGTGCGTGTTATTTCAACTGTCACTGAGCAATGTTATTGCTTATGTGGCGACAACATGGAGTAACACAATACGACCTTGACATTGTGCAATTTCACTTAGGTGCAATGACACTGTAAATGCAGTAGCAATTAATTTGGTATTCATAAAATGTCGATGAACATGTAGTGACACATGTTGTGTGCTTCATAAAGTGTAACTAAAGATTCAATGATAACTGATTTGAGCTTCATAAAATGTCAATGAAGATACAATGACATTTGATTTGGTCTTTATAAAGTGTGAATGGAGATCTATTGACACATGATTTGGTCTTCAAGTGCATCTTCACATGTCACTGCATCTTCAATTTCATTGTTACTGCATTTTCAACTTCATTGTTACTACATATTCATCTTCACTGTTACCGCATCATGATGATTCTTTCAAGAAAATTTTGATTTTGATAAATTACGTTGGGAAAATATTAAATCATATTTCAAAATAAAGAGGATGAAAAATATGAATTATGCTGAAATAATTATGATGATCGAAGCTTTAGATCAAAAGATATATCGGTGTGAATATTTAATAGGAGATAGAAAATAACTTTTTTGATTTCTTTTTTTTGAATTTTCGGCTATAAAAAGGATATTATGTTACACTTCTATTATTTTTTTTTGTCCTTTTACACTATTTAAAGATGAAGTTCTTTTGATTCCCCATTTTTAAATTTATTGTGCCTTTTTGATCCTATTACCCTAAAGAAAACTTTATACACACCAATTTCGCACGATTAAATCTCTCTCATTTGAACTAATAAGAGCATACGTACTGGCCACTTTACTTGAGGCTTCCATTGCCATGTCTTTATTAGATATAATGACAAGATTGAGTTATGATTTATTTAAATAATATTGTTTGAATTTGAATTATATTAGAATATATTACTTGGTTTAGATAAACTTCTATCTATCATTATTTATACTATATATATTGTAATATTCTATCAGTTCAATGAATGCAATACAATCTCAATTATATTTCTCTATTATGGTATCAGAGCTTTTTACTAACATCGTTTAGATCCTGATTAATTTTTCAAAAAATCCGTTCGGGTGGGGGTTCGTTACATTAATCTACACGAACTCTCACCCCTCCTTTTAATTTCTTATTGTCGTTATTTTTTTATTTTTTTAATCAATTGATGATTCTGCCCTTCTTTCACTCCGATGTGCTTCCTGTTTGATAAAATCTATTTCCGACGACAAACAATGGCGGCGGCTACCACCAAGCTCATCCAAGTCCGGATCGTCCTCCATAACCACACATCCTGAACCCAAGTCCTCTAGATCTCCGTTCAGTCTCCATTCTAGCGATGTCAAAGCTACGATTTAAACCAACTCCATCATTCCTACCTTTTCCTGCTCCGACTTCGTGTCCGTCTACTCCATGAAAGCTTCCTCCCTTCCTCATATCGAGTCCTCCCCTTCTTCTCTTCTTTATGATGCGCAAAACTCCTTCCGGATTCCGGTCATCTTCTCCGGCACTCAGCCACCGTTCCTTTTCTTCCCCTGCTTAAATTTCCTTTTTTAATTTCCATGGTCGCAGCGACTTGAAAAACTTTCAGTACACCAAACAACCCATTCCTTCTTAAATTACTTATTTATCTCTTATTTATTTATTTTTTAATTAAATAAATTGCTCTCCTGTTATTATTTATCTCCCAACTCTCAGCAATCCATGGCTTCTTTTTTCTTTTATCAAATCTCATCCCTTATCAAATGGTGTCTCCCTATTCACTCCTCCTTTTATCGGCAGTTATAATTTCACTCACCGATTTGCTCTATCTCAATCTATAAATTCTTATTTATTCTATTTCTTTTTTAGGGTATGATATTCCATCTAAATATTTCTTCCTCTCTATATATCACATGGTACAATCTCCCTCCATTCTTCCTCTCTATTACAGGGTACGATCTCCCTCCAAATATTTTCTCTTCTCTCTCACAGGATTCAAGCAATATCAACTTGTGAAGCAGTTGTTGCCGATTGATATGGAAAAGTTTGTTGCAGACACCATGTGAAGAAAACAAGATCCATTCAGTGCGAGTCTATCTTCATGTTCATTGCATTACAATGAGATTGCAGGGGCGTGTTAGAGATAATGACAAAATTGAGTTAGGATTTGTTTAAATAATATTGTTTGAATTTAAATTATATTAGGATATATTATTTGGTTTAGATAAACTTCTATTTATCATTATTTAGGCTATATCTATTGTAATGTTCTATCAGTTCAATGAATGTAATATAATCTCAATTATAAATCAGGTAATGACTTTTATTTTCACAGCTTTTATGTCCAAAACTTCTCCAATCCCGTCTATCCATAGGAGCCTGTAGAGAAATGAAAGTCTTTTATAGTTCTTGACAAAGCCATTACGTAAACCATTTTTTCACAGTCCAATAAATGGGGCTGACAAATGCTCCACATCAGATTTAGAGGCCTCTTTTGCTCCAAACCACTACTACTGCTTTAAAGCTAAGTACAAATTAAGCATGTCTCCCACTACTACAGTCTATAGTACGTCCATATAAACTAAATCTCTCTCATTTCAACTAAAGAAGCTAATAAGTACTACTCCCCACTCTAAAGCCTCGACACGACACCCTATCTTTGGAGTGTGATTTCAATTATTTTAACTTGAAATTTTGATAAAGTATGTCATTGTATATTCATATCCCTTGTGTATATTTCCTGTTTCCAAGTCTCCAATTTTCAACCGAACGCTGTGAGTGGAAAAATGGTCCTCGAAAGTGTGTCTTTTGGCGCTTTTCCTTTTGTTAGCTTGTCTGCTGGCATATTTTTAGTGCTGACACCAAGAGTTTTGGGAGGGGAAATTCTTATTTGGTGAGTCCATTTGTGGAATAAAATATATGAATGAATCTGAACCATACAGTTTCAACTCAAATTTAAACTGTGTTGTCTAGAATCATCCACGTATATCTACGATGCAAATAGAGTGACTAGGGAAGAATTACCCCCAAAAGATATACATATTTATTAGTAGTACTTTTTATATACTATTAGGACCTATGTCTTTAGAGTCATCCACTATGAATTCTATAATATATCCATCACGAAAATATCATCATAATCCATAAGGCTTTATAATTGATGTCTTTAAAGTGTAATACTTTTTGTATCTCAAAATATAAATTCATTTGATTTAAAAAAAATAGGTGAGTGTTATAAGTTTGAAGATAAAAGTCTAAAATTCTATATGACTACCATTGATGCAATAATTGTAAATTAAGTAAAGAAAAGTACTACATCTGTGGCACAAAAAGTGTCAACATTTGAAAAAAGTTTTGTCCAATAAAAAGTTTTCATTTAGAAAACCAATACATCATTTAAAGCTCTTTTTCCAAGCATATTCATAACCTAACATTTATTGTTGTATATTCATTTCATATTTCAAGCAAACATTAATTATAAGATAGGAGTATATATGTCTATTACTACTTTAACACAACACATTAATTAAGTTTTTTAATCTGTGTGAATAGTAAAATATAGACATTTTTTATGACACAGAGGTAGTAGATAAATAGATAATAAATTAGAGGTAAAATGAAGAATAATGCAATAAATATTCCATTAATCTTATAAATAGATTTAATATAGGACAACGGTATAAATCCAAACGGTAAATTTCAAGGTGGTGTGAGTGGTCTCTATATTGGGAAATTCTTACCTGAGGAGTCTTCGTGTGCATCGTATTAGAAGACATAAATTAAAGATAATGCCAAAAAGATAAATAGAGTTGTTATTATAGTTTAAATTAAAGTTTGACAGTTTGCTTTAAATTTAGGTTATGATTATTTGAGATTATATCATTTATTTTGAATTTAGTTCTTATCTCTTTTCTCTTCTATATAAAGGAGGAAGTAGTGTAACAATTTAATCAATCCCAATAAAACATCAGTTCTCCTATTATATCTGTTGTGTTTCTGTTTTTCTTCATGGTATCAGAGCCAGGGACAGGGGTTTGAGCACCTTAATATTGGTGAACCCTAGCCCGATCCTTCTTCCGCTATTAAATGTTAACCCTATCTTTTTGAGCTATTAAACTATTTCCTTTTTTTTTTTGGCCAAATTATTACTAGGCTACCATTGATCACCAAATCCCAAATCATTGCAGCCTCCGTGATGCGTAAAACCAAATAAACCCTTCTGTTTTAGTTTTTACCATCATGTTCATTTTAGCCAAAGTCCATATCCCCCGTTCATCCAAAAAAAAAATAAAAAATAAAAAAAATACTTGCCACTGTAAATACCTATCTATGCCATACTTTCTTCGTCAGATCAAGTCGCACCATGCACCCATTACAACCCAGTGGTTTTCCATAATCCCATCATCGAGTCAAAAAAAAAAAAAAAAAAAAAGAAAAAGAAAGAGTACCAAAAAAAAAAAAAAAAAAAAACCTTCGTCATGTTATATCCATTTTTTCACACCATACAATATCCTTTCCGTTCCATTTTTTCCCATGTAGCCATAATATATATATATCCATGCCATAATTTTTTCCTTTATTTAGTCCATTTGTTTTCGGTTTATTTCATACTAAATAAATAATCTCATATATATAGCATCTATTATTTATTTCTTTTGGCATCCATTCTACATCTAGTTTGAATGCAGATCCACAGTATCAATCAAGTTGGAGGCCGATATCACATTCACTCTTCAACCAGAATCAGAATCAATCTACAAACTAATGGACTCCGGAAGAGCCAAAAGAGCCGCTGGGGTGGAGATGTCCTCTAAAAATATCAAATCTATGGACTTCGGAAGAGCCGAAAGAGCCGTCGGAGTGTAGATGCCCTCCAAAAACATCACAACTATGGACTTCGGAATAACAACCGGAGTGGAGATGCCCTTCAAAAACATCATAGTTCCAAAAATATCATAACTATGGACTTCGGAATAACAACCGGAATGGAGATGCCCTCCAAAAACATCACGACTATGGACTTCGGAAGAACTCCGGAGTGGAGATGCCCTCCAAAATAACACAACTATGGACTTCGGAACAACCGGAATGGAGATGCCCTCCAAAACAACACAGATATGGACTTCGGAAAAACAACCGGAGTGTAGATGCCCTCCAAATCATGCTAAGACAAACTCGGCCTCCAAACGGATATTAGAAGACATAAATCAAAGATAATGTCAAAGAGATAAATAGAGTTGTTATTATAGTTTAAAGTAAAGTTTGACAGTTTGCTTTAAATTTAGGTTATGATTATTTGAGATTATATCATTTATTTTGAATTTAGTTCTTATCCCTTTTCTCTTCTATATAAAGGAGGAAGTACTGTAACAATTTAATCAACCCCAATAAAACATTAATTCTCCTATTATATATGTTGTGTTTCTGTTTTTCTTCACTCGTTGGATACGCGACATGTGCTTAAGAAGACAAATTTGCTCATTTGTTGAGCTTCCAATCAGAGAAGTTTTGCAGTTCAACCTTATAAAAATAATACTATAGGACCATAGTATTAAACTATTAGTCTGCTTTGCTGTGGACTTTGGATGGATTTTGAATTTTGGCATCACACATAACAATAGTTTATTTAATTTGCTTCTGCATATTTAACTAGATTATTCAGTAAGTAAAGCATTGGGGTGGGGGAGGTGCTTAAGTATTAATTAAGAGTCAAGAAAATCTTTGGTGGATCAGGCAGCTGACTTAATTTGATGGATAATTGAAAGCAATTATCATGTTCATCTTAATTAAATTCAGGGTTTTTCACATGTACACTTGGTATACTTTTCTGTTGATACATATATAACGCGCGTTTAATGAATTCACATGAGAATATATTAATTGAAATGTTTGTTTCACAACAACACATCTTTATATTAGTGATCGATCTGTATGAGACCAACATAAATAAATATGTGTCACATCATAATTAATTGTGCGCAAAAATATTTTGTGCACTTTTATTGTGTTCATTTAATTTTGTTGTGCGATTATCAATTATAGTTAATTGATGCGACCAAATCATATATCAATAATCTAATTATATAAACAATTCTTATTCTGCTTGCAAGACAAAACATCTTTCGACCCTCGTGGATGAAGCAATTCTCATTCAAAGCACAACGGTGTAAAGTAATAGGATTCTCATTTCATATATATAAGTATAAGTGTAAGACATAGCTCTTTTTTACCACGCGATGACAACGGTTTAAACAGTTTATCGGATCATTTATAACTTTTTTAGCGCTGCGAAACCCGATGTCTGGAGGCGTCAGCCGTCTAGCTCCAGCTCGTTTTCAACTACGACTTCCAAAAGACAGAAGAAATATCCATGGCAAAAAGCTGCAGCAAACCGAAAATATAATCAACGCATTTTATTTTCTTCAGTATTAGTAAAATGGGTATGTAGATATATAGAGAGGTGTCCACAATTCATAGGTGTTCAACTTGCATGCCAAGTTGTAACTAATTAACTTTATCTTCTGCCATTTTATATTTATATTTATAATAACAACTAGTTATGGTGCAATGAGAGCTGCCCATCCTCAACATTCTCACTGTCTTTCTAAAATCAATCAATCATTTTTTTTTTTTAATTTTTTGTTTTGTTCTTTTCACTGATTATAATAACGATAGTGCTACATACACTACATTTATCACCACTACATCATCCACAACATCATCCACACCACATATTTTGTCAGGACCCACAAAAAAAATATTTCTCTCTCCAATCTGTGGACAGGATCATCCACTACATATTATTATAGTGGACATAGCATTTTCCTTATAATAACATAAACTTTTTGGTGTCTTTTTAAAAAAGCAGTATGATGAAAAAGCATATATATTTCGTAGCAATACAACTTCCTTTGGTGTTTTTTATTTGACTACACAAATTACATATAAGAAGCAACACCTTATTGGACTATAGAGAACAAACAATGATCAATTTAAATTGTCATTCATATACTATTTTATGTTTCAACAAACAAGATACGTATAATTTGTAATTTTTACTCAACATCAATTGGTTGACATACGAATAGAATGCCTTTATTTTATTTTTTTATTTTATTTTTATGTTGCAGAGATTCTAATTCAATTTGCCTCGTCTCATGTATCTCCTTATTGATTGAACAGTAAATGAGGACAGAGAAATATAAACATTATGGGCCAGAAGCCCATTTCGTGCCTACAGACAGACCTAAACCCCAGGTGGGAGGTTTTACCCGTTCTCCCGAATAGAGCCGCCGCAGGTCGGCCAGGTAGCTGGGGAGTTCGGGTCTACGCAGTACGGGCTGAGACAGTCTGGATGGGCTCGACGCAGGACTGCCAGAGTCTTCCCTATCTGGTATTGCTCACGTGCATAATAGACCAGATAAACATGGAAAGAATCTCGAGTCATTAAGACTTTGATCCTAATATTCAATATATTCATAATTACCTCTTAAATAATAGGGATTAACATAAGATAATCCGTGGACAATACGAAAAGAAGTCCTTGAAAGACACAGCACATGCTTGCCAAGGACGAGATGTCCTCTATATAAACTATCCCGAGGAACTACGAGAAACTTGATTCTTGACTCATATACATGATACGTAGGCAACTTGTGATTCAATAATCTTAGGCTCAGTCTAAAAATCACAAACACCACTCTTGTTTTTACATCTAGTTCCAGGGTTTTAGTCTTGAGTATTTTCATTAGGATTACTGCGGCCCGTAAAGCTCATAGACGATTTCCAGCATCGTCACAATTCTTCTTATATAGAAATATTGTGATGCGTGAAACTGTATCCTAGACTATTACGATATGGAAAATATTATGTGTTATGGAAAATATTGATATTAGTATATTAAATTAGTAAGGGTAGTTTGGATATTTGGTTTAGAGGTAGAAGCCCTAAAGGTGGCTATAAATATTGTACTATGTGATTGATATGAGAGACAGAAATACATTGATCAAAACTTTTCATGGTATCAGAGCCAGGTTCAAAGAAAAAAAAAAAAAAAAAAAATTCGCAGGTTGGTTTTGTGTTTTGCAGAACTTTTCCGGTGACGATCGGCTATCGAAACGGATTCCGATCGTGATGAAATTTTGACAGATTGTTCGTTTCATCTTCTCCTACAATCTGAACGGTGGAAATTTTGTTTGGACGGTTCAATTTCGTCTAATCGTCCCACGACCGAACTGAATTCGGCCGGCAATTTTTCTGTTTTGCGCACATTTTCCGTGACGATCGATCGGATATCGAAACGGATTCCGATCGTGATGAAAATTTGACAGATTGTTCGTTTCACCTTCTCCTACAATCGGAACGGTGGAAATTTTTTTGGACGGTTCAATTTCGCATAATCGTCCCACGACTGAACTGAATTCGCTGGGTATTTTTCTGTTTCAGCAGAGTTTTTCCGACAACGATCGGACATCGAAACGGACTCCGATCGTGACAAAATTTGGAGGAATAATTCTTATATTTACGTTTTACAATCTGAACGGTGGAATTTTATTTTGGACGGTTCAATTTCCCTGAATCGTCCCGCGACCAGACTGGTGTTATTTTTGTGACACGACGGCAATTATGGCAGTGACCGACGGTGGAGATGGACGGGGAAGAGGAGAAAGCTATAGCCCCTCACACCCGTCGGTGACCAGAATTGTACCGAGTAGTTCAGTGGGCTCGACTCAGCCCACCACTTCGGCTCAGACAAGCAATTTAGACCAATCCGGGTTGGTCAATATTACACCAGACCAATGGCAGGGAATCTTGGACCTATTAAGCCTTCCAAAACAACATGATCGCTTGACAGGTAGCTCTGCATGGATTATTGACACAGGAGCAACTCACCACGTGATGTGAGATTTTGAGTGGCTTGTTGATCCTCGTGAAATTGTTCAATGTCCCATTGGCTTGCCGGACGGGACTTCGTCTTTTGCAACCCATACCGGAACTATTATCTTGTCGTGAAATTTACGGCTTATGAATGTTTTATATGTACCGAAATTAACTTGTAACTTGCTTTCGCCTCTCAATTCTTGGATGAACATCGTTGTGTTATGCGAGATCAACGCTTTCGTTTATGTGTTATGCAGACCGAGTGACGAGGACACCGATTGGATTGGGTGAGCGTGTGGATGGACTTTTTCTGTTCTTGGGAGTTCCAGAGGTTCGGGTTCTAGCAGTTGATGGTGGACAGACTGAGGATTTGTGGCACCGGCGTTTGGGACACCCATCAGAAAAGGTACTTCGGCATGTGCCTAATATTTCTATTTCCCAACCTTTAAATAAAGATGGATGTGATATTTGTTTTCGGGCAAAACAGCACCGTGAACCTTTTCCCCTTAGTGAAAATAAAGCTAGTCGTATTCTTGAGTTGATACATTGCGATTTATGGGGTCCCTATAGTGTTCCTCGACATGTGGTGCTACTTATTTTTTAACTATTGTGGATGACTACTCTCTACTGCTTGGATTTATTTATTGTTAAATAAAATGGAGGTTGAAACCATTTTTCTGGATTTTGTCGCTTTGATTTCTCGTCAGTTTGAGGTTACGATTAAACGAGTTCGTAGTGACAATGGGACGGAGTTTAGGCCTTTGCTTCCTTATTTTCGTAAAGAAGGTATAATTTTTGAAACTTCATGTGTTGGTACTCCGCAGCAGAATGGAAGAGTAGAACGTAAGCATCAACACATCCTAAATGTTGCACGAGCCCTTAGGTTTGATGGTCATTTACCCCTTAAGTTCTGGGCTGCCCATATAATTAACCGAACCCTGTCAAGTATTTTGAACTACAAAACACCTTATGAGACTTTATTTCACAAGAACCGGATTTATCGATGCTTAGAATTTTGGGGTGTTTGTGTTATGCCCACGACCATCGTCCCTCACATAAATTTGCCAGCCGTAGTCGTAAGTGTGTGTTCTTAGGGTATCCTTTTGGGAAGAAGGGATGGACCCCATCGACCTTGATTCGGAGGAAATTTTTGTATCCCGAGATGTCAAATTTTATGAGCATGTTTTTCCGTTTTCACCGCACCGAGGGTAGTGTGCCTTCCGTTCTCCCATATCCCATGTTTGATAATGTTGATATAGACGATTCCGGGTTCGAACTCCCTCCTGCTTCTTCCGGGGCTCCACCCTTGCCAGATCCTCCGGTTGAGGGGGGGACGACAGTGACGGATGTAATAAATGACGTTCCGGGCAGTGATGCCGCACCTTCGCCACAACCACGACATCCAGGCAATGGTGTGGAGGAATTAGGCAAAGGTCGACGACAGAAAATCCCGAACTCACGGTTTCAAGACTACGTGACTCATACTTTGATCGAGCAGAAAAGTCCCCATCCACGCTCTTCCTCTCCGTCAGCGCCCTCAGGTACTCCGTATCCTCTTATGCATTTTATTAGTTATGATCGGTTTTCTGATAAGCACCGCAAGTGTCTTGCAGCCATTACAGTTGGGAATCCTCCGAAGTCCTTTAAGGAGGCAGTTAAACATGAGGGTTGGCGTCGGGCCATGGCAGAAGAAATTCAGGCTTTGGAAAACCAGGGTACGTGGGAGTTACACCCTCTTCCTCCCGGGAAGAAGGCATTGGGAAGTAAATGGGTGTATACTGAGAAATATGATGAGCATGGAGTTTTGCAGTGGTTGAAAGCACGATTGGTGGCGTTTGGGCATCATCAAGAGGAAGGTATTGATTATACCGAGACGTTCGCCCCTGTGGCGAAGATGGTTACTGTTCGCACATTCCTCAGTGTTGCGGCAGTTAAACAGTGGGAGATTCACCAGATGGATGTCCACAACGCGTTTTTGCATGGTGATTTACAGGAGGAAATCTATATGAAAATACCTCCCGGTTTTGAGAAGAAGGATCCGAACTTGGTGTGCAAGATGCGTAAATCATTGTATGGATTGAAACAGGCACCGAGATGTTGGTTTGCAAAGCTTGCTTCCGCTTTGCGTGAGTATGGTTTCCGTCAATCATATTCGGATTACTCATTGTTTACCTTACATCGGGGTGGTATTCAGCTCAGTGTTCTTGTGTATGTCGATGATATGATCATAGCTGGTAATGATAAAGTTGCAATGATGATTTTTAAGGAATATTTGGGGAAGTGTTTTAAGATGAAGGACCTTGGGGTTCTGAAATATTTTATTGGGATCGAGGTGGCACGGAACAAGAAGGGGATTTTCTTGAATCAGAGGAAGTATGCCCTTGACATTATTCATGAAACCGGTTTACTAGGGAGCAAGCCGGCTGATTTCCCGATAGAGCAGAATCACAAGTTGGCTCTTGCTTCTGGCACACTGTTGAGTGATCCAGGGCCTTATCGTCGGTTGATTGGACGTCTTATATATCTTGGAGTTACCCGACCCGATCTGGCATATTCTCTTCATGTGTTGTCTCAATTTATGCAGGCACCTCGAGTTGATCATTGGGAGGCGACCTTGCGCTGGTTCGTTATTTGAAGAAACATCCCGGACAAGGTATCTTGCTACGGTCCGACGCTTCTCTTACTCGAGGTTGGTGTGATTCGATTGGGCGAGTTGCCTCTTACCCGACGTTCATTGAGTGGTTGGTTTGTTTTTCTTGGTCTTTCGCCTATATCCTGGAAATCCAAGAAACAAACCACGGTTTCTCGTCCTCGGCCGCGCGAATATCGATCTATGGCGGAGATTACATGTGAATTGAAGTGGTTGAAACGATTCTCGGTGAGCTCGGGTCCGCCACCCCGGGATACGATTATTTTGTGATAGCCAATCGGCACTTCATATTGCGCAGAATCCGGTGTTTCACGAACGCACGGCGAATATCGAGGCGCATCGTCACTTTGTGCGTGATGCTATCACGGATGGCTTGATTCTTCCTCTCAGTATGTTCCTACGAAGCATCAATTGGCGGATATCTTTACGGCGTTGGGTGGGTCGGCAATTCGAGTATTTGTTACGCAAGTTGGGCGTTCGAGATCTTCACGCTCCCACTTGAGGGGGGGTATTACGATATGGAAAATATTATGTGTTATGGAAAATATTGATATTAGTATATTAAATTAGTAAGAGTAGTTTGGATATTTGGTTTAGAGGTAGAAGCCCTAAAGGTGGCTATAAATATTGTACTATGTTATTGATATGAGAGACAGAAATACATTGATCAAAACTTTTCACTTTTAGATTTATCACATAATATAATCATTCTATATTATCAATGCAACATTTATTGCACATTTCTCTATCTTACCCCTAATTTATTATGAATCCAACCATTTGTCATTACTTAACAACTATTGCATTAATGATAATCAATGAGTATTTTAGACATTTACCTTTAAATTTATGACATTCAATAATTTCTTTAATCAGTGTACGATGACTTATATTTTGAGACGAAGGTAATAATATATTAAAAGTATTTAATACAAAAAAATCACTCATAAATTAAGAGCACACATAGCCAGGTGGAAGGCTATTAATCATCCACATCTTATGTGTGACTTGTTTTTTTGGTTAGTGTGTAACATCTCGTTTTCGAATGACAAGTTCTTATCTGGAAATAGTGTGTTCGGAACATTACTTTTAGAAAAAATCATAAAACCTACGTAAGTCTGGTGTAAGTAACAAAATGCGTGGAATAAAAGAGACTACTGAGACTTGGAAAACGGACTCTTTGGAACCGACACCGCTAACGCCAATGAGAGCACAACCCGTGGCTGCGGCAGGGCCGTCCTTGGGGCAGGTCAACAAGGCATTGGCCTAGCCCCCCGGCAAACTTGTAATTTTAGGGTCCCCGTTTTCATGTAATAGAAGTGTAATTTAGGTCAATTTATGTTTTTTACTAAAGCTAAAAAACCGGTAAGACCCAAATTTATAGCCGAATTCAGTGAAGAAAGTCTAATTAAATTTCGTTACATTTATAACGCTCATCAACACAGTATACCTAAAAAATAGTTGTGATCGAGATTCTGTATTATTTTTTGAACAGGGTAGAAGGCCTTAATTTATTTTTGGCCTAGGACCTCTGATTACACAGAGACGGTCTGGGCTGCGGCTTGACTGAGTAAAGAAAAGCATAGCAAATCCAGAATCACACTCATGTAATCTCAGCAAAAAAAAGTTCTTCAAACCGTTGCTAAGATCCTCAAAATACAGAAGAAGTACAATATAGGGAAAACTAAAACATATGTCTTGGCACGCATACCTTATTAATTCGAAAGAAGACAATTAATAACTAAACATCAAATGAACACAAATATCCGACCTAAGCTCGCTCCTCATAAACATCAACATGATCAACATATTCTTGCGTATGTCCTCAATTAAAAAGAATGAGTAAGCACTACTACTTAGATGTTTATTAAGGAATAGAAGATCAAAAAAATTCATGCTTGCCGAAAGGCGAGAGGTAAAAGATGGAATTCATACGATACATTAAGAATAATGATACGGGCGCAACGGTTGTGTCATAACGAGCGACACAACGGTGATATACACCGTTGATCATGTTAGATTTACATCTAATCAATTTAGACACATTATTATCAACGGTATAGATCACCGTTGTGTCACTCGTTATGTCACAACCGTTGTGTTTGTATTATTACTCGAATAAAAAACAGTCATAAAAAGTACCTTTCATAATAATTTTTTATGCTCATGAAGGATGATATTTTCAGTACTTATTCATCTTCATGTTACTTAACACTTTTTACATTTACAAGACAATATTTACACATATAAAACATTAATACGGAACATAATCTATATGCAACTCTCTTGGGTCGGGGTAATTCTTTGGCGGGGACTCCTTACGGTGAGTATCCCGCTAGATTTGTGCCATGTGTGCAAGAGGACAAAACAACGCTCACATGTCGCACACGTGGCGCACATCTAGCGGGGTACTCACCGTAGGGAGTCCCCACCTAAGTATTTTCCCATGGGTCGACGCACATATAATGATATAATCATGATGGCTTAATCGAGTATTCAAAGGTACAACGTCATGATGAAAACCGACCATCAAATCTTGGTGCAACAACATTTCAAAAACAAAAAATTCTTGGTGCAACAAGTGTCATACCCTTTAAGGTATTCGTAACAGTACAACGATCTCGTTTCTTATCTAATACTATCTCCGATCTAAAATATAAGTCATCCTCTAGCTTTTCTACTTTGGTGTCATAATATAAGTCATTCACAATACCAAGAGAGTATTAATGAACATTTTTCCTTATCTTACCCATAATTTAATTATATCAATCCAAACATTTTTATTTACTCAACAATTGTTGCATTTATGTTAGTCAATTGGTGTATTAGACATTTTATCCATACATTAATTACATTTAACTATTTTCTTAATCAATGTGAAAATTCTAGAATGACGTATATTTTAGACCGGAGGTAGTACAATAATGCATGTTGATACAAATATTGAGATTAGGTTTGTGAATATTGATATATAACATTAATGAGCTATATTCATTAACGCTAGTCATAAATAAAATCCATGAATTAAGTAAATTTCAGCTATATAAATCATTTGAATAACGGAAATAAAAAAACATACACTTCATTATTTGCATACATACAAAACCAACATTGTAAAAAAAGGACACGTGACACTTGAAAATTCACTTCATGTTTCGTTTTAATTGTAATGTTGCTTTAAACGAAGAAAAATGAAACTGTTATATCTAGTGGACCATTGCTAATTCTTTGAGTATCACAACGACTCAATATTGTCTTAAGCACAAAGTTTCTATAATCGCCCTTTTCTCGTTTGGTACGCGTATATTTTACTTTGATTGATATTTTTATCGGTATGATAATCCGATATAGTGACCAGGTACAAAGTGTGTAGTTTATGTCACCACTAACATAACGAGAGATTTTATGGTGCAACGGTTGTAGGAATGTTATACCAAGTGGCATGCATTAGATCATCTCATTTTTACTCTCTTTCACATAATACACTTTTATCGTGTGTAAGAGGTTAGAAATGAGTTGTTGTAATGTATGCCACTTGATAAAACCTTTCTACAACGGCTGTGATGATATATAGGCCCACTGGGTCGGATTATTTGTAATTGGGCCGGGCCCAGTATAAAGTTACACGATAAAGATAAACGGGCCAGCAGGGCATAACGCAAGGCAGGAATGCACCATGCGCTGACCAGGTTAATCTTCTGGACAGAATAGCAAGAGGAGCAGGACTCCACCGTGTGCTGTGCAGACTATCTCTGGACAGAATGATCGGCTGAGCATAACGAAGACCGAGTCAGCAACGGCTCAACTGCTTGCAGACGTGGATAGATCCCACATCCAGTAACGTCCGAAGATAACCGATAATAACTTCCCACTACGTAAGGGAAGAGAATCGATGATCTACAGCTATAAAAGGCATCCTGAACTACGATGGGGACTTGATTCCGATTCTATATATGAATTGGATACGTAGGCAACTCTCTCAATGAGTTCAGTCCAAATTTATACACTAATCTCATTGTTCTTGTATTATTTTCCTAACTCGAATCATCCATTTACCCGATTACAGATTTGAACTACATCATTTGGCGCTAGAAGGAGGGTCGATTTTAGTTAGTGAGTTGTTATTACAGAAAAAATGGCAAAAAATCAGGGTAATTCGAAGAAGCAACAAACACAACCAGAAAAGGAAAATCAGGCCAGGGGGGAAAAGAGCCCAGAAAGAAATGATCAAGAAACCGGAAAGAATATTCTGGAAGAAGGACAAACCAGCACTCCAAATGCAGTCAAACAAATGTTGGTGGAAAACCTTGTAAATCTCAAAGCTGAGGAGATAAAAGCCATATTTGAGGAAGTCTTAAAAGCCAGAAACCAGGATAATGATGTCTCTGAAACACCTACTCATCTTCATACCGCTAAGAGAGAGAAACATGAAGCAGAATCTAGCATAAGGGTGGTGGTTACTCACCCAGGTGGTGATAACGCCAGAGCAGAGTTAGATGCTATCCTCAAGCCTAAGCAAGATGAGTTTAGGCTGGTGTCTCCTTTCACTGAAGACATCGACGCTTTTCCCTGTCCTCCAGGATTTAAGATCCCAAAGATTCAATCATATAATGGAACTAAAGATCCATATGATCATATGCATCAGTACATCCAGCATATGAGTTTGTATAACGCTCCAGAAAAGATGAAATGCAGGGCATTTGCAAATCTTCTAACAGGAAATGCAAGAGATTGGTTCAACAAGTTGAGCCCCAGATCCATACCAGATTTCCCCACCCTGACCAGGAAATTCATGCATGCATTTATCGCAACAAGACCTTTCCAGAGAAACCGGACATATTTGTTGACCATTAGGCAAAAAGTGACGAAACAAGATGTGCAGCTTTATCAAAAGATTCAATGGAGAATCATCCTCGATAGCAGACCTGGATGATAAATTCTTAGTGGCATCCTTCGTAGCAGGTCTTAGAGAAGGGCGGTTACATGCCAAGCTGAGCAGCAAGAATCCAAGTACGATGAAAGAATGTCTGGAAATTGCATACAGACATTTTCAGGGAGAAGAGGCTAACAGAGCCAAAAGAGAGGAATCCCACAGGGATTTCAAAAAAGGAAAAACTGAAGATAGGTCTGACAAGAAAAGAAAATCAGTTTGGGACAGGGTAACCGCTCCCATCTCTGATAGATTAGGGAAGAAATGTGCTTTGCAGGACAAAGACCTCATCCCTCTAAACCGATCTCGCGATCAAGTTCTGGCGATCATGGAAAAGAAAGGAATTGCCAAGACACCCTCTCCTTTGAGGGGTCCAAGAGAGAAGATAGACCATACCAGATGGTGCAAGTATCATAACGACATTGGACATGACTCTGAGCAGTACAGGGACCTGATCAGAGATATAGATGCAGCGGCTATGGAAGGAAAGATCGATGGATGTATCGATCGAACGCAGGGAGATAATCCCAGAGGAAGGAGAGAATTTAAAAAATTCCACAATAATAACGACAGGTACAATCAAAGGAGACACAGAGATCCGTCTCCTGATGCTGATGGGCATAGAGAAAATGCCCCGATCAACACAGTGAACACGATTGTTGGAGGACCAGGAGGAGTTAATAAGGCTGCCCAGCAGGAAAAAAGCGGCAGCACAGAAAAGGACGGAGAAGCCAAGAAACAGGAGGTGATGGGAACCGTTCAATACGGCCCAAGAGATGCACTACCAGCCATCGTGAGCAACGAAGGACTGGTAATAGAAGCCGGTATACAGAAAAACCTGGTCAGAAGAATCTGCGTAGACACGAGCAAACAAAGAAAAACGTGTTGTATTACAAAGGCGCTCCAGCCATGAAGTTAACAGACTCGGAGTTGACTCCTGTGTCAACTCCTCTTTTTGGATTTATAGGACCTCCAATCCATCCTGCGGGTATGTTAAAATTATTAACGACTTTCGGAAAAGGACCACAGAGCAGGACTCTGATGGTCAATTATGTGGTAGTAAAAGCTTCGTCGGCATACAATGTGATTTTAGGAAGACCGGCGTTGATCGATCTCAGGGCAGTGGTTTCACCGGCACACAACAGTATGAAATTTCCAACATTTAAAGGAGAAGCTACTGTTAAAGGGGACGTGGATGCTACAAAGAATTGCTACACAACAACAATCACTGGAAAAATGAAAGTGCAGCAAGTGACGATGGAAGATCTCGTTCCAAAGGAAGAAAAAAGTTGGCAATCTAATGACCCCATAGAGTCAGTAATGTTGGACGAAATTGATCCTGAATCCGCAGTCAGTGTAGGATCATGGATACCGGCTGAGCAGAAGCACATTCTGATCAAGATCCTAAAAGAATATAAAGATGTGTTTGCATGGAAAGCAAATGACATGCCTGGACTGCCAACAGAGCTGGCTGTTCACAAGCTTAACATTGACCCAACCAAGAAACCAGTGAAGCAAAAGAAAAGATCGTTCGCACTTAAAAGGATACAGTCATCCCAAAGCAGAAGTGGAGAAGTCATTGCGCAGGCCAACATGATTAGAGAAGTTATCTATCCAGAGTGGCTAGCAAATCCAGTGCTAGTCAAGAAGCCAGATGGCAGTTGGAGAATGTGTGTGGACTTCACATATCTGAATAAATCTTGTCCTAAAGATAGTTACGCTTCCCCTAGAATTGACATGCTAGTAGATTCTACAGTTGGTTATGAAATCTTTACTTTCTTAGATGCTTATAAGGGATATCATCAGATTATGATGGACCCTGTAGACGCTGTAAAAACTGCTTTCATTACTGAATTTGGTTCCTACTATTATATGTCTATGCCTTTCGGATTAAAGAATGCAGGTGCAACCTACCAAAGGGCAATCAATACCATTTTCAACCAACAAATTGGCAAATCCATGGAAGTATATGTGGACGACTTGTTGATCAAGAGCAGGACTCTTGACCAATATTTGAATGATGTAGCAGAAGTTTGTCAAGTGTTAAGACAAACAAAGATGAAGTTGAACCCTAAAAAAATGCACTTTTGAAGTAAGATCAGGCAAATTCCTGGGTTATATGATATCCAAAGAATGTGTCAGTGCCAACCCAGATAAATTAGAAGCTTTGAAAACAATGCTTGAACCGAAGAATATTAAAGAAGTCCAGCGGTTAACAGGAAGATTAGCAGCGCTAAACCGTTTCTTGTCAAAATCTGCGCAGAAGTCACTACCTTTCTTTAAAATTCTCAGGAAGGCCAGCCCATTCGAGTGGAATGTAGAATGTCAACAAGATTTTCAGGATTTAAAGGATCATATCAGTCACTTTCCAACCCTGACCCCTCCTCAGGAAGGTGAGGTATTATTCTTATACTTGTCTTTTTGCCATGAGGCAGTAAGTGCTGTGTTGGTAAAACAGCATGATATGTTACAAAGGCCTGTATATTTTGTAAGCAAAGCCTTACAAGGGCCTGAGATCAGATATTCGGAGGTGGAAAAATTAGTTCTGGCCCTGGTACATGCCACGAGGAAGTTAAGACCTTATTTCCAAAGCCATCCAGTGGTAGTGTTGACAAATCAACCCTTAAAGCAGATTTTGGATAAACCAGACAAGTCTGTAAGATTAGCAAAATGGGTAGTTGAATTGGCAGGGTTTGATATCGAATACAAACCAAGAACAACAATTAAAGCTCAAGCATTAGCCGATTTCTTGGCAGAAGAAAAAGCCTTGGCTATAGAGCAAAAAGCTGAGCAGAACAAGGCTGAGCAGTGGCAGCTTTATGCGAATGGAGCTTCCATCAAAGAAGGAGCAGGAGCAGGACTCCTACTCATTAGCCCAAAAGGTGAAGAATTCCCGTATGCTCTTCATTTTGAATTTCAAGCTACTAACAATGAAGCAGAATACGAAGCTTTGATAACTGGGTTAAATCTAGCACATAAGCTAGGTGTGCAAAATCTGAAAGTAGACACGGACTCACAACTTGTAACAAATCATATCAAGGGGGAATATGAGGCAAATGAAGGCCCCATGAAGAAATACCTAGCGGTTGCGCAAAGAAAATTGCAAAACTTTTTAATGGTGGAGGTGGAACAGATAACCAGAGCCCAAAACACCAGAGCAGACGCATTATCTAAGCTAGGATCAAATTTTCTCTCCAACAAAAAGGTGTTGGTCGAACAGTTAAAACAGAAGAGCTGTGATGAGATTGAAGTGCAACCGATAACGCAGGAAGAAACTTGGATGGATCCCATTGTAATGTATTTGAGAGACGGCAGACTCCCTGAAGATAAGTTACGCGCCAGAAAACTGATAAGACTCTCGGCCAGGTATGCTCTGTTCAACGAGGTTCTATACAGAAAATCTTATACAACACCCTGGCTGAAGTGCGTCACTCCAGATGAAGGAGATTATGTGCTGAGAGAAATCCATCTCGGAATTTGTGGAAATCACTTGGGAGCAAGAGCTCTTGCCAGAAAATGTAAACTTTTCGGGAATTACTGGCCAGAAATGCAAGAAGACGCAGAGAAGCTGGTCAGAACTTGCAAAACATGCCAGGTGCATAGCAACTTATCCCATAATCCTGTACAAGAGATGACACCAATTGTATCTCCATGGCCCCTCGATCAATGGGGAGTTGATCTTGTGGGTCCATTACCCAGAGCACCAAGAAATTTCAAATTTCTTGTAGTGGCGGTAGATTATTTCACCAAATGGGTGGAAGCAGAACCGTTGACAACCATCACAGCCAACCAAATACAGAAATTCCTGTGGAGAAATATTCTGTGCAGATATGGTATTCCTAAGATTCTCATCTTAGATAATGGCACGCAATTTGAAGATCAAGGAGTGCAGGCCTGGTGCACAAACCTAGGAATCTCTCAACATTTCACTTCAGTAGCCCATCCCCAAGCCAATGGGCAAGTTGAACAAACCAACAGGCAAATAAAGCAAGGGTTAAAGAAAAGATTGGAGCAAGAAGGATCTCATTGGGTGGATCATCTTCCAAACATCTTATGGGCATACAGGACTACCCCGAATGCTGCTACACAAGAAACTCCATATTCCTTGGCATATGGATGCGAAGCAGTGATACCAGCAGAGATATGACACAAATCCCCAGGACGGAATTGTACTGTCCAGAAACACAAGAGATAGATATGCTGCACACCAAGGATGAGTTGGAGCACAAAAGGGACATAGCATTGATAAAGATGGCCAAATACAAGCAAAGGATTGCTCAGTACTACAACTCCAGGGTTAGAGGTACGTATTTTAAAGAAGGCGATTTAGTTCTGAGGAGAAATGATGCCAGCAAGCAAGGTCCCACTGGAAAGCTAGACCCAAATTGGGAAGGTTCTTATAAAATTATCAAAGTACATGGAAAAGGATCTTATCAACTGGCTAATGCCTCCGGAAAAACCATTCCTAGAAGCTGGAATGCTGTTCGTTTAAGGAAATTTTTTCCTTAAAATAGTTTTATTTTCTTGAGTGATGCTACATTGAATATATATATATTTTTAATTTTGTGATTATATATGTGAATATTTTAACTTGTTCTGAAACACGGAATTAAAGACAGGATGCCTGAAAATCGAGCATTAAACTTGCAGTGCAAGAGAAATCTGGGCAGAGGACCCAACTAAAAATCTAAGTGTCAAACTTGCAGTGTAAGGACATTCTGGGCAGAAGCCCCAATTAAGAATCTAAATGTCAAACTTGCAGCGCAAGGACATTCTGGGCAGAAGCCCCAATTAAAAATATAAGTGTCAAACTTGCAAGGACATTCTGGGCAGTGGACCCAATTGAAAAATATAAGTGTCGAACTTGCAGCGCAAGGACATTCTGGGCAGAGGACCCAATTAAAAAATATATATGAGTGTCAAACTTGCAGCGCAAGGACATTCTGGATAGAGGTCCCAATTAAAAAACACAAGTGTTAAACTTGCAGCGCAAGATAATTCTGGACAAAGGACCCAATTAAAAAATCTAAATGTCAAACTTGCAGCGCAAGGACGTTCTGGGTAGAAGACCCTCTATAAAATTCTGGGTAGAGGACCACTAAAGTCCTAAGTGTTAAACTAACGAAGCATTTCTGTGCAGTGTATACATTATGTATAAAGAAGCTAAGGATAAGTAATCCTAACTTCTTTGCAGCGCAACAAGGAAATATCCCGAAAATATCAAAATAGAAGCAAATTCAAATGTTTAAACGATCAAAGTATCATACATCAACAGCAAATATCAGATAAAGTTATTACATCAAAAGCTGCTCAAAAGTTGCAGCAAAATCCCAAGTTTCAAGATAATATATGAATCAAGATGAAGGAGTAGCAGAAGGCTGAGCAGATTTCTTCTTAGCATATTTGCGAACAATATCTTCTCCACTCTTATACTCATCATACCGCCTAGTGAAGACCTCCCCTACCTTTTTATCATATAACTTATGATTTGGCAAGGTGCTAATCACCAAGTCTGCGGGTTCGGCTTCATCAACTCCATGAGTATATCCTCTGTGCAGAGCAGGAGCCAAAATGACATGAATTTCTTCATAAGTTTGAGGAGAAGCTTTATACCCTGCAACGACCTTCTGAATAACATTCTAGGCAGGGGTATCTTCCATTTGCCTCAAGGTTTCATCAAAATCATCTTTCATTTTCTTTGCTATAGCCAGGTGTTGTTGATTCTCCTCATTCATCTTCTTCAACTGTTGCTCTCTAAGTTTTAATTGCTCCTCTTGCGTGAATATCAAACCCTCAGCTTTGGCAAGTTCGTCCTTCAATTGCTCAATTTCCTGATGAGCAACTGTCTCTGAAGACATCAACAAACGGTTAGCCTCCTCCAGGCTTGTCACTTTGGCATTATCCTCCTCCAAGCTGGCCACTTTCTGTCGCAGAGCAGAAATTTCCTCAGCCATTCCAGAAGTCTTCTTATATAAAGACTTGGCCAGGCGGTAGCACTGCAAAAAATTGAATCTTAGAAGATGAAATTCAAAGAAAAAATTGGTAGACTCTATGAAAGACTGCTTACAGAATCAACAAAATCTTCAGCAGACATATCCTCAAAATCAAAAGAGGAATCACTGGTAGAAGTCCCAGATGAAGCAGGTCTGTGCCTTTTCTTGATTTTTTGAGAAACAGATCTCAATGGCACAGCAGTCAGAGCAGAAGCCGGGTCTGTGGGAGGAGCTCCTAAGTCGGTTGATGTTGTGTTCTCAGCGATGCTCGGCAATATCTGAATAGAAGGCTCCAGAGCAGCAACAGTATTCTGGGCAGCCCCCCCAGAGTCAGCATCTACCTCTCTAGTTCCCTTCTAAGCCTCTCCAGTTCCCTTCTGAGTAGAAGTCTCACCATGCTCAGGAACGACCGACAATGTTTGCTCAGAATCCTCTTGCACCTGCTCTGTTTCCTCCTCCTCATCAACATCAATGTTAATCAGATCGTTCACGTTGGCCACTACATAGACAAAAGATAATTAAAAGTATGTACAAAAACAAGAACCAAAAATAAATGTAGACATACATTTCGTATATTCTTCCTTGGTGAACTCTATATAGCCGGCAGGACCTGCAGTAAGAAGCTGGGCAGCGTTTATCAGTGCAGAACTCATCGTATTCAAAGTCAACGGAATTTTGTTGCTTTGGAGATATTCGACAAGAGTAAGATCTATGTGGTCTTCCAACTTATCCTTCATGGAAGAAGTATTCCACCGACCTAGATTCACTTCGCTGTTATGCCTCACAACGAAGAAGCGCTCTTGCCACTTCTTCTTGGTTTTGTCTTTACCAGACACCGGAATAATTTGACTCAACTTACCGGATCTACGGCAGAAATGGTACCAACCTCCGCTACCCTGTGTGAGCTTACATTGGTAGAAATTCCTAAATAATTTTACAAAGAAAGGGGTGGTGTTCAGACGACACCAAATCATGAACCCAACGAGGAACTTGACGCTATTCGGATGAATTTGACCAACCCCCAATTTATAATACCGCATCACCTCGATATACCCAGGAGGAAGAGGGAATATTAAACCGCTATGAAGCTGATCAGCGTACACTGTACAGAAACCTGGTGGAGGATTATAGGCATACTCAGTAGACTTGGGGAGAACAACTTCAAAAGGATCAGTACGAATCTTATAGGTTTTCAGACGACTGGCCATTTCAGTTTTGGTCATTTTGCTAGAGACACCATGGCAGACCATTATAGCTTTGGTTTTGTCAAAACGATTGATTTCTCTTTTCAAATTATTTAAAAAAGTAGTATTGTCTTCTGGATATTGGTGAACGATTGAAGTAGGAGTAAAGATTCCAGGAGGAAGAAGGTGAGAAGGCAGAAGACACAGGGGATTATCCCCAAATGTGGAGGTATTTCCTAAATCAATCAAAGAGGATGGATGATCGGTGTTTGTTATAGTTTCAGGACAAGGAATAGGGTTAGAGGAATTCACTTCTTCACTCTCTATGGCGATCGAAATCTTTTCCGGTGATTGAAACAACTTTTCTATAGAACCGCTAGAGGCAGTATCGGCTCTCAAATTCATGAAAGAAATAAAGACTCAAAGGAAGTAAAAGAAGAATGTAAAAACAGAGACTTACTTGTAATTGCAGAGGTGCGATTCCAAAGGTTTGAAATAGAGGAGTTGTTTGACAAGAGGTGTAATTATGTGACAAGAAGTGGAAACGACATAAGGGTTCAATTCACAGTTATGATAATAACCGGGTATGACTTGGCCTCGTTTCACGATATATTTATGATGGAAGTTAAAGCATTTCAGACTAAGGCAGCTGTGAAGCAGTCCACCCCAGTCTGGGGGGACTTATGATGATATATAGGCCCACTGGATCGGATTATTTGTAATTGGGCCGGGCCCAGTATAAACTTACACGATAAAGATAAACGGGCCAGCATGGCAGAACGCAAGGCAGGAATGCACCATGCGCTGACCAGGTTAATCTTCTGGACAGAATAGTCAGAGGAGCAGGACTCCACCGTGTGCTGTGCAGAGTATCTCTAGACAGAATGACCGGCTGAGCATAACGAAGACCGAGTCAGCAACGGCTCAACTGCTTGCAGACGTGGATAGATCCCACGTCCAGTAACGTCCAAAGATAAACGATAATAACTTCCCACTACGTAAGGGAAGAGAATCGACGATCTACAGCTATAAAAGGAACATCCTGAACTATGAGAGGGACTTGATTCCGATTCTATATTTGAATTGGATACGTAGGCAGCTATCTCAAGGATTTCAGGCCAAATTTATACACTAATCTCATTGTTCTTGTATTATTTTCCTAACTCGAATCATTCAATTACCCGATTACAGATTTGAACTACATTAGGTTGTATTTTAAAATTTCACATAACATATACTACATCCTTCCCAAAATGTATTTTGTCTTATGATGTAAATCCATTTACATAACCAATGAATCATTTATTACATTTTTCTTATATTACCCTTATTTATTATTTACTTATCTACTTTTTACTACTTTGCATTAATGATAATCACATGTCATTTAAGATTTTTTTTTATCAAATTAATGACATATAACCAATTTGACGAACTTTCTTAATATGTGTGAAAAAAAACTCAAATGGATTTATATTTTGGGACGGAGATAGTATACAACATCTTTAGAATCGTGTTGTCACATTCTTCCTCCGTTCCTATTTAACCGTCGCAGTTGCCAAAAAACATATTAAGGAGAGTAATTAATGCTTTGAGTTAACATCAAAATGACAATAACACCCCTTGAATATAATTAATGCAATGTTGTTTTCAATCTTCCTTCCCTTAATAAATAATGGTGGATGTAGAAAAATACAATAAATAATGTTTTAAAAATGTAACTATGACAGATAAAAAGGAAATTTTGATTTTGACAACTACCACAGTTTAAACGGAAGAAGTATGATTTAAAATATCTAAGTGGAAACTATGCTTGATCTTTGTCCAAAAAGAAAGACCATGGTTTTCTTCTCGGTTCGTTTCGTTGTTAGTTTAAACTAGCTATTGAACTCCCATCTTGAATGTGTCCAAGACGAACGAATCATGCATAAAGACACAATATATTTATGCCAGATCATATAGAAAAGAACTTATAAATATATATATATATATATACACACCCCATTATGTCAATCAGTGTCACCTTTTAAAAGACTTATTTGCCCTTTTTTTTTTTTTACTAAAGACAAAGAAGATAGCTCATCTTAACACGGTTAGACAATTGACAAATTTTATAATGATGGATTTGCTATCATAATGCGGTTGACGAAGTGGATTTGTAATAGATATAAATTCATTTAATTTGTTTGTATACTTTCATGCTTAAAATAATCAATTTCATGATGTGATTGTGTATGGGATGGATATTATCATTCATGTTGCATATTTAATGTTAAGATCAAACGTTTATTGTTGTACTAAAACCAATTGGTTGTAGCTTACCGTTGTACTAAAACCTATTGATTGTAGTAAATGCGCTACTATATTTTTTTAGCATTTAAAAATGTGGGCAATCTTTTCCAACACTCCTCCTCAAGTCCCCTCCTCGAGTGTGGGCAATCAGTCCCAACACTTGCACAACCCTTCCTCAAGTGTGGACAATCTCTCCCAACACCCCCTCAAGCATGAGCAATCTTTCTCAACACTTGCACAATTTTTTTACTTTTTAAATATTGTTCCATCCAGGGTTTAATCTCGTGACCTCTGTTTCCGATACCATGTTAAGATTAAGCGATTACCGTTGCAATAAAATCAATTAGTTGTAGTAAATGCACTACTATATTTCTTTAGCATTTAAGAGTTTGGACGGTCTCTTCCAACATTTAGTTCTATAAATAAAGCATAAACAGACAACTTGATTACTTTTAAGAAAGCTAAAGTTTCCGTTAATAATGTGCTAAAGTCCTATCGTAAAATGAAATAATATGCCAATTACACTCGTTTAGGCAACATAGCCAGATGATTGACTTGTATTTATTCATACATGCGGCATTCTTAAGGCTTTAATCAGACAATATCAATTAACAAATGGGCCAATCCATGCTTGACCCACTATTAAGCTTCTCGTTCGTAACAATTTACAATCAAGGATCTTGATAAACTGATATATTTCTTAGGCATAGAAGCTGTCAGAAGACCCGAGGGTATTTCAATCTCTCAAAAAAAGTATTATCGAGAATATTATTGAGAATGTATTATTATTATTATTGTGTATTTATTATTTACTTGCCCTCCAAGTTCTAGAGATCAATATAAGACTGATGTAATCAGTTGATTGAATTAATGGAAAACAATTATTTTCTACGTCAATATGGTATCGGACCTATGCGTTGATCTCATCCGCTCATCTCTCTCTTCCCTCTTCCTCCTCGTCTAAACAAAAAAAAAAAGCCTAACCCTAATTCGGCACACACCATGGCCGACGACAACTCTTCAGCTACAACCAGCGAGACCTCTTCTTCTCCGGCTAAGTCTTCTCTCCCTCCCTTCCACCCCTCCTCTCAGATCCTTATCCTTAAATTAAACCGTCAAAATTATCATCTTTGGCGGGCACAGATTTTACCCTATTTACATGGTCAATGAATTTTTGGGTATGTTAATGGGACCATCAAACCGCCGGCCACCACCATTGTTGATGACAAAGGAGCCAAAGTCCATAATCCATCCTATGATACGTGGGTACAACAAGACAACTTAATCCTCAGTAGATCACCTCTTCACTGTCAGACGACGTGTTAATGCAAGTCTATCATGCCACCACCTCGGCTGAAGTCTGGACTGCAATTGAGACATGTTTTGCTTCCCAATCTCGTGCGAAACTGATGCAAATTCACACACAATTAGCCTCAACTCAGAAGGGTACCCAGTCGACCACGGATTATTATGTCACCAGTAAACGCCTTTCCTATGAGCTTTCAATGGCAGGTCATCCGCTTTCAACCGACGACATAGTTGCGTATCTTATTGCGGGTCTCGGCCCCGAATATGAAGCGTTCGGCACCATGATCCCGGCTTGTGATTCCATCTCTCTCGAAGAAGCCTACTCTCTTCTCCTCTCAGCCGAATCCCGAATTCAGAATTATGCTCCTGTACCCCTGCCGTCGTCCTCTCATGCTCCTCCGACCAATCCTTCGGCCAATCTCACCACCGGACCTTCTCAATAGAATTCACATCATCGTGGTCGTGGCTATGGAAAATCGGGAAATAACCGTGGCTGGGGGCATTCCGGCACTTACCGTGGCCGTGGCTCCGGTCGTAACATCCAGAATTCAGGCCCGTCTGTGACCTGTCAGATTTGTAGCCGGCAATGACACTCAGCCTCAGCTTGCTACTATCGGTAAGACGAGGCTCCATGATCGAGGCTTAATTCACCCTTAAAAAACAATTTGTAAAGACTCGAAACCGTGGGTAAACTAACTCTCTAACCGGCAGTGTACCGGGTCGATTGCTAGCATAGCTACAGGAGTACGGGGTCGAACCCAAAGGAATATGGTTGTGAATACCAAAGCAAACTTCAAACTTAGTCTAGGAAAATCGATAGTTGAAAAGGTTAATTACTACAACAACTACTAAAGCGATTATTAACGAAGTTTAACTAAGAGAGAGGGACATAGCCGAACCATGATCCAAATAGCTAATTTCAACCCTAAGGATAGACAAAACCGGGAGTGTGCATTAAAACAAACGAACCCTTGCAAACGATCTCACGGGTGCGTGCTCCTAATTCTGGTGCTAAGATATGAACAACTCTCCTTTAACACCCTATGCCATGTTAACTACCCTTCCCTTTAGAAGATTCACTAACAAGACATGATATGCACTAGAGCCGCTTAAACGTGAAAACGAGTAACCTCGCATTGGGCTCGGGCTTAACAACTAAGCCGAGTCTACGCTGCGATCTTAGAACCCCTTTTCCCACATCTCTCTATCTGAACAACTCTCAAGATTGATGTGTGTGATTTTTGACCTAGGTAGCTAATCTAGCCCAAATCTGTTATAACAAGTTCTAAGACATGAAACAAGCAAGATTAAACAATAAAAAGCACTACACACTCCCAATTTCATCACCCAAAGGGTGATTTCACCAAATTTCACATGATTCGACTATGAAAGGGGATTAGCTACTCATTATACTAATCAAAACATATACAAAACAGAAAATGGAAGCCATAATAAGTAAAAGAGAAGAGAAATATACCACAAATTGAGAGAAATTCGAGTTGAGATCCAAAAGTACAATAAAAAGCTTCACACAAAGGTGAAATCTTAGGAGAGAAAATGGAAATCTAAGCTAAGAGGGGGTAAAATCTACCTATGTTTTGGTGTTTTTAAGCTAAGGGAAGTGGAAATTAACTATTACAATAATCAAAAGAAAATGGGTCAAAGAGTGCCCAAGGTTGTGAAAAAGATAGAGTGAAGTTCGTTGAAGGTTGTATTTATAGATAGGGTGAAAATTTGCAGAAAACGGCCCCAAACGCACGTTTGAAAGGTCCCAAACGTGCGTTTTGCTTCAGCCAAACGCCTGGTTTAAAGTCCCAAACGTACGTTTGAAGAAAGGGCTTCACGAACAGAGAGTTTGGGGCTGAAACGCGCGTTTGAAATGGTTCCAAACGCGCGTTTGAGATTTGACAGTTTTCTAGCTGCAGTAAAACCATGATATCTTCGCGTGTAGAACTCCGAATTGAGTGATTCAAAATGCGTTGGAAATCTATTTCAATTATATACAACTTTCATGAAGAGACCAATACCAGAAAATGCCTCCATCATAGGTCAAAATGCTTCTGAATAGAACATAGCATGAAGATACCAAGTATTTTTCTTCCTTTTCTTCATTTTTCTTCTTCCTTGGCTCATTCTTGCACCTTGATCATACTTCTCATCATTGATCTTCGCCTTCCGGGTTCTCGTGACACCTAGACCCTACAATCTCATGAACGAACAAGACACAAAAACGATTCCGGAGGGTAAAAGTGCTCGGGAATGGGTTAATATCACTAAAAAGAGGTAGTAAACCATCAAAGCGACGGATTTACTCCCCGTGCTATAAACTCACGATATTACCCAAAAACGGTTTAAAAACACCGAGAATGTGCTAAAAGTGGGATAAACGGGGGTGGAAAATGCACCGGAATCATGTAAAGTTGACTCCCATCAACCACCCCACACTTAGCCTTTGCTCGCCCTCGAGTAAATTAGGCGTTTTAAAACCAACCAAGGGATTCAACTTTGTGATGTAGGTGCTACTACTCACACTCTCGAGGTAACCACAAAGTAAGAAACATGAACATACACACATCGGTTATAACATTATCAAGAAAATGGAGTGTGTGTGGTGCCAAGCCAAAACCAAGTGCTCAAAATGATTGTCGGGGATTGAATCCCGACTAAAAGTTTACCAACCGCCTCATACCAACCACCTTCTCCACTAATCAAGGTCACTAAGTCTAGACACGATCGGGTAGGACTTGAAGGGTTATAACGTTAGGCTAGGATAATTTTGGTTAATCGAAAGGGATAATTTGGGAACTGGAGAAAAGAAGTACGAGTGAACTTAATCAACAAATGTACCACCTTATTTCTATCATACAAAACACCCAAACTCCTTTTTGATCAATATAACACTTAGGGAACCATAGGATACCAACACACCCGAACTCATTGCCACAATCAACTATGTTTCAAGTGTCATGAGGCGAGATCGAGTACATTAGCACCTATCTCACTATCCCAACCCCTAACATCATAAAGATAACTTTTGAGCTCATTCCTTTGATTTCAACCCTTTATTCCAATCTTCTCCAAACTTTTTTATTCAACGAGAGCTAATTTATTTTGAACTTTGAATGATTTTTTTTTTTGAAAGAGGGAAGAAATTTCACAGATTTTTCTTTTCTTTTTGGGCCAAACCCAAACATTAGGCCCAACGAGCTCCCCTTCTCCTTATAGCTCCAAACCAAGAAAACACCAACCCATCACAAGACATCCTTTCCCCCACCCCACACTTGCCTTAGCAAGTGTGTCCTAACAAAAGACTAAGTCCACTCGTAGGGTATAAATGAAGGAAACGTGACCATAATTGAGGCTCAAGGTAGGTTTCTGACTGAGTAACAAAATGGCTATAAACGAATGGTGGTCAGACCATTCTGTCAAGGCTGAGAGGGGCTTTGAAGGTCTAATGTTGGGGATTAGGCTTATTTGGCTTTGGTTGGTCAAAGAGACGCCATGACCGTCATCCCGTATCCTACTTAGGCGAACCTTTCTATTTCGTCTCGAGACTAGTGGTATGTGAGGTGGTAGCAATCAAATTGTGCACAAAGTATAGCTTACGTTAAATTAATAAACTCCATTCTCAAGATAATATCAAACCGCAGTGTACACGTTCGGGGCCCTACTAAGGTGATCACCACTCGAATGTGAAAATAACACAAACTACACGGTGTTGAAAACCCTTGAATTTTTTTTAAAAATTACCCAAAAATCGACTCAAGCCCGGTCATAGGCTAAGTATAACACATATTAAGCACATTTAAACAACAAAAATAGAAAAACAGCTAAGTCTCCCACACCACACTTAAACGAAACACTGCCCTCAGTGTGAGAGAGATAAAATGAGTAAAAGACTTAGCTGTTTGACCAAAAACCCGGCAGAAAGGCGCACTCGTAGCCCACGTGACATCTTCTAGTAAGCTCCATCTCGAGTATCTAAAACCATAGAAACAAAAACCAAGGCAAAACACATGCACGGGAAAAATCCACATGCCAAAAGATGGTGATAGATACGAGATATATAAAAATAGAAGCCATGCCACAAACAAAGTATCAAAGCATATCAACAATACTAGACGGGAATCGCATTGGATGTAAAGATAATCAAAAGAAACACAGAGCATCCACGCATAAAATAAGGCCACATAGGCTCACATAAAAACATCCCCGTCTACGTACAAGAGCCGGAACCAAAAGGAAATTCTCACGCCAACCTCTCTTTTAAGCTAAACTCTCCCCTCTTGCACCCAAAGACCACTCCCAACACATTATTACTACCAAAAAGGTGGGTTGCCTCCCCCAAGCGCCTTTGTTTTATGTCGTTGGCTCGACAAGATGACTTATACGGTGCCAATTTTTCCAAAGTTATACTATTGGCACATGTGAGAAAAGGTAGAAGTGCTTTGTTTAACGTCGTTAGCATCGACGTAGTGGCACTAAACGGACTCATACCTCAAAAGACTCAAAACAACAATTCAAATATTTTATTTCAAACAGGTATCACCAAAACCATCAACCAAAATCTGAGCTCAAAAAGATCAACAACTCAAGAAGACTAAAAATAGCAAGCATCACGGAAACCGAGTTCGCTAGAAACTTACCTCTCATGGCCCTCGATGTTACCTCTTCCTAACTCGGGAATCCTCTTTTGTCAAAATCTCTCATCACCTTCTTCTTGTAATTGCCATTCCAAGGTAGTTGTCCCCTTTTACAAATTCTATGAGCTCCATCTACCGGTAAGTACGCAAAATCAATCGCATAATACTCATCAACACATGGTGGAAGAGTGTAATAATCCGGGACCGGCATGCTAATAATCTCCACTTCTCCCGGTAGCTCTACGATAAATGGCTCTTCAGTCTCATACGATTTCACCACACTCTTCATAACGACATCTTCATTTACTTCAATTGGGAGTGAGGGTGAAATGGGCGATCCCAGTTTCTCTTCCGACTCTAATTGTGTCTCATTAAACAGTGTGCTCAAATCTATCGTACACCCCTCCAAGTCATCATCTCGTATTTCATCGGGAGATAGTGTAATAGATAAAAGTTTCACCTCCTCCATTTCCAAGTCTTGCAACTCCTCTTCATCCCAAAACGAGCTATCTTCATCACCAAAAATTCTTGCTCACCATAACAATGGTCGGTTCCACCACACATTCCACCAAGGTATCATCAATTTTCATCTCAAGGGGTGAAGGTGCAATAGGTAGAACGTGAAACTTGCCATAATCAAATATCGCAATAGAAGGTGGCACTATGAGCAATCACAACTCACTATCCGCTCTCGAAATCTCATCATGGCAAACTCAATCATCAACCTCACTCTCAACCTGAACTTTTCAAAGATAACATCATCATCCCGGACCACCGCTATTGCACATGTCTCTTCCTCTTTCTCATGCCTCCTCTTTTCAATCAATTGCCCCATCCGGTCTTCAAGATTTCTTACGCCGAGTCAAATCTTCTATCGAACTCTTGCATATCCTTCTTCATTTGAATCAAACTCTCGCTCAATAAAAAATTAATCCGCTTTATTTGAATGTCGGTGAAGTCTTCTTGTGGAATGGGAAACCGATCATACTTGACTTTGATTCATTGGAGGTGAGTAGTAGGCCTCTTGCCATGCCAAACTCGATCAAGTGGCTGAATCTGGGTGAAGCTATCAACACGTTGAGTATGAACACCGTAATCCTGATAAACACTAGGGTTCGGACAACCCTCATATTGTTGTGGCTCATAACTTGAATAACCATAATTTTGACTTTGGCATGCACTAGGGCACTGATAAGCCCATGAACCTTGGTTACTCTGCTGTTGATATTGAGGCTGAGGCAAGAACTGTTGTTGATAACTTTGTTCAGGTGCCTGAGGTTGGTAGGGGTATTGTTGTTCAGGTGAGTAGTATTGATCGAAAAATCCATCCATTTAAGCTCAAGCTGCAAGATCTCAGAAAACAACAAGAACACAATCACAGTATCTAGTCACCACCACCACCGCAATAGGTGGTGTGACTTTCAACAAAAAACCATCATCAAGAAAAAAAATAAAAAGAAAAAAAAGAAAACAACCTAGGCCTAAGCTTTTGGTTCACTTACAAGATATCACAAAAACATATTCCCCGGCAACGGCACCATTTTGAACGAGGCTTAATTCACCCTTCAAAAATGATTGTAAAGACTCGAAACCGTGGGCAAACTAACTCTCTAACCGGCAGTGTACCGGGTCGATTTCTAGCATAGCTACAGGAGTACGAGGTCGAACCCAAAGGAACATGGTTGCGAATACCAAAGCAAACTTCAAACTTAGTCTAGGAAAATCGATGGTTGAAAAGGTTAATTACTACAACAACTACTAAAGCGATTATTAACGAAGTTTAACTAAGAGAGAGGGACATAGCCGAACCATGATCCAAATAGCTAATTTCAACCCTAAGGATAGACAAAACCGGGAGTGTGCATTAAAACAAACGAACCCTTGCAAACGATCTCACGGGTGCGTGCTCCTAATTCTGGTGCTAAGATCTGAACAACTCTCCTTTAACACCCTATGCCATGTTAACTACCCTTCCCTTTAGAAGATTCACTAACAAGACATGATATGCACTAGAGCCGCTTAAACGTGAAAACGAGTAACCTCGCATTGGGCTCGGGCTTAACAACTAAGCCGAGTCTACGCCGCGATCTTAGAACCCCTTTTCCCACATCTCTCTATCTGAACAACTCTCAAGATTGATGTGTGTGATTTTTGACCTAGGTAGCTAATCTAGCCCAAATCTATAATAACAAGTTCTAAGACATGAAACAAGTAAGATTAAACAATAAAAAGCACTACCCACTCCCAATTTCATCACCCAAAGGGTGATTTCACCAAATTTCACATGATTCGACTATGAAAGGGGATTAGCTACTCATTATACTAATCAAAACATATACAAAACAGAAAATGGAAGCCATAATAAGTAAAAGAGAAGAGAAATATACCACAAATTGAGAGAAATTCGAGTTGAGATCCAAAAGTACAATAAAAAGCTTCACACAAAGGTGAAATCTTAGGAGAGAAAATGGAAATCTAAGCTAAGAGGGGGTAAAATCTACCTATGTTTTGGTGTTTTTAAGCTAAGGGAAGTGGAAATTAACTATTACAATAATCAAAAGAAAATGGGTCAAAGAGTGCCCAAGGTTGTGAAAAAGATAGAGTGAAGTTCGTTGGAGGTTGTATTTATAGATAGGGTGAAAATTTGCAGAAAACGGCCCCAAACGCACGTTTGAAAGGTCCCAAACGTGCGTTTTGCTTCAGCCAAACGCCTGGTTTAAAGTCCCAAACGTGCGTTTGAAGAAAGGGCTTCACGAACAGAGAGTTTGGGGCTGAAACGCGCGTTTGAAATGGTTCCAAACGCGCATTTGAGATTTGACAGTTTTCTAGCTGCAGTAAAACCATGATATCTTCGCATGTAAAACTCCGAATTGACTGATTCAAAATGCGTTGGAAATCTATTTCAATTATCTACAACTTTCATGAAGAGACCAAGACCAGAAAATGCCTCCATCATAGGTCAAAATGCTTCTTAACAGAACATAGCATGAAGATACCAACTATTTTTCTTCCTTTTCTTCATTTTTCTTCTTCCTTGGCTCATTCTTGCACCTTGATCATACTTCTCATCATAGATCTTCGCATTCCGGTTTCTCATGACACCTAGACCCTACAATCTCATGAACGAACAAGACACAAAAACGATTCCGGAGAGTAAAAGTGCTCGGGAATGGGTTAATATCACTAAAAAGAGGTAGTAAACAATCAAAGCGACAGATTTACTTCCCGTGCTATAAACTCACGATATTACCCAAAAACGGTTTAAAAACACCGAGAATGTGCTAAAAGTGGGATAAACGGGGGTGGAAAATGCATCGGAATCATGTAAAGTTGACTCCCATCACTCCACCATCGCCCCGACCTTCAGCCGGACAGCCTCAATATCCGCCGCCCCAGTACCAACCTCAGGCTTATCAAACTCAACCATATCCGGCTCAACCTCAACATCATGAATGTGTCCCTGATACGGGGGCCACACATCATATGACTAACAATTTATGGAATCTCAATCTCTAGTGTGAGCCCTACGATGGTCCGGATCTTATTAATATTGGTGACGGCTCAGAATTCCTATCTCACATATTGGTTCTTCTACTGTATCTACTCCTACTAGCTCGTATTTACTTTCGAATATTCTTGTTTCCCCCTCTCTACGTACTAATCTTCTTTCTGTTCAACGCTTTTCTTCAGACAATTATGTTTACTTTGAGTTTCACGACTATTACTTTCTTGTGAAGGACTACTCGGGCTGTATCCATTATAGGGGTTACCTTAAGGATGGGCTTTACCACTTCTCCAGCCTGTTCAACCATCCCACTGCTCGTGCCCTCCTCTCTAGCCGTGATTCCACTTCCCTTTGGCATCAACGGCTTGGTCATTGCTCCCAGCAAGCTCTCAGTCAAGTTTTGCATCTTTACATATTTCTGTTTCAAATAAATCACCAGCCCCTGTTTGTGCCGCGTGTCAATTAGCTAAGAGTCATCGCCATTCCCTCCCCGTGTCAAACTTTACTTTTGTTGCTATTTTGGATTTGCTTTATTCCATTGTTAGGGGTCTGTGTGTTGAACCCTCGATTTATGGTTCCCGGTATTATATAAGCTTTGTGGATGATTTTTTTAAATTTATTTGGTTATATCCCCTTCGTGCTAAATCTGATGTTGAGACTATTTTTACTAATTTCCGCTCCTTTGTTGAACGCTAATTTAATCGTAAAACTAAAGCAATGCAAACTGATTGGGGAGGTGAATTTCAACTCCTATCTCATCACCTCATAACCCTTGGAAATGAACACCATGTCTCTTGCCCTCACACTCACGAGCAAATGGGTGCGGTTGAACGCCGCCATCGCCATATTGTCGAAACCGGCTTATCCCTTCTATCACAATCAAACCTTCCTCTCCCTTATTGGGAGGATGCTTTCACCTCTGCCGTCTATGTTATCAATCCCCTGCCTTCTCGGGTCCTTCACGATAAATCCCCGTATGAAACCCTCTATCATCGTTCTTCTGATTACTCATTCCTTAGGGTCTTCGGGTGTGCCTCCTGGCCCTATCTCTGTCCCTATAATCACCACAAAATGGACTTCCGTTCTAAAAGTTATGTCTTTCTCGGTTATAGCTCCTCACATCTCGGCTACAAGTTCCTTGACCTCCAGGCCGACAAAGTATATATTTCTCGTCATGTAGTTTTTGACGAACACACATTTCCCCACACTTCCGCTCCTTTCTATCCTCCGACTGAATCTCTTACGGTTCCTCTTCCAATACAATTGACTTATCGGCCTCTTGCTCATGTACCTACTCCAGTGTCTGAAGCAAATCCACAACCTCCTTCCCCTACTTCCCCCAATCTCTGACGTCCCCTGCATCCTCTACCGAATTGTCTCCCAATACCGAGCCTACTCCTACTGTTGGAAATAAAATTTATGTTTTGATGATAATTCATCATATTTATTCAAAGTATTATCTTAACCCCATTGATGAAGTGCTGAAGCTAGCTGTTATAGTGAAAGGCTAAAAGATGTCTAGAACTGAATGTATATGATTTACTAAAGTCTGATAATTGTATAGGTTACATTAGACAAGTATTGTAATAGTTATAGTTTCGTGAAAAAGACTGATAAACTGACTCAGACTACTCCAATATGGAACTGAAGAAGATAAGTTCGTTGAGGGATGATGCACGTAGATCAAGTGAAATTAAAATACTTGACCACCAAAACCAATACTAGCAAGAGGACTAGGTCCATCGTAGTATAGCTACAGCGAATCAAGGTCGATCCCACAGGGAACCAATTGTGGATCATTTATATATAAACAATTAATCATTCATGCCGAGCACATAAAGACGGTCTACGACCAACAAAAGACAAGAAAAAGTAAAGGACACGACTCGACACAACACAAATAAAGACACGTAATTAACCTCCCCAATTATCATGCTATCGTTTGGATCTAGAAATTCTATATAATTAAGCTAGACTCGACAACTATTAATCCGATTCGTATTTCTTTTATAGTGGCTACGGGAGTCATCCCCTAAACTAGATCTAGCTCCGGTTAGGCCATCTAGATCACTATGCTACATCACGTGACTTCGCTTTTTCGGCCTCCATCTCATATGACTCGACGCTTATAAAACTAGGGATGCCGATATTAACCGTATTCCTCACCTAGGCAACATTCCTTTTTTTGGGCGTATTTCTGAGACGATCGCGATCAGTCTCCGTCCCCATTAACACTAACTTTTAGGTATCATGTTAATCTACAATTTACGATAACTAGGTGAGCTCAATTCCTAATACTGTCTGAGCAGTCTAGATCTCATTGAAAGTCCCGGAAGATCAATTCATGAGCCGACCTAGAGCCCTATATTGGTATTTCCTAATCATACGCTAATTAAAAGACAAGCAACGTAGCCGTAGCCATACCTACTAAGATAAGAAATTCTATGTGGACAATCACACCATAAAGACGTGGCTAGATTGACGCGCGAAAACCTAAATCTTAGCGTTTACATATAATGTAACGGATAAAATAGAGATTCATAAAGAAATTATACAGATCTACTAAAAACACGGTTGTTGATCATACCAAAGTCATCTATAGGTCATTGGATAACAGATCTGAGCGTGTGGATCCTTATAGACAAGGAATCCCCACTGCCTCATATCGTATCCTTAGATCTACATCGTTCGGTGAAGAACGAACAACCTCAAACGATAAACAATAATTGGGGCTTAATTACAAAGAACTAAGAACAAATAAATACAAGAACTTACATTACTGCAGATCTTGCATAAAAACTGCTCTAAAAAAAACTGAAGATTTTATTATGAACTGAAAAGTGTATATGGTCGAGTGTGGCGTAAATGGCGTGTATAACATGCCTTTATTTATAGGGGTTCAAGCTAATTAAGAGATATACTTTAAAATGTCAAAACAAATAAGAGATAACTCCCGGCCGATCTCCAATTAAAAGATAAAATGCGCCCCCCTAGAATGCATATCCTCCATTGGCGCCATCTTTGAGTGGTTTGCCATGCTTATCCGATCTTTTCGTGCTAATCCGATATTTATCTTGATTTTCCTTTGATTTATCTTGAGATTTAATTCTTTCATTTGTATTTATCCTCCATAATTATCCAAACTCAAAAAAATAGATATTTATCCCAAAATAAATCATATTTAAATAAAACGGATAAATATAATAAAAACGGATAAATACCGATTTATATAATAAAAATGGATAATCACCAAATTATATCTTATAAAATGGATAAATACCAAATTATATTTTATAAATCACAAAACATTAAATAATACATATAAACATGTGATTTAATATAAAATACATATTATTAATCCCGATTTAAGGTCAACGTTGATGACTTTTACGGGTATAATTTGACCGTCATCAACTACCCCCACTCGCACTTTGATCGTCTGAACAAAGCATCAATAAGTCATTCCCAAGAAAATAATTGCCATGGTCAAATCGTACTTACGCGAGAGAGCTCGAGTCAACTCATACCACCATGCTCATAAGATATCCATTATTCACTACTCTCTATGAACCGGCGTGATGTGTGCATGTGCATTCGGGCTTTATATAATCGAAGCAAGATCGAATTTATGCAAACTTCGTAATCTCAACCTACCAACATCAAAGATTCCCACTTCTTAAGCCTCGCAATGGGTAAAGACATGGTGCAATAAGCAAGAGCGTCATCCATAAGGTTTTTGGACTTGGAGACCGAGAAATATACTCAAGCCTCTTAAAAATTGAATTTTTGTTCTCATTTTCATCATTTCAAACTTTACCACTTCTCAAGAAAGAAACTTGCTTTAAAAGTAAAGTATGCATTGCAAGAATCCTCTCTCACGGATTAGTGGAAGCATTGAATATTACCACAAGCGGGGCTACTTTGGTAATGTTACTACAAGCCCAAAGTTTAACTTATTGTCAAAACACGATAATTCTCAAGCTTATTACTCCGCTTTGATGGCGTAAGATAGAATACATCAAAGAGATAAATATCGACACTAAGTCTGCATAACCAATCATCTACGCAATGTACACATAATTCTTCTTAGTTATTATAATTTGTACGGTATTCGTCGATTCATTTTGAGTAATCAAATAATAAATAACTACTTGCAATAGTTGGCATGAATATCCTTAAGTTCACATTCACATAAGTATAATATGATCACGTACTCATGCAACTTGGTTCCTTTCCTATCAATTCTTAGCTCGGAACTCACAATTCTAAGGGTACGAGATAAATAATATGACATTTTTTCAATTTTTCACCGTTTCATTCAATTTTCAATTATAACATATCATAGATAAGTCTCCTAAAACTTTTGATCGAACCAAAAACTTTTAAAATCGAGCTAGGGCAGAGCTACACGTACCCCAGCTAGGATCATGAAAACCAAAATGATAAAAGATAATCATTAAAACTTAGCAATATTTCAAATTCCGCAACACAAAGGTATTTTGTAAACAAAATGGAGGTTTAGAGTATGATGGGTTTAGAAAAAGATATATATAAAGATGGTAAGAAAACATAAAGGGTGGGTAAGAAATTGTGTGTTGGGTGGGTATTGGTTAAGGGTTTGGGTTAGGGTGGGAGAGTGAAATAGATGTAAAGAAAGAGAGGGGATGAAAGAGTGGTTAGAAATATGAATTGTGAGGCAGATTGGTGAGAGAATAGAAAAGGTTGAAGGGTGAAAAGGTACAAAGTAAATGATAAGGGTAGTTGCGGAATGAATTGCACACAACTTTGGATCTTTACTCGGATCGCCATTCTTAAAGGTTTTGGAAGTTGACCAAAATTGTTCTTGTTCGTACCAATCACTCTCTGTTACATTTTCAGTAATTCTCAAGATCTCTTAATGCTTCCATCTTAAGGCTGATTGCTAAATTTCCTTTTCTTTAGCAATTTTTTGACTCTCCTACGAAACTCTATTTCACGTGGCTTATATTGAGTAAAAAAAATTTGCACATCCTTAGCCCAATGGCCATCGGAACACGTCAAAATAAAAAACCTCAACATATGTCACGTTACTCTTATTGGATTTAAAGAAAACAAAACATAAAATCCTAAAAAGAAATCCTAAGGGTTTTAAAGAAGTAGTTCTGAGTTTAAAGTCCTCAGCTCGACTTTCCAAAATTATCCTTGTCAGTTATCCTTCTTGGATCGCAAGATGTTGATCCCTTGAGCACTATATGAGGTGGGCTCGCCGCTTTTATGGATTAATACCCTTCCTTTGGTTGTGAGACCTAGAAACGACATTTATCCATTCCATTTATACAAAGCTCTTACCTCGGCTCTCGTTTTTAGGAATGAGTGAATTCTAAGGAGATTTAGTCCTAGGGACTTATTTTAATCATATCCTCTATAATGCTGCTTCATTATGCTCTCTCAAAACTCAACGTCTTCTTTTGATTGTAAATTCTTAAAACTACACAAATTGTTGCTCCCCTGGCCAGTAGAAGCAATCTCATGCATAAGACAATGAGATTTTGACAGAACTACGAGGAACTCTTTATTCACTGCTTCCTTCAACTACTACATGTTTCCTTACACCCTCTAGATGATACAGATTTGGGGCAGAACCTTCCACACTAATAAAATAAATCTTACAAACCAACTCCGGGCTAAGATTCTCATTCAGGTTCATGTAAAGACCAGCTTATGTTCAAAAGATCAAAAGATAGTAAAATATAAGCAAAAAAGGTAGTACCTTGCCTTCAACATTGTACCACGAATAATTCGAACCTTAATATTTATTTTCTCGGAGCCATCTTAGTGTTTTAAAGGTGTTTCTTCCATTGCTTTCCCATCGTAGATTCGTAGCTCCACATGTTGCTGGGTTATTTTTTCTGCTCCCGCGAAAAATTACTGACTCGGATTATTTCTTCTCTGGTTTCTGCAAACAGAAGAAAAACCAAACGGACCGTAGACTGATTTTAACATGGTTTCCCATGCTGCTATCAGACCTACGGATTAAACATACGAAGATAAACAGACACACGAAATTTACACAAAGCGTATAACCGAGGGGACTCAAAACGTATAAACGGACTCTAAAATAGAAAACTTGACATGAATAAAAAATTATTTATATATAAAATTGACCGTTGGTTCCCCGGAAACGGCGCCAAAAACTTGATGCACGTAGATCAAGTGAAATTAAAATACTTGACCACCAAAACCAATACTAGCAAGAGGACTAGGTCCATCGTAGTATAGCTACAGCGAATCAAGGTCGATCCCACAGGGAACCAATTGTGGATCATTTATATATAAACAATTAATCATTCATGCCGAGCACATAAAGACGGTCTACGACCAACAAAAGACAAGAAAAAGTAAAGGACACGACTCGACACAACACAAATAAAGACACGTAATTAACCTCCCCAATTATCATGATATCGTTTGGATCTAGAAATTCTATATAATTAAGCTAGACTCGACAACTATTAATCCGATTCGTATTTCTTTTATAGTGGCTACGGGAGTCATCCCCTAAACTAGATCTAGCTCCGGTTAGGCCATCTAGATCACTATGCTACATCACGTGACTTCGCTTTTTCGGCCTCCATCTCATATGACTCGCACGCTTATAAAACTAGGGATGCCGATATTAACCGTATTCCTCACCTAGGCAACATTCCTTTTTTCAGCGCATTTCCTGAGACGATTGCATCGAGTCTCCGTCCCATTAACACTAACTTTTAGGTATCATGTTAATCTACGATTTACGATAACTAGGTGAGCTCAATTCCTAATACGTAATGTATCTAGATCTCACCGAAAGTCCCGGAAGATCAATTCATGAGCCGACCTAGCAGCCCTATATTGGTATTTCCTAATCATACGCTAATTAAAGCAGACAAGCAACGTAGCCGTAGCCATACCTACTAAGATAAGAAATTCTATGTGGACAATCACACCATAAAGACGTGGCTAGATTGACGCGGCGAAAACCTAAATCTTAGCGTTTCTACATACGTAACGGATAAAATAGAGATTCATAAAGAAATTATACAGATCTACTAAAAACACGGTTGTTGATCATACCAAAGTCATCTATAGGTCACTGGATAACAGATCTGAGCGTGTGGATCCTTATAGACAAGGAATCCCCACTGCCTCATATCGTATCCTTAGATCTACATCATTCGGTGAAGAACGAACAACCTCAAATGATAAACAATAATTGGGGCTTAATTACAAAGAACTAAGAACAAATAAATACAAGAACTTACATTACTGCAGATCTTGCATAAAACTCGCTCTAAAAAAATCAAGATTTTATTATGAATCAAAAGTGTATATGGTCGAGTGTGTGGCGTAAATGGCGTGTATAACATGCCTTTATTTATAGGGGTTCAAGCTAATTAAGAGATATACTTTAAAATGTCAAAACAAATAAGAGATAACTCCCGGCCGATCTCCAATTAAAAGATAAAATGCGCCCCCCTAGAATGCATATCCTCCATTGGCGCCATCTTTGAGTGGTTTGCCATGCTTATCCGATCTTTTCGTGCTAATCCGATATTTATCTTGATTTTCCTTTGATTTATCTTGAGATTTAATTCTTCCATTTGTATTTATCCTCCATAATTATCCAAACCTGCAAAATAGATATTTATCCCAAAATAAATCATATTTAAATAAAATGGATAAATATAATAAAAACGGATAAATACCGATTTATATAATAAAAACGGATAATCACCAAATTATATCTTATAAAATGGATAAATACCAAATTATATTTTATAAATCACAAAACATTAAATAATACATATAAACATGTGATTTAATATAAAATACATATTATTAATCCCGATTTAAGGTCAACGTTGATGACTTTTACGGGTATAATTTGACCGTCATCAAGGGACACAAACTCGGTTGTCTTATCTAGAAGATTGAAGAACTGAGGGTTCAAACTCAGTTGATGAAGAACTGAGGGTCACAGACTCAGTTATAGAATTATGAAGAATTGAGGGTTCAAACCCAGTTTACATGTCGAGACTGTAAAGTTAGAATTCAGGCAAGATTGTGGTGACCTGAACTGACTTTATGAATCTTGTATGAAGACCTAAGAGTTATAAGGACAATGAACTCTTAGATAATTTGTTTGGAAAAGGTGTACTCTGATTAAGACAATAATAATCAGATGAAAAGCTGAAGTACTGATATTTGAAGAAGAGTAAAATCTCAGTCAATGCTCCAAGTCAATCAAGAAACCGACAACTGACAAACTCAGTATAAAACTGATCAGGAAACTCAGTCTCATATGTCAGTCATCCACCAAACTGATAGTACAGTCGAACGTTGTAAATGAAGCAATGTTATTGGATGAAATACTGACACATCAGAACGGTCATAAAATATAGCCGTTACAAGATAGCCATTGATACAATTCAGATTCAAAGTAAATGAACGTTGGACCATAATAATAAGAATACTATCTAGATCAACAAGCATTTTTTTGTGTGCTCTAGTCTCGTTCATTTGAATTGCTATCATCTCTATGCTAACAAGATCATATCTAAAAATCTTCCTAGTGTTCAAGCTACACAAGATTTATCAAGAATCATACACTTAGAAGAACCACAAACAAGAATCAAATTATTGATTCTCAACCCAACTTTGATTCTTAATCAAAGGCTCAGACTGTGAAGCAAACCGGGAAGGTTTTGCCAAGGACAGTTTTCACAGCAATTGGGTAGACTGTGTTTGTGGTGGTAGTTGGTGAAGAGGCCTACGTAACCCTTCAAGGACCAGTGTTCAAGCAATTGAAGAGCAGCAATTCTACCTGTTCCACAACTGTTTAGATAGTGAAGCTAGGATTAGCCAAGGACTATTGTTTAGGGCTTTTTGTAACAGCTCACCTCAAGAAGTTCTAGTTGAATTTTCCTCCTACACCTCAGGGGAAGAGAGGACTGACTGGATTACACCACCTGAAACCTCTATAACTCTTGTTTCATTTACTTTACGCATTTACTTTACACATTTATTTATTACAGCATTTATATTGTTTACACATCATACTGAGAACTAATTGTTACACAACTCAGAGCTCACAAACTGACATTCACCAGAATTCAGTTTAGCACACTCAGCTTTCGCATAGAATAACAAGATCAAGAAAAAGGCTAGAATATCCGCTACCGGTTGACTCAGTTTTTCTTAAGTCAGTTTGACTTAAACTCATCTTAGTCAGCTTAACTCCACACAAGTTATAACTGAACCTTAATCTGTTTAAAATCCAGTTTTTAGGGACAAGTTTATTCACCCCCCTCTAAACTTGTGTTAGCCTTTCCAATGGACAAACAATTGGTATCGGAGCAGCGTTCTCTATTCCGACTTAGAGCAAGTAACTGGTAATCAGTTATTCCGATACCAACAATTGGTATCGAACAGTGTTTCTTTAACAAGCCATTGTTAAAAACTCATTTGCTCTAAATCTCCTCTAGTTGTTCTCATTAGAAAGCTCAGTTTCTAGTTTTTGTATAATTAGTTTTCACTCACTCATAATGGTTAACAATTAGTATGCAAGACAGATGCTTATGTGCAACATGGATAGGTTTGACGAATACAAACATCGTATGCAGGCCTTTCTAGCTACTACTCATGACGAGATGATGAACATGCTCACTGACGGACCAATTAAGATCACTCACATGCAAACTGATGGTGAAAGACAAGTTCGAGTTCCAAAGCCCAAGGCTGAATGGACGAGTGATGATCGCAAGCGAAACAATCTCAACAATGTTGCTATGGACTTTATCCTCAGAACTCTTGATAGTAACATGTACTTGAAGGTGAAAGACTGCACAACTGCTAAGGAAATGTGGGACAAACTTCAGTTAAATTGTGAAGGAACTGACTCAATCAAGGAGAACAAAATCTCAGTTGCAAAGCAGAAGTTTGAGAATTTCAAGATGAAATCTGGAGAAACCATTGACCAAATGGAGACAAGATTCAGTGCAATCATGGATGAATTAGATCTACTCAAGATTGAATACACAAAGAAAGTAATCGATACAAGAATCTTGAAGGCCTTGCCAATGTGTTGGAAGATGAAGGTCACTACTATGGAAGAATCTAGAAGACTTGATATAGAAGACTCCTTCAAAATCATCTCAGATTTAAAAGCTTATGAATTCAGTGAAGATTATACAAGCACAGCTGCAATAATCAAAGCTCTGGAAGAACCAAAGACCACAGTACGTGCAGCAGCATCAAATGACTCTCAAGAAACATCCACAAATAATCTTCAACAGTTGGATGAAATGGAGGAACAAATGGCACTCATGATGAGTCGAATCAGAAGGATAAAGAATGGTCATCCCAGAACTCGAAGTTTATCAAGAAGACTCACGAAAAGAGAAAAGATGATGAGTATCTTTGTTTCAATCAGAAGAAACCTGGACATTATAAAGTCAATGCCCGTAATCGAATGCAAAGAAGACTCAAAGAAAGAAGAATCGCGTAAGAGCATTATTAGCTGGAGATGAGTCTGACTATGAAGCTGGTACAGAAAGATTATCTGATGACACAGCTTTAATGGCACACATGGAAGATTCCAATGAGGTATGTGAATCAAATTCTAAATACAGCTCTGCTTAGATTTCCATGCAAAATGCACGTTCTTCAACAGCCGATTCTAATCCAAAGAACTCAGAATTAAAAGAAACTCTTGACAAATTGATGAGTCATCTTGTCACCATACAAGCTGGTTATGAATCAGTCAAAGCTGAGAAAGAAGCTCTAATTCTAGAAGTCAAAAGATTGAATGATGAATTGAACACGTTAAGACTTAGCATAACTGATAAAGGAAAGAATCAGTGTCAGTCTACTGCATCATCAGCAGCAGCAACTGAATCTTTTGCTCAATCTAGTTCAGCAACTGGATTCAAATCTGGCAAGCCATATGGAGATAGAACTGGCTTAGGATTTGATACACAGCAAACTTTGAAGGGAGGAACGAGTAAGGTAACTGAACCTAATACCAAAACTGGTGTTATGTTTGTAGCTGAACAATGGCCTCAAACTAAGAAGCATGCTGAACCAGTGAAACAAGTTCAACATGAATCAGATCAGTCTCAACGTCAGTTTTCAAAGAAGTCAGCTGTAAACAACAACAGGGTCAACCAAAAGGGTAAACCAGTTGTACATCATGAAAATCGAAAGGTAGATCAAATGCTGAATCTACTAAAGCTGATCAGGCCAAGAACCAGAAACACTTCAGTCAAAGTAAATCCAATAATATCAATTATTCAAAGATTCACAAAGTCAGGGGGAAAGGCAAATTATTTCCAACTGATGATGACTGGAATTTCTCTAAACCTACTATTAAAATTGATAAAAACAATCATTTCAGACAGAAAACTTATCACAAGTTTCAGTCCAAAAATCAGCAGAGGAATCACTTCACTCCTCAGTACCAAGGTCAGCACAGACCTCAGTACAAAAGAAATGATGGTTATTATTCAAATGTTAATAATAGAAAACATCATGGAAATCAATTTCAGTCAAAGGCTCTGAGAGATCATATAAATAAGACACAGTCCAAGCATAGATACTATGGGAGTGTGGCTTACATATATGAAAACAAGTGCAACAATATCCGAAGGATACCTAAAGGATATATTCCCAAGGTTGTACTGACAACTGACCCCCATGGACCCAAACAGAGTTGGGTACCTAAAAATGTTTAATTCATTTTGCAGGATATATGGAACTTTGACAGTGGTTGCTCAAGACACATGACAAAGAGCAAAGACTGTCTAAGTAACTTTATTTCCAAGGATGGACCAAAGGTTAACTTTGGAAGTAAAGACAAACCTGGATTCACCAAAGGTTATGGTGTCTTGATCAGAAATGGACTTAAAATCAAGAATGTATATTATTTAGAAGGATTTCATTACAATCTACTCAGCACCAGTCAATTCTGTGATATGGGATACAAAGTTACTTTTGATAAAGATTTTTGCATTGTCGTCAGCGAAACAACATTTCAAGTTGTTTTAGCCGGAAGAAGAAAAGAGAATATGTATGTTGTACATTGGACTACAGCTATTGCAAAAAACTTGTTTACTTGAGCATACTAAATCAGAAACCAGCTGGTTATGGCACAAGAAACTGAGTCATCTAAACTTTGATGACATTAACAACCTTGTCAAGAAACAGTTAGTCATTGGACTACCAGAAATCTCATACAAGAAGGATAGCTTATGTGATGCTTGTTAGCAAGGAAAGCAAACAAAAGCTAGTTTCAAGACTAAATCTCAGCATTCAACAACCAGAGTCCTGGAGCTACAACATATGGACTTATTTGGACCTATTAAACCAATCAGTATTAGTGGAAAGAAGTATACATTGGTGGTGGTAGATGATTTTTCAAGATACACTTGGGTTATCTTCTTAACCAAGAAAAGTGAAACCAAGCAATGACTTACAGAACTACTCAAAAGGCTTCAAAATCAGAAAAGTCTATCAGTTGTGAAGATAAGATCAGATAAAGGAACTGAATTCCTCAACAAAGTGATTATTGAATATTGTGAAGAAAATGGTGTTTTACATCAACTTGCCGCCACTGCAACACCTCAACAGAATGGTGTAGCTGAAAGAAGAAATATAACACTCAAAGAAGCAGGAAGGACTATGATCTGTGAAGCAAAACTGCCTAAAAGATATTGGGCAGAAGCAGTCAACACAACTTGCTATACACAGAACAGAGCTCTCATGAATAAAAGGCATGAGAAGACTCCTTACGAAATTTGGAATGGAAGAAAGCCAAATGTTTCTTACTTTCATGCTTTTGGAAGCAAGTGTTTCATACATAATAATGGAAAAGATCAACTTCATGTTTTTCAGCCCAAAGCTAATGAAGGAATTTTTTTGGGATATTCAAGTGTCAGCAAAGCATTTAGAGTACTAAATAAAAGGACACTCAAGCATGAGGAATCAATACATGTGGTATTTGATGAACCAAATTTTCCTGGTGAAATAACTGAAGATAGACCAGAACCAGTTTCTCAGTCTCAGTTACCAGTCTTGCCATAATCAATTTTTGTTGACATTGGAAGACTAAGGATTTCAGAATCTTCAGATCAAGACCAGTCTCAGTTTCCAACTACTCAACAACTTACACCTGAACAACATGATTCTGACTCAGTTGAAGAAAATCAAGAACCAATTGAACAAAATGTAGATCTCTTGGTGCAAGCCCCAGTACATCAATGGATGAGGGATCACCCTGAAGAACAAGTAATTGGTGATACTCAAGCTGGTGTTCAAACAAGACATCAACTAGATGTAATGATTGCATGCTTTCTATCTCAATCTGAACCTAAAGAGATAGAAGAAGCATTAAAGGATCCAGATTGGATATTAGCTATGCAAGAAGAACTGAATGAATTCGAAAGAAATCAAGTATGGGAATTAGTAGAGAGGCCAGTTCATGTGAATATCATTGGAACCAAATGGGTATTCAGAAACAAACTTGATGAAGATGGGAATATCATCAGAAACAAAGCTAGACTTGTAGCTAAAGGATATTCTCAAGCATAAGGCATAGATTTTGATAAAACTTATGCACCAATTGCAAGATTGGAAGCAATCAGACTATTTCTTGCCTTTGCAGCTCATAAAAAGTTCAAAGTGTACCAGATAGACGTTAAAACCGCATTTTTGAATGGGATACTTGAAGAAGAAGTTTATGTTCAACAACCACCTGGATTTGAGATCAAAGATCAAGCTGACAAAGTTTTCAGACTAAGGAAAGCTCTATATGGACTTAAACAAGCACCAAGAGCTTGGTATGAAACTCTATCTCAGTTTCTAGTATATAATGGATTCATCAAAGGAACTATTGACAAGACTTTATTCAGAATGAAAAATGAAGAAAGTACTCTCCTTGTTCAAATCTATGTTGATAATATTATCTTTGGATCTGAAAATGAACAACTCTGTGAGAAATTTGCAAGTTTAATGAAGAGCAAATTTCAAATGAGCATTATGGCAGAATTAAATTATTTTCTTGGATTACAAGTTAAACAATTAGATGATGAAATTTTCATTCACCAAACCAAATATACAAGAGAACTTATCAAAAAATTTGGTATGGAAAAATCAGCTGGAATTTCTACACCAATTGGGACCAACATCAGGCTAGATGAAGACAAAGAGGGCAAAGATGTTGATCAAACACTTTACAGAAGAATGATTGGAAGCTTACTCTACCTTACAGCAAGTAGGCCAGACATATCTTTTACTGTTGGCGTATGTGCAAGATTTCAGTTAATACCAAAGGAAAGCCATCTCACAGTTATTTAATGAATATACGAATATTATTTATTTGGTAAATAATATGTAAAATAGAAAATACATTTTCTATTAAAATTAATGGCTAAGGTGGCGCCACATATTGTGAGGAAATTAGGAAAAGAAATTTTTCTAGATTATGTCACGTGTGTAATTAATTAATTATTTATTTATAGATAATTAATGGAAAAAATAAGAGTTTTATTTTATGGGAATTATCTCTTATTTTATGACAAATATATTTTCCTTATGGAAATAAGTAATTGTATTGTGAAAATGATAACTCTCTATTGACTAGTTAATTTCCTATATAAAGAGAGTTCCTCCCAACACAATTACACAATCAATTGGCGCCACATTCACTAAAAAGAAAAGAAAATTTAGTTTCTTGTTCTAGCCATTAGGAGGAGAAAAACCTAAGGTTTTTCTTTAGCATATTCAAGGAGGTTCTGCTATGAGGATCGACGTCCACCAGTCGTCGCTTAGAGATACAATCCGGATGACTGCGGCTTTTCTTTTGGCTATTGTGGCTCCTTCTTCGTTTGGGTAAATCTTTAACTATCTTGTAGTTATGTTAATTAATCATGTGAATTAAATCGTGGTAAAAATCGCATGCAAATTTAATTCGTAGCTTCCGTTGTGCATGATCGAGTGTCTCGATCGGTGCTGTGAATCAGATCTGACGGTCCAATTATGGATCGAATCCGGATTCGGGTTTCTGTGTATCCCGCAGTATATATTTTGAAGCATGATGTAACTAAGAACCTTAGTATGACATCAACCCTTAGATAACCCGTATCTAAGAACCTTGTTATACGAACGCCACAAGGTATACTCAGAACCTTGATAAGTTCATGATATGAATATTGCACATAAGAATACTCACAAAAAGCTTAAAGATCTTAATATAATTTCACTCAATAATTTCTGAACTGTTTGTTACAATGACTATAACTGACTTTATATTGGCTACCGACTCCAAGACCAATTGCTAATTTAGCAATGTGGGACAAAATATCAATAAATAAAAATAATAACAAAATAAAAGACTATCTAGCCAATATGGGAATCACATCAGCTGCTCACATGCTTTTGAGGTATTTAAAAGTCAATCCAGGCCAAGGCATCTTTTTCCCTGCTGAGAACAACCTTGTCTTGAAAGGATTCACTGATAGTGATTGGGCTGAATGCTCTGAAACCAGAAGATCTGTGTCAAGATATATGATGCTTTTGGGTGATGTTTCTATCTAATGGAAGGCTAAAAGGCAGACAACTATTGCAATAAGTTCTTCAAAGGCTGAATACAGAGCTTTGGCAAGTGCTACGTGTGAAATTCATTGGTTAGTCTATATTTTACAAGATTTGCAGATCCATGTTCAGTTGTCTGCTATTTTATTTTTTGATAATGCAAAAGCCATGCAAATTGCTCATAAGCCTGTGTTACATGAAAGGACTGAGCATATTGATATTGGCTATCATGCTGTTAGGGACAAAGTCAAATCTAGCCTCATTAAGCTCTTGGCTAAAAATACCAAGGAACATATTGCTGATATTCTCACCAAACCTTTAGATGCACCGAACTTTTCTTAGTTGCTGGATATGTTGTGCATTTCCAAGATCTTTCAAACAAGTTCCACTGCATAAATGACTACTGATTACAAGAGGATGTGCAATCTGTTTCATGTATCTCTCTCAGCTTGAAGGAGTGATATGATGACGGTCTAATATATACCTTTTTGTCATCAACATTTTCCCTAAAAGGAGCATAATGTTATATTATTTTACGTCGAATCACGTGTTTATAGTGCTTAATTCATGTTGTGTGTTTGTGAATCGTGATTTGGTATTTATGCATTTTTAGCCCCGGAATATGTTTTACTGCTCGATATTTATCATAATTATAGGTTCTAGAAAATCTCAAGTGAAGTGGAAGGAAATCTGGAGCAAAATACTGAAAAAGCCCAACATAGCACGGATCGTGGAACGGAGTAAAATGAAGTGCGAAAGAAACCGGGCCAGAAGCCCAGTTCGCTGGAGCGAAGTACACATTTCGCCGGGTCAAACTGCCCAATTCTCTGGGGCAAAATCGTCAATGTATTCCGCCGCTTTAGGGTTTTGAAACAGTACCTCATAGGGTTTCTAGAAGGTTTTAAGTCGGCCAGAAACACCTATATAAGGCCGCCATTCATACATTGTTTCACACACCGAAAATACAGAGTAAAATACAATGCGCTTGCAATATTTATATAGTTCTTCTTTGTTTTCTTTATGTTCTTTCATTACGGAGTCGATAGATTCTCCAGTTATGGATCGTATCGAGGAGTGGGAGTCACGCTCGTCGTCGAGGGTAATGCCTACTTATAAATGCTATCTTTATTCGTAGATCTATTTTGTCTCGTTATGGAGTAGTCGTTTATGTGTTGATTTCGCGATGTCGTAATTAACGAACCCATATTAATGTAGATCTAAGCCGTACGAAGACGTTTTACGAGAAAATTCTGGAAACACCGGTCTAGCTGGAGCCGCGGTTTTTACGGCTGGAGCTAGCCACTTAGATTCTGGGAATTTTGAATTTTCTGTGAACGACTTCGGCTACGTCTGGTTATATGATTGTCATAAAACGAGCAATAAACCTGATCAACTTATTATATCGTCATCGTAAATTAACATAAAACCTAAAAGTGGAATGTTAATTGGGACATAGAATAATCAATTGTCTAGGAGGTGTGCCACCCTACCCGGGCTGGTTGCCTAGATAAGGTGTACGGTTTATACCGGCATCCCTAGTTTGAAAGCATGTTTTATTATATAAGATGGAGACCTACCTGGTAAAGTCATGTAATAAACATAGGGGTTTAGAGTCCTACCCGGATCTAGATCTATATAAGGGGATGACTCCCGTAGCCAATAATATGATCAATCTTAATGTCTTATTTGTCTTGGCTTAGATATAAATATATGAGGGAGTAATTACTACTAGCGTTATCAATACCGTTTCTTAAGAGTCTTATAAAAAAACCATAAAAATACTAGTGTCGTGTCATTGTGTCGTATTGTTAGTCTTGTGTTTTCTATCTTTTTATTCTTCGGTTAGAGTTAGTCGTAGACCACCCTTAATTTACTTTAGCTTAATACGTTATACTTGTTTAATTCGAGTCTCTGAGGGATCGAATACTGCAATTGTACCTAGTACTCTTGCTAGTTGGTTGTGTAGATCAAGTTTTAAAGTTAACTTGACCCCCATCATGATACAATATATAGATAAAGGACTACAGATGCAAGAGGATGTGCACAGCTGAATAGATCAATTCAGCTCAACACAGCAGCAAAAGGTCATCATAGAAGACCTGAGGAACTCTGCAGAACAAAAGACACAACAGTCAGCTGAGTAGTATAGGAAACCAATTATTCAGTTATAATTGTCTTGTAATTTCTATTTAACTGATTCATGTGGTGTATATGCTATAATACATCATGATCAGCAACATTGTAATTTAACTTATTCATTATTTTTAAGTAATAATAATTCCGAATTTTATTTAGTTGTTCTTCAGTTTCACAACTTTAACAGACTCGGGTCATGAACTAGATTATTTTTAGGATTCATTTTTTGTTTATAAAATATGAAAAGATCGAGATCGACTCGTCCAATACTCCACTCGACTAATAATTAATGATTTATAAAAAAAATTAATACATATATATATATATATATATATATATATATATATATATATATATATATATATATATAGGTCGATTAGCTTGCGAGCTACTCGATTGCTGTACTTTGAAGCTTGATCGGGTCGGTTTATCGTTCGAGTAGCTTGACTCGAGCTCGAAATCAAAAAAACGTGAATCGGGTCATATTTCTTTTTGAATCGAGTATGAGTAGCTCACAAGTGTCCCGGTTCACTGACAACCCTAATGCTTTCGGATATTATCCAGGTCAAGATGTTTCACATTCACCAGGCACGCGAACGAGTCCTTAGCAGGATGATTGCTTCTCCAACAGCTCATCCTTGATAAACCCACAAATCGAACGTAATGTTTCCTTCCAATTCTTAATAGAATAAAGATTCTCAAGGACATTAAGTTCCACAGTCGTATCATACTTGGTTCTACGAGAAAAACAATACCGGTTAGGTATCTCATTACATCGCCTAAGGCTAAAGAAGGCTCTAAACTGAGGAATTGTGAATCACATACCCTCTATTGTACAAAATGTGAAAAATCCGATGATAACCCTAATCCTATTTGGGGAAATTTGGGGCAAGCCTATGTTCTAATAGACTAGAAAGTGAAAAACTGCAGGAATCATTAGAAATCAGAGACCGGAAATAAGTTGCTCGGTATACATTGTACGATAACCCTCATGAGCGGTATCAGCTCTTTGATTTTGAGGGGGAAGGATTGGCTTAAATATTTGTCTATCTATGCCATATTCACCACATAACACTGTCATTTGCACAGTTAGAATGGACAGGATAGCCTTGACCGGAGAAGGCCCAATCCCTGCATCGGCCGACATGTCTACGGCATGTGATCCATGAGAAATATCTATAAATTGATATTTAAATAGGGAAGATGTGATTGAGTGCTCTGGGAAACATATCACACAGCCTCAGAGATATCCCTACTAAGGGCTTCATCAGATGAATCATTCGCACATGATCGTCTACTCGAAGCCATAATTTTTAAAATGAAATTATGCAACGGTGAAAGAAGAGACTTACTTGTTTTGTAGGTCTTAGGTAGGTCTTTTGAAATAAAAGAGGGGACTCATGTTTCGCATAGATGACAACGCTGAAAAGCACAGATGGCGAAAATGTAAGCGGAACAATCCACCTTCTTATATAGGTAGAGATGATACTAAAGCAAAGAGGTTTTCTCCTATTGCACAAATCAATGCCATCCACGAGATTTTCCATATGGTTTTTAACAACGTTGCCTTGAGATACGTATCAGAATTCAAAATTTGAAAGTACGGCATGTACACGTCACATACGTCATAGACGGTTTGACTTCAGCCTTTCAAGTCATGCCACGTCACTTTAGTGTAGACTAACTTACAATGATTATCCTAGCTTAGGTCTGGGGGCTTTGATATTGGTATGAACCGATAATAATACACGTGACACTCTTAAGATTTTAATCGAGTCATCTTAGCAAATAGGCTAACTTAGGGTTGGCCCACTATTAAGCCTATCCTTTGAAGACTTCGGCAAGGGCTTCACTGACGTGCTTCAGATCATGCTCAAGACTCAGGTCGTCAACTCAGCTCAGTTCGGACTCTACAAGAATTGCCTTAGCTCGTTTCAGGGTGCCCCGGTTCCAGATAGCCGGCATGACATGCATATGATGTCTGCAGTCCTACATTACCGATATGTTGACAGGTTCACCTCGGTCCTCTACGGGCAGTTCGGGACAGATCGTCCCTGAGCTCGAAAGGCGGTTACAGTTAATTAATGGGCTGGATCCAATGATTGATACTCATTGAAGGACATGATCCTACAATTAATTACATTCCATGATTTTCGCCTAATTGAGGCACGATTGCTCCATGGCAGCATCATAACGGCCCCTCAATCACAAGCCACGAAATCAGAAATTCATAATCAACTTCCCCTTCATGCAAACACTTATATGAACGGCCATTCGTCTTCTAATTAGAACTACATTATTGACTTAATTTCATATACACTGAATACGTAAGCAGTCACTATTGACACAACCGCATATCATCAAAACACCATCACTTTCACGGTGGGATTATTCTCTAAAGATCTATTTATCCGTTATTTCACCCAAACGATTTCCAAGCATCGTTACCGAGCACTGAAATGATGTTTGAATTTCCATAAACAAAATTGGAAGCATTATATACATATGAATATCTAGAGTTTTTACATAAATTAAAAAAATAATAAAATATCATTAGTGTATGGCTAAAATATCTAATATATCCTTCGACTTTCATAAATGTAACAGTTTTAAAATAAGCAAAAGTTATCCCTCAAAAAGAAAAAAACAAATTATTATCTGAATATAAATAATGGGTATGGTGAGAAAAAATGTTAATATTGTTCTAATAGAGCTATGAATGTTATATAACGACTTATATTTTAATATGGAAGTCGCTAGTATGATATAATGAGTGATGATACATCCACTACACATAGTATGTAATAAACATAAATTACACACATCTTATCTATTTATTTGAAATAGTACACTTCAATTAAGGAAGGAGGTCTTAGAGAAATGGAGAATGATAGAAAAGAGATAGCAAATGGGTCAAGATCGACGGTAAGCAACAAAAACAAAGGTTAAAATTTGATTGCTTCTATGTACATGCATGTGATCGACCTGATTTAAAATTAACCAGGAATTGTTTTTTTAATCATCTTGTAATAATCGATGATAGCATAACCTTCCAAACTTTAATTTCTCCGTCAAAACTCCCGCTAATCACCTTAACCTCGCCGTAAGATTCTTCATTCTCCGGCGCCGGCACCGCTACCGCTACCAATGATCTCACCGGCTTAACATGTCCGTCCAACACCGTCAAACAGCAGAACTTTCCCTGAAGCCCTCTCTTCCATATCCTCACCGTCCGATCAGCCGATCCACTGATCAACAATTCCGACACGTTAATCAAACACAATATAGCTTTACTGTGACCTCTCAATGCACCCGTTACCACCATATGATTTGCACTGTCCTCCCTTTCCCATACCAAAATCGACCGGTCACAGGCGCCGGAAAACAAAACCGACCCGTCGGAATTAAGTGCTAATGAATTGACAGCTGACTTGTGCTTCTCAAGCGTCGCGATTAATACTAATTTTCTCTCTTCAAATGGTCTCCCCACACCTTAATCCTCGTATCCGCCGACCCGGTGTAGATTGTACCGTCCGGCGAGATAACGACGGCGTTAATAGCATCATCATGAGCCTTTACGGAGGCCCCACATCGGAAATTCGGAGCTATCCAAATCTTTAAGTACTTATCCCACGAAACTGATGACAAGAGATCATGCGTCGCTGCTAAACCTGACACAGCATCAAAATGCTCCACCCATAATTTCTTCCTGTTCCGTCTAACTTTAATATGATTTGATGGGAAAATAAAATTCTTAACACGATCTTCCAGCGTAGGTAGTGTGGCAATGTGTTTGTGTTGATTATCCGGCCTGTTGATCATCCAAACCCGGATTTTGCAGTCTTGATGGGCGGTGAAAACTTTTTCATCTAAGAAAGCTATTGATTTGATAAACCCGGAAGAAGGATCATGGACGTTGAAAGTGTCGAGAATCGAAAACGTGAAGAGATCAAAAACATTGATTTCGTTGCCGGAGACTGCATAAAGCAGATTTTGGTTGACAGCAAGGCAGTTAACGTGTGCAGCAGGGCGAGGTTTAAGGGTGACGATGCAAACACCGGAGACGGAGAGGTTTAAGGAATCAAGAGATAGTTTTTGAAGGGATGGAACAGAAGGTAGAGTTAAAATAGAGAGATTGCTTTCAAGGCTGGAATTTGTAAGATTGGAGTCTTGAGATATTGAAGATGAACTCATTTGACTGTCGGAGAATATACTTGTATCAGAAAGTAGGAGTTTTCTTCTGTTCGTCGGCGGCGGCGACATTGTTATGGGTTTTGTGACCTGAGAGACGGTGGAGATGCAAGTTGAGGTCTTTGAGGAGGAACATGTTGATAGCCAAGAAGGGAGTTTCATTCTTTTTTGGCTGTGTGTGTTAACTTTATGGATATAGGGAATGGGCGGGGGGGTAAAGGTGAATTATTTGAGGATAGGGAAGGATTTAGATTAGATGTAGGAGAGTGGTTGGGAATGGTGGTTGAGGATTTGGGAGGATTAAGTTTTAAACTTATAGATAATTCGATGGGTTATTTTTTTTTAAAAAGTTTTTAATTTTATTTGTTTATGTGGAAATGGTGAGGAAGGTTGTATTGATGATTTTGATCCGAGATTGTAAGGTAAACAGGAGTGATGTGATGTGCACCAAAGATCCTACTTATTGTATGTGTTTTGGGAGACGACTAGAAGAATAAAGTGATAATCTGCGGGGTGTCTTGGTGTTTTTCCAGCCGGCATGCGAGGAGAACACTAATTTTGTGGTAGTCCTAGATAAACCCGGCCAAATGTGAACAGTCCGTTTAACGGTTTACACTTCTTCTTTTCCGGTTCAGATCACGGTTTTTATAGTATTTTTTTCAAAGATCATAATTGGTGTTCCACTTATGCGATACATCTTGCGGCAGTTTGACAGGACGATGACCTTTCTCTTTACAATATTTATACCACTTATGAGTAAGACTATTTCTACTTAACACATGCGCAATCGAAGATTTTATCGTATTAATATTATAGTAAAAAACTTTTAGACTTTCTTTTACACATAAATTAAAAATATGGCATAAACATTTAACATGAAAAAATTTACCACTACAAAGAGGTTCATAATTTTGGGATAAATCGGGAATAGAAGCAGTGTTGTTTGAAAAATTGTCAAAAATATAAAAAACTTTATCTTTTAAATCGTATTCGTTAAAAATATCAACTAATAAAGATGAAATGTTAGAAGCATTATGAGCTTCGTTAAATAAACAAAAAGCAATTAACCTTTTTTGGTATCCAATTGTTGTCAATCCAGTCACACGACACGCCCAAATAATAATTGTTGGTCCTCCTATCCTCCCATATATCGGCACATACACATACTCAGAATTTATTTGTCTTCAAACTTTCTTTTCTAATATTTTGTCGTTTAATTTTTTTTTTTTTAAATCTCCATTCAACGTTGCACGAGGGATACGAGTAAAAACCGGTGGCAAAGCCCCTTGTATATAACTTTCGAAAAGAAGATTCTCGGGAAAGCTAAAAGGAAGACCTATCCCGCAACAAGATCCGTTGTTAAATCTCTACAATTATCACGAGTGTAAATAAAAAGTTGAGAAGTGTTACCTCCGCTGGAGCTCGGCATGTTTAGCTGGGTTTGAGACGCGTTGTCTTCCAATTTTTCCGGGTGTTTACTTATCATATGATTCCGCATCGATCTGTAACCACCACCCGCTTTAAATTTGTATTTAGTGCCATAGAATTTGCACACCCCATAGAAAACTTTCCAGGGTTAGATAATGCAAATACATTAGTCCGATGAACCTTTGTGAAAAATTTCGTAAAAATTTTCGATTTTAACTTTTTTCTTGTGCTCCTTCTGGGGTACTTTCATCACCCTCTAAATCGACTGACTTGGGAGTAGGACCTGCACAGGCTGCACCTGCACCGGCTGCACGACCAGGATTCGGTGTTCTTACAATCCCACGACTCCCACCATGTCTTTGTCTAGGACGGGCATTAGTCGAAAATTCATCATCATCATCAACATCAACTTCATCATTTTGAGGCTCATTAGACATTATATCATCGTAATGACAATCAAAATCATGAGGATTGAAACCTAAAGGTGTCTCGAAATGAGGACCACGAGTCAGTAAAATGTTGTGATGCAGCAAATCTACCGGTGACAGGGTTTGTAAAATGTTTGTAAAATGCAGCCTTGTGAACCTCTTTGTAGATTTTACGAAGGTTACAAAGGTTCCCAAAATATTTGTCAAAATCACCGTTAAACCTTTGTAGATGCAGCAAACTTTGTTGGGAGAGGTCCCACTTTGGTGTCCGACAGTCGTTCGAAGGATTAGTCTCAACAATTGTCTGCGATACATTGTGAAAGCAAAACAATAAATAAAATATTATGATAAAACACTAATTAATAAGTTGTTTTAAATTGATGGTTGTGATAAATCATTATACAACAATGATTAATGACTTATATTAAGTGGGATGGTTGTAATAATGTCTTATACACTCTTTCACACGTAATAATTATGTGATTTGGATGCATCACAATTTTTCACTTGATACAAGTAATGAATCATTGTTTTACTATAAATTTCCTCGCACACGAGACTATGTCGCGCCTCTTTAACCCTAGCAAATTGTGTAACAAATTAAACAATGATAGTGCCACAACAAAATACATAATACGCTTAACACAATTGATTATGATATGGTATATATTGATTTCTATGGGTCTTATGAAGATCCATAATGTAAAGTGTGTTGTGACACTTATTCTGATTATTTTGTTGTGAAACAAATATTTTTCTAGCCAATTTTATTTAGAAAATGTTTGTTCCACAACAAAATGGTCACAAAAAGTGACACAACACATTTTACACAATTAATATTTATGAGACTCATAGGAATTAATAGGGTCTCATATTATAATCAAGGGTGTAAAAATGTATTGTGTTATTTTATCGAGTCATTATGACTACTTATTTTATTTTGATTGCCATTAGTGTGACATGGTACCATATCAAATAGAAATTGTGAACGTGGTCGGTATATGATCTAATGATAAAGTGTTAGGATGCTTTAAAATAGTAGATGAATAGCTGGAGTGTGGAGATTTGAATCTCGTACATAGAAGGTTTCTGTCTATGAGTCGGAAGCACTAGGTTTCGTTTACCTGATTAACATCTTCACTAATCACGTAGGACAAATGTTAGAGTTTAACCATTTTTTGAAATTGTGAATACCAATACAGACCCTTTATTAATTTGTGGAAAACATCAGCCCAAAATTTAAGTGTTGAATCTTTTTTTAAATAGTGAAACGAGTGTGACATGGTGGTTCAGTACCACCATAAAATTGCTAGCATTATGGGTTGGTTCTAGAAACATGAATTATGTCATAATAATTAAGACGTTTTTTAAAAGACATTAAGACATTTTTATGTCATTGATAAAAAACTAAATCATATTAATTGATACCGCTTATTACATAATTAATGGTGAAATAACGTGTTGTTTTCTATTGTAACATCCTAAAATTTAGGTGAAAAGATAATTATTATGTATGTCATTGATATAGTATAGAACTTATTAATTATAATTATAATCACAGTAATTAACGGTTTAATTTTTTTATTGTTTCAATTGCAGGATAGTGATTTAGGCACAGAAGTTGTGCACAGAATTCATCCACACAACACTTTATAACCACATATTTTAACACTTAAAAAGAAAACAAAATAACACAAAAATTCTGGACCACAAAATCACAAATTTCGGGGGATAAGGGCACATAAATTCTGTGCCAAAATCATTTTCCTTCAATTGCAACGTTTGAAAGTTTAGGCATAACGAAAATCTTAAGTGTTGTAAAAGCTTTCGTTTCCGAACTGAAAAACATGCCTCGGGTGCTTACTATGAAGTAACAATATGCCTTGTGGCTGAAGCTAGGGCACTAAGTGATGGCCTCTCCTACTGCATTACCAATTATATCTCTCTTGTGATTATCGAAACGGACTCTCAGCTATATTGGTAAGGATGATCGAAAGAGACTACTCAACGCCATGGAAAATTGCAGCAGAGATACATTATTTAAATCCATGCTTAATCAATATGAGTATACTTCTAACCACATTTATCGAGAATCGAATATGGTACGTAGCTGACTTCTCATCCAAGACCAAGATAGCCCATAGCCGCCATGCATGCAACTTCTCGGCAGTCGGCACTACACTCACAATGATGAATTTCTATGCCAACTTCAAAAGCTACTCCATGGAGATCAACTTGGTACCTGCTATAGAGATTTTTCATTGATGACTTCTCTTTCTAGACGTACGCATCTTTCATACCTCAGCATGAAGGATGCAAATCAGATTGTACCTAACGTGATTCTCATTCCCATGAATAATTTGTGGAACACACTTGTTTCTTTTTATATTAATTATTGTTGCAGGACAAGCACAATTTTTACTCATCATGCATGCTGGAATTGTTGTTTAAATCTTGGCAAGGAAACATGGAAGCACCCTTCATCACTTTGAAAGGTGCACACCGGGTTTTATCTCTCCTGCTTTGTGTAATTGTGTTTCTCATAATACTTTCTATGAAGCCGGCGTATCTACTTGGCTTAGATCAATTGCGTTTCGAGCTTGAACGAAGTTCAGAAGACTAGATATGAATTAGGAGCCGAGTTCTGATTCAAGGGGACGAATTGATGATACATGCAAGAAGCACAAGATGAAGAAGGATTTCGAAGCATACATGTTTGGTGCAAGAACTCCGGACTATATAAAAGGAACTTTCTCATGTATTTTTTCCAATGTAACTGGGGAAATCTTAAGTGTTGTACTATTGTTATGCGGAAATTTTATTATGGTCCTGTACCAAGTATGACTTGGTGATCCAGGATCAATAAGAGAAAGCAACAAAACACATAAGGGACACCGTGTAAAATATAAATGCCATTAATTTACATTATTACCCTTCTTATAAGGGTTTTCATTGGTGTACAAGTGTGACGTGGTGATCCTGGACCACCATAAAACCAATGATTCTTATGAGATGAATTTTCCTATATTGTCCCTCTTAGGTTTTAAGGAGACCGTGTTACATTCTGTTTATGTCTTTTGGTATAAAACAAGGGTCCAGTCATGATAAGGCATTCTATAAACCTGTTACCGTCACATCAATATAAGGTGATCTTGTTTATTAATATACACATGTATACACACATAACATATATACGTATATGTATAGATATAGGATGACAACATTATCATGCCGTTAATGCTAAAACTAAGTATTCTTTGATTAAACCAAGTAGGTTACCTCAAATGGTAAGTGACTTGGGAAAGTCTAGGGAGGTCGTCGGTTTGATTCTCCCCTGATGCACCATGTTGAAAGAGAGCTTGAGTCGGGCCTTATCTCAGAGTAAAGAGTCGATCACTGCGACGACGACTCAGGTCGAACTCCGAATTAGTCGGACTATTGGGCTTTAAGAAGAAAGAAAAAAAAAAAAAAAAGAAGTATTCTTTGATTATCATCCTGTATATTATAACACAGACGAGGATTTATTGACAAACATAAATATAGGCCACCTAATGATTTGCGCGCTCACGGAAATTACACCCATTTCATATGTATATACAATGTTTGTTTGTGCATATTGTTATAGAAAAATTCATCATTCAACAGAGTTAAAAAGCATAAAAAAGAATATAACAAAAGGCACAAGGAAAGAAAAGAAAGAAAGAAGAAGACAATTTTAAATTTGCTAAAGCCGAACGTGAGTTTTGACTTGTTATTTGTTGAGTTGTTGATCGATCATCATTCCACTCAAGGTGTGTAAAGCATAATGTGATACATATAACAAACATTCCCATTCTTCTACCAGTCCCACATGAGTAGACATTCCCTGCTGCAGAGAAAATGTGTTTATCGAGATCCAAAAATACTTTTATGAGTAATTTCTTTTTAACGGGATCCATAATTTTCTTATAGATAAATATTTCTTTTTGTTTTTAGCGGGGTACATGACCCCGCTTAATATCATGTGGCTCCGACGCTGGAGATGGCTTGTTCTGCTTTTTTTTTTTTTTCTTGAACCGGCCCGGCGGTTCGCCGGTTTTTATACCCGACGTGTCTCAGAACCGGCAGGTTGGCGGGTAGCTGGGTCCTTTGATTGGAGGGTAGGCGGGTCTGCCGGTTTAAAGTTTTCCCATCCCGGCCCGACCTAACCCGTAACCAGCTGCCCATCCAACCGACGGTTAAACAGGCGGTCAAACCGCCCGGAACTGGCAATTTCCGTTTTTAATTTGGGGGAATGAGGGAGAAGGACAGAAATATTTCATCAATTGAGTAGAAGGACAGTTTTTTGAAACTTTTGCATAAAGGACAAAACTATTTATTCACTGTCGAAATTCACTTGTGTTCAAATTCACCGCTTAAATTCATCGACGAAATTCACCGTCGAAATCCACTAATTTTCAAAATTCATCGTCGAAATTCACTAATTTTGGGATTCATTTATCGAAAATTCATCGATTTCGGGATTCACTGAGGAGATTCACTGATTTTCGGGATTCACTGTTTGTCATTCTCGCTATAAAAATTATGCAGTTGTCCTTCTCCCTATAAAAAATATGTAGTTGTCCTGTTACTTAAAAATATTTCAGATTGTGTCCTTATCCCTAATTTTCCATTTTAATTTTTTGCTTAAAGCCCCCGGTATCCGGGACCAACTGGCCGACTAATCTGAATTCGCGCAGTCGTCTTGTAAGTCAGAAATCGACTTTACTCGCAGTAAGACTTCTTTTTCTAGGGATGTTTTATCAACCCCTTTCCGTTTGTATTCGCTACCAATTTCAATCAAAAAATCCTCATTTAAGTAGAAACTGAAACCCCATTCTTTTTACGTATTTCAATTTAATACTACCATTCCAGATAGTCTAACCAATAACTTTTTCAACATAGCGTTTCAGAGGAGATTGCAGTTTCCTTTTAAAAAAAGAAAAGAAATTATGTATAAACGATATAATTTATGCGACAAATGATTTATATTTACAATTAAATATAAATTTAATATATTTGTATATTATATATATCATAGTTTGTATATCATTATTATATATCATTATATATATCATTATTGTATTATATTATTGATATAGATCATAATATATTATAGCTATGTAACGAGATTGTGAAAACACAACTCTATCAAACACTTTAAACATCCTAATCCCTAATATTACATCTGCAACACCTAGGTTCTTTATATCGAAGTTCCATGTCACCATCTTCTTTGTATTCATGATAAAATCAGGAGTAGTTCCTTTTATAAGCATGTCATGAGCATATTGACATACTATCACTTATGCATTTGATGTGTCCTTACTGTAGGCACATTTATCTCACTCGTTAATTTTAATGGAAAATTAGGGATAAGGACACAATCTGAAATATTTTTAAGAATATGACAAATTACATATTTTTTATAGGAGAAGGACAATCGCATAATTTTATAAATGGAAGGACAAACAGTGAATCCCAAAATCGGTGAATCTCCCAGTGAATCCCAAATCGGTGAATTTCGATAATGAATCCTTAAAATTAGTGAATTTCGACGATGAATTTTGAAAATTAGTGAATTTCGATGATGAATTTCGCATTGAATTTAAACAATGAATTTGAACACAAGTGAATTTCGACAGTGAATGAATAGTTTTGTCCTTTATGCAAAAGTTTCAAAAAACTGTCCTTCTACTCAATTGATGAAATATTTCTGTCCTTCTCCCACATTCCCCCTAATTTTAAACTACATGATCAAACTTGATATGTCACTACTTTGGTTCTTGTTTTATCCCATAAAGAGACTTAACAAATTTACACATCTTACTTTTTTGTCCTGGAATTACAAACCCTTCGGGTTGTTTCATGCATGTCTCTTATTCCAATGAACCATTTAAGAAAGCAGTCTTAACATCCAAATTTCTAGGTTATGCATTTACAATTGGTTATGTACATCAGACTTCCAATAAGTTGTGAATACTTCAACTGATCCACTAATACTCCTTGATTCTTGACTAAGTTAGACTTAAGTCAATTGGAGTTCTCACTGAACTTTTTTCAAAGACATCAAATGTTTTTCAAGGCATACTAAATATAATGATATTGGGCAACACAAGTCCACCAGACACCTTAAAGATCTTAATCCCTAATATTACATCTGCAACTCTTAGGTCATTCATATCGAAGTTCCTTGTCAACGTCTTCTTTGTATTCGTGATAAAATCATGAGTGGTTTCCATTATAAGCATGTCATCAACATATTGACATACCATCACATATGCATTTAGTGTGTCATTAATGTAGACGTTATCACATTCGTTAATCGTAAACTCATTTGACAACATGACATTATCAAACTTGAACATTCACCGTTTTGGTGCTTGTTTTAATCCATATAGAGATTTAACGAGTCTACGCACATTTCTTTCTTGTCATTGAACTACAAACTCTTTGGGTTGTTCCATTTATATCTATTCTTCCATCTCACCATCGAGGAAAGAAGTCTTAACATCTATTTGATAGATTTTTAGGTTACTGATTGCTGGCAACATCTATCATAACCCTTTTGAAGTAATTCTCGTAACTAGCGAGTAATTTTCAAAGAAGTCAATGTCTTTATTTTTTTGTATTTCTGTCAAAATGCACTTTTCAAATGCGTGTAGTTTTGAGGCCGTATTTTTTTCGTGCTTTTTTTCTTGACCAAGACTATATAGCGATGTTGATGCATTTCTATAATGGCTTTCATTTTCAGCATGCAAACTGCTTTATATATGTCCATCCCCCGGACACAATTTTCTTCTTTACTTCTGGCGTGAAGGAATTATTTTGTCGTCGAGCAATCAACTTGTAATTATTCAAGTGACGATTGACAATTGTTCATCACCAAATTTTGAATAACATAAATGGTTACATACTTTGAAAAACATATATTTCCTATTCTTATAAAAACAAAATATTTTTATTCTTGATTAAATAGTGTATAAATAAGTTGGGACCTATCATCAAACTCAATCAATGAGTTAAGGACGTTTGCTATTTTTATTATGGGAACTTAGAATATAGAGAAAGATAATGTTCTATTTTATCAAGATTCAGTACAAGATTGAGTACATAAAGGAGACTGAAAAGTAATCTAGTGAGGATTGTGTGTGACACATGTCACCCATCCATACTACACACTTGGCACATAATATCTAACAATTATTCCTTATCATTATCCATAACAACCTTGTCATTATCCTTAACAGCCCCCCTCAAACGAAATGGGGAAGGTCCAACATTGAGTTTGCTTCTAGTGAAGAGGAATTGAGCCCCTGTAACAGGTTTGGTGAAGCCATCAGCTAGTTGTAGGGCAGAGGGGACATGCCTGATGTGAATATGCTTAGCTAGGACATGATGTCTAATGAAGTGGACATCTATGTCAATGTGCTTGGTTCTGGAGTGAAACACTGGATTTTTTGCTAGGGATTCAGCCCCAATATTATCACAGTGGAGGACAGGAACAGCAGGCAGTCTGATGTGTAGTTCTTTAAGGAGAGATTGCAGCCATAGAACTTCAGTAGCCAGATGAGCAAGTGCTCTATATTCACTTTCTGTACTAGACCTAGCAACAACCTGTTGCTTCTTGGACAGCCATGAAACCAGTGATGACCCAATGTAAACACAGTAGCCTGAAATGGATTTCCTGTCAAAGGGATTGCAGCCCCAATCTGCATCAGAGAAGCCTTGAAGGTCAATAGAGCCTGTTGCTTTGAAATGAATACCATATTTGAGGTGCCTTGACATATCTCAAGAATCTTTTGAGAGCAACTCGATGATCACTTGTTGGACAAAGGCATAAATTGACTCAAAGTGTTCACAGCAAAGGCCAAATCTGGTCTGGTAAAGGTTAGATATTGAAGACCACCCACAGCACTTCTGTAGACAAGAGCATCTGTCTTAGAAAGAGGTGTACCATCATTTGGTGTAAGTATCTTGCCTGCTATCATAGGACTTGGACAAGGCTTGAGGTTTTCCATGCCAAGTCTCAGACAAAGAATCGGGATGCATCTTGTTCTTTGAGACATCACCAGTCCATGTTTGTCCCTGATGACTTCCATTCCCAGAAAATGGGACAGGTCCCCTAGATCTTTCAGTGGGAACCTGGAGTTCAGTTTCTGAATGAATTTATGTACTACATTTGTATCATTTCCTGTGATAAGAAAATCATCCACATAGACTAATACATAGAGAAGGATGGAATCATGATGAAAAATGAACAAGGAGCTGTCAGATACAGATTGAGTAAAACCCCAAGCTATAAGTTGTGTACTAAGCTCTTCAAACCATGCCCTGGGGGCCTGTTTCAGGCCATAGAGGGCCTTGTGAAGTCTACAAACATAATGTGGCTTGGAAGAGTCTATAAATCCTTCAGGCTGGGGCATAAAGACAGACTCATGTAAAGTGCCATTTAAAAAGGCATTGTTGATATCTACCTGTTGGATGGGCCAGTGTAGAGAGACTGCTAAAGCCAAGATAACTCTGATTGTAGATGCCTTGGCCACTGGACTAAAAGTGTCTGTATAATCAACACCAGCCTGTTGATGAAACCCCTTGGCAACTAGACGAGCCTTGTGTTTTAGAATACTTCCATCAGGTTTGAGCTTGATCTTGAAAATCCATCTGTTCCCTTCCAGATTCTGGTGAGGATGAGGAGGCACTAGTGTCCAAGTGTGATTGTCACACAAAGCTTTATACTCTTCTTTCATTGCTGTTGTCCAGTTTGGATCACCCAAAGCTTCTGTTGCTGTAGTTGGTTCATGTTGAGCAGGGTGAGAAACCTGTGCTGCAAGACTCAGGAAGCGTTTAGGTTTAACTATCCCACTCTTAGACCTAGTTTGCATAGGATGAGGAGGAGGACCTGTAGGTGGAACAGGTGGATTTGGAGGGGAAGGACTGGCAGGAGGAGATTGTGTATGAGAGGCAGTAGGGTTGATAGAGAGAGGACTGAATGGTGATGAGCTACTAGAGGAGGAGCTATTTGAGGATGGTGAGGCAGATACACCAGAGATTTGAGATGAACTAGACACATTGTTCACAGGGCTGGGTGGACTGGGTGCATTTGGAGGAAAAGATGAAAGAATGGTGTTAGTGGAATCTGTCTTAGGACTGGTTTGGAAAAGGACAGTGTGGGAATCAGGAGAGCAGGCTATGTGGTTCTGGATGTCAGAGTTAGGGTCATTTTTCTTGTGAGGAAAGGTATATTCATCAAAGGTAATATCTCTTGACACATAGATCCTGCCAGAAGGATCAACACAGACATGTCCTTTGTGGTTAGGACTGACCCCTAGGTAAGTACATTTTTGGGTATGAAACTGAAACTTTTGAGTATGATAGGGTCTAAGGAGAGGATAACAGGCACATCCAAAAGTTTTAACTTGGCTGTAATCTGGGGATTTACCAAATAAAGCAAGGAAAGGAGACTTGTAGTTAAGGACAGGTGTGGGTAATATGTTTATAAGGTGTACAGCTTGTTGAAAACTGTGCCACCAAAATTTTAGAGGTAAGCCTGCTTGTGCTAGAAGGGTCAAACCAGTTTCAGTTACATGTCTGTGTTTCCTCTCAACTTTTCCATTTTGTGCATGTGCATGAGGACATGGATGCCTAAAGGAAATACCAGATTGATTGAGGAATGATTGAAAACTCCTAAATTCTCCTCCCCAATCAGACTGAAAAACTTTGATCTTATGATTGAGCTGATTCTCAACAAGAGATTTAAAAGTAACAAAGGTACTGAAGGCATCAGATTTCTGTTTGAGTGGGAAGATCCAAGAAAATCTGCTATAGTCATCTACAAACACAATGTAATAGACATAACCATTGACTGATCTAACAGGAGCAGGACCCCATAGATCAGAGTGAATAAGTGCAAGGGGTTGTGTAGTGACAGTATCAGATTTAGTATAAGGAATGGAATGTAACTTGCCAAATTGGCATGCTTCACAAAAGGGCAATTTGTCATTGATTGAAACATTACATGACTTAAATACTTGATGTAAAACTTTTACAGAGGGGTGGCCTAATCTTCTATGCCACAGTTCTACATCTTTAGGAGAATTTAAAACAGAAACTAGACTAGAGCAGACTTGAGGAGTGAATTGACAAGCAGTTGACTGTTTGGAGTGAGGAGAGCTCTTTGAAGCTATGTGGACAGGAGTTTGAAGTTGATAAAGTCCTTCTCTAAGTTGACCTTCCAGCAGGGTTATCTTGGTAGTTTTGTCCTTAACAAAGCAACAAGAATTAGTGAACTCAACAGTAATAGGATTATCATGAATTAACTGAGAGATGCTAAGAAGATTCTTGGCTATTCTAGGAACATGAAGAATTCTATTCAAAAGAAGTGTGTGATTGGTGTTAGGAAGTAGAACATGACTGGAACCAACATGAGCAATAACAAGTTTCTCACCATTCCCAATTACCAAAGCATCAGAACCTTCATAGGGTGATCTCAGACTGAGATTGTTTAAATCTGAGGTCACATGATTGCTAGCTCCACTGTCCAAGTACCAACTGGGATCACCTACTGTTTCTGGAGTGGCAAGATATGCAGATACTTGCTTAGCATTTGAGGATCCCTGTGGTGGTGTGCAGACAAAGTTTTCTTCAAATCTATGCCAACATTCAGAGGCTATATGTCCTGGCTTCATACATATCTGACAAACAGGTCTGGGGCCTCCATTTTGAGATGCATTTCCACTGAATCTTCCACCATTTCCACTATTCCTGCCCCTGCCTCTGCCCCTGTTACTGGAGTTTCCTCTACCTCGATTACCAGCAGACTGGGTAGTTCTACCATTGCCTCTTCCAGCTCTGTTTTGAGTGTAAGCAGCGTTTGCAGTTGGGGACACCAGATCAATTTGAGTAGAGCTGTTGTATCTGGAGATCAAGCGCTCATGAGTCAAGAGCTGTGACTGAATTTCGGGCCAAGACAAGGAGTTGACCCGGGAGGTAATATTCACCACTACTGATTCATATTCACGAGGCAATCCACCAAGTACAGCAGTAGGAATGGGAAATCCAGCTGCTGCTAAGGAATCAGAGTAACCTTTCATGGTAGCAAGATAATCAGCCATAGATTTACCTCCATTCTCTGTTTTTGTTAATGCATCTTTGTATTCGAGAAGACGAGATTGCGCCTGGCTGTTGAATAGAGTTTCCAATGTGACCCAGACCTGATGAGAGGTTGTGCAGCCAACAACTTCGGTGAGTGCTTGTTGAGTCATGGAGCCAAGAAGCCATCCAAGCAATAGATTATCCGTTGTGGTCCAATCTTCATAAGCTGGATTTGGGATGAACCCTATTCCTGCAGTACTGGGAACAACTTGAGGAGGAGGAGGCGTTGTGCCGAATAGATGGCCATCCAGCTTATACCCACGAACAACAGGCAGTACTGAGAATTTCCAAAGGAGGTAGTTCGTTCTGTCCAATTTGACATTGCAGGTCTGAGTCAGAGTTCCACCAAAAGGGATATGACTGGGTGGAGATGGATTTGAAGAAATTAGAGAGGGAAATTGTCTGTAGGCAGCTGGAGAAGGGAATGCTGGACGAGTGGTCGGAGAAAATGGCAGTTGCAAGCTCACACCAGAAATTGGAATGGACCCAAAAGGAATTGAGGAGAAAGAAGTGGAGCTAGTGACTGGTGAAGGCAATGAAGAAGGGATTTGAACTCCTTCAGTGATGATCGGTGAAGACGACGGAGAAGGAGCTTGAACTCCGCCAGTATCAGGACCGGCGGTGGACATGGCCACCGGAGAAATTCTCTCTGATACCAACTTAGAATATAGAGAGATAATGTTCTATTTTATCAAGATTCAGTACAAGATTGAGTACATAAAGGAGACTGAAAAGTAATCTAGTGAGGATTGTGTGTGACACATGTCACCCATCCATACTACACACTTGGCACATAATATCTAACAATTATTCCTTATCATTATCCATAACAACCTTGTCATTATCCTTAACATGGGAAATTAGGGATAAGGACACAATCTGGAATATTATTAAGCAACAGGACAACTACATATTTTTTATAGGGAGAAGGACAACTGCATAATTTTTATAGCGAGAAGGACAAACAGTGAATCCCGAAAATCAGTGAATTTCCATATTGAATCCCGAAATCAGTGAATGTCGATAGTGAATTTTGACAGTGAATCCCGAAAATCAGTGAATCCCGACAATGAATTTTGAAAATTAGTGAATTTCGATAGTGAATTTCGGCAGTGAATTTAAACAGTGAATTTCGAACACAAGTGAATTTCGACAGTGAATAAATAGTTTTGTCCTTTATGCAAAAGTTTCAAAAGACTGTCCTTCTACTCAATTGATGAAATATTTTTGTCCTTCTCCCTCATTCCCCCTTTTTATTATATACATTGCTGTTTTCCAGATACAATGAATTGCATCATTCCAAAGATGGACTTTCCCGGACTATATAATTTGGCGCTTGGTATTGTGAGAGAACAATTCGGTATTGCCTGAGCAATTCTAATGATTTTTAGTTTCGTCTTATTCACTGGTTGTCCTTGTAGAACCAAAATTTCCAAATTTAGCCCTGTATTTACGGATAATTATGATGTAGAGAGTCTCCATTATACCCGACCGTCAGATTTGCGTCATGTGGATAAAAAAAATAAAACAGTTTTGTTTTTATTTACACATGACGCATATCTGACGGTCGGGTGTAATAAAGACTCCCTACCTAAGAATTTTCCTGCATTTACCGTTAGCCATATAATTTGGGTTGAGATTTATTACATCATTATTCTTTTTTTCCTTGTTTTTTTTGTTGTTGTTTTGAGATTTATGAGTTTCTTAATTTGATTTATGACTTTTAGTTTCTTCTAACAAGTGCAAATGAATTGTTCATTTTACTGGCGCATGCAGCTATAAAACGAATAAATCATTAGGGGTCCTAGAATTCTTTCTCTAGGAAAATCGTCCAACGCTTAAGTCATTCATTTGCTCGCTATGTTTCCGGATGGCGGATATGGCGTTTTCAGCCTATATTAGAGAACCGTGGATGATTCCTTTCTCGATCGCTTTCTTAGCATTCAATTTCTCCGATTTGTCATCCTTCTTGAACTTTTGTGCCTTCCGTTGAAGACGTCGGAGACTAGGGTTCATATCTCCCGGTTTATGACAAACATTAACCTCTCTTCTTGATACTCTACTCCTTGCAGAGCTTATGCATGAGCTCACTCCTTCCTTTTTGATTGAGAAGACATGAGCTCACTCCTTCCCTTTTGGTTGAGAAGATATGCAGGTGTTAAATGAGTTGGATGATGAATTTGGTGAGCAAACTTAATTAGGATGAAATTATGCAGTTTATTTTCAGTTTAGTAGTTGTTGACTTTAGATTGTTCCTTTGAGTAAGTTATCCTTGTCAAGTTCAATATTAGTTGTTCTTTCTTTTAGATATGTTGGTCTTTATGGATTCAATAGTTGGTTTGAGTTAATTATGCTTCTATTTTTGAAACAAGTGATGGTTTGAAGAGAGTTGTATTTTTATGGAAGACCATAAGGGTTTGTCTCCCGAGTCTCAGCATGTTTCTTTTCTTTCGTACATTCTTTCATCACTCAGATATGATGCCAGAATTACTTGAATTTTAAGTTTTTTTTTTTTCTGAAAATCGCGTGCCGAATATTTTATTTCCGGAAAAAAGAACCAGTATCCAAGAATGGAGTGTTTGGAATCTCAACATCTTAACAAAATTTATTTAATGAATCAGCATAATGACTGATAAATTCATGTTTAAACTTTACATTTTTTCTCCATCAATTATGAACATCACCAAAAAGATAAATGTGTAGCCTCTAACTTTATTATATTTTTTACTCCTGAATTTTCATTAAAAAAAAAAGCCTAGTCCCCAAAATACTTATAAAAAAAAAAAAAAAAAAAAAAAAAGGAAAATTAGGGATAAGGACAATCAAATATTTTTAAGAATAAGACAACTACATATTTTTTATAGGAGAAGAGGACAATCTGCATAATTTTTATAAGCGAGAAGACAAACAGTGAATCCCAAAATCAAATGAATCTCCTAGTGAATCCCAAAATCAATAATTTCGATAGTGAATTTTGACAATGAATCCCGAAAATCAGTGAATCTCGACAATGAATTTTGAAAATTAGTGAATTTCAACAGTGAATTTCGGCGGTGAATTTAAACAGTGAATTTCGAATACAAGTGAATTTCGACAGTGAATAAATAGTTTTGTCCTTTATGCAAAAGTTTCAAAAAACTGTCCTTTTACTCAATTGATGAAATATTTCTGTCCTTCTCCCTCGTTCCCCCAAAAAAAAAAAAAGAAAAGAAAAACTGCATCAGGAAGAAATTATGATAAACTTATTTGAACTGCAAGAATGCAAAATCTCCAAAGATTTACAACGTTGTACACTTTTCTACGCTCAAGTCATTCGTATGATTGATGCTTTAAGAAGAAAAAAAACAAAAAAAAAACCAACAAAATCTCTAGTGAAACTTTCATGTCTTCAAGAAGAATGTCCAAGTTGTAAACTAATCAATGACTTATAGGACCCTTGGCTTCCTCTAGCTAGTAACTGCATATGAGAGCCTTGCTCTACAACCTTCCCATTCTTTATTACAGCTATGATGTCTGATTTTTGTATCGTCGATAAACGGTGAGCTACAACAACACATGTTCTTCCAACCATCATCTTCTCCAATGCTTCTTGTACTAAATTCTCGGATACGCTGTCCAATGCACTCGTTGCTTCATCAAGAAGAAGGATTGATGGGTTTTTAAGGATTGATCTTGCTAATGCTATCCTCTGTTTTTGCCCTCCTGAAAGTTGCACCCCTCTTTCTCCACAGTATGTTTCATATCCATCTTTCATTGAACTGCAATCACAAAACAATGTATTTTTTTTTAATAATATTGAAATAATGGAATGGAAAAGATTGTTGCTTTATTGTTTGTATATACCTTATGAACTCCTCAGCATTTGCTTGTTTTGATGCTTTCCTGATTTCAGCTTCAGTTGCATCCTCTTTTCCATAAATGATATTTTCGCGAATGGTTCCGGCGAATAAGGTAGGCTCTTGACTCACCAAGGCAATGTGTGATCTCAGTTCTCTCAAGTTATAGCTTTTGATATCTTTTTCATCAATCAGTACTAATCCTTTCATGGGATCATAGAATCTTTCGATCAATCCAATGACGGTGGACTTTCCCGAGCCACTTTCACCCACAAGGGCCATTGTCTTTCCTGATTCAATCTTAAGGTTTAGATTCTGGAAGATCATTTGTTCTGGTCTTGAAGGATAGGAAAAGTAGACATTTTTCAGCTCAACTTTGCCTTTAATTTTTGTGTTGGTTTTGTCCCCTTCAGGATCAATCTCAGTAAACCTGTCTAAGATTGCAAAAACAGATTTGATTGCTTTCCCACCTCTAGCTATCTCAGTGCTTATGCTTCCGGCATCCGCGATGTTCTTTCCGGTACTCATTAAGAGAAAGAAAGCTATAAAGAGATGGTTAGAGCTCACTAATCCTTGGTTCATTAGCCTTCCACCATACCAATATGTAAGAGCCATGGTGGCTGCTGTAATAAACTGTGAGCAAAACAATCCTATGCCTGAAATCCATGATTGTTTCACGCTTTCTCTTTTCGGGCCCACGAGTGATGCTAAAAAGAGGTTTAGTATCCTGTCTTGAGAAGAGAATGCTGTGATTGTCCTGTGATTCACTACAGCTTCACTTGCTAGTTGGCTTCCTTCATTTTGTGCCTTTTGTGCTTTTATGGACATTGCTTTCATTAATACACTTCTCGAGTACATGCTTGCAATGACTAAAGGTTGTGTTGCAATCATTACAGCCGCGACTCTCCAAGTAAGGATTAGTCCGACGATGAATGCGATAGAAGCACTTGTGAATACTTGGACGACCAATGACATACGCTCTCCCACGAGTGATCTAACGAGACTCGCATCGCTTGCTAGACGGGCACAAATGGCTGCACTAGTATTTTCGTCTAGATCAAACCAACCAATCTCGAATGATAGTATATTCTTAAGCATTTGCTCTCGTACCCTCATTGTTACACGTTCTCCCATGATCGCGAAATTGTAATGCTGAAGTAGATTAGAAAAGAAGGCTATGATTCCCAAGCATAGGAAAATAATGCAGAAAGTCCTGGTATCTGACTTCAGTTTTGCACTGCCGTGGACAAAGTAAACAGACACCAATGATCCTAAACATAGTGCATGAACCGGTTGGACTGCACCGAATCCTATGGATCCAAGACATCCAAGTAAAGCCCTTTTCCACTCTGGTGCATTCATTTTCATTAGGCGCCATTGTGAAGGACTCGGATTTGAGAAATACTCGTGATCTTCATCGTCACTGTCGTAATAAGAATAGGCTAGGTTTGATATAGCAGGACTCATGCCTATTCCTGAGATAAAAGGTGAAGCAGGGCTGTTATGCCAGCTTGGTGTGAAACTAACAGGAGTTTTCGGGGTTGATGAATGTCTTATTCTTCGGTTGTTTCTTTTTTCTGATGGATTGTAATTGTTATTATTATCAATGGTTTCATTTGATGTTGCTGATTGTTGTAGTTGAACCATTCCAATGTAAACCCCGTTGTTCATTCGCATAAGTTCCTCGTGAGAGCCTATTTCAGCAACACGTCCAGTTTGAAGGACAACAATTTTATCAGCTTTACGGATCGTAGTGAGGCGATGAGCAATTATGATTGTTGTCCTTCCTTGTGAAGCCTTGTCTAAAGCTTGTTGTACTACTTGTTCAGATTCTGCATCCAAAGCACTTGTTGCTTCATCAAGCAAAAGAATTCTTGGATCTTTAAGGATAGCTCTCGCGATAGCGATCCGTTGTTTTTGGCCACCTGATAACTGTGCCCCAAACTGCCCAACATGAGTTTCATATCCATTAGGCAGTTTAACAATGAAATCATGTGCATTAGCAGCCTTACAAGCCTTGATCACCATTTCCATTGAAGCTCTTTCTTTACCGAAAAGTATGTTTTCTTTGATTGATGTCGCGAAAAGAACTGGTTCTTGATTTACTAATCCAATCTGGGTTCTTAACCATTTGAGCTGAAGCTTCTTGATTTTGTAACCATCAAGTAAGATATCTCCTTTGACCGGATCGTAAAACCTTTCAATCAAAGCAACAGTTGTAGATTTTCCAGAACCACTTCCTCCTACAAGGCCAACAGTTTTACCTGCCTTTATTTTAAGGCTAAGCCCTTGAAGAATTCGAGTATCCGGTCTTGATGGATAGCTAAAATATACTTCTTGAAACTCAATCTCCCCTCTTACTTGTGCTAGTACTTTCCCTTTACCATTTCCAATATCTATCTCTGGTTTTAGATCAATCATCTTGAAAATGCTCGTTGCTGCGTTTTTAGCTGCTGAAATGAATGAGATATTAGGCAGAGCTCCCATACACCCCCTGCAATAACAAAGCATGAATTTCCATCAAAATAAACATCTCGATTTATCAAGAAATTCTTGATGAGGAAGAGACTTACAGCCCGGCAACAATGACGTTGCAAATTGTCATGAAAACTCGTCCACCGTTTTCTCCTTTTTCATTTACAAGGTAACTTCCAGCCCAAGCAAGAAATGACCAGGCAGCAAACATCATTCCACAACTTCCTATCATCAATCCTTTTGCAAATCCCGACTTTATTCCGAGCTTCATACTGCCATTTAGAGCTTCATGAAATCTCTCTAGTGTTTGATGCTCTCCTACGTATGAATAAACTGTCCTAACAGAGGACAGAGCCTGTTCTGCTATGTTACCTGCAACCTCGTACTCAGCTTTTGTTTTCTGTTGGAATCCCATGAATTTCTTGCCTAATATAACTCCAGGAATCATGAAACAGAGAACAAACGGTATAGAAGATAACGCGAGTCTCCATGAAAGTATGAAGCCAAATGTGTAACCAGATACGAACTCTGCGAGTCTAGCAATACAATTTGGTATCTGCACTACAAAACATGGGACAAAGCCTCAGTTTCAAAGGAATATGACACTGACACACCTCTCCTGTCACACCTCAGCCACACTCAACACTTCGAATGTGATGTGGGGTCCGTTGATTGATCAACGGGCTCCATACGATCGGTATATTACGTGACAAAAGAGGAGACTAGCTAAAAAATTGGGATTTTAAGAGGTTGAATTCTCACCTTTTCAGCTATAACATCTTGAATTGTGTGGGCATCAGTGGATATGGATGAGATAACCTGGAAGGTGGTGGAGGAAGAATCTTGGCTATCAAAATAGCCAACTTCTTGCCCAAGTAACGATTTTAAATACTCGGTCCGAATACGCGATGTTTGTCTCTCTGCTGTTCTTGTCCAACAAACACCTTCTGCAATATTGGAGTTGGTGCAATATATATATATCAGCTAAAAATGCATATAATTCATCTATCACCATCAAAAGAATGTTGTAAATATCACTACATAAGCAATTCCATGTACCAAATTCGGATGAGTTTTCCGTTCAAGCATTATATCAAACAGTTGAAGTAACATTAAAATAAAAAATAAAAAAGCAATTCCATTTACCAATAAAAGCCGATGCTCCAACTGCAACCGCAACATAAAGCAGCCTGATCGAGTACTGCACCACAAAAATGTATGAGTATATACCGCAGTTGAAGAACCATTTCTACATCCATTAAAAAACCTCCCGAGTTTAAAGATTAACATATAAATGTGTCCTAATGGATTGGAAACGAAACATACTTTGTTAACACTATGGATGGTGATCGAATGGCTTGCATTTGCATACTCGTCGATCACACCGCTAAGAACAAGCAAGACAAGGGGAGTCATCATCCCATCTCCTATGCTTCCTACTGCACCAAGGAGCATTAATAATTTGTCTGTGTTATCTGCATACCTGAAAAGACTATCACTTTTACTTCCCATTTCAGTGTAAATATCAGAACCAGATACACAACCCTCAAATCAAATGAATACATATATATATATATATATATATATAGTATGTGTATATATATCATATATATGTGTATGTATCAACCTCAGACTACAGTCAAAGTGTTGTGTAGTTATCAGTTATCACTTGAGATGAAGATTTATTTTTGCAGGCTTCTTTTTTTGTTGGACTCTTTGGCATGTAGAAAAAGAAACAAATGGCAGTGGATTTTCCAATTTCGCAATGAAAAAGTCATAAAAGAATATTTCCATAATCTTTGGCTCTTCCAGGTGGAATCTTCTTATGTGAATTATTTATTTATATTTTTTATATCTGAACGAACCGAGCTAATGTGCGGCTGCCATTTGGCAAAAGAATATCACCTTTTGCACTAATTTGATAATTTTAAATTACAAGCCCAAAAACAAGTGAAAGTGCACTGTGCACCAGTGTTTTATTTTATTTTATTTTTTGAGTTTAGTTTACGTATTTCTTGACTCTTATTATGTCATTTAGATGATCAAATAAGTTGTTGACTACTCGTTGAAGCATAGATCAAACACATTTGACTCGATCAATAAGTAGTTAATCGTTAGTTAGTTATAGAAGTTGGAGTTGGTTGCAACCGATTACAAGTGGTAAAATCAGCTTGAGAACTTCTATATAATTCTATTTATCATCTAAAAACTCAGTTGAAGGTTTATAATTTGATCGAAAGCGTAATTGTCGTTGCTCTTGCTCTAACAGTTTTTCCTCTCATTAATAAGTATGAACACCCGTCATTGTTGGTGTGTTCCTCATTTTTCGTTTGATTCCTTAGTTGATTCAAGGTTTTCTACATGGTAAGTTGTTGTTCATTGAATTAATGATAAACCTTTTAAAATGTTTATGATCATAAAATTCCTTTTAAGGGTATATAGGACAGAAAATGTTGGAAAGTTGGCGCGGAACTAATTTTTAGCCATGGCAGTACCAGGAGTTAAGCCATGGCAGTACCAGGAGTTAATATCTCACCTTTAAATATAAGGAGAGAAGTTATTGTACAACACTTATTAGGAACACTTATTAAGGAGGAGTGACACCAACAGTTATAAATCATTCATAATGCTAAGATTAACCCGGCTTTTTAATACATAAGGCAAACTTGCACTTCAATTAATACTATTGCTACATCTAATGGTTTTGACATAACGAATGACACAATATAAATTTATACATTAATCATATAATTAAGGTTCATTGATAATTACATAGACTTACCATAATTAACAATGTAAAAGTTTATTTTGTCACTCATCATACCTAACACTTATGATATCTAGCGCCATTTAATAAAACCTATTGTGATAATTTTAAACATATCGAAAACGAAAATAAACACGACATACGCACACAACACTACCCGTATGGGGCCGGCCCTATGCTAAAGGGGTCTAAGGTGGATTGGTTCGACGGGCCCTTTGTCGGTTGGTCAATAGGCGCGACCGATTGGTCGGTCAGGTGATACCGGTTGGTCGGTCAAGCATTACCGGTTTCTATATATAGATATATAATATAAAAAAATAAAACAAACCATAAATTTAATATTTTTTTCGCATTTGTAACGCACCCCATCTACACTTTTAATAATGTTTTTGTTTTCCAATTTAATTTATGTGTGTTCTATTATGACATTGGTTTTTTTTTTTTTTTTTTTTTTTTTTTTTTTTTTTTTTTTTTTCCAAGTATAACACATTATACAAATCAATCTTGTAATAAATCTTTTATGTAAACACAGTATATTGGGCTGGTTGGGATTGAGCCTACATTTTTTGTTGTTGTAAAACATGTCATTGGGGGGCGCCCTAATGGTGGGCCGGCCATGTGCCCATAGTCAAGGACCAGTGCACCTCGCCGCACGTGTAGCTTAGTTGGTTCCCGGTTGGCATATTGCACTAAGGAACACATGATCGAATTCCGGAAGCCGCAGTGTGGGAGTTAGCTCTGTTAAGATGACGACTTGTGGGCATTGGGTCGTAGTCCTCCCATGTAAGTGGCAGCTAAGTAACCGTGATTAACTTTCTCAACACTCTGTCCGGCCGAGGCGTAGGGGCCCTGTGGGCGAGTGATGAGTCCCTATTTGGTGGTGATTTCCCTGTTTATTTTACATACATTATCTCGAGAGATGCTCCGTTTCGAGTATGTTTTGAGAGATATTCAGGTTTTGAAAACTCGAGAGAGATGCTGGAAGATTTTGGAACTTATAGAGCGATTTTAGGAAGTTTTGTCACTTTTCTGGGAAACTGAAGAAAAACATCTTTTAAAATATTTAGAGTTCTTGATCAAAAAAAGAAATTAGAGTTTCAGTTTTTACCTATGTTGGGATCCTGACTACTAAAGAGATGACAAAGTTCACAAAATCCAATTGCTTTGGTGCTATTTATAAAGAGATTTTGCTGTAAATTACTCTCTTATTTACATTGGGCTTTTTTAAGAATTAATTAGGTTTATATATAATTAAGCGGTTTCTATCGGCACCACGAATTTACTATCGGCACCACGAATTTACTATCGGCACTCTTTCTATTTATTAATTTTCAAAAATAACGTCAGTGGACTGACGTTATTCACTCACGATACTCTTATTACTATAACGTCAGTGTCAGTGATGTTTTTTTAAATAAAAAATAACATCAATGGTACTGACGTTTTTTACACGAAAAATAATCGTGGTGCCCAGAATAATTTTAAAGATGCCGGAAATAAGCGTGATGTCAGCACCTCTGTGGTGCCGATAAGAGCCGTCTTTAATTATTATTACATATTAAAAATAATATGACGTTATTTATGAAGAGAAAATTCTACAAATTACTCTCTTATTCGCATTGAGATTTTTAATAATTAATTAGGTTCTATAAAAAAATTGTTGATAACATAATAATTATTAGGGGGAAGGGGCTAGAAGGACAAGGAATTTAAATAATTAGGATGCAAGGACAATTTGCTTTTATTGTAATTAAAAAGGACAATTTCATAAATAATGGACAAAAATATCCTTAGTAGGTGAGAAAACACATTAATAAAGAGCAGTAAATTTCGGCTATAAATGTGGAGTAATTTATGGGGGAATGAATATTCCAAAACGGTTATACAATATTCAATAAAGAAATATTTACATTAAGAAATTGTAGTAACACTGATAATGATAAAGAAGATGTAGTTACACCAAAAAAAAAGTATAACACATACAAAAATGTTGTAACAATCAACGAATTAGATGTATTTAAGAAAAAATGTAGTAACAATAGAAAAATAAGTAGTAACAATCAATAAAATAGATGTAGTTATACCCACAAAAAATATAGTACTAAAAAATGTACTAACGCCCCTCAAAAAAAAAAAAAAAAATGTACTAACAAATCAATAGAATAGATGTAGTTAGGGGTGTTCACGGTTCGGTACGGTTAATGGCCGTAACCGAAACCGAACCGAAAATTTCAGTTAATAAATATTCGAAACCGAACCGTTTTCTTTAGGAAACCGAACCAAACTGAAATATATGGTTCGGTTCGGTTCGGTTAACCGAAAACCGAATACATTTTAACAATTCTATTTAGTTCTAAACGGTTCGGTTTTTTATTCGGTTTTTTCATTCGGTAATAAACGGTTCGGATAACGGTTCGGTTATAAGCTATTTTTATAAAAAAAAATTGTAATATTTTGGTTACAAAAACACTAATTATACATGTTGATACAAACGGTTCGGTTAACGGTTTTTTGTTTGATACGGTTTCGGTTCGGTTAATTATTTGGTTTTTAATTCGGTTCGGTTAATTGTTCGGTTAATTGTTCGGTTTTTAATTGGGTTCGGTTTTTTAGAAAAATTGTTTGTGAACAAATATAATGTTCTTTAGAAAAATTAAAAATGTAGATTAATTGAGTAATTTTATCTCTTGATTTCAAGAAAATATAGTGATAATGCTTTTCCTAAAATCATGGAAATAGATTGTCGGTTACAATATTTGCTTCTAAAAAAAAATACTGATATTTTTATTATTATATTAATGACTTGAGAAGAAGTAAATGAGGGTAATTTAGGAATAACCAAGCATTTTGTCCTAATAAAAACCCAATGTCCTTTCATCCTTATTTACTAGATAAGATGTCCTACTATACAAAAATCTATAATTATTATTAGATATTAAGAATAATACAAATATCCACTCAAAAAAAGAATAATACAAATAAAACTTGGGCTTGGCCCACTTTGCAGTCAATTCTTTAGTGCATATTACACAGGCATTACATGGAGCAGCAGGAAGGATATATAATATTAATTATATTATAGTTAGGTTTTGAAGATGGAAAAAACAAGAAGTGAACAGATGCGGCACATGAAGGATTGCCGTCGCCAACAAGGCATTGATATCGCGGTAATTGCTGTGGTTCTTAACCTGAAGGTTTTAGGATTCGAGTAGAGATAAAAAAATGTGTGTGCGTGTGTATATTTCGTATCCGTAAAAAATGGATTGTTGTCGACTTCTTCTCATTTAACAATGGTACGATTTTTATCATTCTTTTTCTTCCCAGTTGACTGATTATTGAACATTTCATTTTGTGATGTCTAATTGTTCTTTCTGCTTATTTGGTTGTTAATATTTGTCTATTTTATGATATCACGGATCACGGATTAAGTTTATTTGTATAATTGTTGGCGTGCGATAATTAAACGATTATTTTGATCTAGTACCAAAATCCATTGCAGGCGATTACCATAAAAGATTGAATTTTTAGTGGTAAACAATGCGTTGTCTGCCGTTTCGTAGCCCGATGATTCCCTGTTGTGAAAATAGATAATACTATGGTTAAAATTAAACTGGTTGGATTAATATCTGGTAAATGGGTCTTTCTGATCTTTAAAGTTGTTATGTCACCAAACTCCGGACGGTCGTTGCGGGGTGTGCCATAAATAGGGTGAATTAACGGCAGTTGTCATAATTAACGAATTTATGAGAGATTTGTTGATTCACGGTTATGGTCAACTATAATCAATTTATTCATATATAATGAGTTACCTTTGCATCGAGGATCAATCATAAGAATTAAAGGTGAAATAATTAATTACCTAGAACTTTTCTTGATTTTTATTTTGTTTTAATTAATAGGCAATAGTTATAAGAAAATCAAATATCTTTTAGTTTACAAATTTTAAGGGAGATAGATCAACCGTTCTCTGTGGATTCGACTCTCGCTTCCGCTATACTATAGTTATAGAAGTAGTAGTTGAATTATTTTTGGTGGCTTGACGACCCACCAGCGAGGGATATCACTTTATGCACCAAGGATCAGTGCACCTCTTATTCTCGATATTTAATGAAAAGCTGCAAGAGATAAAAACAGGCTGATGCTACGGGCACAACGTTTGTGCCAGTGAAATCACATATTTTTTCACATTCGACTATATTGAGCTTACATCATAGTTAATAAGTATTAAATCATATTCAATGATATAGATATGTCTTGTATCACTCGTCGTGCCCGTAGCATTTCTTAAAAGGGATAGGCCCCAATAATATGAGCTCATAAGCAAGGGTAATATCGGCTTAGTCGTCATGTTTGTTTTTCTTTTTAACAAACAAACTAAATGCTGATAACATTGTGGCCTCCATTTCATCTCCAAATATAGAAACTTGGCTAACACTTCCAAAATGGGCTCTACTTTTTCCCTTAATAACTGTAAAAGTTAAAAGATAAAGGCTTTGATGATGAAACATTTCCTTTGTTTTGCGGGCTGGTTTCATCTATAAATATAACCCACGAAATTTTAAACAGCAAGTCAAGAAAACATCTTTTAAGTTTTTAATCGGTGAATTCGATATTTATCTACATACCGAAAAGTTGTGATGTGGAATACTTTGATATTTGTTGTTTTATTGGCTATGGCCTTAGGCCTAGCAGAGAGCATAGATTTCACTGAAAAAGATTTGGAATCAGAAGAAAGCCTGTGGAATTTGTATGAAAGATGGAGGAGCCTTCATACTGTTTCTCGCGATTTATCCGAGAAACAAAAGCGTTTCAATGTTTTCAAGGCCAATGTTCAACATATTGATAAAGTGAACAAGATGGATCAACCATTCAAGTTGAAACTCAACAAGTTTGCTGATATGACAAACTTGGAATTCAGAAATTACTATAGCTCAAAGGTTAGTCATTTCAGAACGCTACGAGGACCTCGAGCCGCCACTGGATTTATGCATGGAAAGACTGATAATTTGCCTGCCTCTGTTGATTGGAGAAAGCAAGGTGCTGTCACTCCTGTCAAGGATCAAGGGAAATGCGGTATGAAAGATGTTAATCCATTTCTTCTTCATTTCTTCATTTCCAAATTTGATTATCATTATGTGGTTATATAATACTGCAGGAAGTTGTTGGGCGTTTTCAACGGTAGTCGGAGTTGAGGGAATCAACAAGATTAAAACTGGGAAACTAGTTTCACTTTCTGAGCAAGAGCTTGTGGATTGCGAATCGGATAATGAAGGTTGCAATGGAGGACTAATGGAGAAAGCTTTTGAATTTATCAAAAAAGAGGGTGGAATTACAACTGAAACTCTTTACCCTTATAGAGCCAGAGATGGATCCTGTGATTCAACAAAGGTTGGACACTTAAAAAAAAAAAAAAAATTGCATTAATGAAATGATATTATCAATTCGTAATATGCGTATTTCACGAGTATTTTTTTTGTAGGCGAACGCTCCTGTTGTGAAAATCGATGGACATGAAATGGTGCCTGAAAAGGACGAGGAGGCCTTGATGAAAGCTGTGGCAAACCAACCTGTATCAGTTGCAATCGATGCATCGGGTTTGAATTTGCAATTTTATTCCGAGGTGAAATTCGCGCTTAATTAATTTGCTGCATATACATCACCTATAACAATACTATCTTGATCACTAAATTTTATTTAGCGCGCTTAAATTTATAATCAATGGTGCAGGGAGTGTTTACGGGACGTTGTGGTACAGAGCTTGATCACGGAGTGGCCATAGTAGGCTACGGAACAACCGTAGATGGAACGAAATACTGGATAGTGAAGAACTCGTGGGGAACCGAATGGGGTGAACAAGGTTATGTTAGGATGCATCGCGGCGTAGATGCTAATGAAGGAATTTGTGGGATAGCAATGGAGGCTTCTTATCCTATTAAAACAACCTCGGACAATCCAAAACCAGTCCCAAAGAAAGATGAACTCTAAAACTATATATTACATATACTATATATGCCAAGAAAATAATCAGTTGGTGGAGCACTGGGTCGAAGTTTTCTTTTACCATTATTCATTTTGCAGTACTTATATATAAGAATAAGGCATAAATAATATTTATTTACGTTTTTTATTCTGTCGAACGGTCTGTTTCCGATTATAGCTTATGATATATTTGTGGTTCGTCGTGTGCTATATGGTTAGTCGATAACGTTGTAATGTTTTTTTTTTTTTTTTTTTTTTTTTTTTTTTTTGAGAAAGTAATGTTTCTAGATATATTATTATTGTTATACTAAGATAAAAATATATAATGAAATGCTTCGAGCTGGATCAATTTGAGTTCATCTTGTACCCTCAAAATCGAATGAATAATGTAATGATCCTTAGTGAAATTATCTTTGTAATTTCACATTTACAAATCTTTATCCTTGACAAATAGCAATAATTAAGATGAGGGATATTGCAGTTCATGCTATAAAACAGAGTTCAAATATATTTCTTCCTCTAATATTGTTATATTAGGACCGTCAGGGATCGAAACGGATTGCATAATCAAGAACAAATAAGAGAAATAAATCACACAAGAAACAATAACACATGATTTAACGTGATTTCCGGCAATATGCCGACTAGTCCACGGGCATAAAACGAGGAGATTATATTATCACTGGAGATGTTACAGGCTCTGCAATTGCATCTGCGATTGCTACTGCTGTTAATTGCTGTTAACTGCAAATTAATATTCTAGGTTACAACAGATGAGTATTTATAGTCACAAAACCCTAGACCTAGCCGACATAAAGACATGCTAGTAGATTGACTAAAATACCCCAGATGTGACCTCAGAACTCAACTGACTCCACCAGATGCAACCTGCTGACTTTTGCCCTACTGACATTCCTCAACTGACCTTGTCTTGCTGACCTTGCTTTACTGACTTTTGCTCAGCTGATCATGTCCTGCTGAGTTAGCCCTGTTTAGTACTCAGCCCTGATGAGATGTCAAGTCACCTTTTCTAACAATCTCCACCTTGACTTGAACTCTCGTTCAAACAAATGTATAACTAGATGTACTGTACCAGATGCATGCGTCAATGCCTGATGTAATGTTCCAGATTCTACTGAAACTAGCAACTGAATTTAGTATACTGACTTATGTAATGCGTCAATGCATGCGTCAATGCCTGATTTAGTATACTGATCACATCATCCTACTGAAACTAGCAACTGAATTTAGTATACTGACTTATGTAATGCGTCAATGCATGCGTCAATGCCTGACTTAGTATACTGATCACATCATCCTACTGAAACTGCATTTAGTATACTGATCACATCATCCTACTGAAACTAGCAACTGAATCGCACACATACACTATTGAGTATTTAATACTTAGTAGCATACTTTTAACAACAAGTAATAAGTCTTAAACTAAATATATTCCACTGCAACAAATCCAGTAATATCAACTGTCAGCAGACTACCGAGTGGTCAGCAGACTACTGAGCAGTCAGCAGGCTACTGACCTTGCTGAGTGTGTTAAATCCAAAAGTTTTAAGGGTTAAGTTCATTCACCCCACTCTAAACTTAACCAAAGCCTTTTCAAGGGACCAACAATTGGTATCAGAGCAGTGCTTTTGTTATGAAGTAATCTTACTTGTTGTGCTTGTGAAAATACTTTGAAAACTTTTTCAAGTTTCTGATTTTCAAAGCTTTGCATCATGGATAACAACCAGTATGCTAGGACCATGTTGATGTGTTCCTTAGATCGTTTTGATGAGTATAAACGTCGTATGCAAGCTTATTTAGCTGCAATACATGATGAGATGATGAATGTGCTGACTGATGGACCACTGGAGATCACAGAGCCCATAACTGTGGGCAGTGAAACTCAGTATGTTCCAAAACCAAAAAGAGAGTGTGGTGCTGAAGATAGAAAAAGAGCAAACCTCAATAATATTGCTATTGATATCATTTAAAGAACTTTGGATAGCAATATGTACATGAAAGTGAAGGATTGCAAGACTGCAAAGGAACTTTGGGAAAAATTACAACTTATTAGTGAATGCACTGATGCTATAAAGAAAAACAAAGTCAGTGTATCCAAAAGAAAGTTCCAAGATTTCAAAATGAAATCAAATGAAACCATTGAAAAAATGGAGTCAAGATTTAATGCTATCATGGATGAACTCACCCTGCTGAATGTAGTATACACAAAGGAAGAGATCAATACAAGAATTTTGAAAGCCCTACCTGCAAAGGAAGTTTGGGAGATGAAGGTTACTGCCATAGAAGAATCCAGAAGTCTATATGAAGAGGATACCTTCAAACTGTTTTCAGATCTCAAAGCATATGAATTCAGTATGAAACTTGTTCATGAGACTAAAAAGGAAGAACCAAATACTGCATTGGCTGCTGCACATAAAGAAGAATCATCAGGTGGTCAAGATGATCTACTGGATGAAATGCAGGATCAAATAGCCCTACAGCAAGAAAATCAAAATGATGAAAATAGGAAGGGGTTCTCCAAGGAATTTCACAAAGAAATCAAGTGAAAAGAAGAAGGAAGAATCCAAGAAAGATAATGATTATTTGTGTTTTAATTGCAAGAAACCAGGACACTTCAAACCCGACTGTCCTAATTTGAAACAGAAAAAGGAACCTGATTATCTGTACTTCAATTGCAAGAAACCTGGACATTTTAGACCTGAACTGAAGAACAAAAATCAGCAAAGAAGATCTGGCAAGAAAGCAATGGTTGATGATGATGAATCTGGCTATGAAGTTGAATCAGAAAAAGGAAATGAATCAGATGACACTGCACTCATAGCTAATATGGATGATTATGCCTTAATGACAAATATGGATGAGACTGAGGAGGTATACAAGAAAAGATAAACTTATCCTTTAAAGTTTCAACTCTAGCTAAGGAAAGAAAATTCGTCTATGATACCAACTGTGACATCCCGTTCCGGAATACAGAGTCCTTATTCCGAATTGAACGCCCGGTACGTATATAATTTAAATTAAATTAACTTATATACGTAAGCCTCTCGAACTAATAATAGAGTTACAAATTTTTGCGGAAGGAAAAAACTCGAAATAACGTAAAGATAGTAGGGGTAGAATAAGGAATCCAATGTTATTTCCATTATAACATTAATTCAAGATAAGTCAACAGGAGATAGAGCCGATAAAAAGTCTATACTATTACAAAACTATCTTAAGACAACTGTTAAGTCTATTACAAAAGTAAAACATGATAGAACAACAAGAAGTCACGAATCACTCCTCAACGAGCTCGTACACTTCTTCACCTGCATCACCTTCTCGGTAGGTAAACAACAACATAAGTCTAAGTACAATAGTACTTAGCAAAGGATAGAAGAACCGAATCTATAAAGTTATACCATAAGAATAACAAGCAAACATCATTTCAAGTATGTTTCTCTTACTTGCCACACTCCACTAGTCTCACTAGTTGACTCACTCAAGTAGACATTTGTTACATGTTAAACCAAGGACACTTTGTCGGGTGAGAATGCACCGAGATATTTCCTCAACACCTCTAATGGACATGGTTGCTAACCATGTGGTTTATTACGCGAGTACGGTTGATATCTGATCATGTGGAGGGGTAATAATACCATGAAGCGATGTATAAACGTGCTTTACCAAGGGATAACATGTTCTAGATTTTAGACAAATCACGTACGTATTTAAACGATTAATCTAACCACCTAATTTAATTACACATAAAAGGCTTCTTATGGACATCTAGACTTTAAAATGTCTCTGCATTATACTACATAGCATGTTGCACAGAAGTATTGAGATCGAATCCAATACCCACGAGGCTAAGGAATAATGCTTCCGGTGATCCTGAGTATCTCCCCGCAGAGGGTCTCCACAAGTGCTGAGCCGAATACACCAGAAACCGAACCCTTAACTTCGTCATGTTTCAAGTTCGATATTGAATGTCAATATCTCGTAAGGCTAAGTGTAGAGTGTTCTAATGCTCCCGTGAGACATGGTGCGAAGCCAAAGTCACTAGAACACGTACACCTAAATTTACAACACACCACAAAAGGCTCTAAACTAAAGCATGCTTTGAAACGGGCTTAAAAACATGATTCTACAAAATTGGGCACTTTTGGCGTGCTCCAAAAGCTGTCAAGAAACTTTTGGCATGCCCCAAAAATCTCATAATGCATCATGTCCAACTCTGTTCAACTTTGGCACACCCCAAAAATTTCAAAATGCATCATGTCCAACTCTGTTCGACTTTGGCGCGCCCCAAAAGCTTTGGCGTGCCCCAAAAAGGTCCAAAACGATTTAGCATGTTTCTGGAGTGGTTTGGCGCGCTCTAAAAGCTTCGGCGCGCACCAAAACACCCCAGGCCTGCGTTTTCAACATTTTCAACTCTAACACGAACCCATTTCGAGTGTAACACTTAAATCAATATTTTCTAACAATTTCTACATGCTATATACTAAATTTAAGGCTCATAACAACTATAGATTCGATGGAAAACCCCCTTACCTCGATTCTTTTGCTCAAAAGATATATTCTTCAACTTGAGTTCAAAACACCAAGAACACACACTAGGAGATAGCTTGTAGATGCAACACCAACTCGAAATTCTTGTACCTAGACATGGATTCAAGGTTCAAACAACCATCTAAGCAACTTGAATCCAATCAAGAGTACATGCATCTTCTTAAAAGCAAAACTAGATCTAAATCCATGAAAAGCTTACTTGGAGAAGAAAGAGACCTCTATTCTTCCATGGGTTCTTCTTCACTTTCTTCTTCTTCAACTTAAGGTGAGGAATCTTCAAGAGAAAGATTGATGATTAGCTCCTTCTTTCAATTTGTCTCTTTTCCTCACTTTCCTCTCAAATTTTTCTTGCTAGCAACTTTACCAATGAACTAGAATGGGTAGAGTGTTGGGGGTGTTGGGTGTTAGGCAAATTGGATCTTCCAATTTTGTCCTTGCACTTTACCCATTATTACTCTATACCCATTATTACTCTACCATTCTTTTATTCAATTTAAAGGAAAAATAATATAATAATCTGGATTATTATGAAAAGACTGTTTTTCCCTTCCGTAGAAACACGGGGTATTACATTCGGGATTCAGGCTTTGCAGACAGGGCCGGCCCTGACATATTTTGGGCTTAAGACCAAGCCCTCGAATTGGGTCTTTTTGTTGAAGTTGTTTTTTTTTATTTTTAAAAACATACTTTTCACGTTTTTAACATCCGTAAATACAAAATTCAATTTATTGATAGTCTCAAAACATACCTACAAAGTAGTCTTTTGGGCCAAGTAAATTTTTTTATTGGAACCTTTTGTTAGATATTTTTTTCATAAATATTTTTGTAATCTCTTGCATTCGAGTTTTCAAACGAAATAATGTTATCGCAACGAAACAATACATGCATCATTTCATGAAGGGAGTAAAAAAAAATTTGAGCCTTTATCAAAAAAAAAATTAACATATTATATTAGGTTGGATTGGATTGAATCTACACGATTTTTTTTTTCTTTTAGCGAAACATGTATCGTTGGGCCTTTCTAGCACTGTTGGGTTTAAGACCGCGGTCTCTCTAGTCTCACTATAGGGCCGGCCCTGTTTGCAGGGCAAGTTTCTAGGGGCATTTGTCGATCTACCACTCCTTTGGGAGCCTATTTGTGCGGCTACCACTGTGTTGTCGATCTACCACTCTCATTTTCGCGTTTTAGGTGTTTTTGGAACCAAACTAAACCCTAATTGGGAGGAGGGAACCCAATAGGGAAGGATGTACTCCAAGATCGTGCACAAAGGTGAAAAAAACGGGAGAAAATCGCGAATCAAAATCAGTTTTTTTTGCCTTGGGTGGTATTCTCACAATTCCAACCCAAAAGCAGTGGTAAACTGCTAAAAATCCCCAAGTTTCTACCAGTACGATGAGATATTTGATCAAACCGCAAGGTGGGAAATTCTGCTTGGGTGGTGGGGAGGAAATTGAACCTGTTAACGTGGGGATGGTGCATGCATTAGATTTTGAAAATGATGGCACCATTGAAGATCCCAAAAAAAAAAAAAAAAAAAAAAAAAAAAAAATATATATATATATATATATATATATATATATATATCAACTGAAAGACATGGGAGAGGTTAAGAGAATGTGGTATGGCTTGATAGCTAGGGCAGGTCGTGGATTTGGGAAATCGATATCAAGTTTTGATGGATGAATATTCAATATCGGAGAACGATGATGCATTTTCGGTTAATTATAGTGCCTCGTCTACCTGAAAATCGTTCATCATATTTTAGTGCGGTTAGCCTAGATCTTAAACACGAGTTGAAAAATTAGAAAGAAACTGGAAATGCATTTGTGACCATTAGATATTAATTGGAATAATCAAAAGTGCAGAAATGAAGTAAAGGTGATAGAGTTATTAGGACATTCACATCAGAAGTCCTATATTTTATCTTTAAAATAATGCATATCCCTATTTTTATAATATCACAATTCAAAACACTCCACAACAGCATTTCTATCCCAATCTTTATACCAAATACCATTAAAATAGAGATAATACTCCACAAATAGGGATACATTATTCATTGACACTAAAAATAAATAGGGATGATGCTTCTACTGTGGAGGTATTTGAGGAAATTTTTTACTTTTTATCTTTATTTTAGAGATAAAACACCGTATAGAGTTTCTGATATGAATGCTCTTAGCCATAGCTATCTTGTTCTTCATGCAATGAGGAATAATTAACACACAACTGAGAAATCCAGCTATACAATAGTACAAGAATCTATGACCAAATCTAAGCAAGATAGATTTTGGTCTTACACGTATACGCACATTACACTTGTCAGGAATTGTTGAAAATAAAAAGGACAATATTACCTTTAATATTATCCTATTTTCCAGTACCCCTCAAACGAAATGGGCCAAGGACGGACATTGAGTTTGTAGCGGAAATCTTCAAAAGGAGCAGGAGGAAGTGCCTTAGTAAGACAATCTGCAAGCTGGGGTGAAGAAGGAACAAAACTAACTTGAAGTTGTTTAGCCAAGACCTTGTTTCGAACAAGATGAACATTTAACTCAATGTGTTTAGTACGAGCATGATAAATCGGATTATGTGCCAAGGAAGCAGCACCGATATTGGCACACCAAGCAACATGAATAGAAGAAAGAGGGACCCTCAATTCAGATAGAAGCTGTGTAATCCATGTAAGTTCAGCACACAAATTTGCTAAGGAACGATACTCTGATTCAGTGCTAGAACGAGCAACAATAGATGGTTTCTTGGAACTCTAAGACACCAAGGGGGAACCCATAAAAACGCAATAACCACCAATAGGCTTCCTGTCAGACGGGAAACAAGCTCAATCAGCATCTGAGAATCCAACTAGAACAGGAGTACCATTAAAATGGAAGAACAATCTGTAGATTTTTTAGAGAGAGAAGGAGCTAAAGATTAGTTTTATTAACTTTCTTCTTACTTTTCAAATTGAAGTTACAAAGTTAAATAGAAGGGGAATTAGTCTTTCCATCTTCTGATCATAAAGAGCTAGGGAATAAGTAGGAGACAAAGCATTAAATGCAACCCCTAAACAACTAACTACCAACGGTTTACTTATAACATGTAAACAACTAGAAATACAAGAGGAATAATAAAAAGAATATAGACAGTAACGTAGATATATTATAATCTATAATTACTATCAATACTCCCCCTCAAGCTGGTTTATAAATGTCTAATAAACCAAGCTTGCTAACACAATACTAGAAAGGAACTCTGGGTAATCCCTTTGTAAATATATATGCCACATGGAGTTTTGTAGGAATGTAGCATAGATCAATGACTCAATTTTCCAGTTTTTCTTAGATAAAGTACTTGTCCATTTCAACATGTTTTCTCCTATCATGTTGAACAGGGTTGTTTGCAATCTCTATAGCTGATTTACTGTCACTTATGAGTGTCATAAGTCCATTAGTCTTGATTTTGAGCTCAGTTAGGACTCTCTTAATCCATATCAGCTCATAGATACCCAATGCAGCGGCTCTGAATTCAGCTTCGCACTAATTCTTGCCACTACTGCTTACTTTTCACTTCTCCATAAAACCAGATTATCTCCAATAAAGATACACCATCCTGAAGTGCACTTTCTATCTGCGATGGAACCTACCGATTCAGCATCAACATACTCTTTTACTTGAACATTTCCTTTAGCTTTAAAAAATAGGCCACTTCCTGGACTTTTCTTTAGGAATCTCAACACTCTGAATGCAGCATCTTGATGGATTTTCCTTGGTTTGTACATAAACTGACTAATTTGACTCACTGCAAAAGAAATATCAGGTCTAGCATGAGACAAGTATATCAATCTCCCTACTAGTCTCTGAAATAGTTCTTGATTAACAGGCTCACTATTCTCATCGTCCCATAGTTTTACAGTGTTATCCACAGGTGTGTCCACGGGTTTTCATCCAAGGAGTCCATAGTCACTTAGGAGATCAAGAGTATACTTCCTTTGAGTGACATGGATTCCTTGTTTAGTTCTTGCAACTTCCATACCAAGGAAGTACCTGAGGTGACCTAGATCTTTAATATCAAAGTTTCTTTTAGGAAGGATTTGAGCTTGTTAATTTCAGTCCCACAATTTCCAGTTATAATGATGTCATAAACATAAACAAGAAGAATATTGACCTCCCCATTTCCAGTATGTTTATAAAACAGTGTGTGATCACTATGACCCTGAGTGTACCCTCCCATCTTTATAAACTTAGAGAATCTTTCAAACCAAGCCCTTGGAGATTGCTTCAATCAATAAAGAGATTTAGGCAATCTGCAAACTTGGTTTTTCTTTAAAAAAAATTCAAGTCCAGATGGGGGTAACAAAAATTGTCTTCTTTAAGATCACCATTTAAAAAAATTATTTTTTACATCCATTCAAAACAGAGGCCAATTATTAGTAGCATCCAAGGCAATGAGAATTCTAACAGTGTTATGCTTGGCCACGGGGGCAAAAGTCTCATTAAAATATACACCAAAGGTTTGGGTGTACCCTTTGGCAACCAACCTAGCCTTATATCTGCTCACAGAGCCATCTGCATTATACTTAATTGTAAATACCCACTTACTTCCAACGGGTTTGACATTGTCAGGTCTATCAACAATTTCCCAAGTACTGTTTTCCTTGAGAGCTCTAAGCTCTTCTAAAACAGCTTTTTTCCATTTGGGATGTTGTAGTGCCTGACAGATGTTCGTAGGTACAGTATTGATTTCTAGATTTGAAATAAATGAAGAGTAATCACTAGAAAAGGCTCCATGGGAAACAAACTTTTGGATGGGATGAGAAGTGCATTTTCTAGTACCTTTCCTAAGAGCAATAGGCAACTCATTTGGTATAGGGGTAGGACATATATCACATGGTTGACTGACTTCAGAATCAGTAGAGTCATTATTGGTAATGTCTTGAGGCACCTCTTCCAATGCAGCTTCCTCATTGTTGTCTAAGGAGTTCTGACAAGGCTCGGTGTTTACCTTTTCTTGCTATTTATCCTTTCCCTTTATGGTGTAAACAATGATGTCTTGGGATTCTTTGTTGATAAGGTCTATCTCAGGATTTCCATATGTAAGAGTTAGATCCTCACTGGTGTCAGAACAAGGTACTTTAGGTAGGACCAGAAAGTTGTACCAGTCATGATCAGATTCAGATTTATTAGGATAAAAAGGTTGTTTCTCAAAAAAGAGACATCGGCAAATATATATATATATATATATATATATATATATATATATATATATATATATATATATATACTCTCTCTTAGATGAAGGATCATAGCATTTGTATCCCTTTTGAGTGGAGGAATATCCAATAAAAACAGTCTTGACAGCTCTTGGTTCCAATTTACCTATAAACTGTGTATGAATATTTACAAAAGTTGTACATCCAAACACTTTTAAGGGGTATATTGGACATCAATTGGCTGTCGGGAAAACAACAGTACATCATACTAATAGGTGTTTTAAAATTGAGAACCCTAGAAGGCATTCTATTTATCAGAAATGCTGCAGTAAGAATGGCTTCGTCCCAGTAAAAGATAGGCATATTAGTAGTGAAAAGAATAGCTCTAGCCACTTCTAGTAGGTGTCTATTTTTTCTCTCTGCTATACCATTTTGCTGGGGTGTATTGGTGCAAGATGTCTGATGAATAATTCCTCTTTCGGTGAGATAAGGGCTTAGGACTGAATTTAGGTACTCGGTACCATTATCAGACCTTAGAATATCACACTGAATTTTGTTTTTAATCATCAAATCAAAGTTTCTAATAATATGAGCAACATCAGACTTGTTTTTCATTAAATATAACCAACAGACCCTTGTATGGTCATCAATAAAGGTAACAAACCACATGTTATTTGTTAAGTTTGGTACCTTCGATGGCCCCCATACATCAGTGTGGATTAATGAAAAAAGGAGCTGAACTCTATAAGGTTTAGGATTAAAAGACATTCTATAAGGCTTAGCAAGATCACATGTTTCACATTGATAACATTCAGCCTTTTTGTTCAAAAAATAAGTCTGGAAACATTTTTCGAAGATAAATGAAACTAGGATGTCCTAGTTCATAATGTAACATAGTAACATCTTCACAAATAGTTCTACTAGAAAAAGCAGTTTCGTTCTTCTCTTCCTTTTTGAACAGGTATAGCCCATCACTCATTCTAGCATTCCCAATCCTCATTAGTGATTTCATATCCTAAAATTCAAAGTGAGAGGGATAGATTTTAGCAACACAATGTTTATCTTTAGTAAATCTACTAACATAAAACAAATTACAAGGTAGATTATGGATATGTAGAATAGATTCTAGAGACATATTGTCAGAGATTTGGACCAACCCAGTTCTAGCCACAGTGGATAAAGATCCATCAGTTATCCTTAACTTATGTTGACCATTAGAAGGAAAATAAGTTGAGAAAAGGGATTTATCACCTGTCATGTGATTAGAAGCTCTTGAATCTATGATCCAAGAAGTGTTACCACCTTGAACAGCAGCTTCAGTTGAGGCTTCTAATTTTAGGTTCAGCTTCTTATCCAACAATTGACTCAATGCTTCAAGCTGTTCACTGGAAAAAGGTGCAGAGTTTTCATTCGCAACAAGAGCCTGCTTATGATCATTTTAAGTATTAGTCCTTTTTTACCAGGGTTTTTTGATTGACAGGTTGGTATACCATGGATCCTCCAACAGGTCTCTTTGGTATGACCTTTCTTTTTACGATGGTCACACCAAATGTTTTTCTGGTCTTTCAGTTGAAAACCCTTTAAGTTACCATATAAGCCAGTTTCAGTTTTGAGTGACACCACAACTGATGGTTCTCCCCTTGGAGTGGGAAGTAGACCATTCAGTTTCATTCTAGTAATTTGCAGGGTTGGATTGTCAAATCCATTCCCGGATCGAAAGAAGATGGGGCAGAAGAGCTGGTAGCTCCAAAGGATTTTCAGACATTTTAGACAGAAGAAATGAAGTTTAAAGAAAAAAAGACTCGAGAACCAATTATGGCTCCGATACCATGTAGATTTATGAGAGAGAGAAGGAGCTGAAGATTAGTTTTATCAACTTTCTTCTTACTTTACAAACTGAAGTTACAAAGTGAAATAGAAGAGGAATTAGTATGTCCACCTTCTGATCATAAAGAGCTAGGGAATAAGTGGGAGACAAAGCATTAAATGCAGCCCCTAAACAACTAACTACCAACAATTTACTTATAACATGTAAACAGCTACAAATACAAGAGGAATAATAAAAAGAATATAGACAGTAACATAGATATATTATAATTTATAATTACTATCAATACAATCCATACTCTAAAGTCCCTTTAACATAACGCAAAAGATGTTTGAGGGCCTGCCAGTTTTAAATCAATAGGGTATTGCATAAACTGACTAAGATAGTTCACAACAAGAGTCAAATATGGCCTGGTGGAAGTAAGAAACTGAAGACCACCAATGGAACACCTATAGATAGTAGGGTTAGACATATGGGACCCTTGCTCAGCTGCAGGATGTTTGCCTACAAACATAGGAGTGGTGCACGGTTTCAAATGTTTCAGCTGCAACCTGCGAGGTTTCAAATGTTTCAGCTGCAACCTGTGAGGTAACGGAGCAGCATAATGGGACTGAGACAAATGGAGACCAGCATAAGTTATGTGGGCTTGCATACCAAGAAAATGAGTCACTTAGCCTAAATCTTTCAAGGCAAACTTAGAATGGAGCTTCTTAATAAACTTCTGAATAAAATCAGTGGAGTTGTCATTACTTAAGATGTCATCAACATAAATAAGAGCATAGAGAACAACAGAGCCCAATTTAAAAATAAAAAGACTTATGTCAGCCTTAGACTGATGAAAACCCCAGGAAATCAGTTGGGATTTTAAGGCATCAAACCAGGCCTTGGGGTTTATTTCAGGCCATATAAGGCCTTATTTAACCTGCCAAGAAAATGAGGCTTAGCAGCATCAACAAAACCTTCAAGTTGCACCATGAAGACTGCTTCAGTTAGGGGACCATTCAAAAAAGCATTATTCATGTCTACTTGATTAATTTGCCAATTTTTTTGACACAACACGGGCAAGAAGAATCCTTATTGTGGAGGCTTTTGCCACAGGGCTGAAAGTCTCAGTAAAGTCAGTGCCATAATTTTGGTGGAACTGTTTTGCAACAAGCCTGGCTTTGTGCTTCAGAACACTGCCATAAGGATTAAGCTTCAATTTGAAAACCCAACAGTTACGCACTAAATGTTGGCCAGCATTGGGTGGCACAAAAACCCAAGTACAGTGATGTGGAAGGGCCTGAAATTCTGCTACCATAGCATATTTCCACTAAGGTTGATTCAAGGCTTCAGAAACCTTAGTTGGTTTAGAAAGTTGAGTTGGAAGGCAAGTAGAGGAGATGGAAGCAACATAGGTCTTAGGGTTTAAAGATCCCACTTTTGGATTTAACTTGCATAGGATAGGATATAGGCGGGGGAGGTAGAGGTGGTGGTGGTGGTGGTGGTGAAGGAGAAGAAGTCGGGGATGATGGTGGTGAAGGAGATGAAGAGGAGGAAGAAGCACCAGGAGTGTGAGCAGGAGCGTGACTAGGAATAGGGGCAAGACTACTACCCAGAGGAGAAGATAAACTAGCAGAAGGATAGGTTGAAGTTGTATCCAAAAAAGCAAGAGGGAGAAATATGTTGGAGAGATGTGGAGATAAAAATATTCTCCCTCTAAAAACAATCTTGATTTTTATCTAATCTTAGATTCTAAGTATCTAGGTGAGAACATTTTCCCAAATACCCCTCCCAAGGTGGCGCCCCAATTATCAAGAGAATCACTAGCTTTAGCTCTTGTAGGATGCTATCATTTTATAGAGTTAATTAGGGCATTATCTAGAAGCCTTAAATAGGCTTAATCTCATAAGATGGGCTCCCAAGCCCAGTTAGGCTTTTAATTAAGGCGATTTCTATTGACAGCATGTTTTCACTTCCGGCACCCGCACCACGATCACTTCAAGAACTCAAAAAATTATTTCCGGCACCACAATTATTTTCCATGAAAATAATGGCAGTGACACTGACGTTACTTTTCAAAAAACAAAAGAGAGTGACACTGTCGTTATAGTTATAGAAGTGTCATTGATAAATAACTTCATACCACTAACGTTATTATTGAAAAGTAAAATATGTGGCTTGGAAGTTCATAGTGTGCTGCCGGATGTGAAAAATAGAATACATGTGCGGTACCGAAAATGAAAAAGGATAGTTAAAAAAAAGAATGCCGATAGAAGCCGCATTAGTTAATTCCTTTGATATTATCCACTAGGAAATATTTACTTAATCTAATTGAGTAAAAGGCTCACGTTACGAAAAAGCCTACACTTAATCATATTAAACATAAAGCCCATATAGGAAACTATTTCCCAGTTAATTCTATGGTGCCATTTATTAGTCATTTAATTAAGGAAATCATATATTAATAATATTATGTTTTTCGTAAATGAATCATGACTAATCCCTGTATACGTAGATTTTAGGGAAAAAACAAGTTTTTTGTAATCCTTACATTCATTATATAACGTTAGCTAGAAATGGGAAAACGATTTTTCCATTTATCAAGGAATGCTTCTTATTGTGAATTACGAGGGACAAGCCGAAGATTCTTGGCCAATATCTGGAATCTCCAATGATTCTAGCGACCTACCGAACTCTTCAGTCGAATCACCCGATTCATTAATCTTGTCGTCGTATCACTATAGAGCCGAGACTGCATTCTTCTAGAATATAGAACATTTTGCTCCATTTGCTCATAGTAGTTACCAAGCGCCCAATGATATACCAATTAGGCAATTACCTATAGATAACCCTCCACTGACAGTTCGTATACGGAGTAAGGTATCTTCTGTAAGGCTTCTCCATAACTTCTTATCCTTGAATTACCTTTAATCTACTAGCGACCGATATTCATTGATCATATCAAAGTTGTGCACATTCGATCAGTTCCAAAATCAACAACCAAGGGAACCAACTATCTACTTTCTCTTACGAAGAAGGAGTGGACTCCGTATTTGTGACTTACGTTCCCGAATACCGATCCCTGGGTGATGCTAAGATGGTCGGGATTAAGGAAGGCATTACTTGGCCAACCAAACCTCCAAATCAAACGCAACCCCTGGAAAGGAAAGAGTCTATAATTACATCAAGATTAAGATTTATTCCATAAATGGTCATCTCGTGACTCAATTAAAATCTCTCGTTACGGATTTAGTACGAGGCCGTCATATCGAATCGGTCCAGTCCTACATGAATCCTTTCACGTTTAAGTGCAGCCAGTCCAACACTGACGGCTCCTATCAGGCGGTCACGCTCTACATTTTGGAGCACTAATGATGATTTAACTATGAGATTCCAAACTCTAGTCAATTATGAGTCTAATCAATTCACCATGGACTAAATGTTTAAGGTAGTTCACCATGAACCCAATCCTCCGTACATAACAACTATGTACTGAGCTTTATTGTCACTTAACAAACTCCTAGCGATTTTCTTGCACTGTCATTTTTATCTATGTATATAAGCAAATAAATGTTTGATAAGAAAACATTACTTTTACTGATTAAAACGATCCAATATTGTTGATGAGTCCGTATTTTGTGGTGTTTTATAAGCTTATTTTATATCTATTTTGTCAGGAGATGTTCTGTTTCGGGTATTTTTTGATTGATTTTCAGATTTTAAGAGCTCGGAAGAGATGTTGAAAGATTTTGAGACTTATAAAGCGATTTTGGAATGTTTTGTGGAAGACTGGAGAAAAATGAATTTTAAAGTATTCTGCGTTTCACTTTTTATTTGTATCGGGAACCCGACGTTCTGAAGAGAAAGACAAAATACAAACCTCCAAGAGCCACTTTAGATTTTCCCTTTTTTATTCACATTAGAATTTTATTTTATTTTTATTTGTTATATATTGTTTTTAGAAAATAAAAATAAGATTGGGCTTAGCCCAAGAATGACGTGAGCAGCAACATAATAGATACTGTACATTAGTACGTTTTTTTTTGACATTTCATTAGTACGTTTTAGAACAGAGGAGGAGCATGTCCTAAAAAGCTGCGCAACTTTGGTGCCGTCGACTTCTTTACATTTTAACAATGGTATAATTTGTTTTTTTTTTTTTTCTTCTGTTGCTTCATATTATTTTATATATTATGAGTAGCTAGTTTTATTTTCTAGTTAATTGATTGTTAATCCTTCGATTGCTATATATTATGAGATTGAATTGTTTTCCTTTCATGATTCTTCCTTGCATACTCAGTAAATGAGTCATCCAAATCATCTCCAAGAAGAATTCGAGGTTTATGAAAGGGTTGGACGGATGTCATGATTGGAATTCTTGTGGTGCTTTGCATTCATATAGTGTTAGGTTATTCATTCATGTATTCCGGTAAGTGAAGCATTGTTAAAATGTAAAGAAGTCGACGGCACCAAAGTTGCGTAGCTTTTTAGTACATGCTCCTCCTCTGTTCTAAAACCTAACTAATGTACAATATCTATTATTTTCTCCGTCTTATAATATCAAGTCTTTTGGCCATTTCACACGGTTTAAGTAAACATAATTAATGAGTTACTTTTAATATTTCAATGTAAAATATTGTATTGTTTACTGAGACTGACTAATAGTATTATATTGTTTAGCGTGAGGATGAAAACAATGCATTTAATATTGTATTGTTTTGTGAGAAAAACTTATATTTTAAGACACATCTAAAAAGCTAAAAATACTTATATTAAGGGACATAGGGAAAGGGAGTATGTTGCTGCTCACGTCAGAAAAAACAAGGGGACAATGGAGTTCTTGGGCCAAGCCCAATCTTATTTTTATTTTCTAAAAACAACATATAACAAATAAAAAAAAATAAAATCCTAACGTGAACAAAAGAGGGAAAATCTAAAGTGACTCTTGGAGGGTTTCTATTTTGTCTTCTTTTCAAAACGTCGGGATCCCGACATAGGCAATAAGTGAAATGCTGAATACTTTAAAATTTGTTTTTCTCCAGTCTTCTACAAAACATTCCAAAATCGCTCTATAAGTCCTAAAATCTTCCAACATCTCTTCCGAGCTCCTTAAACCTGAAAACCACACAAAACATACCCGAAACAAAGCATCTCCTGACAAAATATATATAAAAAATAAGCTCACAAAACACTACAAAATACGGACTCGTCACTCCCCCACACTTCTATCATTGTTTGTCCTCAAGAAATGCACTCTCATCACCAATAATAAGAAAGGAAATATGCATGAACCTAATTCCTATATGAATGACTTAAAACCACATGAATGCAAAGCATCAAAATAATTCCAAAAATGACGCCCGTCCAACATGTTCATCAACCTCGTATTTCATAATGTAAATCAAATGGTACTCAAGCAAGGCACACCACACACAAGTGTTCATACAACTAATTTTAACTCACTCGATCATAAACTTTAATGTGGCAAAATAAAAGAGTCTCAACTTGTCCTCACGGGTAAAAATATCAATATAATACATAGGGACAATTCACACTATCTCAAAAATCAGCACATGACCAAGCATTACCATAGGTTTGAATATCAATCAAATCTCCACCACTATGCATTCAAAATCCAATGCACAAATCATGAGGTCTTTATCAAGGTTGTAACGGAGCTAGGGACAGAAAACCAAGGTAGGAAAAAAAGGAATATGGGGCTAAAATGTCAAGGAGAATGCATGAACACTCACACTAAACATCATACAGTCGCCAAGAATGATTCCAATTGAAACACACTATATGGCTCCAACCTCCGTCACACTACCTTAAGAATTGAAGTGAAAACAACAACATCCAAAGAAGCTTGCAAAAATTGCTAGCAGAAACAAACTTCCTCTTCAATATATAAAACACTCTTTCAATGTAAACTCTTTTTATTTATTTTTTTAATTCTTTTTTTTTATCATTTTTTTCAACATTCAACCTTTTTTTTAAAAAGATTTTGATATACACCTTCATAACATAATCTTGAGCCATACTTCTCTAGGTATTCACTTCTAGGTACTTCTCCAAATTTTCATGCAACTATCCATACAATCTCTTGACAATAGGATCAACAAACGAGGGGATATCGTAAGAAAAGGTCATGGGTTTAATTTCCGAAGTTTGTCAAAAGAAATGGTCAGGCTAGACGGGGCTCACTAAGGGGTATTAAATATGGGAAGGCCAACAAAAGTGGGTCTAGAAGGGGGTTAAATCCAAGGTGCCTCATTCATTTAAGTGCACTGAACCTGAAAAAGTGTGGTCTGACATTGGACTGTGTGGATACCACTCAAAGAAAAATATGAGCGAGTTCGCTCTTTGGCTAGGTGAAACCTCACTTTTAAGTGGTCTTTCGTTAAGGCTCAATGATTTTACCTCCAAAATTCACAAACAAGTGACATAAGGTGAGTGAGTATCAACAAAAGTGTGTGTTTGCATCGGTCAATTACCGTTTGATTATTATTACTTCACACAAGATTTACATGAAAATTTTGATAAAGTGTCATCTAAGACATACTCGGTGCTATGAAATCTTAAAATGTCCTAAAGATGCAATTCTAATATGCAAATGCATGAAAAGCTCTCCCACACTTAAATCATACAGTGTCCCCAATGTATGCTAAAAGTGGAAGGAAGCAATGCAAAATATGGAATGATATGCACCTAACATGGTATGCATGATATGCAATAAATACTAATCTAAGATGAAAGAAAATAAAATAAAATAAATAAAATGGATGAGAATACTTTACAATTCAATCCGTGGAGTGAGGAGTATATGTCTTGGAGTGTCATAATCATTGTCATATGCAATTACGTCCTAGGTGGTGCGGGAGGGAAAGATGCTTGGAATGACGCTGAACTAGCAGATGTCGCTTGTGGATGAATGGGAGAAAGGGTGACACTGTGGGAGGTGGGTGGTAGTAGTTGTCGGGGTGGGAAGTGAAAACTTTGGGTGGGAGAGGCACCAAAACTTTGCAAAATAACTATCTTCTTATTTTTTTGTTTTTATTTTTTGTTTTTACTTTTTTGGTTTTTTTTCAAGGAATAAGACCCTCCCGATTACCTTAGGATCCCAGCTTCATGGGAAAAATGAAATTCACCTTTCTTGAACAAGTCTCTAAGCGTGTGCCTCCACACAGAACTTCAAATGAACGCCTCATTCTTCACAGAATTCAGCTCTTCACCTGCAAAACCGATAAAAGCTTCCACCAAACATGCATATCTCTTTTCTTTTTTCACTTATTCATTAAAGAAAACAATACAAAATTAAATTATGAAATTCATTTTAATCGCGTTGCCTCCCAACAAGTGTCTTTTTTTAATGTCATGGGTAGACATATTTACCTCGGCTATCCATTGTCAAATGGAATAGTTTTCCTTGCATGGTTTTTCAACGAATATTCAGAATACGAGCCATCCATTTTTATGTCATGTAGAATCACTCGTGCCTCGGATCTAGGCACTTTCTTGAAGTATCTTCCCAATATAACGAAAACCGGATTATGTGGTTCCACATATGTGTTTATGATAAAGAAATCCAGTGGGAAAGAGGCTTTTTTAAATAAAAGGGAGCGATCATGGATTACTTCAATGTCCTTTTCCATATGTGGCTGGCCTAACTAAAAAATTTCCAAATGGTCATCATCCATACGATCCATCTCTTCACCCTCAAACTTCCCAGAACATTGAACAATTTTTTCACACTCCTCTTCTTGAGCATCGGATTGTTCGGAAGCTGTAGTGACTATAGGATGAACATCCTCTGTAATGAGAGTCGAGTCTACCAACCACTTATCATTCACAATTGGTCCTTCAGTTACGACCTCCGTATAATTAACATCATCTTCATCTTCAATGCAGTAACATCGTAACAAACTATGTGCTTGTGATACAATTTTCATTCCCATGTGTAACATCTCCTCAGCCTTCCAACTACTATGGTCATCACCTCGTTTCCGCATATTGCCAACGTAATAATCTACGGAATCTATAAAATAATTAACTAATCCTTTCACCCTAGAAAGTAGTGGTGAATTCAGTGGCACCATTTTTTCATAGCGTCGTATATCTCGTTCAATAATGGAGTTGGTAGCTTCAAATAATTCAACAATATCATAAACAAGCATACATAAACTTGAATGGTTATGCTGAGGTTTATTCGGGGGTTTTCGTAGATAAGATAGTGGACACCGATTATACCTTGAATAGTTCTGAGGCACATATGAACTCCTATAGGTGAAACTCGATTGGTCACTCCGTCCCAGATTGTACGCATTTGTGTTAGAATCACATCCCCTATCTGGATAATAGCAACTATTATAATTTCTCACATCATATGGACGATCCACTTGATAACCATACGAATCGTAAGGAGCCATGGAATTTTCCCAAAGATGCAACCTGACATGCTCACCAACAAAGCAAACACAAGACACAAAAAAAAGAAAAAAAAAACTATATACAAAATTTCAAAAGAAATGAATCACTTAGCAGCGTTCCCCGGCAACAGCGCCAAAATTTGATGGGTGCTAGATCAAAATAATTGCCTAACTATCAGGCCTAAATAATTAAATGACAAATTATGATTATGAGTCGATAAAATCAGAAAATAAGTAAATACTAATAATTTAATCGAGGATGGATGACGTTGGTGTGCAACAAGGAACGCCGGTGCCACCTTTCGTCCGAAAAAATATTCATTAAATGGGTGCCGGAAGTAATTTGGGAGTGCCTTTAGAACCCCTTACATTAAACCCAAGTATTTGTTTTTGGGGTTTATTGTTAAAAAAGACAATTTGAACATTGAAATATGCAATGATGACAGTGAAATTTTTTTCTGGTAAAAATGACATGTCCTTATTTTACTGTGATAGTGAAACATTAGATTTGATATCAGTTCCACTGCAGAAAACAGTGGATTTTTCCTTATCACCCAATTTATATTTCCAATGTCTTGATTTTTATTTTCCCCCTCACTTTTGTCATTTTAAACCACTGCCCCTTGTATTTGTTCCCCTGCTAATTCACGTGAAATGCTAAATAGGCCCAGCCCACTTATTTTGTTTTTTAAAATATCTAATAATAATAATAATAATAATAATAATAATAATAATTTATAAAAAGGAACCTTCTAATATTTAACGGCCTATGTGACTAAGAGCGAGAATCCGCGGTTGATTTTAACAGACTTTGTCTTCTTTATAATAGTCGGGATCTCGACAAAGGCAGGAACTGAAATTCTTGAATCTTGAAATCCTTCTTTTTCCGTATCTTCCACAAAACTTCTTTTTATTTTAGAACTTCAGCAAGATTTTATTAATCGCAATCCGCTAAACAAGCATTGATTACATTAGATGGGGGAAGAATCCCAATTCACACGTCCTACTAGATGGAGTCCTTCTCTAGCTAAAAGATGCGCAGGGACATTTCTCTGCCTCTTCACAAATGAGAAAGAAACAGAAACAAAGGCCGGTAATAAGATATGACAGTCTTCAATGATATTTCCAAGCGGCGAGTAATCTTCCGAATGATCCAAAAAGGCGATGGTATGTTGACAAAGAGTCACTTTCAAATGTAACATTGAAAAAACCCCAAGTTAGCGCAAAGATAAGTGCATGATAAATGGCTAGAGCTTCACCCACTGGGACGTCATATCTTCCGTCCAGACGACGGGAAAAACTTTTGAGAATAGTTCCCTGGCTGTTCCGGATTAGCCCCCCAATTGCTGCTACATCTCCATTAAAAGCCGCATCCACGTTACATTTAAGGATACCAGGAAGAGGGGGTACTCACCTCTCTTTGTGAATTGGCCTCGCTACTGTATTAACCGGTAACTCCATAGCCATTAAATATTCTTGCGCCTCCGAGAAAGATGAGTTAAGAATTGAAGTAACATAGGCAACTTTATTTTCGAAGATATAAGCATTTCGAGCTTTCCAGAAATTCCAAAGGACGCAAATTAAATGAGCTTTATCTGCCTCGTCATTTAGGTTTAAAATTTCTTCAAAAAAAAAGCCAGAGATCGAGTGGACTTTTTTACTCATCAGTTGCTTACAGTGTTTATGTTGCTCCCATATAGCTTTAGGAATTAAACAATCCACCAAGCAGTGCAATGAGGATTCAGCTTCATGCTTGCATATTTGGCAGCTACCATCACCCACGCCTCGTAGACGCAAATTTTCTGTAGTGGGAAGGGCATGATTAACTAATCTCCACAGAAAGTGTTTGATCCGAGGTTTAAGTTTTAAATTCCAAAGACAATTCCAAGAGTTTCTGCGAGGTGACGAAGCAGAGGAGCCAAAGAAATAGCTGTAGAGTTCTTGAGTTCGTAGGCTAGTTGATACTCTGTTTTGACAAAATATATCCCGTTGCTAGTATAATGCCAGATTAATTTATCTTCCCGCGGACGAGGTGATAACGGAATGGACAAAAAATTTCCTGCTTCATATGGATTGAAGGCGTGTGTAATTGAATCCTTACTCCAAAGGCGAGTATAAGGATTGATAAGGTAACTGACCTGTCTACTTGGAAGAACATCTATATTAGGATGAGCTCTGAAGGATGGAAGAGAAGGCAGCCAAGGCTCCTCTAAAATGTCGATGTGATTTCCACTCCCTACTCTCCATCTTAGGCCACGGAAGAGGAGATCTTTACCTTTGAGGATGCTTCACCATATTACTGAAGGGTGGCTCGTAGCTGAAGCGAATTCGAATTCTTTAGTTTCAATTTGCTTTCAAAATTCTGGCAGAGATTGAATGGGGGTCAATATGAATCCTCCAGGCTTGTTTCGCAAGGAGAGCTAGATCAACACACTCCAGATCTCAGAATCCTAAACCCCCCTCAGCTTTTTTCTTGCAACACACATCTCACGCTTTCCAGAGTACTTTATGCTTTTCATTAGTTGAGCCCCAAAAAAACTGCCTTATTACTTTCTCCAGCTCGGTAATGAGGCTCTTCGGTATAAGAAAGCATTGTATCGCATACTGGGGTAGAGCTTGAATCACTGATTTAATTAGAACTTCTCTACCAGCCGATGAGAGCAACTTACCTTTCCAACCATTTATCTTCTTCTTCATCCGCTCTTTTATACAGGAGAATATTTCTTTCCTCAACCTTCCAATAAGAAATGGCAGCCCCAAATATTTTCCCACTCTCAAGCCAAGAGGAATACCAATTAGGGAAGAAAGGTTTTTTTTTTTCATTCCAAATATTTTTGTGAAAATAGATAGAAGATTTTGCCAAATTTATTTTCTGACCAGAAAGCATTTCGTAGTCTTCCAAAATTCTCTTTATTATTAAACAAGCATCAATGGTATCCTCAGTAAAAACAAGAGTATCATCTACAAATTGTAAATGAGACAACTCACACGAATTCTGGCACCCAAACATCACACTGCCAAAATGAGATGAAATAGGAGCCCGTATGATCATTGCTGAAAGTCCCTCTGCACATAAGATAAAAAGATACGGCGATAAAGGATCCCATGGCGGATACCTCTACTCGGGAAGATTCGGTTTGAGGGATGTCCGTTAATAAGGACCTGGTATGAAGCAGACGAAATACATTTCATTATGACTAAAGTAATCGCCATGGGAAAATTCATAGCCTGCATAACTTCCAGTAAAAATCCCCACTCCACTCTGTCAAATTTTTTGTCATATCTAGCTTCAAAGCCATGTGATTATGACACCCTTTCTTCCCTAAATTCATGGAATGGAAGGCCTCGAATGCTGCAATAACATTATCTTTTATGAGACGTCCCTTCACAAAGGCCGATTGATTAGAGGCGATAAAAGAGTTCATAACTACTTTCAATATGTTGGCCAAAGTCTTCGATATCAATTTATAGACCGAGTTACACAAGCTAATTGGGCGAAAATCAGTTATACACATCGCTTCCTTAATCTTTGGAGTTAAGACAATAAAAGTGCGATTTAAAGCAGCCATATAAAAATTATTATGGAGACAATCCAAAACAACAGAGGTAATTTGTGGCCCCAATAAGGGCCACATTTTTTGCAGGAAGATCATATGTAAACCATTGGGTTTAGGGGATTTTTTATCAGGCATTTGAGAGAGGGCAAAGTGTACCTCATTTGGAGTGAAGGGAGCTGATAATTTAGCAACATCTTGGTCCGAGATTTTATTGATTAGCAGGTCAGCTGGGAGGGGCTGGTTTAGGCCGTTGGAGGTGTAGACCACAGTGAAGTAATCCATCGCATGATTCTGCACATTCTTAAGTGACGAAATAGTGCATCCATTGTCATCAATTAGCTTCTGGATAGTATTCCGCTCTCTTCTCGACGTGTCTTTATGATGAAAATAAGATGTATTTTTGTCAAAAGAAGCTAACCATTCAGCTTTTCCACGGACCCACCAGTATTCCTCTTCAACTATAAGAGTTTTCTCTATCTCTTCTAAGACAACCGATTCTTGGGCTGCATCATATGAATCCCCATTTTGAAGTTGTTCCATCTGTTGGGTTAGTCTCTTTAGCTTAGCAGGAATATTCCCAAATTTCAATCAAGCCCATTCACACAACTCCTCCCTAGCTTTAGTAATTGTGGAGGGAAATTCTTCAACTGTAACATGATATGTGCACTTTCAAACATTTTAAATATTTCCTCAAACTCTTCCTCCTGTAGCCAAAAGGGTTCGTACCTAGGGAGCCGCTTCCATTTGATACTTTCTACTTTCTTTTCTTCGTCTGCCAAGACAAAGAGGTGAATGATCAGAGTGGAAAGAACTTAGATGGTACACTTTATGGTTTGGATAGAGGCATTTCCAATCTATATTAGCAACTCCCCTGTCGAGTCTTACTCTCAATGCAACTACATTTTGTTAGGTGTAGTACCCGAAAGACAATTTGTGTAATTGTTTTTTATATTGGATGACAGAATTTATCTCACCTTAGTTACTTGCTTTGTGCTTGTAAAGTAATACACTCACAAACCCTAAGTATATCTCAGATGTAACCACTTAACTCAGTGTATGGATTACACGTGAGGATTGAGTTAGTGGAGATATGCTTAAACTTTTAGTCCGTGGTGAACTTAATCAGAGTTTAGGGTCTCTTGATTAAAACACCAATAATGCGCCCAGAACACCTTAGGGTGTGATAGTCTTATCCGGACTGTCGGTAGAGGGTACCTATGTGGGGCATTTATATATGATGGCATTCATATAGGACTTGACCGATTTAATCTGAATTTCTCGATATAATTCCGTAATCGAGGAATCTTATTAAATCATTAGATGATCATATATGGATCAACCTTAATCCTGAGGTGATCAAAGAGTGCTTCTTGTCCTGGGGTAGTGTTTGATCTGTTAGTTACGGTTCACTTAAATATGTGTTCCAAGCCACTTCTCATTGGCATCTCCAGATGAGTGAGTAGTTCTGATTTTCATAGACATGGAATCCATTCCTTCCTGCGGGAAGTAGAGAGACAGTCCCTTTATTTGTTAGCCTTAAGAAAGTGATCGATCCCGGGAGTTCATATTAGACTAATTGATCACTAGTCAGATATGTGAACTAATTGATCATCAGGGGGTTAATGGTAAATAAGGATAAGATATTATGTGTCGGGTTTACGGAGATATCCCACTCAGAATGGACAGTCTATGGAGGGTTAATCCGTATGTAGTGATTATATCAATGGACGCTTATTCACTCTATGGGTTGAGTATAAGTATACATCTACGATCGGTAGAGTTCGGGCCGGGTTTATGGTGGCGTAATCCCGAATTAATAATTAATGTACTTATTCGGTTCGATGAATAATTAATTATTGGAGCTACTGGTTATAGGTCCATGGTCTCCGATGTGGCTTCTGTAATTCGGACTAATAATCTTGTTATTTGGGCCTCAGTGATATTTAATTGGCTGGGCTAATTAATTGATATGCATGGATATTATTTAGTTGGGCTAAATAATATAATACATATAAAAAACATTTTATGTGGGCTTAGTGACCCTTAATGTGGCGCCAATATATATGTCACTTAATTAGAGAGAAATTAGTTTTCTTGGATAATTATTTAACATGCGATTTATCTTTTATTTGTTAATTGAGAATTCATGGAATATTAGATAATAATATGATTTATCCTAATTTGTTTGGGATAATCATTTTATTTATCTTTTATTTGGAAAAAAAGGATTAATGTAATAATTATCTCTTAATTATTTAATCCTTGGAGGACAAGGATTACTCTCCTATATAAAGAGAGTTCTCCCAAGGCTTAGTTATTGGTGATAATTTCGACCACACACTTGTAAAAGAGAGAAAAAAAATTGTTTTTCTTGTCTTGGGTTTTAGAAGAAGAAAAACTCTAAGTTTTTCTTGGTGTTGCATATCGAGGAGGTTCGTGTATCAAGAAGGGTGTCCACCAACCGCCGTTTGGTGAACACATCGGAAGATCTTGGCTTCTCTTCCTACTATTGGTAACATGATCTTAACCCCCTTGTAGTAGTTTAAGTCCTTTAATTATGTATTGTGATGTATAAGTCGTGATCCATCCGCTGCGCGTAGATCTAACACGTTTAGATCTAAGAACCTGCATCTTTCACATTTCTCCCTTTTCGCCAAGTAAACGGGGCACCCATAAATCCCAGGTCTGATAATTCACACTCTGCCAAGGCTGTTCAGAAGGCTGCCATACTGCCGATGATCTCTCGTTTGGTCCGTCTTGTTCAAAGGAGTAAAGAATTTCGTTAAAGTCCCCCATCACGCACCATGGAAGGTTGTCAGTTCCTGCTAGCTTTTTCAGGAGGCCCCATGAAAATTTATGAAGCGACGCATCCGGGTTGCCATATTGTAATGTCCCACATTGGAAAAGTAGTAGAATGCATACTTACTTTCTGTACTTGCAAAGTGATACTTACATCCACAAAACTTCTGAAAGTTGCTTTATATGTCCAGAAATCTTTCATGATCCCTCACGAGCTCTTAAAACCTGAAAATTATCCAAAATATATCTGAAACAGAGTCTCCCTCAAAAGGAATATAAAATAAGTACAGAAAATCTCATAAAATACGGTCTCGTCAATTGTCTTTTCGAGCACTACTCCTAACACCATCACCTACCCAACTCAACCCAACCTCCTAATCCAACCACAACCACCGTCACTCGTACCAAATCAACACCTTAACCTCTACCTTATGGCCCCTAAACACCCTTACCAAACAACCACCCTAGCCCATTATAACTTCATGGCCCTTACCACCTCTACCAAATTACAACCCTAGCTCCTACTATACAACAACAACAGCCACCACCAAAATTTTTAGTGTCGTGTTATAAACCAAATCAGGTTTGGTTGGGTCGTTACATATTTGTTAGCATTAACATTTTGTGATTAATACATTGGCATTTGATATTATATTTTTGTTTATTCAGAAAATACTTTATAATGACATCCCTAGAATTAAATTATGATTGCGAATTCATATTGATATTATGATTGATGAGATATCAATACACATTATTGAAGAGTTAATTCATGAATATCATTAGTCATAGTATCAATAAATGTGATGTTAGGAAATGTGATTTGACCTCTTATTTAGAGCTAAGTTCTAAACTGAGTTTAGTACTATGCTGAGTAAAGTCAGCTGAGCAAAAGTGAGATTTGAGCATAGGTCGGCTTTGGGCAAAAGTGGGCTTTGGCCAGAAGTCAGCTTTACCAGAAGTCATCTTTGGGAAAGTCAGTTTTAGCAGAAGTCAGCTTTGGGAAAGTCAGTTTTGGGCAAATCTCAGTTTGGACAAATGTCAGCATGGTTACATTCTGGTGGATAACAGCTGGAGCTGGGGTCCACATCTGGGGTATTTTTCTCATTCTGCTAGTATGTCTTTATGGCGGCTAGGTCTAGTTTTTTGTGGCTATAAATACACATTTGTTGTAGCCTAGAAAATTTGCAGGAGTAGAAGCAGATCAATTGCCTTAGGCAATTGCAGAGTCTGTAAAATCTCCAGTAATAATATATTCTCCTCTTTCTGCCCGTGGAGTAGTCGGCATTTGTCGGAAACCACGTTAAATCATGTGTTATTGTTCTTGTGTGATTTATGCTTTCTTGTTTGCATCTTGACTATTGCAATCCGTTTTAGATCCCTGAGGGTCCTAATTCTAACAATTTGGTATCGGAGCGTTCAAGTTATCATCAGGGATTCTGAGGTTCTGTTTGGAACCATCAATATGAACAAAAAAAATCTTCACCAAGACCTTCACCGGTGCTCGGATTTTGTGATAAAAGTTATGTTCTTTTGCAAGATCAAGATGTCTGGGTTAAATGTAGAGATTGATAAATTCATGGGAAGGAACAATTTCAATCTGTGGCAAATCAAGATGTGTGCTCTGTTGAAGAAACTGGGGCTCTGGCTCCGTTGTCAAAGGCGGTGGATGCCAGAAATGCCGAGATGGTCGATCTGGAGAAGAAAGCACACTCAATGATTTTGTTTTGCTTGTCTGATGATGTTATCTCTAAAGTTGCTAAAGAGGATTCAGCAGCAGGGTTGTGGCTGAAGCTTGAGAGTCTGTATATGACAATGTCGTTGACCAACAAGTTTCTTATGAAGCAACGTTTGTTTAGTTTAAAGATGCATGAATGAATGCCTCTCAGAGATCACCTTGAAAAGCTGAACACAATATTGCCTGATTTAAGGAGTATTGGTGTTAAGATCGAAGATGAAGATGCAGCTCTAATTTTGTTGGTATCACTACCAGCATCATATGAGAATTTTGTGCAGTCTTTTGCTGTCGGGAGAGACACAGTGTCATTGGAGGATGTTAGAGCATCTCTCCATAATCGAGAGCTGAGGCATAATTCAGCTTGCACAGGTATATACAATCGGGTTGCTAGTTTATTTGCTAGTAGCAGTTGCAAAGAGAATGGAAATCCTGGAAAGAAGATATTCAATAAGGGTGATTCCAAAGAACAATAAGCAGGTGGAGTGTTGACAAGAAGGTGGAGCTTCAGGTCCATACTCAGCTGAGTTTGCAGAACTCGGCTGAGAACAGTCAACATGAATCTGGCACTTAGTTGTGTATCTGAACCTGGAGAATCAAGAGCTGAATCTGAGTAGAACCAAAATCTGGGATTGGTTGAGTGAGACTCAATTGATCTAGTACAAACTAAGTAAAAGTCAGTAGTGTAGGGTGGAATGTTCAAGTCTGGGAAGTAACCTGAATATAGAGTCAGATGAGTAGAGTGGCGTCTGCTGAGTCTGTTGAACATGTGTTCACTGGTTCTGCATCTATGTCTGGAAGCCTCAACTGAGTGAAGTCAGTTAAGTAAGACAAATCTGATATGTTTGGTTTAGTGAAGTCAGCTAAGCATCTGTTGAACATGTCTGAGCTGGAGTTCTCATCTGGAGTTAAGTCTCGTCTGGAGAAGTCTAACTTGGAGTCAGTTGTATTCACGTCTGGTCAGTTCAGAATCTGAAACTGAATCTGCAATCTATTTGGTTGAAGTTGAATCTGAAGAACTCAGCTGAGTGTGCTCAACTGAGGTGATTACATCTGAATCTGGTAGTCACATCTTGTCTGGTGATCAAGTTGATCACATCTGTTCTCAACTCAATCAAGTCTGAAGAAGAGGAGGAATCTAGTACAGTACATCTGGCATTGACGAATGCATCTGGTACAGTACATCTGGTTATATATATATGTTTGAACGAGAGTTCAAGTCAATGTGGAGATTTGTTAGGAAATGTGACTTGAGCTCTTATTTAGAGCTGAGTACTAAGCTGAGTTTAATACTAAGCCGAGTAAAGTCAGCGGAGAAAAAGTGAGCTTTGAGCAGAAGTCAGCTTTGGGCAGAAGTTAGCTTTGGGAAAGCCAGTTTTGGGCAAATCTCAGTTTGGACAAATGTCAGCATGGTTACATTCTGGTGGATAATAGCTGGAGATGGGGTCCACATCTGGGGTATTTTAGTCATTCTGCTAGTATGTCTTTAAGGCGGCTAGGTCTAGTTTTTTGTGGCTATAAATACACATCTGTTGTAGCCTAGAACAATCGCAGCAGCAGAAGCAGAGCAATTGCCTTAGGCAATTGCAGAGTCTGTAAAATCTCCAGTGATAATATATTCTCCTCTTTCTGCCCGTGGAGTAGTCGGCATTTGCCGGAAACCACGTTAAATCCTGTGTTGTTGTTCTTGTGTGATTTATGTTTTCTTGTCTGCATCTTGATTATTGCAATCCATTTTAGATCCCTGAGGATCCTAATTCTTGTTGAAATAGTGTCCTAAACCCAATCGGGTTGGACCGGATCTGACCGGGTCGGATCATTTCTACTATTTCTTTATGTTTATACATATTTTAAATGGCTTTTCTGTTGTCATATATATGTTCTTTTAAAGAACCAATAATGAATTGTTATATGATAACGTCCTTAGTGTTAAACTGTGATAGAGAAACCATGATAGGCGATTATGGTTGATGAGATCTCTAATCACTTTAATAAGTTTGATACTTAAATGTCTCTAGGCTGATGTACTATTAAACATGGCATTGACAGTATGAACAGGCTAGCACGTATTAGATGTCTTCTGTCTTTAGGGCAGGGATAGATCTCGTCAATCGAAGTGTAGAGACACTTGGACTGTACGTGGACGTGTATTAGAGAATGTGATGACGGTCAAATTATACCCGTAAAAGTCATCAACATTGACCTTAAATCGAGGTTAATAATGATATTTCATATTAAATCACTTGTTTATATTTATTATTTAATGTTAAGTGATTATTAATATGATATTTGGTATTTAGCTGTTTTTATTATTAAAAGACCGATTTATTGTGCGATAAATGCTGATTTTGCAGATCACGATAAATCGAGAGGATAAATGTCATTCAATCAGTAAATCTCGAGATAATAAGGAAGAAAATCGGAGCATTAATCAAGAGATAAATCAGAGGAATCAGATAAGCACGGAAGGATGCAGTGGGGAACAAGATAGACGGCAAGCGCGCTTTAACACGAAGCGGAGGAGGCTCGGTCGACCGAGCCCTATCATTCGGTCGACCGAGTATGTCGGTTCGGTCACTCACGGGATTTTTGCGTGTATATCTTCTAGATCCTCCTTAGGTCGGTTACAACCTCTATATAAGCAGCAACTACGAAATTTATAAGAACACACCTTAGACATACATACAATACCTTATACCTTTTTATCAATTACATTCATAGCTTTGGTACGTTACAATGTAGTCATCTGTGAGCTTTATTATGGTCAAAATATGTAAGCCTTTAATTTTCTGTTGTTTTTATATTCAGTAATTAATTCCCCAATTATGCTTTATCGTTTGAGTTAGTTAATCATAGATAGATGATGTAGATCTAGGCTATGACGTTGGGAAGGTGGCGATACCTTGTCTATGAGGATCCCATAACCTATGTCATCTACTTAGTTTCTATCCATGAATCTGCATTGTTTAATTAATGTGTATCTAAGTTAGTTTATATATGAATGCTTTACACTTAATTCTTGCTTAATCGGTTGTGTATGATGAAACGCTGAGAGATATATTCAGGAATGCAATCTGGGGGAAAGGACCATTCGGTCGACCGAGCCCCTTGTTCATCCGTTAGATAGCCATGTCTTTATGGTTAGGTTAACTTAATAGAATTTATCATCTTGGTAGGTATGGCTACGGCTACGTTGCTCGTCTGTTTTAATTAGCGTATGATTAGAAAATACCAATATAGGACTCCTAGGTCGGCTCACGAATGATCTTCCGGGACTTTCAGCGAGACCTAGATCTGTTTTGTATTAGGGAATTGACGTCATCTAGTTGTACGTAAATCGTAGATTAATATGAGACAGTGCAGGTAATTGTTAATGGGACGAAGACTGATGCGATCGTTTAGGAAGTATGCCTAACCATAGGAATGTTGCCTAGACGAGGTGTACGATTAATATCGGCATCCTTAGTGTCGTAAGCGTGCGAGTTATATGAGATGGAAGCCTAAAAAGCGAAGTCACGTAATGTAGCACAGTGATCTAGCGACCTAACTGGTGCTAAGTCAAGTTTAAGAGGATGACTCCCGTAGCCAATCTAAGATAGATACAAATGGATTGATAGTTAATAAGTTTTGTTTATCATATAAATTGTTTAGGTCCAAACGATAAAGACTATAATTGGGGAGGTTAATTACGTTATTTGTCTATGTGTCGTGTCGTGTCAATTTATCTTTTCTTGTCCTTTGTTGGTCGTAGACCGCCTTTGTGTCCTTGGCATGGATGATTAATTGTTTGTATATAAAATGATCCACAATTGGTTCCCTGTGGGATCGACCTTGATTCACTATAGCTATACTACGATGGGCCTAGTCCTCTTGCTAGTATTGGTTTATGGTGGTCAAGTATTTTATTACTTGATCTACGCTATCAAGTTTTTGGCGCCGTTGCCGGGAACCAACGGTCAATTTTATATATAAATAATTTTCTTATTCATGTCGAGTTTTCGCTTTTAGAGTCTGCTTTTGAGTCCTCCGGTTGTCTCATATGTGTAAAAATTCCGAATCTGAAGCACCGGTTTCGCTCTCAATGAGATCGCCTTCTCATTGCCAGCGAGCCTGGTTCTATTTTCTGGGACTTCGCATGTCTATTTATCCCCGTATGTTTAATCCATAGGTCTGATAGCAGCATGGGAAACCATGTTAAAATCAGTCTACGGTATGTTTTGTTTTTCTTTTTTTTTGCAGAAACCAGGGAAGCAATAATCTGAGTCAGTAATTTTTCGCGGGCACTGAGAAAATAACCCAGCAAACATGTGGAGCTATGAATCTAAGATGGGAAAAGCGATGGAAGCAATACCTTTAAAGCACCAAGATGGCTCCGAAAAAATTTTAAAGGCTTAAATTCTTCGTGGTACAATGTTGAAGGCAAGGTACTACCTTTTTTGCTTATGTTTTACTACCTTTTGGTTTTTTGAGCATAAGTTAGCCTATACATGAACCTTAGTATGAATCTTAGCCCGGAGTTGGTTTGTAAGATTAATTTTATTAGTGTGGAAGGTTCTCCCCAAATCTGTCTCATCTAGAGGTGTAGGGAAACATGTAATCGTTGAAAGAAGCAGCAAAGAATAAAGAGTTCCTCGTAGTTCATCAAAATCTCATTGTCCTATGCATGAGATTGCTTCTACCGCCATGGGAGCAACAATTTGTGTAGTTTTTAACAATTCTCAATCTAAAGAAGACGTTGAGTTTTGAGAGAGCATAATGAAGCAAAGATTATAGAGGATGTGATTAAAATGGGTCCCTAGGACTAAATCTCCTTAGAATTCACTAATTCCTAAAACGAGAGCCGAGGTAAGAGCTTTGGATAAATGGTATGGATAAATGTCGCTTTCCTAGGTCTCACAACCAAGGAAAGGGTATTAATGCGCAAATAAATGATGGGCCCACCTCTTATAGTGCTCGAGAGGGTCAATATCTCGTGATCCAAGAATAATGACTGACAAGGATAATTTTTTTGGAACGTCGGAGTGAGGACTTTAAACTCAGAACTACTTCTTTAAAACCCTTAGGATTTCTTTTTAGGATTTTAGGTTTTTCTTTCTTTGAGTCCAATAAAAGTAACGTGACATATGTTGAGGTTTTTTATTTTGCCGTGTTCTGATGGCCATTGGGCTAAGGATGTGCAAAACTTTTTTACTCAATATAGGCCACGTGAAATAGAGTTCCGTAGGAGAGTCGAAAAATTGCTAAAGAAAAGGAAATTTAGCAAACAACCTTAAGATGGAAGCATTAAGAGAGCTTGAGAATTATTGAAAATGTAACAGAGAATGATTGGTGTGAACAAGAACAATCTTGGTCAAATTCTAAAACTTTTTAGGTGATCCAAGTGAAAATCCAAAGTGATGTGCAATTCATTCTGCAATTATCCTTATCTTTCCCTTTACACTTTTTCACCTTCAAACTTTTCGATCCTCTCACCAATCTGCCCCGACAGTTCACATTTCTAACCATTCTTTCATCGCCTCTCTTTCTGTCCATCCGTTTTACCCTCCTTATGTGTATCTTTTTCTCAACCCATTATACTCTCTACCTCCATCTTGTTCACAAAATACCTTTGTGTTGCGGAATTCGAAATATTTCTAAGCTTTAATGATTATCTTTTATCATTTTGATTTTCATGACCCTTTGATTTTCACACTTTTCCGTCTAGTCCGGCATTTCTAGATGATAAGTTTTGTTCTACATTATCACACCGATCCGACCTTGTTGATGACGGTTATGACTTTTATGTGATACATTGGGTTATTAGTAATTTCGAGGAGTAGCTACATCTCCCTAAGTTGTTGGTATCCAATGCAAGCGAGAAGTTTATGCGCTAAGTATTTGATTTTATCTTTAGTCTATAGGTCGCATTGAATATGTTATACCTTACCAAGTTTCTCTTTTATACTGGACTGAATACATAGTGAGCCAGTCAACCTCGTGTTTTCCCACATGGGGTTATGCTTTTTGATCTTTGTCTTCTCCACCCGGTTTTAAGAATATTTAGGCGGTGGAGGTTGTAGATGAAGCCTACCATCTTTAGTTGCTTGTTTATTTTTCTTTCTATTTAGTATTTTTCTTTTTGGTTTCCCTTGTCATTGGTTGTATAAAATAAAGTGGCTTAAAATGTTTTTCGGTATTCATACCTAATTACTGCCACATTATTTTATCACTTCCATAGACATGGTATTTGACGATTTCGTGGAGTTTGTTTGCTTATACAGGATGTGTCTATCTCTCAACGACGTGCTGAAATTTACTCTGATATTGTTCCTTTACTTGGGACCCATTCCAGAGCTAAGTCTTTTTCTTAAATTCTCATTTATTTTTGTCATTGCGGACAATGTCATGTTTAAGTGGGGGGTAGGAGACTTAGCTATGATGTGATATGTGTTAAAATCGAATGAAACGGTACAAAATTGAAAATTTTGAATAAATGCCACATTATTTATCTCGTACCCTTAGAATTGTGAGTTTCTAACTAAGCATTGATAGGAAATAAACCAAGTTGCATGAGTACGTGATCATTTTATACTTATGTTAAGTAAATTTATGGATATTCATGCCGGTTTTTGCGAGTAGTTATTTATTATTCGATTACTCAATCTGTGAATCGAGTTTACCGCACGAATCATAATAACTGACGAATATTGTGTACATTGCATAGATGATTGGTTATGTAAACTTAGTGTCAATATCTATCGGCTGATATATTCTGATATTCTTGCCAACAAAAGCGGAGTAAGAAGCTTGAGACGTACCTGTGTTTGACAATGCGTTAAAACACTGGGCTTGTAGTAACATTACCAAAGTAGCCCGTCGCTTGTGGTAATATTCAATGCTATGCATGATCTAAGATAAGGGGATACTCTAAAATGTTTTCTTCCTTGAGATTGATAGTATTTGAAAAATATGAAGATATGAAAAGAATATTCAACTCTTTAAGAGGCTTTGAGTAGTACTCGGTCTCCAAGTCCAAAAACCTATAGATACGCTCTTGCTTATTGTTCTAGTGCTTTAACCATTGCGAGGCTTAAGAAGTATGAATGCTGATGTTGGTGAATTTTGATATGAGGTCTACATAAACTCTAATCTTGCCACATTTATATAAAACCAATGCACATGCACACATCACTTCGATTCATAGCGAGTAGTGAATAATGGATATCTTATGAGCATGACTAGTATGAGTTGACTTGAGTTTCTTGCGTAAGTATGATTCGACCATGGAAAATGTTGTCTTGGGGAATGACTTATTGATGCTTTGTTCGGGACGATCAAAGTCTAAGTGGGGGGTAGTTGATGACGGTCAAATTATACCCGTAAAAGTCATCAACATTGACCTTAAATCGAGGTTAATAATGTATATTTCATATTAAATCACTCGTTTATATTTATTATTTAATGTTAAGTGGTTATTAATATGATATTTGGTATTTAGCTGTTTTTATTATTAAAAGACCGATTTATTGTGCGATAAATGCTGATTTTGCAGATCACGACAAATCGAGAGGATAAATGTCATTCAATCAGTAAATCTCGAGATAATAAGGAAGAAAATCGGAGCATTAATCAAGAGATAAATCAGAGGAATCAGATCAGGACGGAAGGATGCGTTGGGGAACAAGATAGACGGTGCGCGTTTAACACGAGCAGAGGGAGGCCCGGTCGGCCCTATCATTCGGTCGACCGAGTATGTCGGTTCGGTCACTCACGGGATTTTCGCGTGTATATCTTCTAGATCCTCCCTAGGTCGGTTACAACCTCTATATAAGCAGCAGCTACGAAATTTGTAAGAACACACCTTAGACATACATACAATACCTTATACCTTTTTATCAATTACATTCATAGCTTTGGTACGTTACAATGTAGCTGTCCAACAGTTTATTATGGCTGCAAATATGTAAGCCTTTAATTTTCTGTTGTTTTTATTTTCAGTAATTAATTCCCCAATTATGCTTTATCGTTTGAGTTAGTTAATCATAGCTAGATGATGTAGATCTAGGCTATGACGTTGGGAAGGTGGCGATACCTTGTCTATGAGGATCCCATAACCTACGTCATCTACTTAGTTTCTATCCATGAATCCGCATTGTTTAATTAATGTGTATCTAAGTTAGTTTATATGAATGCTTTACGAATTACTGTTTAATCCGTTGTGTATGATGAAACGCTGAGAGATATATTCAGGGATGCAATCTGGGGGAAAGGACCATTCGGTCGACCGAGCCCCCTGTTCATCCGTTAGATAGCCATGTCTTTATGGTTAGGTTAACTTAATAGAATTTATCATCTTGGTAGGTATGGCTACGGCTACGTTGCTCGTCTGTTTTAATTAGCGTATGATTAGAAAATACCAATATAAGACTCCTAGGTTGGCTCATGAATGATCTTCCGAGACTTTCAGCGAGACCTAGATCTATTTTGTATTAGGGAATTGACGTCATCTAGTTGTACGTAAATCGTAGATTAACATGAGACAGTGCAGGTAATTGTTAATGGGACAAAGACTGATGCGATCGTTTAGGAAGTACGCCTAACCATAGGAATGTTGCCTAGACGAGGTGTACGATTAATATCGGCATCCTTAGTGTCGTAAGCGTGCGAGTTATATGAGATGGAAGCCTAAAAAGCGAAGTCACGTAATGTAGCACAGTGATCTAGCGACCTAACTGGTGCTAAGTCAAGTTTAAGAGGATGACTCCCGTAGCCAATCTAAGATAGATACAAACGGATTGATAGTTAATAAGTTTTGTTTATCATATAAATTGTTTAGGTCCAAACGATAAAGACTATAATTGGGGAGGTTAATTACGTTATTTGTCTATGTGTCGTGTCGTGTCAATTTATCTTTTCTTGTCCTTTGTTGGTCGTAGACCGCCTTTGTGTCCTTGGCATGGATGATTAATTGTTTGTATATAAAATGATCCACAATTGGTTCCCTGTGGGATCGACCTTGATTCACTATAGCTATACTACGATGGGCCTAGTCCTCTTGCTAGTATTGGTTTATGGTGGTCAAGTATTTTATTACTTGATTTACGTCATCAGAATGCGTACGTTAGACTGACCCACTTACACGGTTAAGTGTCACACTATGTGACGGTTGTGTAATTATCCTTAAGACCGGAGTCTTCATGGAATCACGGTGTGGATTGTCAAGCTTTGACACTATTGAGGTTTCCCCTAGACACGGGGCGATCATGCGGTAGTGATTGGGTATGATATTGAAGCATGCGGAGTATACATGATTGGTCGTCTGGGAATCGCGTATCCTATTGGGATCGAATATCCGAAATGGCCTTCTTATAAGGAATGTTTAGCTCTCGTGAATCTTTGCAAAGTGGAGGTAAACGAGTTACTTCGAGAGAGCATGATATCCATATTATAAGATACGGTCGTTAATGTTTGACACTCGACGTACGACCGTATGGATATTATTACAGCAATAGGATTGTAAGTTACACGGTAACTGTTTCACATGAAAGGTAGTAGTCATTGCATTTGACTCTTCCGATGATTGGGGGTCACGGTGTGTTGCTAGACGCTATCCCATGATCGTTAGGCATGAAGGGCATTTTCGTAATTTGCACTTTGTGCCTACGGCCAACATATTCGGAATCCTATCGGGTCACACACATAAGAACATCTAGCCGAATTAAAATGTGGTTATAGTTGATGACCAAATAAGGAAAGTTTATCTCGAGACTATAAAGGTTATAGTGGTAAATTAATATGGTGGTATTTATTTATTATGAATAAATTAAGTACAAGATATTAATAGTATTATATTGATTAACGAATATTCCGGTTGCCAATTTATTGGCTAAGGTGGCACAATTTGTGTGTGTATAAGATACACTTGGATTGTGCAATTTAATTAATAGTATTACCTTGTATTAATATTAGATATTAATATATATGTATAAATATATATATATATATATATATATATATATATATATATATATATATATATATATATATATATATATATATATATATATATGTATGTAGGCGTGGATCATATATGTGATATGCATCCACTCACGTGTCTAGGAAATTGATATATTTAGTAGTACATATTTTATATATATATATTTATATATGTGATATATACACATGTGTAAATTGATTTATGGTAATAAGATAAATATAGTCAATATAAGATATTGACAATATCTTAGAAATATTCAATATAAGATATTGACAATATCCTAGATTTATTTAATATAAGATATTAAATTAAATGAGATAAATCAATCAATTATATTTTCCTTATTTTATTTGGAAAAGGTTTTATTCTCCTCCACACCTAGTAGGGGCGCCACTTCTACTATAAATAAGAGGTGGGTGTCAAGCTCTTTTGTACATCACAATTCCAAGAACTAATAGTTCTTGTATAAAATAAAGAGCATCCTATAGAGAGTTTGAGAGAGGGGGAAAAGGCCGGTCTAGCAACCGGAGTTTTCCAATAGCAATCCATGATGGGATTCCGGCGGCCTGTTCGTGTGGACTGCCGAATACTTGGGCGACTCTATGCAGAACTACTCTCCTTAGACGGTCAAAGCGTCGATCTTTTCGATCAACCAAGGTAACCACCGTCTACTATCTATTTGTTTATTGCTTAAACGAAGTCGATCCTGGTTAAAAGGAAATAAAATTTTAAATTCCGCTGCGTTCCCGCGTAGATTTCCTAACAATTCTAACATGTGACAATATTAGAACGAGTAGGCAATCACATACCGGCATCCTCTATCTTTTGAAATTAGTAAAATATCTCATTCACTCAAGTATGTCGACACTTGAACATGTATGGGGATGTGATTGTTAATGAGTATGTTGATTAGCCAATTTATTTAATGAGTGTCATTGTATGGAAATTGTATAATTAGGGGACGATTATACGATGGAGACTAGATGTGATATGAAACAAACTTAGAATTTATATATGTTCAATCATCTAGGATTCACATTTCTTAATGATAAGAATGAATATCCGGAATCGGCCACCTTATATGGAGTGTTTTAACCTGGAAAATAATTGCTAAGCATAAGTCATTAGTTTGGTTCGAGATAATACTATATTCGTATTATATACATACACATTCACATAAGACACTAATGGCCATATGAAGATTAATTATGTAAAAATACTTAATTATATAATAATCGTTTCATTGAAATACATTAGAGCTTTCATTTTTAATCTATTTCAATCAATACAATTTTATTGTGTGTGAAGCGGCGGACCCAATAAGGAGGTGTGGTGGTCTCAAGACCACCCTAATAAAAAAATAAAAAAAAATCATTTATATAATTGTATTAATATTTGTATTTAATTCTTCTTTTTGCTAATGTAATGTTATGGTGGCATGCTGGAATAAGCATTATACAATTTTCTTATGTAAAAACGGTTAAACCCTAACCGAAAGGGCCCTACTTCTCTGTCCTACGGAATGAGTGGAGATTTTAATCTGGTAACCTAGTGGCTCAAAGTCATGGACTGTCATTATATCAAGATACTGAAAGATATCATCCATTTACGGGATTCGAACATCCACACTCCAGCTCCCGGTCCAGCTGCCTTTACAGCATCCAAACCTTTTACTACTAGGCTATGTCCTGGGGACTATACAATTTTCTTTAGTAAACTCATTGTTGCAGGTTTGAAAAATTGTTTGGAGCAATATTTCTTTTCTCTATCTAGTATACCATTGAACATTTTTATAGCATTATTTCATTTTCCTAATCTTATACCATTTAAAACTTTTTTTTTTAGGAAATAAAGAAGTTTATTAAGCAATATCCGTCAAACAAGCGGTCAAAACATCACTTGGGGGCGTGGAGCCCCAAAGTGTCCGAGTGGAAACATATAAATCACGTCTAGCTAGAAGATGCGCTGGGACACTCCCCATTCGCCTAATAAACGAAAAAGAAACAGATACAAAACAAGGCAAAATAGGCAAGCAATCCTGGACTAGGTAGCCCCAGGCTGGGAGATCCTCTCCTGGTTGCCGAAGGCGCGAAATACACATCAAACAATCGCTTTCCACCTCTAGCTTCTGAATCCCTAAGTGCTCTGCCTCTTTCAAGGCTAGGGAAATAGACTTAAGCTCCATGTATTCCACTGGGTCGCCTGGGTCAAAGTGATACTCAAAGAAGTGGATTACTAATCCATTTGAGTCTCGGAAAATCACCTCAATACCCGCCCCTGTCTCTGTAGGTGATTTATCCACATTACTTTTAACTACTCCTATCGGGTCCGATAGCTTTCCATGGCCTCCACATACTCAGCCGAAGCCACCAATGATCGAGTGCATACCGCGGAGACATAAACTGCATGATTATCGAACACTGTTGAGAAACGCGCCTTCCAGATTCCTACATAGGCCACACAAACATGGCCGTGTCCTGAGCACCATGTTCCCTAAGCAACCTCATGAAAAACTCGCCAAAGGTGGCGAAGCGAAGGTGTTGTAAAGTCTCACCAAATGGCGACACTCTCCAAACTCTAGCTTCCATCTCACACTCAAAAAACAAATGCCGCATTGTTTCCAGAGTCTCCCCACATGCCAGACTGTTAGACATATTTTAGTTTTAATGATGAGTGTCAGACTAGCTGTTATAGAGCAAAGGCAAAAAGAGGTCTAGATTAAATGTATAGGTTTACTAGAGTTTGATCTTTGTATAGGTTTGATCAAACAAGCACTGTAATGAGGTCAACAGACTTGATTAGCATACCTGTCTAGGTCAATAGAGTATCTAGGACAGTAGAGTCTAGGAACCTGCTGATAGTTGAAGGCTGAGGGTTCAAACTCAGTAATGAAGGCTGAGGTTTCAAACTCAGTAATGAAGGCTAAGGGATCAAATTTAGTATTTAAAGTCAAGGATATGGGATTAGACTTTAGGGAAGTCTGTGATGACCTAAACTGATCACATATACCTTGTTTAGATGGTCTGAGTTCCATTAAAGTTAAGTGGTGGTTGGAACATGGTTAAGGTTAAATGGTGTACTCTAACTTATTAATAAAAAGTTAGATGATAAGCAGTCAGCTGAAGTGTTTATAAAACACGGCAGATTAAAAGTCAGCTGACATCTGTGTACATCAGCAGACTTACACAACAGGTGTCTGCTGAATGTATAATTCGAATTAATCTAAGTTTTTCTAAAAGATTAAATGGATAAGGATGATTTACAAGCCTTGGATTAATTAGTCAATCAATGGCCAAGATGAAAAGAACGTATTTTAGAGCCATATTAAAAGAATTATTCCATTGGTTGACAGACTGGACTGTCAGAAGGACACTGTGAGTGTCAGTCAGGTACAACAGAGGGATTTTCAGGAATATTCAGATAATCCTGTAACGGTTGATCGCGTGTGCAATTAACTAATACACACGACGTACTAGCAAGAGTACTAGGTCAATCATAGTATAGCAAGGGTGAGTCAAGGTCGATCCCACAGAAACTATTATCTAATAATGCTAAACACAACCACAATTCATAGGTCAACCGGATAGGGGTGGTCAGAACAACATAAATAAACAGCAAGTAAAAGAGATGCAAATAAACCAATCGTCAATCATATATCGAAAAGGCATTAACCAAACTATTCATAACTAATCTCCCCTTAATCCTTATTTGATCCATATTTGTAATTAAGCTACGGGTGCAATTCCTAACCCTATCTACTCCGACAATGGTAGTAGATAATCTATACGTCAGCTACCCTCCTTAATTGGTCTGTAATAGCCTATACGCATAAAGAACTAGAATTGCCGATATCGAGCGCTAACTCATACCGCTAACCCGTCTAGACAGCTGTCGACACTGATCAGCACGTTCCTAGGGTCCATCAAGACTATGTCCAAACTAACACTTTACTATTCGTATTTCATGCTAGTTTTACCATTACAATAAGTAGATTGGCCAGATCTAACCTACTGTTAATTAAATCTGTCGATCAACTTAGCTGACGCCGAACCACAGAATTAGGATTTACTAGGAATTCAGATCTAGCGATAAAGACCATTACAGATCTGAAAATCGCAACCCATAATTCTGCGTTTCATATTAACGAATCGAATAATAAAGATTAAGGTTCATTTAATTAATTCATAGATGATTAGACGCAAGCATAATCTAGATCTAAAACAAGAACAATCATGAATCTACGAAAGAAATAAAACATTGAAATAGATCTTACCCATAACGAAGAACAAATCTACTCTTCTATTCTCTCTCCCTCCGGCGATTCAAGAAGATCCATGAAAGACTCGTGACTTAGTGCAAGAAGAAAAGAAGAAAATAAAAGAATACTTTATTCCCAAAAGACTACATTATAGCTAGTTGATGAAGAACTAGAAAAGAGATGAATAATGAATGGAATACATGGAATACAAAATTCGTAGCACTCTATGGCCTTATATAGGTGTATAAACCAACTTAGGGGTAAACCCAATACTTGCAAGACAAGAAAACACGTTTCTGGAAGATTCTGGGCCTCGGTAAACCGCGGGTAACTCCAGGTTTACCGGGGGTATTTTTGTCTCTTTCCTGCTGCCGACTTATTCTGGAATACCCTAGGCCCAGCTTCGGTATTTGGACCATAACTTGGCCTACCCAACTCTGATTTGGGTGATTCGAAGTGTGCTAGAATCCTTGTTGCAAGACCTACAACTTTTATGCAGGAGTCAAATCCCAATTCGTCTTTTAGGAATTCGTAAACTGCATTGCATGATCACCAATCAGATTCTCGGGTCCAATCTTCGCTCGAAACACTTCAACGTTCAGATCAGTTCAGTTATTTATCGACTAAATCTCTCCTTCAGCCCAAATGATGCTTCGAACACTCGCCCATCTGTCAATAAAACCATACCACACATAGTAGCTTCTATTTCTAGCTAATAACGCATAAAATACACGGTTAATACATAATACCAATTTAGTCACCCCGGACGTGGCTTAATGACATTTAGCTAATTAACTCATGATTTCATACATATTATCCCCATTGAGAACACAAATCCGGGGTAGATTGATGGTAAATAATGATACCAATTTGACCGTCATCAACTACCACCCACTTAGCTTTTGATCGTCCCGAGCAAAACAAAATCAAACAAACCCATAAACAATTACAAACTAATTAAGAGCAGACTCATTCAAGAATGATAAATAAGATGAGGGTCAACACATATCCATCAGTAATCCATTAAGCACTATCTCGTAATAGAACCGACGTGTGTGTGCAATAATTCTCAAACAACAGTGACGCAGACAGAATCACATTATATCAATAAAGATTTTAGGCAAAACATATATCATGCACAAATCCATAAGTTCATCATTAATCATCACCTACCAATGCATCAATGTGTCGTGTGATAAATTTTTTGTGATAGAGCATTCAAGAAAAGAATGAAGTTATTGAGACCCCACAATCCTTACTTATCAATCTGCACACTCACTCATCTTGCCTTCAGACTCAGACAAAAAACATGAAACCTTACTTGGGCCGGGTGAGTCTTGCTCTTAGGTCCTCGTTTGTTTCCTTTTTATGCGAGAGTCGTGCCCTTTTTGCTACGAGTTCGCTTCCCTCACTGCCTTTATTATATATTTTTTCTTTTCTTTTTTTCTCTTTCATACTAAATTGAATAATGCGTCATCTATACTACATACTGAAAAAATGATTTATATGTGCTTAAAAAGGTCGATTCCACAACAAGATAGATGATTAATAAACAACTACTTCAAATAGTTGAAAAACCCCTTATTCATCATTAACGAATTAAGTATGTAATTAAGCAGTTTCAACGATTTAAGGTTTTTATTTCATTCAATTCAAAAAATCGAAATTCACAAAAGTAAGTGTAAGTGTTTTTCAAACTAAGTGTTATTCCTACCCCCACTTTAAAACACAACATTGTCTACAATGTGAAAAGTAAAGCAAAAAAAAGTAGGAAGAAGAAGGACACTTAGCTTGGGAAAATATAAGAACTCGGCTAACTGTCTGAAGCAAATCATATCACTGAACTGGAACCAAAATTGTCTTCTCCAAAAGACTAATCTGCACTAGGTTGGGTAATACAAACAATTCTTGCACAAAGACCATTAGTACCGCGAGACGCGAATAAGTAACAAAATAGTTATGTCATATGGCAGTAAATAGCACAACTAAAAAGAAAAAGTGCAATAAACAATTTAAGCCAATACATAACACTCTATTACATAAACACAACAAAACAATTACAAGACTCCAAATAAAAAATAAAAGGACTCAATACTCTAAATAATAATCAAATAATCATGCAAAGTAAAAAAAAAACTCCCGCACATCCTTTGCTCAACAGCCTTAGGAACATGGCGATGAAAAAAAAAACCTTCACAATTTTATTCGATCAACGAAAAAAAGAAAAGAAAATTTTAACAAAAAAAGGTTAACTATAAATTAATGGCTATGCCTAACAATTAAATAAATAGTCCCCGGCAACGGCGCCAAAAACTTGATCGCGTGTGCAATTAACTAATACACACGACGTACTAGCAAGAGACTAGGTCAATCATAGTATAGCAAGGGCGAGTCAATGTCGATCCCACAGTGACTATTCTCTAATAATGCTAAACACAACCACAATTCATAGGTCAACCGGATAGGGGTGGTCATTGACCATCATAAATAAACAGTAAGTAAAAGATAAAGATGCAAATAAACCAATCGTCAATCATATATCGAAAAGACATTAACCAAACTATTCATAACTAATTTCCCATTAATCCTTATTTGATCCATATTTGTAATTAAGCTACGGGTGCAATTCCTAACCCTATCTATTCCAACAATGGTAGTAGATAATTTATACGCCAGCTACCCTCCTTAATTGGTCCGTAATAGCACATAGCATAAATAAATAGATTTGTCGATATCGAGCGCTAACTCATACCGATAACCCGCCTAAACAGCTGTCGACACTGATCAACACGTTCCTAGGGTCCATCAAGACTATCCAAACTAACACTTCACTATTCGTATTTCATGCCAGTTTACGATTACAATAAGCAGATTGGCCAGATCTAACCTACTGTTAATTAAACTTGTCGATCAACGTAGCTGTAGTGAATCCCAGTTTTAGGTTTTCTAAATTATGCCCCGGTAAACCGGTATAGACCTCCGGGTTACCGGGGGTAGCGTTTCCTATCACTGGATTTACATTGCTCAATTACGATTAAAATAAGTAAATTATGGGGTCTTTAAACATGCAGATTAACTAAAACACATAAATACGAACAGATCTACCATATTGAAGACAAAAAGGAACATTCAAAGCTTCATACCTTCAACAATCGAGATCTAGCTCGATTTACTCAAGCTAGAGATGATGGAGAAATGGAGGAAACCAAAAATAACTCTTCAAAAGCTTGAATAACTTTATTTCATCAAAATATGTAATGTATTTGAAGAATTGATAATAATGTTAATCATCATATGAAAGCTTTCAGTATACGCGGCTTTATATAGATAGAATAGCCGACTTAAGACTCTCTAAAACCCTAACCGACCTAGATAATGCGGCAGAATCAATTTCGTGTCCGACAAGTCCTCGGGTTACCGGCCCTAGCCCTCGGTAAACCGAGCTGACTTTTCTCCTTTTTCTTCAACAGACTTCTTCTTGGACTTTAATCACTCGGCCCAATATACTTCTTTTGGTCCGGATCCATTCTCCAATGCTCTAGATCCGGTACATCCTATAAACACGCAAAATGAGACAAAACAGTACCAAATCTTCAGGAAAATAACATAGATGCATAATTATGATCCTGGAAACACTCACATAGCATTTAACATATATTCCACATAATAACGAGTCTATTTATCCTCTTTTGAGCAGATTCGGGGTGAATAAGGGTATAATTATTAGTACCATTTAGAGAGTTATCAACGGTTATCATTCAAATTCAAATTAAAATCACAGGATCTACACCTATAAATAGAGGACTCCTGATTCATATTGCAACAAGAAGAATAACCAAGAATTCACACGAAGCATTTAAGTTTTTGAGCAAGAATTTGATCAAAGTGCAATCTGACCCTGCTGATACATACAGAGCTATAATCTACTGATCAAGTTTTTCTTCAAGTGTTATCTGCAATCAAGTTACATCTAGTTCATACACTTGAAGATCTTAAGCTACTGATCTTATCATCCTGATCAGAAGCTTGCTGAAAGCTGAATCACTTTCTTGATTCAACCCTTCTTTTACAAGAAGTTTGCTGAAGACAGAGAAGCACTTTTGGAGTGTCAAGAACTGTTGTTTTATGGTGGAGCTGGTGAAGAGGCAATCCTACCCTTCAAGGACCAGTGGAATACTTTGAAGCAGCAATCCTGCATGTTTCTAGTGTTCAGTTTATGAAGCCATAGCTATTGGTCAAGGACAAACAGTTTAGGGATTTTTGTAACAGCTACCTCAAGAATCTCTAGTGAATTTCCTCCAACATCAAAGGAGATGAGTGGACTGACAGGATTACACCACCTGGAACCACTATAAAACTTGCCTACTTTACATTCTGCATTTACATTCTGCAATTCACTATAGCTACGTTGATCGACAGGTTTAATTAACAGTAGGTTAGATCTGGCCAATCTGCTTATTGTAATCGTAAATTGGCATGAAATACGAATAGTGAAATGTTAGTTTGGACATAGTCTTGATGGACCCTAGGAACGTGCTGATCAGTGTCGACAACTGTCTAGGCGGGTTAGCGGTATGAGTTAGCGCTCGATATCGGCAATTCTAGTTCTTTATGCGTATGTGCTATTACGGACCAATTAAGGAGGCTAAATTATGCCCCGGTAAACTGGTATAGACCGCCGGGTTTCCGGGGGTAGCTTTTCCTATCCCTAGATCTACATTGCTCGATTACGATTAAAATAAGTAAATTATGGGGTCTTTAAACATGTAGATTAACAAAAACACATAAATACGAACAGATCTACCATATTAAAGACAAAAGGGAACGTTCAAAACTTCATACCTTCAACAATGAAGATCTAGCTCGTTCTACTCAAGCTAGAGATGATGGAGAAATGGAGGAAACCAGAAATAACTCTTCAAAAGCTTGAATAACTTTATTTCATCAAAATATGTAATGTATTTGAAGAATTGATGATAATGTTAATCATCATATGAAAGCTTTCAGTATATGTGGCTTTATATAGATAGAATAGCCGACTTAAGACTCCCTAAAACCCTAACCGACCTAGATAATGCGGCAGAATCAATTTCATGTCCGACAAGTCCTCGGGTTACCAGCCCTAGCCCTCGGTAAACCGGGCTGACTTTTCTCCTTTTTCTTCAACAGTCTTCTTCTTGGACTTTAATCACTCGGCCCACTATACTTCTTTTGTTCCGGATCCTTTCTTCAATGCTACAGATCCGTTACATCCTATAAAACACGCAAAATGAGACAAAACAATACCAAATCTTCGGGAAAATAACATAGATGCAGAATTATGATCCTAGAAACACTCATATAGCATTTAACATATATTCCACATAATAACGAGCCTATTTATCCTCTCTTGAGCAGAATTCGGGGTGAATAAGGGTATAATTATTGGCCATTTAGAGCGTTATCAGCAGTTACCATTCAAATTCAAATTAAAATCACAGGATCTACACCTATAAATAGAGGACTCCTGATTCATATTGCAACAAGAAGAATAAAGAAGAATTCAGACGAAGCATTTAAGTTTTTGAGCAAGAATTTGATCAAAGTGCAATCTGACTCTGCTGATACATACAGAGCTATAATCTACTGATCAAGTTTTTCTTCAAGTGTTAACTGCAATCAAGTTACATCTAGTTCATACACTTGAAGATCTTAAGCTACTCGTCTTATCATCCTGATCAGAAGCTTGCTGAAAGCTGAATCACTTTCTTGATTCAACCCTTCTTTTTCAAGAAGTTTGCTGAAGACAGAGAAGCACTTTTGGAGAGTCAATAACTGTTGTTTTGTGGTGGAGCTGGTGAAGAGGCAATCCTACCCTTCAAGGACCAGTGGATTACTTTGAAGCAGCAATCCTGCCTGTTTCTAGTGTTCAGTTTGTGAAGCCATAGCTATTGGTCAAGGACAAACAGTTTAGGGATTTTTGTAATAGCTACCTTAAGAATCACTAGTGAATTTCCTCCAACATCACAGGATAAGAGTGGACAGGCAAGATTACACCACATGGAACCACTATAAAACTTGTCTGCTTTACTTTCTGCATTTACATTCTGCAATTTACTTTATTTGCATGCTTATCACATGAAATTGACTGAACTAGCTACTGAATCACACCACTTTCACTACAGAGTATCTAATACTTAGTATCATATTTAAACAACAAGTAACAAGGCTTAATTTAATATATTCCGCTGCAACAAATTCAGAAGCTTTAATAGTCAGCAGGCTACTGAGTGGTCAGTAGACTATTGACCCTGCTGAGTTTGTAAAACTCCAAAAAGTTTTTTTAAGTGTTAAGTTTATTCACCCCTCTAAACTTAATCAAAGCCTTTTCAATGGACCAACACAGACAAACACCATCCCCCACATTCCGCCTCTGCAAACCCTGGCCAATAGCAAGACACTCATGCAAACATCGCCATAAAAAATGCTGAATACGTGGCTGAACCGGAAGCCGCCAACAGCTCCACCAAATCTTGCTTTGCCCTGTTGAAGTAGACGGCCCAGCTCCTAACGACGGCCGATAGAGCGATAAGGCCAGGAAATATCCTGACCAAACAGCGTAGACTCCCCGCCGATCATAGTGCCAAATCTGCAGATCCGGATGCCACCAGGAGCCACAGTAGTCTCCAATATGGCATCTGCTTCCCAAGGTCTAAATAATTGCCGCACCCGCTGCACATCCCATACTCTGGAACCGGGTATAAAGAGATCTGAAATAGTGGAATCCGTCGGAAGCTCATGCCCTACGAAAGGTATGCGAAACGAAGGTTGCCTATTGACCCAGGCATCATGGAAGACATATACCGACTCCCTGTCCCCTACTCTCCATCTTATCCCATTGTACATGAGGTCCCGTCCCTCCAGAATACTACGCCACAAGTAAGACGGTCTCGCCCCCAACCCAGCTGCAAGAATCGTGCTATCCTCAAAATACTTCGCATGTAATACCTGTGCCGCCAGAGAAACCGGACTGGTCAGGATTCTCCGGGACTACTTTGCCAACAGTTCCAGATTAAAACATTCCAAGTCTCGAAATCCCAGGCCCCCTAAATTCTTCGGCAGACAGCAAACCTCCCAGTTCTTCCAATGTCTCTTGCGTTTATTATCCGTGTCTCCCCAAAAGAAACCTCGAATCATTTGCTCAAATTCTCTGATTAGAATGGTGGGAATCTTAAAGCACTGCATAATATACGTGGGTATGGCCTTGAGAGCTGACTTAATAAATACCTCATTGCCTGCCGGCAAGAGTAGTTTGTCTTTCCATCCAGCTACCTTAACAGAATAATAGAAAAAGATATTGTATTGTGTTGCTTTGAGTGAATACAATAGTAGGCTATTTATACTAATAGTCATAATGTGAACATAATAATAACCATAATGAGATTGTTTATAATCAATTATTTTCCTAATTTTCTATATCTAGAATATTTTATGTCATTATGTCTAACACGCCCCCGCAATCACATGGTAGTGCAACGAACATGGTGATTGGCTCGCAATGAATGACTTAAGTCCTGGGTGACTGCGACAACTCTGCATATCAATCAGCATCAACTTCTTCTCAACTTGATAGTGCTTGAATAAAAGCTAGTGGGATGGACCCTAAAAAAATACATGGAGGGATATACCCTAAAAAAAGACACGAGGAGGGATTTACCCTTAAAAAAAATTGAGGGATATACCCTAAAATAAAAAACGATAGAGAAAATCAAGTTAGTGAAAAGTCGAATTGCCGATGAAACAAGAAACAATTGAATTTGACCATGAGAAAGAAAGGGGCTTAGAAAAAGAAATTGATTGGGAGACCATCACCGTTAAACAAAATGAACTAGGTGTTGATGGGGTTGGATCGACAATAATGACCCAAAAAAAAATTTATTTTATTTTGATATTAATATAATAATAACAATAATAATAGAAGAGGGGTGGTGGGAGGGAGGGTGGACGGGAAAGAAAAGCCGGCGGCTGTTGGTGGTGCAATAGATTACCATGTCCGTGAATCTCCTTAATATGCATGTGGATGTATGAATCTTGAAGAAAAAAGAAAGAAAAAAAAGAAAGAACGAGAAATAAAGCAAAGTAGAGATTAGGAGGTGGGACTTGTGAAATAAGAAAGCAAAGATAGTGGTTAAAAGAAATTAAAGTGCTGATTTTTAGAGGTGAGCTGACAGATAGAAAAATGACCGGCCGAAGAACAAGCAGGAAAAAGAAATTCGAGAAGAAAAGATAAATAAAAGAGAAAAAAAACTTAAGAACGGAGGGGTGAGGTGTTGTATTTTGAGGGTGTGAAGATTGATCACCAATGTCTTGAATTCCAACAAATATAGAAGATGTTCGGATCCTCGCAGTTTCACGATAAATCGTTGTCCTTCTTAAATTATTCGACCCAATACTTTGTCCCGGGTATCACGAATATTTAAGTGAGATATAAACTGAGAGTTTTTCCTTTAAGTCTGGACAAAGATCTTAAAGAGCACTTAGAAGTATTAAGTTATATGGAATGTTTAACAAGGATGCTTACAATTGTTATTCTTATTTTTTAACAATGTATACTTGCTAATATATAGCACTTAGATCTGAAAAAGAGCAAAGGAATACGTCCTTCAAGTGATTGAAACCAAAGGAAAAGGTATCATTTGGTTGTACCCACTTAAAACGGCCAAAAGACACCAAAAATCAGTTTTTCCGACCACAGGTGCCCATCCGTACGGATGCAGTTATCATCCGACGGATAAGTTCTGATATCAAAATTTTACATTTTCAGCCATCTATCCGTACGGATAGATTCTTATCCGTACGGATAACTCTCATCCGTACGGATAGATTCTTATCCGTACGGATATCTCTCAATCAGAAAATTTGGATTTTCATTTCACATCCGTACACTAGTAAACACTTATATAAGCGTGCACTCCGCACCTCCATACTTATATTTTAGCTTTACGAGCATAACCACCCTTGTACTAAACCCCGATAACCTCAATGGCTTGTGATTATACTTAAATCGCCAACATTCCTTCCCCATTTAAGTGTAATCCTTGGTTTAGTATAAACAACAATCATAATATAAACCAACTCATGCTTCAATGAAAATATCACGAAGATTGAATTTCCACCTAGTATTATTACACGCAAATATTCGAGTATTGGGGTGTGACTAAGCATTGAACCCCTTTACACATTTTGAATACATGTACATAACAATACACATGAACTGAGACTACTTCAAAGTATTATTCTTGACACCATTTATTGAAATCCGGCCTTGTGTCCATATCCATTCTTGAGCATATAGAAAGTCAACCCAACTTTCCTTGAAGCGGTCATACCTTAAACTCATATAGGTGAATCTTTAATTTACCGTGCACCTGCATTAGCACTCTCAAAAGATTCATTAAGAAGGTAAACTTCAACCTAACTTCACAGGTTTATTGCACATACTTTCGGGATTAATACATGTGCTCAAGTTCTCAATAACAGGCTTACCACATTGAATTTAGCCTAAGGCATTGTAACAAAGGGAGATTGGGCGTCCTATTATCAGAAACTTATACAGGTTGTAGACCCATCCCGACAACCGACTTTTGTAATAAGTCCTTAGCTAATCCTTTCGTCAAATGATCAACTAAATTCCTTTGAAATCTCACATACACAACCGATATCACCCCGTGAGAGATCAACTCACGTACCGCGCTATGTCTAACACCTAAGTGTCGCGAATTTCCATTATACACTTGACTATATGCTTTAGACAGTGTAGATGAGCTATCACAATGGATAGATATTGGTGATATTGGTTTAGGCCATAAAGGAATTTCATGAATCAAATTCCTAAGCCATTCTGCCTCTTTACCGGCTGCTGCCAAGGCAATGAACTCCGACTCCATAGTCGAGCTAGATATACATGTCTGTTTCTTAGAAGCCCAAGAAATGGCACCTCCACCTAAAACAAACACCCATCCACTAGTAGAAGAATGATCTTCTATATTAGATATCCAACTAGCATCTGAATATCCTTCAATCACCGAAGGATATGCAACATAAGTCAAACCAAAGTCTTTGGTAGACTTAAGATATCTCAATACACGAACAACCGCTCTCCAATGACAGTTTCCTGGGTTACTGGTATATCTACTTAGTTTCCCAACTGCATAGGCAATATCCGGTCGTGTACTAGTCATTGCATACATCAAACAACCAATGACTCGTTAATATTCAAGTTGATTCACGGTTTCACCTTTATTAGGTCCAAGTTTCTCATGAGGCTCCATGGGAGAATTTGCCGGAGTACAATTTTCACAATTAAACTTTTTCAACACTTTCTCAATATAATGAGACTGTGTTAGTGAAAACCCTCCTTGATTTCTTTTAATTTAAATACCCAGAATAACATCTGCCTCCCCCATGTCTTTCATAGAGAATCTAGAAGATAAGAGTTCTTTACACTTATCAACCTGACTTTGGTTCGTACCAAAAATCAACATGTTATCGACATATAGACAGATTATCACGCCATTGCCGGTATCATCAAATCTACTATAAATACACTTGTCCGACTGATTGAGTTTAAACCCACTATCCAAGACAACCTCATCAAACTTTTGATGCCATTGTTTAGGAGCTTGTTTAAGTCCATTCAACGATTTTACAAGTTTACATACCTTATGCTCGTTACCGGGCATAATAAATCCTTCCGGTTGCTTCATGTATATTTCCTCATCCAAATCTCCATTTAGAAACGTTGTTTTAACGTCCATTTGATGGATCACCAAGTTATGAATTGCGGCTAAGGCAATCAATAACCTGATTGAGGAGATTCTAGCAACGGGAGCATAAGTATCGAAATAATCGATACCTTCCTTTTGCCTAAAGCTTTGTATAACTATCCGGGCTTTATATCGGTCAGCAGTACCGTCAACTCTCATTTTCCTTTTGAAAATCCACTTGCAACCTAATGGTTTGCAACCTCGTGGTAAATCTGTAAGAATCCACGTATTGTTACCCATTATGGAATCCATCTCGTCATTGATGGCTTCTTTCCAAAATGATACATCCTGAGATCCCATCGCCTCAGAAAATGTTCTTGGATCATCCTCAATATTGTAACAATATGAGTATTGATATTCAACTTCATTTCTCGAACCTTCCACCAAATAAGTGACAAAATCCGGTGGAAATGATTTTGCTATTCTAGCCCTCTTACTTCTTTGAAGTTCAGAAGGCTCAACTTGAGAATCATTATTCTCCACATTCTCCACTCCAACTATCGTAGGAGCAATATCCTTTGGTCTAGGAATAGATGTAAATCTATTCTCATCAAATATGGCATCACGTGATTCTATAACCGAATGTGCAGCCACATAATCACTAGGTTCTATAACATAAAACCTATAAGCCTTGGAATGACTAGCATATCCAATGAAAATGCAATCGATGCCTCTTTCTCCTAAAGTTTTAATTTTAGGACCGGGAAGTCTAACAACCGCCCTGCAGCCCCAAACTTTTAAATAATTCAAGTTTGGTTTCTTTTTGAACCAAAGTTCATACGGGGTAGAAGAATTCCTTTTATTAGGAATTATGTTTAGTAGATAACAGGCCGTTAACATGGCCTCACCCCAAAATCCACTGCTCAATCCTGAGTAGGATAACATGGAATTTACCATCTCTTTTAGAGTACGGTTCTTCCTCTCCGCAATGCCATTTTGTTGTGGCGTATACGGTGCAGTCACCTCGTGTATAATACCAAACGACCCGAAGTAGGTTGGATCATAGTATTCTCCACCTCTATCGGTACGGAAACGTTTAATACTAGAATTCAATTGTAATTCTACTTCACTTTTATAAATCTTGAATTTATCAAGAGCCTCATCTTTAGTATTAAGTAAATACACATAACAAAACGAGTATTATCATCTATAAATGTAATCACATACTTCTTATTTCCCAAAGATGGTGATGCATTAAAATCACATAAATCACTATGGATAAGTTCTAAAATTATAGACGATCTTCCAACACCACGAAATGGTTGTCTTACAATTTTATTAAGCATACAAGTAGTACACTTATCCATATTGATATCAAACGGGGGAATCAAAGCAATTTTAGACATAACATGCATACGTTTATAATGCACGTGTCCTAACCGAGAATGCCATAACTTTGAGATATTAACATCAGAAATATGCATAACTTGATTAACTTTATTGTTAACAATATTAAGCATAAACATATCATTACACAAATATCCAAAACCAACAAATACACCATGTTTTGACAAAATAAACCTATCGGACTCATAAACTTGTCTGTAGCCCGATTTACACAACAGTGCACCCGATACAAGGTTTTTCCGAATGCACGGAACAAATAAAACATTAAATAGTTTTACACACTTTCCAGAACTGAAATTTATAGTAATAGTTCCATGACCACATATTACAGCCTTCGACTCGTTTCCCATTTTCAAAATGGATCCATCATTCACCGGTTCAAAATCTTCAAACCAGCGTTGATCCTTGCATACATGCCTTGTTGCTCCCGAGTCGATCCACCACGAAACATCATCATCCTGCATATAAAATGCTTCAGAAATAAATGGCACATAATTCATAACCGAATTAATACCAAAATTAACATTCTGACCTTGATGTTTGGGTGGTCCTTGATCTTTCGACCCCTGTTCTGGACCCTTGTTCTTTCGGTTCTTCCGCACTCGGCAATCAGCCTTGTAGAGCCCTGTTTTGCCACAAACCCAACAGGCCCCTTTTGGCCTTTTTCCGGATTCATTGTTGCCAGCCTTGAATGGTTTCTTTTTCTTACCATTACCTTTTCCCTTGTTAGTTTTGGAACACTCCCCGGCCTCCATTACATGAATGGATGTCGATTCATCAATTTCTTTTCCCTTGGTTTTCACACCCTCCGGCGCCCTGAGGGATTCCTCGATACGCAGGTGGCTACCAAGTTCAACCAAGGAGAGTTCTTCCTTTTTTTGTTTTAACATATGCTTAAAATCTTTCCATGATGGTGGTAGTTTATCAATGATACTAGAAACAGAAATGGATTCATCCATTTCCATTTTGTGTTGTGCAAACTGGCCTAAAATGCGTTGAAGTTCATTGAATTGTTCAATTACAGACCGTGTATCTACCATCATGTCTTTCATGAAATTACCAACTAGAAACTTTTTAGCGGATGCATCTTCATTTAAGTACTTAGTTTCTAGTTCATCCCATAATTCTTTTGCAGATGCAAAGTTTTGATAAATATCAAACAACGAATCAGACATACCATTTACAATGTGACCACGACAGATGTAGTCATCATTTTCCCACTTGTTCCGCCTTCGTAATTCCTCCAATGGTGCATCATCATCAACTTCTGGTATCTCTGTGCTAAGAACATATACCACTTTCAAAGTTGTGAGAAGGAAATGCATCTTTCTTTGCCACCTCCGGAAATCAACGCCTTCAAACTTGTCTAGTTTCCCGAAATTCATCATCAAATCCTTTGCATTCACCATTGTGATCAAAACAATAATTTAAGAAGAATGTTGTATTTTGAGGGTGTGAAGATTGATCACCAATGTCTTGAATTCCTGCAAATATAGAAGATGTTCGGATCCTCGCAGTTTCACGATAAATCGTTGTCCTTCTTAAATTATTCGACCCAATACTTTGTCCCGGGTATCACGAATATTTAAGTGAGATATAAACTGAGAGTTTTTCCTTTAAGTCTGGACAAAGATCTTAAAGAGCACTTAGAAGTATTAAGTTATATGGAATGTTTAACAAGGATGCTTACAATTGTTATTCTTATTTTTTAACAATGTATACTTGCTAATATATAGCACTTAGATCTGAAAAAGAGCAAAGGAATACGTCCTTCAAGTGATTGAAACCAAAGGAAAAGGTACCATTTGGTTGTACCCACTTAAAAGCGGCCAAAAGACACCAAAAATCGATTTTTCCGACCACGGTGCCCATCCGTACGGATGCAGTTATCATCCGGACGGATAAGTTACAGTATCAAAATTTTACATTTTCAGCCATCTATCCGTACGGATAGATTCTTATCCGTACGGATAACTCTCATCCGTACGGATAGATTCTTATCCGTACGGATATCTCTCAATCAGAAAATTTGGATTTTCATTTCACATCCGTACACTAGTAAACACTTATATAAGCGTGCACTCCGCACCTCCATACTTATATTTTAGCTTTACGAGCATAACCACCCTTGTACTAAACCCCGATAACCTCAATGGCTTGTGATTATACTTAAATCACCAACATGAGGATTCGTATAGATTAGTGTAACGAACCCCCACCCGAACGGATTCTTGAAAGTTTGCTCAGGATCTAAACGACGTTAGTCTCAGAGCTCTGATACCATAACAGAATAATAGAAAAAGATATTGTATTGCGTTGTTTTGATTGAATACAATAGTAGGCTATTTATACTAATAGTCATAATGTGAACATAATAATAACCATAATGAGATTGATTACAATCAATTATTTTCCTAATTTTCTATATCTAAAATATTATGTCATTATGTCTAACATACCTTTTTACGAATTTTATCTCTCAGAAAAGCAAACACTTGACGCTTATACCATCTAAAACTAATCTAATTTTTTTTCTTTATCTTATACTATCTAAATCTAACTATAATTTTAAACACTCTTTAACATTCTTATAGCATCATTTTTTTTCTACATTATGTCATCTAAATCTAATCTTATATTTTTTTTTCTTTATCTTACACATTCAAAATTAAACACCACAAAAACGATTGTACGTTCGAAACATGCTTGCACCATTATTTTTTCCTACCTTGTATATCTAAATATAAAAGTTAAACAGCTCAAAAATAAACTTATGCTTCTTTTATTATGTATTTATTTAAAGGGAAAAACATACTATAAAATATTTCGTGACTAGATGCACGATTATTGAAATTCTTTTGTATTGATTTTTTTTTTCTTGTGAAAATATGTTTATATTCATTTGAAATTAATGAAAACCAACACCACCCCGTTATAGATTCCTAGGTCCGTTAGTGCGTGTCTGAGAGATTGTAAATGAAAGGTTGTAATGTGAGTCATTTAGTAAAACATATATATTTACAATGATTTTGAGTAAAATTTGTCTTTATGCTACTACGGTTTGTAACATTCTTATGTCATTTGTTATAACAATATTTATTACAAACGTTGTGTTGTGTTGTGTTGTAGAATCGTTAGAATAGTATCAGGCATCGAGTAGTGATACATCCACTACATATATCTATTACATTTTATACTACACACTCTTATCATGATTGATTATGACACATCAATTTATTAATCCTACACAGTACTCAATGATTCGATCACATGTTATGGCATATTTGGTTGTGCATATATCATTTTTCCTCCGAGCATCAGGTGGCCCAAGTGGCAAAACCCCATAAGGTGTTATGACAAGAGGAGAAAATGGTAGGACAAGCAGTTGGATCAGAAAAAGGGCACAGCATATAAACTAACACCGATAGTGGAAAACATTAACAGGGTTCACGCTCCATTTTTATGTATTTACTTTATTGCCTTTTGTTCTTTATCTTTTCAGCAGTGTTTTCTTGGCTCTTGTTGAATTATTTTGAAGTTTCAAACACAGTTTTTTCAAAGTAGTTCAGAGATGATTCCAAACTTTCCCAAAAAAAAACTTACGATGTGCCAGAGTGGGAATGAGACAATACATAACCCTATTATTCTTTTTCAAATTACTTTTAGGAAACTTTTTCAAATTATTTAAATTTATACAACTAATGTGTGTTTTGCAGTATTACATTTAATATATAAACTATAGATAAATACTAGTTGTCAGTAAAGTGACTTAAACTCTACATCTAGTGGAACCAATCTGAAGACTCAGCTGTGTGATGGACAGCAGAGAAGTGTATTCAATTATGTGCATCAGTAGGGTGGAGTCTACTGAGGCTTCTGTCAGTAGAGTGAAGTCTGCTGAGACTGGAATACAGCAGGGTCCCACATCTGCTATTTTCTGTTATGTGATAGCTATACAGTGTCATTAAAAGGAGGAAACGTGTAGGGGTATTTATGGCGTATCAGACAAAGATTCCTTGCGGCTAGGATTTCGGGATTTGTGCCTATAAATACAGTTGTTGCATTGTCTGCGTGTTTGTAACTCAGTAGATAATAATAAGATCTCTTTTCTGCCTGTGGTTTTTTATCTCTCTCACTTTGAAAGGGGTTTTCCACGTTAAATTTGGGTTCTTCTTATTTTCTGTTATCTCCTTTGATTATTTGCGTTTGATTGCTTCTTTTTCTATTTCTTGCATCTGAAGTTATCTCCATCCGTCATAACAAGTGGTATCAGAGCAAGGTTCTGGAGAAAACAATCTGTACGATCAACTTCATCTTCACCAAGACCTTCAGTAAGGTGCTAGGATCTGTGATAAAGTTGTGATCTTTAGCAAGAAAAGATGTCAGCAGTAAACGTGAAAATCGATAAATTTACAGGAAGGAACAACTTTGGTGCTGTGGCAAATCAAGATCGTGCCTTTGTTGAAGCAATGCGGGTTAATGGAGTCCTTTATCTGAAAAACCAAATACAGGTGCAGCCGATTATACCAGTCTGGAAGAGAAAGCACATTCAACCATCATGTTGTGTTTATCTGATGATGTTATCACTAAGGTTGTTGAGGAAGACACCGCAGCCAAGTTGTGGAAGAAGCTTGAAAGCCTGTATATGACCAAGTCACTGACCAACAAGTTGTTGTTGAAACAGAGGTTGTTCAGTTTAAAGATGCATGAAGGGAGTCCACTAAGGGACCATCTTGACCAGCTGAACACAATATTACTTGATTTAAGGAATATTGATGTTAAAATTGAGGATGAAAATGCAGCCCTAATCCTGTTGGTGTCATTACCGGCATCATTAGAAAACTTTGTGCAGTCTTTCATAGTTGGGAAGGATACAATAGCTTTAAAGGATGTAAGGTCTGCCTTACATGCCAGGGAGCTTAGACACAAGGCTGTTGGGACAGACAGTCAGGCTGCTGGGCTTGTTGCTAGCAGCAATAGTGGAAAAGGATATGGACAGAAGAATAAAAAGAAGTCAGGGTCCAAAGGTCCTAAGTCTACTGATGTCTGTAATTATTGTAAGGAGCAGGGACATTGGAAGTCCAATTGTCCAACGAAGAAGAAACAGCAGGAAGGCAATTTTGGCACAGTAGCCCTAGCTACTGAGCAATCTGATGAGGATTTGGTTCTAGTTGCAGGGGATTCTACACATCATAATGATGTGTGGATACTTGATTCTGGAGCATCCTACCATATTTGTCCAAACAGAGAGTGGTTTTCGACTTATAAGCAGATAGATGGTGGTCAAATCTATATGGCCAACAACAAGGTTTGCAAAGTTGTGGGAATTGGCTCAATAAAGTTAAGGACAGAGGATGGTAAATTCTGTACACTGAAAGATGTAAGACATGTCCCATAGATGACCAAGAATTTTGTATCTCTCAGTCTACTGGACAGCAAATGGTTCAATTTCAAGGGTAAAGGTGGACAGCTGAATATCTTCAAAGATTCAGTTGTAGTCCTCAAATCAAGAGGGGAACCTTGCATATATTACAAGGATCTAATATATCTGGCACTGCTGCTGTTGCATCCTCAGCAGTTCACTAGTCTCAGCAGACTCAGCTGTGGCATATGAGACTAGGTCACATGGGTGAAAGAGGTATGCAGATTCTTTCTTCAGCAGGTTTTCTTGGGGGATATAAGGTCAAGAATCTGGAATTTTATGAACATTGTGTGTTTGGGAAATTGCATAGAAGTAAGTTCTCAACAGGGTTGCACAACACAAAGGCATCACTTGATTATATCCATTCAGACTGCTGGGGTCCATCAAAAGTTGAGTCATTGGGTGGTCACAGATATTTTGTGTCATTCATAGATGACTATTCGAGGATGACTTGGGTGGTGATGATGAAGAGCAAAAGTGATGCATTCAGTAACTTCAAGCAGTGGAAGGCCCTAGTAGAGAATCAGTTAGGCAAGAAAATCAAGAAGCTTCGTACAGATAATGGTCTGGAATTCTGCTGGAATGATTTTGATTCATTTTGTGCAGCTGAGAGTATTGCCAGACATCATACTGTAAGGAATACACCTCAACAGAATGGTGTAGCTGATAGGATGAATCAAACTCTACTGGAGAGGGCAAGATGTATGCTTTCTCAAGCTGGTTTATCAAGGAGATTTTGGGCAGAGGCTGTAAAAACAGCTTGCTACTTAATCAACAGGAGTCCTTACACAGGGATTAATCTCAAGACACCATTTGAGATGTGGTCAGGCAAGCCTGCTGACTACTCAATTCTAAAGGTTTTTGGGAGTACGGCTTACTATCATGTTAGTGAAGGGAAGTTGGAGCCAAGAGCCAAGAAGGGAGTGTTTGTGGGGTATGATGATGGAGTGAAGGGATATAGAATTTGGTCATCGTGAGTCCGAGTAATCCTCAAAGAGGATGTTGTGTTTGATGAAAATTCTATGTTAAACTCATCGATGGGGAGGTCTCATCAATCAAACCGAGTCTTTGAATCTGATAGTGTTGAGAAATAGGTGGAGCTTCAGGTGGAGTCTACTGATATGCAACAATCAGTGGATCTAAATCAACACTATACTGATCTGGATAATGAACAAGAATCTGATCCAAGCCAGCCTACTGAGACCTCAGTAGGGCGTCATACAAACATTAATCAGCAGAGTCTAGCTGCCAGCAGGCCTAGAAGATCTAATGTTGGGATACCTCCAAGGATATATGGGTATGATGATTTGGCTGGATATGCACTCCAAGTTGCAGAAGAGGTAGAGGTTCTTTGAACCTACTACTTACAGGAAGCGATGACATGTACGAAGCATCTCGGTGGCATGCGACCATGGGAGATGAAATGGAGTCATTGTTGAAGAATCAGACTTGGGAATTGGTCAAACAGCCTACTGACAAGGGAGTTGTGACTTGTAAATGGATTTTCAAGAAAAATGAAGGAATAACTAAGGCAGAAGGGGTCAAGTATAAGGCACGTTTGGTTGCAAGAGGATTCAGTCAAAAGGAAGGGGTTGACTTTGATGAAATATTTTCACTAGTGGCCAGACATACCTTAATCAGGGTGTTACTAGCAATGGCGGCACAGCAGGATCTGGAACTTGAGCAATTAAATGTGAAAACTGCTTTTCTACATGGTGAGGTGGATAAGGAGATATACATGACACAACCTGAGGGTTTTCAAGTTCCTGGCAAGGAAAATTATGTTTGCAAGTTGAAGAAATCATTGTATGGTTTGAAGCAAGCTCCAAGGCAGTGGTATAAAAGGTTTGTGAGTTTATGCTTGGCAAGGAGGTTACAATGAAGTCCTTATGACTGTTGTGTATACCACAGTCTGGTAAAAGATGGATCTCATATCTATCTTGTCTTGTATGTGGATGACATGTTGATTGCTGCTGCAAGGAAGTCTGATATTCAAAATCTGAAGAACCTTCTCAATACTGAGTTTGAAATGAAGGATTTGGGTGCAGCCAAGAAAATCTTGGGGATAGAGATCTGGAGAGATAGAAGTCAAAAGAAACTGTTCTTGTCTCAGCAAGGTTATGTGCAGAAGATATTGGCCAAGTTTGGGATGTCTGCTGCAAAATCAATAGATACTCTCCTATGGCATCAAATGTTCATTTGTCTATTTATGCTTCACAGTCAGCTGAAGAGAAGGAGTATATGTCAAAAGTTCCCTATGCTAGTGCAGTTGGCAGTCTGATGTATGCCATGGTATGCACTAGGCCTGATCTGGCTCATGAAGTTAGTGTTGTCAGCAGGTTTATGGCTCAACCTGGAAAGGAACACTAGAAAGATGTTAAAAGGATATTCAGGTACCTGAGAGGTACAGCTGATGTTGGTCTCATTTATGGAGGTGATACTAGTCTGGTCACAGGCTACAGTGATGCTGATTATGCAGGTGATGTTAACAGTAGAAAATCAATGACTGGTTATGTGTTTACATTGGGAAATGCAGTGGTCAGCTGGAAAGCTACTCTTTAGGCTCTGATGAGCCTTATCAACTCTCAAGACGAAATACATGGCTCTTACTGAAGCAGCTAAGGAGGGTATCTGGTTGAAAGGGCTAGTCAGTGATTTGGGGTTGCATCAGGATCAAGCTGAGATATATTGTGAAAGCCTAAGTGCAATATGTATAGCCAAGGATCAGGTTCATCATGAGAGAACCAAGCATATTGATGTCAGGTATCATTTTCTGAGAAATGAGAAGAGGGTTGTGGTGAAGAAGATTGGCACAAAGGAGAATCCTGTTGATATGTTCACTAAACCAGTTCAGCAGAGTAAGTTTCAGCTTTGCCTGGACTTACTGAATATTCAGAGCTTATAATATGTTTCTGGAACTCTACTGAGGGCAGATCAGTGGAGTGGATGCTGTGGAGATCGTCTGGTACAAGTACATCTGGCATTGACGAATGTATCTGGTACAAGTACATCTGGTTATGCAATCTGTTTGACTCTGGTGAGAGTTGAAGTCAAGGTGGAGACTTGTCAGTAAAGTGACTTAAAATCTACATCTAGTGGAACCAATCTGAAGACTCAGCTGTGTGATTGATAGTTGAGAAGTGTATTCAATTCTGTGCATCAATAGGGTGGAGTCTACTGAGGCTTCTGTCAGCAGAGTGAAGTCTGCTGAGACTGGAATACAGCAGGGTCCCACATCTGCTATTTTCTGTTATGTGACAGCTATACAATGTCATTAAAATGAGGACACGTGTAGGGGTATTTATGGCGTATCAGACAAAGATTCCTTGCAGCTAGGGTTGAGGGATTTGTGCTTATAAATACAGTTGTTGTTGCATTGTCAGCGTGTGTGAAATCTGTAACTCAGTGCATAATAATAAAGATCTCTTTTCTGTCCGTGGTTTTTTATCTCTCTCACTTTGAAAGTGGTTTTCCACGTTAAATCTGAGTTCTTTTTGTTTTCTGTTATCTCCTTTGATTATTTGTGTTTGAGTGCATCTGTTTTTATTTATTGCATATGAAGTTATCTCCACCCATCATAACACTAGTGATTTATAATAGAACACATGTAAAAGAGTGAGATCGTTATCATTATTCCAATGATAAGAATGTTAAGTGGAAACATATATATATTACCGTTTGTTCCAATTGACTGTTGGCATTTTCTTGTCGCAAGAAAATAAACATGTGGGCGTATCTAAAATTCAATTTGAAAGCAGCTTCCCGGTGGCGGAGCCCCACCCACCGCACCGGTGGAGGTCGTCTCGGGTGAGTTTTTTCTTGCCCTATTTTATATGTATATTGTATTAAGGTTTTTCCTAAAAATATTTCCGATATTAAGACTCGTCTCAATAACTTTTTTTTTCTGGATCCGTTACTGTCCTTTCTCGATTTTACATAAATAAATAAAAAATTGTGTTGATATTCCCCAGTCAACATTCAGAGGTTACATTAATTGACCCATTGGACATCTCTCTGTTCCTATTCTGAAAACCCTAAACCTGTGTATTGCATGCTCCATTTCCTTTTTAATTGACTATTTTTTTCTACTCAGTAATTTTCTTCAGAAAGAAGACTACATGCTGCACTACTTTGCAAATGGTATCTGCTTGGCACTATTTTGGGAAAAGCTAATACTGCTACAGTGCTACGTGCATATTACTTTTTGTTTGTCTTGTCCAAAAATTTAATTTCATATTAAAATCGCCAGTTTCTTGTCTATCCATAAGGTTAAGTCAACCACTTTAAATGTCGGTCAATATTTAATGAAAAAAACCATATCTCTCTTACACAGGCCGGATCTAGCCTACAGGTAAAGGGGTTAACCACATCTGAAAAAAAAAATATTACACCGTAAAATTTATGTAGTTTAAATTGATCAATAAAATATATATTCTTAATCCACTCCATCCAACGAACTCGATATAATTCATTAGCTCACCCAAATTAAAATTCTCGCTCCGCCCTTGTTCACAGGGTCCTCCACCCCAAACCGATAGAATAGTTTGGAGATTAATCATGATAACTCAACGGCACCTTAGGTGAGGAGGTTAATCTTGATCGAATGAGATAGTGATCTTTCCGTTTCACAATATAAGACCATACGATATTTTTCACGCAGAAACACAAGGAAACTACGTCTTCTTCGGCCCGAACCGAGGAATCTCTTAGATATGATGCAAAACGGATCTTGTGTAAAGTCCCACATCGGTAAAATAAGAGAATGCTCACCCCCATATAAGTGTGAGACATAAAGGTCTTGTCAACTCCGGTTAGCTCTTTTAGACCAAGCGAGGACGGCGGTCTAAGCAGCTGACCGGACATTTATGACTCATTTAGCGCTACCAGACCCGGAGTCTGGGGGCGTTACAGAATGGTATTCAGAGCCGGCTATCAGACGGAACTATGCGCTGCACCGTACAAGAAGACGGTGTAAGGATGACCTCTAGTTACCTCTGGTAGGGACGATCCGGGAACAATCTCGGCCGTCCTGGCGAGGACGCCAGTCCCTTATAAGGGGGGAGAATGTAAAGTCCCACATCGGTAAAATAAGAGAATGCTCACCCCCATATAAATGTGAGACATAAAGGTCTTGTCAACTCGGGTTAGCCCTTTTAGACCAAGCGAGGACGGCGGTCTAAGCGGTGGCCCGACATTTATGACTCATTTAGCGCTACTGCACCCGAGTCCAGGGGCGTTATCTTGTTCTATCCTTGATCGAGAGATTCTCTATGAAAACTACCACCGCCGAAAGGGGGACGAAAAGTCGACTAGTGATCGAGGCGGTGTCGAGTGGAAGGGCCGTCGCTCAACGGATAAAAGTTACTCGAGGGATAACAGGCTGATCTTCCCCAAGAGTTCATATCAACGGGAAGGTTTGGCACCTTGATGTCGGCTCTTCGCCACCTGGGGCTATAGTATGTTTCAAGGGTTGGGTTGTTCGCCCATCAAAGCGGTATGTGAGTTGGGTCCAGAACGTCATGAGACAGTTCGGTCTATATCCGGTGTGGGCGTTAGAGCATTGAGAGGACCTTTCCCTAGTATGAGAGGACCGGGAAGGACGCACCTCTGATGTACCAGTATTGTAATAAAGTGCATCATTTGTGTTATTTTATTGTCGGTAATAGAAATTCATATAACTTGTTCCGGGATTTCTGTTTTTCTTGTTGCTTTTATCATTATCACAGCTAACTCTGTAAATTTTGATATGTCGGATTAATTCGTAACGGCGTATTGATCATATGTCTATTTCCGGTTAATTAATGACTAGGCTTGTGGAACGAGGCGTCACATTCTTGATCACAAGATCATGAACTTCGATTCCTACTACCAACGATTCAAATATATTGATCGATAAACTTATACTACCTCCGATCCAAAATGTAAGTCATTTTAGGCTTTTTTACACATATTAAGAAAAGTTAGTTAAATTTGTTATTTGTCATTAATTTTGATTAAAAAGACTAAAATGACCTTTCATTGGTATTAATGCAAAGTAGTAAAAAGTGGTTGAGTATTTAATAAATGAAGGGTAGAAGAAGAAAGATGTAATAAATGCTTTATTGGTTTTGTAAATGGACTTACGTTCTGGGACAAAACTAAAAAGCTAAAAGGACTTACATTTTGGGACGGAAGTAGTAAGTAAATACTCTTTTCATTTTTATTTAATCGTTATAGTTGTCAAAAACACATATAGTTAATGCTTTGACTTAATATTAAATTGACAATAAAACTCTTCGAAAATAATTAATGCAATGTTGTTTTCAATCTCTCACCCCCTTAATAAATAAAGGTAGATGTAAAAAAATACAATTAATGATGCTTTGAAAATGCAACTACGACAGATAAAAAAAATATTATTTTGGCATTTGTGGCCGTTAAATAGGAACGAAGTGAGCCTATTTATAAGCGTTCAATGAGTCCGAGAACTTGGCCTGACCTAATTAACACTTCATTCGACGATCCAAAAAATTCACCATCATGTGCTTCTAGTTCATGCAACGTTTGTTCTTGTCCAAATTTGTCCACGTGTGTCTACGGTGCTATTGGAGTGACTAGGAAGGAATTACTCGTCTGATAATGCAAAGTCACTAGGTACCATGATGAGGGGCGGGGACACGCGCTCTATTGAATTCCATTTGAGAAATTGTTTTTTATTTTTATTATCTTCATTTTAAAATAACTAATGTAGTTGTCACAGTTTTTTTTAAGGTAAAAATTGTTTTTTTATCTGATGCAGAACATTTTTCAAAACAACATTTATTGCTCATTTTCTTATTTTAATCTTATTTAATACTAGGTAAGAAATTTAAAAGAATATTGCATTAATTACATCATAAGGATTTTTTAGTCATTGTTTCCATCAAGCCATAGATTTAAATCACAATCTTAAAAACCGTGTTTTTTACTTAAAGAAAATAACCGTTTTTATCAAGTGCCTCAGATATTTAGATAGGAAAGGGAGTATTTTATTAAATAATTTAGTTTTGGTGTCAAAAGAATATAATGTCATTTGTGTCAATTGTGCTCTTTTAATTTTCTTCGATTTATTCACTCCATTTGATCAATTTTCTGAAATACTTTAATATGAAAATCTACATTAAACATGATTGGCTCATAAGAGCAACTCCAACCCCTACCGGCAAATTTTACATTACCCCAACAATAAGAACAAGCGAAAAACAGAAGTACATCAACATAAAAACTTCTTTTCATTATCAAACAAAATCATATTACAAAAATTTTAATCAAAAATAAAACAAACTTTAAGAGTCAGGAGTCAGACTCTTCTGAGACTAGGACGAAGGAGCCGAGCCGGAAGTAGCAGCAGGTTGGAGAGCATACTTGGACACAATGTCCATCCCGACCTTAAAATCCTGCACGCGCTCGGTGTAGGCTGCGCCCATCCCTGGTTTATAGTAAACCTTCTTAGGAAGGCCGTCCGGCACAAGGGAAGGATACTGAATCCTCGCCTCGTCTACTCTCTGGGTATACCCATGGTTGAGGACGGGGATGAGTAGCACCTTCAAGGCCTCGGCAAAGTCCCCCGAAGCCTTATACTCTTGAACAGCCTCAGCACACCGAACCGGGATTGTGGCTTTCAGTTCGGCCACTCTCGCTTGGAGGTCGGCGACCTCATGTTCCTTCATCCTTTTCTCCTCAGAAAGCTCACTTGCCAAAGACCTCTTGAGCTAGGAGTTGAGCCTGCAGACCCTTCATCTTTGCGTCCTTAAGCTGGGCGGCCGCCTTGAGCTCCTCCCGTGTTTGCCTCAGCTTGGAAATCTTGCCCTTCTGAACAGCTGAGTCGGCGGAGGCTTTGCCCAGTCTCCAAAAAACTTCCTGGGCAATCATGGCCCCCTGAACAAGCCAACAAAGAAGGTTAGGACCATCAAAAGTTCGTCTTTAAAACCAAAAAGGAAAAGGAAGAGACACTTACCAATTCCACAGTCTAACAACCTATAACAGCCAACTCCTCATCGGACATGTTGGCAACCTGCTGCTGCTCGGAAGCAGCTTACTCTTCTGGACCCGACTGACCCTGAGCTCTCCCAAGAATTGAACTTACCTACGTGTCACCTCTTTAGTGGCCCAACATTAAGTATAGACAGAGAAAGGCTGTCTAAGGGATCGGAACTCCCAGCAGCCGAGATGGGGTAGCTCGGCCACTCTCCCCAAACTCCCTAGGTCGGCCAATGCTCAGGGCCGACCTCCGAGCGATATAGGCACAGATCCTTGTTAGGAAATCTACGCGGGAACGCAGCGGAATTCAAAATTTTATTTCCTTTAACCAGGATCGACTTCGTTTAAGCAATAAACAAATAAGCTAGTAGACGGTGGTTACTTTGGTTGATCTAAAAGATCGACGCTTTGACCGTCTAAGGAGAGTAGTTCTGCATAGAGCCGCGCAAGTGTTCGGCCTCTACCGCTAGTCCACACGAACAGCCCGCCGGAATCCCATCATGGATTGCTATTGGAAAATTCCGGTTGCTAGACCGGCATTTTTCCCCTCTCTCCAACTCTCTATTTTACACAAGAACTATTAGCTCTTGGAATTGTGATGTACAAAAGAGCTTGACACCCACCTCTTATTTATAGTGAGAGGGGCGCCCCATCTAGGTGTGGATGGGAAGAAAACATTTTCCCAATAAAATAAGGAAAATATAATTGATTGATTTATCTCATTTATTATAATATCTTAATATCTTATATTAAATAAAACTAGGATATTGTCAATATCTTATATTAAATATTTTCAAGATATTGTCAATATCTAATATTGACTATCTTTATTATATTATTGATAGGAACCAACTTTACAGTACATTTCTGTACAGTTCAGCACATGATTATTGCATTTCTGGCATGTTTCGGGTGAGTTTAGACCCTATCTTGAGTATTAAATGAGGATTTATTGCACGGCGAGTGACTGTCGGATTTCCGTAAACTCGACCTTATTTTAGCATTTTATACTCGTTTTCCCCGAGCACCCGTAGTTTGCGGGGTTATGCGTTTTCGTGTTGTTTTCATATGGATGCAAGACTAGGGTGTCTCGAGAGCCTGAAAGACGAGAAGTATGAGTTTGGACGTGTCCGAGGCGAAACACGGAGGTTGGAGGTGAAAAAGTGAAGATTTGGGCTGCAAAATAGATGTCCGGACGGACAAGTTGTTGTGTCCGGACGGCTAACTCACTGGTTTTTGGAAGATTATTTGATGAAGAACCCGTCCGGACGGACAGAATAAATATCCGGACGGACAGATCATCATCCGGACGGACAAGAGCATCTCATCCGGATGGACACTTATGCATCCGTCCGGACACTGGAAAATCAAGAAACGATCCGTCCGGACGGGGTGGACATCCGTGCACGGACACTTACTTTCTATATAAAGTCGCTCATTTTCTCACAAAGCAATAAGTAGAAAGAGGGGCGATAATATTAGATAGTTTTGGAGATTGTGGGCGATTTTCTTCATCCTTTAGAGTTAGATCAAGTGTTATATATCATTAGAATCCTCTTTCAATCCTCTCTTTGATCTACTAACTTTTAGCTTCGATCCGTAACTTTTCACTTGGCAAAAATTCGATCTTTTGTAAGCACATTTGGTACCTTCTCCAAGTTGAATAAAGTATGTATGTTCTTTTGTTATTCTATTGTTGTTGTGATGTTTTTCTTCCGTTTGTATTGTTTAGATTCGATTATGAGTAGCTAGATTTGTCGTATGGTCGAACCACGTGAATGCGGGTGAAACACCATTAGAGAGATGAACCGGGAGGTAGTGTAGCGTGTAATTTAACGTTCTAATCGATAATCCACATCACGAAACTTGTTTTGATTGTTTTAATAGCTTTGAATGAGATTGACAACCTTGTTCATTGTTGCACACACGTTAGCTTATAAATGTATGTTGCGCGACGTGGGGAACGGGTTTCGGGAACGTAGAAGTTTTGGGCTTGAAAGGTAGTCGACACCTACCCGTGTACTAGATTGACGCCTAGTCATCAAGTTTAGTCCCAATACGGGTTTGTCCTATGAGTTATTGTTAGACGGCAAGGTAGAGTAAGGCACACTCCCGGGGCAATCATTTTAATGGTAAAGTAATCCGCTGGATCGTAGTTCGGCCATACTTCTTTTAACTGTTTAGAATTCCGAGTAGTGTAATCTTTATTTTATGCAATAGTATAACTCCATATCTATCTTGTTGACTGAATCGAGAAATAAGTCAACCGTGGTACTCAAAGCCAATCTCTGTGGGATCGACCTCGGACTCTGAAGCACTATCCTACACTCGACCCGGCACACCGCCGGTTAGAGGGTAGATTCTGCTAAGGTTTCGAGTCTTTGTTTGACCGGACCGTAGAAATTACGTCCATCAAAATGGCGCCGTTGCCGGGGATTGGTAACGCTTTGATATCATAAAAGTTGACCGAAAGCTTGGGCTTAGGTCGTTTTCTTTTATTGTTTTCTTGTTGTTTGATTTGACTTGCGCATGACCCGGAGTTCTGGGACGCCTCTAGAGCCTTTTTACCCGGAGATTGATAGGCACGCAAGCCAATTGAGGAAGAGATCGTCTACCTCGGTTTCAGACACCGTGGACGGACAAGAAGCTTCAGATTCTTCTTCAGAGGAAGAAAGTATGACAACCAGCGGAAGGGATAGGTTGAATGGTGATGATACATCTCAAGTTGGAGGATTGGGCCATCTAAACACCCCTCCTCCACATGAAAGAAATCCTCCTTTGGTTGCAAGGACAGATGGGAGGAATTTGTTCGATCCCGCCTTGGAAGGGAATGTACAACTTCAACAACAAGCACTGGGTCAGGACAATCAGCACTTACTTCAGTTGGTTCAACAATTAGCGGCACAGAATCAGCTTCTTCAAGCTAATCAGAATAACGCGAATCAACAGCAACAGAATGACCCACCTGCCAATCAAGGGTTTGTTTCAGCGAGAGATTATGTGGTTACTCCATACCAAGGGACTGGCCACAATCCAATCGAAAATCCCATTTGCCCATGCTAACAACATGGAACCGAAGCAAAATGTTATAAATCTTATCAGTGAGAATGCGGTTTTCTATGGGCAAAGGAATGAGGATCCTAATGAGTTTTTGGACAATTATCTACAAATAATCTCGACATTGAAGTATAATGGAGTGACCGAGGAGGCACTCAAGTTGATGATGTTTCAGTTTGCTTTGAGAGGGGCTGGAAAAACATGGTTTAATACCCTACCACATGACTCTCTATCTACTTGGGCGGAAGTCGCCGATGTTTTTCTAAAAAAATATTTTCCTCCGGCAAAGATTGAAGATTTGAAGCGTGAAATTCATAATTTTAGTGGAAGAAAAGGAGAAACAATGAAAGAGACCGTTGAGAGGTTTAGGGCTTTGTTGAAGAAGTGCCCTCCCCACAATTTGAGTACGGTTGAGCAAGTTATCAAAATCTATCGAGCCTTTGATAAATCGGATAGAAATCTTTTGGATGCGGCAAGTGGAAAGGGTTTGACAAGGATTGATCCCGAGTTGGCTATGCAACATATCAACGATGCAATTGAAAGGGATGATGAATGGGTTTCAAGTTCGAGGGACGAGACAACCCGAATGAGTCTCACCAAATCATAAGGCACTTGAAGAACAGTTGGACAAAGAGACACCACACACAATGAGTTGTTGGCACTTTGCAAACCAAGGTGAAGAAAATGGAAGAAGCATTACAGGTTTGTCAGTTATGTGGAGGTAATCATTCAGCTCAGTTTTGTTCGAATCCGAGTAGGTCGGTTTGTCCTCAACAGTTACCTCGACAGACACCACAACCGGCCCCACAGCCGATTCCTCAACAACCTATAGCAAGTGTGTCTCACCACCACAACCGATTCTGCGGTAAAGGGAAGAGTTGGTAGCCGCACTCAACAGATTGGGAGTGGGAAGCTCGAGTGGTAGTAGTCAACAAAGTCCCGGGAAGAACCCTCAGTTTGGGAAACAGCAGAGTTTTGGTGGGCCAGCGAATCCAAATAATCGGTGGGGTAATAATCCAAGCTCGCAGGCTCCACCATACTATCAAGATTTTGAATCATCAATGGGACTTGGCATGGAAGAAGAGATGCAACCGAATGATGTAAATTACATTGGAAATAATTCTGGAGGGAATTGGAACCAAGGTAACAACAACCAAGGAAGCTGGAATCACAACAATTCTGGGAATAATGGAAGGAACCAGAATTTTGGAAATTCATGGAATAACAACCAGCAAGGCCAAAATTGGAACCAAGGAAATCAAGGTGGCCAAGGGAATTGGGACCGAGGCAACCGAGGGTGGAACCAAAATAATCAAGGCCAAGGCAACCGAGGTTGGAATCGAGAATAGAGAGCAAGGAACCCTCGAATTTCCAAGGCGGTTGGGTGAGAATAATCAAGGTAGTTGGGGTCGACAACATCAAAACTCCAACAACCGAGGTTATGAAAGCCAAAATCAAAATTCAAGTAATCAGAGTTGGGGTCAGAATCGACAAGGCCAATGGGGCAATAATCAGAATAGAGATAATGGGAGTCGAGAGCAAGGGCAACAAGGCAAAGAACCAGCAGAGAATACTCAACAAGCCGAAATCAAAATTCGAGACTTACCAACATCCGAATGCCCATAAGCAAAACAGCTCCAATAATCAGCAAGGGGGTAGTCCGGGAAGTCAAAGGAAGTCTTCGGAAGAAGGCCTTGATCAGTTGAATAAGCTTGTGATTGAACAGAGAGCGGCAATACGGAATTTGGAGATTTAGATGGGCCAGTTGACCGAGAATAGATCTCAACCGCCTTTGAGTATGGGGCTACCTAGTAACACAGAGAGGAACCCCAAGGAATCTAAAGATGTTTGTGCGGTAGTCACCCGGAGTGGTAAAGAGACGGGTCAACAAGGTCGAGAACTTGAGAAGATGGTGCCAAACTCCGAGAAAGAGAAATTTTGTGATTACAAAGGGCCGTTGGGTGAGCAAGAAGGTTTTGATGAGGATGTTGAGAAAAGGGCTGAAAAAGAGAGAATCTCGAGGTTGGAAAGGGAAGTGGAAGAATACAAGCGAAAGTGGGAAGAAGCGTCAAGGCCAAAGTCGGATACGATAATCATTGATGTAAAGGAAGAAGAGCCATCGCCACCACTCAGGCCTAAAGGTAGTAAAGGTAAAATTCCCCCTCCTCCCCCGGGTTTTGACGTGACCACTTTACCATTTCCTCCCAAAACAACTAAAAATGAGGTCTTGACCCAAAGTCAAGCCAAATTTTTGGAAATGTTGAGGAAATTTGAAGTGACCATGCCAATGTTGGATATCATTGCTAACATCCCATCATATTTCAAGTTTTTAAAGAATATGCTTTCAAGTAAAGAGAAAATGCAACAGATGGTCCAGTTGAGTTATGAATGTTCCGCCATTTTTGAGAATAAAATCCTCCCAAAATTCAAGATAGGGCGCTTTACTATCCCGATAACCATAGAGAGACTGCTCAAAAATGTGCTTTGCGATTTGGGGGCATCGGTTAGTTTGATGCCAAAGTCGATTTATGATAAGTTGGGCTTAGGAGATTAGAACCAACGGGCATGACTTTGCAAATGGCGGATAGGTCGATTAGGACACCGCTAGGAGTAGCCGAGGATGTGTTGGTTCAAGTTGATAAATTTGTGTTTCCAGTTGATTTCGTAGTTCTTGATATGGACTCTGATTCTAAGACACCTCTTTTGTTAGGTCGGCCTTTCCTAAATACTGGGGAGACCTTGATAGACGTTAAGAGGGGGGATATAATTTTAAGAGTTGGTCAAGATAGTGTTAAGATTAATGTTTACAAAACCATGAAACACCCTGAGAATGAGATGAATGATTGTTTCTCGATAGATGTTATCCACCCGTGTGTTTTGGAGAATGTGAATTTGCAGGGGCACAAGGAACCACTGGAGAAATGTTTGATGAAATCATGCAAGGTGACTGACGACAGCCGGGTGATGCGAGTTTATGCCATGCATCTCGAGGCGGGAGAGTTCATGGAAACCAGCTGGACTAAGAAACTAGATCTCGGTTCGCCAGAGGATATGCCAAGGCCATCCATTGAGGAACCACCGACAGATTTGGAGTTGAAACCGCTTCCTCAACACCTCAAATATGTTTTTCTTGAAGGTAGTGATTTACTTCCGCTATTATTATATACGCTTCACTGACACTTTTGCGAGAAGTAAAGCTAGTTCAAGTCTTGAAGAAGAGAAACGAGCTTTTGGATGGAAAATGGTGGATATCAAGGGATTAGTGCCGACATATTTAAGCACAAAATCATCCTCGAGGATGGGGCGAGACCGGCGTCAACCGCAGCGAGAGGCGAACCCGCATTTACCGGAAGTGGTAAGAAAGGAAGTGGTGAAAATGTTGACGTTGGGCATCATCTACCCCATCTCGCAGGCGGTGAGTGGGTGAGTCCCACACAGTGTGGTACCTAAGAAGAGCGGCATTACAAAGCTAACAAATGAGCAAGGTGAGTCTTTTTTATGACGCCACATTATCGGGTCATCGAGTGCGCATTGATTTTCGCATCTTTGAATGAAAAGACTAGGAAGGATCATTTCCCACTCCCGCTTGTTGATCAAGAGTTAGATAAGCTTGCTGGACATGCATTTTATTGTTTTCTCGATGGATTTAGTGGTTATTATCAGATTCACATCGATGTCAATGACCAAGAAAAGACCACGTTTATTGCCCCTATGGCACCTTTGCATTTCGAAGAATGCCTTTCGGGTTGTGTAATGCACCCGCGACATTCCAGAGATGCATGCTTGCCATTTTTGCTGATTTGATTGATAAGTGTATGGCGGTGTTTATGGATGATTTTACGCTTTTTGGGGACAAACTTTGATGCATGCTTGACTAATATAGATAGGGTGCTCGCTAGGTGTGAGGAGACCGATTTGATTTTGAACTGGGAGAAGTGTCATTTTATGGTGACTGAGGGAATTGTCCTAGGTCATAAGGTTTCAGCTGGGGGGATAGAGGTTGATAGAGCTAAGGTAGATGCTATTTCTAGGTTGCCTATGCCTACTAGTTTGAAAACGTTAAGATCTTTCTTGGGGCATGCGGGGTTTTATCGTAGATTTATCCCTAAGTTTGCCCAAAAGGCTACACCTCTTACCTCTAGATTGAAGAAGGGAGTAAATGTGACTTTTGATGATGAGTGTGTGGAAGCTTTCGAGGAGATTAAAAAGCTTTTGACTGAGGCTCCGATTTTGATAGCTCCAAATTGGGAGCAAGAGTTTGAGGTCATGTGCGATGCTAGCGATTTGGCAGTAGGGGCAGTGTTAGGACAAAAGGTGGATAAGTTGTTTCGACCGATTTACTATGCAAGTCACACCTTGAATCCGGCTCAACAGAACTACACCACGACTGAGAAAGAATTGTTGGCAGTAGTTTTTGCTTTCGACAAGTTTAGATCCTATCTGGTGGGGTCTAAAGTGATTGTCCACACGGACCACTCCGTATTGCAATATTTGTTCGCTAAGAAGGATGCGAAACCGCGTTTGTTGAGATGGATTTTGCTCCTTCAAGAGTTCGATGTGGAAATTAGAAACCGTAAAGGTTGTGAGAATGTGGTAGCCGATCATCTCAGTCGGATTGAGCCAGTTGAGGGTGACGAATCAGAAAGGGTTGAAATAGATGACTCGTTTCCGGATGAGCGACTTTTTGTTGTAGACACTATGTTCCCGGAAAAACGAGGGAATTTTCTGAAGAAAGGGAAGGAGGTAGCTCCATGGTTTGCACCGATAGTGAATTACCTGGAAAGTGGATTTATCGAGTCGGAGTTAGATGAGAATCAGAGGAGGAAGTTAGTGAGTGAGGCTAGATACTTCGTTTGGGAGGATCCTTACTTGTTTCGATTGTGTGCTGATGGCGTTCTGAGGAGATGTATAACTGAGGGCGAGAGATTGAGCGTGTTATCATTTTGCCATGATAGAGAGGCCGGGGGCCATTTCTCGGGACAAAGGACTGCATTGAAGGTTTTGCAAAGCGGGCTTTATTGGCCGACAATTTTTAAGGATGCCTATGCTTATGTAAAACCTCATGACGCGCGTCAACGTCGGGGAGAATTTATAAGAAAAATGAGATGCCTCAACGCCTATCATTGTTTGTGAGGTTTTCGACGTTTGGGGAATTGACTTTGTGGGACCCTATCCTTCTTCATTTGGCAACAAGTTCATTTTGGTAGCTTGTGATTACGTCTCTCAAAGTGGGTGGAAGCGATTGCAACCCCCACTAATGATGGTATTCACGTGGTCATTAAGTTTCTAAAAAGTTCATTTTCACACGGTTTGGAGTACCTAGAACTATCATTTCGACAATGGCACTCATTTTGCAAATAGAGACTTAGATAAGCTACTTCTTAAGTATGGGGTGACTCATAAGTTGGGAACGGCCTATCACCCTCAAACGAGTGGCCAAGTGGAGGTTTCAAACCGAGGTATTAAAAGGATCCTTGAACGAACCGTCGATAGAAATTCTAAGAGTTGGTCTAAAAAGTTGGATGACGCTCTTTGGGCTCATAGAACCGCATTCAAGACTCCAATTGGTATGTCGCCGTACATGATTGTCTTTGGAAAAACGTGTCACTTACCAGTGGAAGTTGAGCATAGAGCGCATTGGGCTATTAAAGAGTTAAATATGGACGAGACTCTTAGTGGAGAGAGAAGGAAGGCTCAGTTAGTTGAATTGGAGGAGTTTCGACTAAGAGCCTATGATTGTTCGGCAAGATACAAAGAGATAACCAAGCTTCTCCACGATCAATTGATTAAACCGAAGAAGTTTGAGGTAGGAGATGAGGTTCTGTTGTATGATACTCGTTTGCATCTTTTCCCGGGAAAGCTGAAGTCTCGATGGTCGGGACCTTACACAGTTGAGAGGATTTTTGACTCAGGGGCTGTAGAAATAAAGCACCCCAAGCATGGGACTTCAATCACAAATGGCCTTCGTTTGAAGAAGTATGAAAAGTTACCGTTTGATGAAGCTCTCGAAGTGGTGATTTTGGAGGATCCTAAGATAGAGGAACCCAAGTGTTTAGTCCCGTCATGGACTCCAATGCATGACATTTTCACCTTATAACTCACCATTCGCTCTCTTTCTACACCTCGTTTTTCCTCGCTCGTATCGGTAGTATAATCTTGAAAAAACCGATATAGTATAAGTCACTATGTCGAGCCAACGACATAAAACAAAGGCGCTCGGTGGGAGGCAACCCATCATTTCCTGTGTTTTTGCTGGTTTTGAACTTGTTTTGCTGTGTTTTGGTGTTGAGGATTGAATCCGGATGATCCCGAGGGGCCTTCATGCTAAAAAATCACTTTGCCCCTGTTTTTACCCTTGTCCGGACGGACAAATATACCCATCCGTCCGGATATATCACTGGTTTTTCCATTTGCTTGACAGGCATTCTGTCCGTCCGGACACCCTTGCCATCCGTCCGGACGGTTCATCCCTTGTCCGTCCGGATGAGAATCTGTCCGTCCGGACACAATCAAAATCCCCTATAACCACCGATTTCTTCATCATCTTCTCCATTCTCCCCTTCCAACCAAAAACGCAACCGTCCCTCTCCTCTCCCCAAAATCACCAATTCTTCGATTCTTCACCGTTTTGCTCCATTTTTGTTGCTATCAACTCCTAATCACCTCCTCTCTTCGATTCTCCAACCAAAATCATCAACCAAACACTCATTGGGAAGAATCAGAGATTTCATCAAGTTTTGCACCATTGCAAAAAATCTGATTTTTGGCCCATTCGTGGATCGTTCGGGGATTCCGACTGCACCATTGCACTCCTGACACCGATCTTGGTAAGTATCAACAAACTTTTTGAGTTTTTTTTTCAACTTTTTCTCGGGGTCGATTTTTCGAGTCGAGCCTCGATCGAGCTTTTACTGATTTTGTTCTTTTTCTCGTTTTGGTTGTTGCATTGTTGTTGTTGGCGGTGTTGGGTGTTGTGGGTACGTCTGCATGGCTGTTTTGGGCTGGTTTGGTTGTTGGTTTCGGTTATTTTTTGTTACGGTTTGGATTGCGGTATTGGGTTGATTGTGTTGATTGTGTTGTTTATGGTGGATTGCTGTGGTTCAGTTGTGTGAGAATGGCTCCTAAAGTCAAGTTTACGATTTGAAAGGGTAAGGGAAGGTTGCCAGAACCCCCTCGAAAAAGAAAAGGTTCGAGGATTTTCCGGTTGATTCGTTGAATCACTTAGTCATAGGTGGAGACAGGAGAGTAGACTGTTAGAGAGGCTAGAAACAACCCTTGTATGGAGATTTGGTAGATGAGGTGATGGGGATTCGGGCGATGATTACGATGATGAGGATGTACTTTGGTAGACCCGAGGCGGGCCAAGTCTAGTACGATTGAACCGATTTGCGGGTGCAAGTGGGCTGTTGGGCGACCTAGTGAGGTTAGGACAGCCCCGGAGGTCAAGCGGTGACTCGAGAGGGTTCGAGTTTGATTTGAAAGCTACCGCTAGGAAGGCACTGGGGAGTTGTGCCCTATCGGGAGAGGTTCGTTAATGATAGTGCGGAACTGGCTTTTAGGATGAGGTTCAAGGGGAGAGAGATCCTAGAAAGGGAGGTCGACATGGAAAAGGTTGAGAAGAGCTTCAGGGACAATCTGATAAAGCGGAAGTGGGTTGATTTTGTCAAGATACCGGACTTCAATTTGAGGAAACCGAATTACACATTGGCCAGGGAGTTTTTGGCCAATTTGAGTGAGGTGGACCTAGACACGGGTATAGTTCGAGTTAGAAATGTGGATGTGCCGTTCACCCCTAAGGCTATTTCTGCTTTTTACAAGGCTCCGGTTGTCGCTACGGATTATCTAGATGTTATAAAAGAGAAACAAGACAAGGGAGAGGATCCGTTTGAGGAGCTTCGGTTAGCAATCAGCCCTGCGATTCCTTGGTCCACGAGACCCCATGGGGCCACTGATGTCCGGTATATGCTTAAGACGACTGATTTTTCTCGGGACTGGAAGGTTAAGGCTCGGTTTGTACAGAATCGCCTACTCCCAAAGGATAATTTTCACAAGTTCATCATGATAGATTTGGCGATGCTGTATGCACTACACTTTGAGATACCGATTGATGTTGGCGGATTTTATACGAGAGCTTACGAAACTCGAAAGGATCAACGTCTGGCTCATGTGTGTATTCATTTGTTGAATGGGTTGTGTTTGCGAGCCGGGTGAAGGAGTATGCCGAGGATGAACGTTATCTCGAAGAAGCCCGTTCCTTGAGTCCTCGGCCGAGTCGGCCCGGGAAGTTACATCGTCGAGGGTGAAGGTGAGCCAAGGGTTCAGGGTCCTGTTACCGAGCCAGGAGAGGAGACTGCATCTGGTTTTATTCCTACCATCCCCATCGCCGCTCGAAATCGTTATTTGTTGATGGATGGGGTGCGTCAGATGTTAGACCGACGGAGGTGCGAGATGAATACGATTATTCAGGGTTTGAGCACTTGGGACACTTGTACCGGCTATGCCGAGCTTCCTTTTAGGCGAAAGATCTTATGAGTTTGCACCGGTTCTTGAGGAGGCCATAGCGATTTGTCTCGAGGAGGATGCGGTTGAGACGGCTTTGAGTGGTCTGCCGATCCGCCCCAATGGATAAGGTGGCCCTCTCGGGATCGCTCCCACTCCCGACATCTCGAGCCACTCCAGCTTCGACTTCGAGAGGCTCCTCCCTGCACGCTCTACAGATCTGCCGCAGCACAGTACCACCTACATCTGAGGATCAGACGAGCGCGTAGAGTTTATGCTGTTCCTTTTGCGTCGGTCCTTAGATTGTCACCCCCTGTTTTTTATTGGACATGTCCCCTAGATTTCTAGCTTGTTTTGAGTTGACTTTGTTGCTACTTTTTCACCTTTTCATACTTTCTGTGACTTTTCTTGGATTTGTGGATTGGTTGCTTTTGTGTATGTTTGAATCATATTTGACTATCTTTGTGACATACTTGTTCAAGTTTTCTGACGTGACGAGGTCGTTCTTTTTATTATCCCCGGAATCCCCCATATTTTATGTTTTGGCACGCGGACCATGTCCCGTGCATGTATTTCTTGGATGTTTTCAATGATTAGGGTTTCGGGATGGACTACTTTCACGACCGTTACGGGACTTGACCGCACCGTTTTGCCGGGCTCATAAGCTAAGTCTTTCTTTTTCCTTCTCGTTCACACACCGAGGACGGTGCTTCACTTAAAAGGGAGGGGGGAGACGACTTAGCTTATTCGCATGTTCGTAAAAGTATTATGCCATGATGTGATAAACTTGGTTTTTACTCGTTTCCGAGTTGATTTTTAGGCCGTTTTTCAAAATTTTCCAAGATTTTAACACCACGTTACATGCATGTTGTTCACAATTGAGTGGTGAAAGGTCTTTAGTTTTGTGAATGTCTCACAGTGAGTCTATGTTGTCATGATACGGAACACTTTTTAGTACACGTTTGACGACGGTTATGGTTATCACGATTACTTTACACACCTGTACCCCTAGTTTCGAGGCGAAATAGAAGGATTGGCCTTGGTAGGAACACGGGATGACAGTTTTGGCGTTCTTTTTGACCCTACTTTAGCCAAATAAGCCTGAACCGAACTTTTGACCTTCGTAGCCCCTCTCAGCCTTGATAGAATGGTCTGACCACCATTCGCTTTATTAGCCGTTTCGTTACTTAGTCGAAACCTACCTTTGAGCCTTATTTTGGTCACATTCCTTCATTTGACCTACGAGTGGACTTAGTCTTTTGTTAAACCACACTTGCCAAGGCAAGTGTGTGGTGGGGGGAGATGTTTTTGTTAAGTCGGGGTGTTGTTTCTTCAGTTTTAGAGCTATAAGGAGAGGAGGAGCTCATTGGGGCTGGATGCTCGGGTTTCATTCAAAAAAAAAAAAAATTCAAATCAAATAATTGTGTTGTATATAGAAATAAAGGGTTGAAAAAGGCAATGAGCTTAGAGCAATGATGATGTTAAGGTTGGGATAGTCAGATAGATACTAAGTATTCGAGCTCATCTCACGACACTTGAAACATAGTCGAGTTTGGTAATGAGTTCGGGTATCTTAGTGGCCTATAGTCCCCAAAGTGTTGAAATTGATCAAAAAGGAGTTTGGTGGGTTTGTTTGGTAAAGAAGACGTGGTACGTGTTTGGATTTTGTTCACTCGTATTTCTTTTCTCCAGTTTCCCAAATTACCTTTTTTTTTCGATTAACCGAATTTACCCTAGCCTAACGTTATAACCATTCAAGTCCTGCTGGACCGTGTTTAACCTTGGTTAGTCCCGATTAGTGGAGATTCTAGGAAGGGCAGGATTGTGTAAAGTCATTTGTCCGGTATTCCAAACCCGAAATCGTATTAAGCATGAGTCGTCGTCGTTCAACACACACTCACCCCGTGTCATGATCTAGTAGAGTCAAAGTAATGCATTCACTTAACTAAGTTCTTTTCACCTCGATATTTTGAAATACATGCATGTACCGTAAAGTTGTTTCCTTGGTGTTGTTTGAACGCCTGATTTACTCGAGGACGAGTAAAGGCTAAGTGTGTGGTGGTGATAGGAACCAACTTTACAATTACATTTCATGTCTGATTCGGCCACGATTATTGCATTTACGGCATGTTTCGGGTGAGTTTAGACCTATCTTGAGTATTAAATGAGGATTTATTGCACGGCGAGTGATCGTCGGATTTCCGTAAACTCGACCTTATTTTAGCATTTTATACTCGTTTTCCCGAGCACCCGTAGTTTGCGGGGTTATGCGTTCGTGTTGTTTTCATATGGATGCAGGACTAGGGTGTCTCGAGAGCCTGAAAGGCGAAAGTATGAGTTTGGACGTGTCCGGCGGCTAAACACGGAGGTTGGAGGTGAAAAAGTGAAGATTTGGGCTGCAAAATAGATGTCCGACGGACAAGTTGTTGTGTCCGGACGGCTAACTCACCGTTTTTGGAAGATTATTTGATGAAGAACCCGTCCGGACGGATGTAAATAAATATCCGACGGGATGGATCATCATCCGGACGGACAAGAGCATCTCATCCGGACGGACACTTATGCATCCATCCGGACACCTGGAAAATCAAGAACAGTCCGTCCGGACAGGGTGGACATCCGTACGGACAGCTTACTTTCTATATAAAGCTGCTCATTTTCTCACAGCAGCCAAGTAGAGAAAGAGGGGGCGATAATATTAGATAGTTTTGGAGATTGTGGGCGATTTTCTTCATCCTTTAGAGTTAGATCAAGTGTTATATATCATTAGAATCCTCTTTCAATCCTCTCTTTGATCTACTAACTTTTAGCTTTGATCCGTAACTTTTCACTTGGCAAAAATTCGATCTTTTGTAAGCACATTTGGTACCTTCTCCAAGTTGAATAAAGTAAGTATGTTCTTTTGTTATTCTATTGTTGTTGTGATGTTTTTCTTCCGTTTGTATTGTTTAGATTCGATTATGAGTAGCTAGATTTGTCGTATGGTCGAACCACGTGAATGCGGGTGAAACACCATTAGAGAGATGAACCGGGAGGTAGTGTAGCGTGTAATTTAACGTTCTAATCGATAATCCACATCACGAAACTTGTTTTGATTGTTTTAATAGCTTTGAATGAGATTGACAACCTTGTTCATTGTTGCACACACGTTAGCTTATAAATGTATGTTGCGGCGACGTGTGGGAACGGGGTTTCGGGACCGTAGAAGTTTTGGGCTTGAAAGGTAGTCTGACACCTACCCGTGTACTAGATTGACGCCCTAGTCATCAAGTTTAGTCCCAATACGGGGTTTATCCTATGAGTTATTGTTAGACGGCAAGGTAGAGTAAGGCACACTCCCGGGGCAATCATTTTAATGGTAAAGTAATCCGCTGGATCGTAGTTCGGCCATACTTCTTTTAACTGTTTAGAATTCCGAGTAGTGTAATCTTTATTTTATGCAATAGTATAACTCCATATCTATCTTGTTGACCTGAACTGAGAAATAAGTCAACTGTGGTACTCAAAGCCAATCTCTGTGGGATCGACCTCGGACTCCTCAAGCACTATCCTACACTCGACCCGGTACACTGCCGGTTAGAGGATAGATTCTGCTAAGGTTTCGAGTCTTTGTTTGACCGGACCGTAGAAATTACGTCCATCAATTATCATAAATCAATTTACGCATGTGTATATATATCACATATATATTACACAAATAAATCTATATATAAATATATAGCCAAGTGTGAACATGTATATCTTATATATATGTACAACACACGCATGCCAGCACATATATATATATATATATATATATATATATATATATATATATATATATATATATATATATCTAATATTAATATATGGTAATACCATTAATTAAATTGCACAATCCAAGTGTATCTTATACACTAATAAGTTGCGCCCCATATGCCAATAAATTGGTATCCGGAATATTCTTTAATTAATATAATATTAATATCTTGTATTTAATTTATTCATAATAAATAAATATCACCATATTAATTTACCACTATAACCTTTATAGTCGTGAGATAAAACTTTCCTTATTTAGTTATCATCTATAACCACATTTTAATCCGGCTAGATGTTCATATGTGTGTGACCCGATAGGCTTCCGAATATTTTGGCCGTAGACACAAAACGCAAATTACGAAAATGCCCTTCATGCCTAACGATCACGGGATAGCGTCTAGCAACACACCGTGACCACCAATCATCGGAAGAGTAAAAAACAATGACTACTACCTTTAATGTGAAACAGTTACCGTGTAACTTACAATCCTATCGCTGTAATAATATCCATACGGTCGTTAGTCGAGTGTCAAAACATAAACGACCATATCTTATAATCTGGATATCAAGCTCTCTCTCGAAGTAACTCATTTACTTTCCACTTTGCAAAGATTCACGAGAGTAAGACATTCCTTATAAGAAGGCCATTTCGGATATTCAATCCCAATCATAGGATACGTGTTTCCCGGACGACCAATCATGTATACTCCGCATGCTTCAGTATCACACCCAATCACTACCGCATGATCTCCCCGTGGCTAGGGGAAACCTCAATAGTGTCAAAGCATGACAATCCACACCGTGATGCCATGAAGACTCCGGTCAAAAGGATAATTACAAAACCGCCACATAGTGTGACACTTATCCGTGTAAGTGGGTCAGTCTAACATACGCATTCTCTAATACACGTCCACGTACAGTCCAAGTGTCTCTACATTTCGATAGACGAGATCTATCCCTGCCCTTAAAGATAGAAGACATCTAATACGTGCTAGCCTGTTCATACTTTCAATGCCCTGTTTAATATTACATCATCCTAGAGACAATTAAGTATCAAACTTATTAAAGTGATTAGAGATCTCATCAACCATAATCGCCTATCATGGTTTATCTATCACAGTTTAATACTAAGGACGTTATCATATAACAATTCATAATTGGTTCTTTAAAAGAACAAATACATGACAACAGAAAATCCATTTTATATATGTATAAACATAAAGAAATAGTAGAAATGATCCGACCAGGTCGGATCCGGTCCAACCCGATTGGGTTTAAGACACTATTCCAACAATCCTATCATGACCTCTACAGGTCGGCCAATACTTAGGGTCAAACCTGTCCATATCCAACATTATAGGCCGGCCTAGGTCCCTCTCGGACCAAACCCTTAGCACACATTCTAAATTTGATAAATTTGTGATGAATCCCTCCCATTTAATACTCTAAATCCAGACATTCAAATAATTCGCAATTATCTCCTAAAATCAAGGTGATCAAATAATCATTATCTTTTCCTTTGGGAACACGGAAATTAGAGTCCATCTCATACACGCCACATGCTAACCCAGGCACAAGCCCCTCTATATAAGCAATCCCTAAGAAAATACGAAGACTTGATTCCAATTCCCGCATTGGATAGGTAGGCAGCTTGATCACCATCAAGTGCAGTCTAAAACATCCCACATCACCCCCCTCTATTCATTGTTTTCTATATCCTAAGAGCTTCAATAGGTTGTCAATAAGAGTCAAAATACCCGAAATCCACGTTGACGATTTTTGGAACCGTCAATTGGCGCTAGAAGGAGCGTCTCTTCATTGATAATCTCGTTTGAAAGCTCCAAAATCAATATGGTGACCACAAGACAGCAAGCAGCTAACGGCAGCCACGCCAACGATGCAACGGAGTCAGACGCAATCAACCAGAATCCACAGCAGAAGAAAATCGCCATTGATGCTACCCAACAAGCATTGTGGATATGCTGGCAGCCCTCGATGGTGCAACCAAAAAGGCCGTCCTTAATGCCGCCTTGGCAGAGAAGGATGAGGAAGAAGAAGATCTGGACGATCTAGAGGAAGAGGATCCTCTTGATGAAAATTCACAGGATCAGGATCTACAAGAGTGATATCCATCTGGAGGAAACCCCCAAGAACATGAGTCGGAGGAAGAAGATGACCCCAACGATGGGTCATGGCAACAAACACCTCCTCCACCCAGGCGTTGAGGAGTCGGAAGAGGCGGTCAGTCATCTTCTTCAATTTTGAAAAAACAGTCAGTTGTCCCCCTGGCGATAGATGCAGCCCGAGCCGAGCTAGACGCCATAGCAAGAAAAAGAGTTGCGCTACTGGCTCTTGAGTCTCCCTTCTCCGAATAGATAGATAGCTACCCCCGACCGGCGAGGTTCAAGATCCCAAAGTTGGAACCCTAAAAAGGAACAAAGGATCCCTAGGATCACTTGTTCCAGTATCTCACGCACATGAATCTCGACTGTGCCCCGGACGAGATAAAGTGCAAAGCGTTTCTTGCGCTACTCACTGGCCGAGCACGAGAATGGTCAAGAAAATCCCGGCCAGGACGATCTACAATTTTGAGACATTGGGGAAGATGTTTCTAAACGCTTTCATCACGGCGAAGCCGTTCCAGAGGAATGCTACTCACCTATTTACACTTAAGCAGAAGCGAGACGAAACCGCGCTGCAGTATCTCAAGCGGTTCAACGAAGAGTCATTGCAAGTTTGGGACGTGGACGATCACATCTGGATCGCATCTTTTGTGGATGGCCTACAGGAAGGAAGACTGTACGCCAAGTTGAGCAGCAGGCTCCTGACATCTATGGAGGAATGCATGGAAGTAGCGTTCAAACACTGTCAGGGAGGAGAGGCCAACCAGCTAGGGGTGAGCTTGGATTGGTTTGGGGGGTTTGGTTTGGTTTTGAAAGACTCGGGTTGGTTTGGGGCGCCATAATTCGTTTCCCAAACCAAACCAAAATGAAGTCAACCCCAATGGTTTGGTTCGAATTGGTTTCGGTTTAACAAGCATAATCTTAAAAGAAATTGGCAAAACCAACATTTTTTACATAAACTCTAAGTAGCTACATACATTACAATATAATTTAGCTACAATCAATCCTCCATAGTTGCATACTTACATACATGCATTTACTGATTTACATATTTACATCAAAAGAGCAAAATGCTGAATGTTGACACAATAAAATGATCAAAACACCATGCGCGTCTTCCAACCAAAACAACATAGCAAACCTCAGCAAAAACAAGCATCCAATCCAACTCCAACAGCAGCCAACAAAACCTACAACCTCCATGGCTCCATGAAAAAAACAATGAAATAGAATTAGATCAATGTTCATTTTTTCAATGAGCAAAATAGGACAAGTCCAACTTGCATGACTGAGTAGGAGAATGATCAAAATGAATGTATCATTTTGTGTTTCCAAGCAGCAGCCAACATTTAAAGCAAAAATTGCAACTTGAATATAGCATAGAGAAATAAAAACAATAAGGCCAATCACAATGGCCTAATGCTTTCCCATTGTCACTTATCATCAAAAGCATCAAAATTGTCCTACATGGCATTATAATGCCATTCCTATTCACATTCCTCCACACAATGGCTTTAAAAGACCACAGTTGATTTTACCAACAGATATAAATTTTCCTACCGAAAATGGGTATAAGACAAATGAGTATAATATATAATGAGTATAATATATAATATATATAATTAATGTATTAAAATTTTGGTTTGGTTTGGTTTGGATTGGGTGTAAAAAAAACTTATCCGAAACCAATTCAATGCAGTTTGGTTTGGTTCCAAACCAAACCAATTCATTTGGTTTGCTATTGGTTTGGTTAATTCGGATTGGTTTACGGTTTGTTTTGCTCAGCCCTACAACTAGCTGAAAATAGAACTAGAAAAGTTAGAACCGAATAAGGAGAAGGCCGAGGATACTTTTAAGAGAGAATGAAGTCATCTGGAGATCGCACGGTCTGCTCGGCCATGGGCCGATCCGAGAAGAAAAGTGCCTTACAACCGCGGGATTTCTCGGTGTTAAACAGGCCCCGTGAACAAGTACTCACGATCATGTAAAGAAAGGGCTTAGTGCGAACTCCCACGCCGCTGCGAAGTCCTCCGGATAGAAGGGACCAAAGCAAGTTTTGCACATACCACCAAGACACGGGGCATAACCTAGACAGTTGTAGGGATTTCAAAGAGACATGGACGCGGCAATCACCAAGGGAAAGTAGGATGAGGTCGTGGAGCGACCACAATATGGCGAATGGCGGGGTTGGCGAGACTACCCACAGGGAAACTAGCTTCAACCGAGAGCGCACTCGGCAGGGCGATCCCCAGAGAAGAAGAGATCGGTCCCTAGAGGGGACCGGAAGTTAGATAACCGCCCGATCAACACCATCAATACTATTGTAGGAGGCCCCAGTCATGCATTCAGAGAAGTCAGCGGCCTTATCGCTCGACCTGAAGGCGTGTCGGTGAACAGAGGAAGTCAGATTCCTTTTCAGGAGGTAAGCTATGGGCCTAGGGATCCGCTCCCGTTGGTCCCGAACAATGAAGGTCTGGTTATTGAAGTCGTAAGGAATAAAAATTTGGTGAAGAGGGTTTGCGTCGACATTGGAAGCGCCGTCAACGTCCTCTACTTTGCGGCTTTCCAGGCAATGAGCCTTAAGGAGTCCGAGCTGACTCCGGTTTCAGCACCCTTGTTTGGATTTTCCGGCCTTCCTGTTCATCCCATAGGAATGGTTCGGCTCGCAACAACGTTTGGGAAAGAGTCAGTGGGAAGGACTCTAATGGTCAACTACGTCATGGTTAAATCGTCATCAGCATACAACATCATCTTAGGAAAACCTGCTTTGATCGATCTTCGGGCCGTGATTTTCCCAGCTCACATCAGTTTAAAGTTTCCAACCGCCCGCAGCTCGGTTGAAATTAAAGGAGATTTAGAGTCGCCCGAAGTTGCTACGCGGCCATTATCAAAGATAAAGGAGTTATCTTGGCTTGCTCGGTTCGGCAAGTCTTTATCATTTGCTACTTTTTATTTTCGTACTTTGGTCATGCTCTTTCTTTCTTTTATCAGTCTTGGATATTTCTACTTCGTTGAATAAATTTTGCTTAGAGCGTTTAATTTTCGTCACTTACTTACTTCTTTGCCTCATTTCATAAGTCTATAAGGACCAGCTAACCAATATACTCCACGTCCATACTTACACGCGAGAAGTCAGTCCGACCTGGCCCTGCTCGCCATGCTTTTGAACGAGAAGTCAGCACTAGCCTGACCCTGCTCGTCCAAACTTACACGCGAGAAGTCAGTCCGACCTGGCCCTGCTCGTCGTGCTTTTGAATGAGAAGTCAGCACTAGCCTGGCCCTGCTCGTCCATACTTACACGCAAGAAGTCAGTCCTACCTGGCCCTGCTTACCGTGCTTTTAAACGAGAAGTCAGCACTAGCCTGGCTCTGCTCGTCAATACTTACACGTGAGAAGTCAGTCTGACCTAGCCCTGCTCGCCGTGCTTTTAAACGAGAAGTCAGCACAAGCCTGGTCCTGCTCGTCCATACCTACACGCGAGAAGTCAGTATGACCGGACCCTGCTCGCCATGCTTTATGACGAGAATCATGTTTAACTTAACTCGTTTCACCCTAAATTTGTGTGAAAGGCCAACTTGACATGGCCCTTCTAACATAGAGCTAAAGCTAACCCCACCGGTTAAGATCCGATATCTAACTCATAATTATCCGAGCCCACGCGTTGGGTTCGGCCTTATACATATGGTGACAAATTACAAGTATGCTATCCAAAAATTCATAATAATGAATGGTATACTGGGTGCATACCCCAATAATAAGAACAAGCAAGAAACAGAAGTACATTAACATAGAACCGTCATACATCAAATCATCAATTTGGTGTAACTTTTACGTCAAATTTTATCCGTCAACTCCAATGGTTCTACTCCAAAAAGAAATATTCTTAGAATATTTCATCTTAAAATTCAACTATATATTAAAAATAAATGTATTATTATTTAGTTGTACATTTTAAAAATTATTATTGTGTATAGTTACATACTTGAATATTATAACAACTTTAATGATACAATTAACATATAAAAATTATTTCAATATTGTGTATAGATACGTACTTGAATTACAATTAATTAAATTTTTAGAAAGGAATTCAACTTTAAATTTTTTTAGAAGGGAATTACAATTTAATTAAGAAAGGAAAAATATAAAAAAAATTGAATTCTTCTTCACAAAAAGAAAAGAAAAAGAAAAAAAAGTGAACAGTAGTTGTCGGTATCCATTTCCTTCGGCAAATTTGATGGTGAATTTCATCCTCCCATTAATTTGATGGAGAAAAACATATCCATTGAAGTCTTATTTTCCACCAAATTGCTGTTTTGGCTGTGAAATAGAGCTCCCTTGGAGTTGCTCTAAGAGAAAATGTTGAGAGATGCTAAAAACGAATACACGTTTTCCCCACAAGAAAAAAACACAATAAGATTATATTATGGTAATCCAAACGCATCATTAGTGTGTCATTTTGACCCAATGCATAAAAAAATCACTACACGTTTCTTTGAAAATTGTAAGACATAAATTATGAAGTTGAAGCATCATGAATACTATTATCACACTTTTAAGAGGTATCCTTTCGTTTGTTTTATTAGTGACTTTTGATATAGCCTAAAGGCTAAAGATTAATAAAATAATTAATGTGTCTGAAATATAGAATAAAATTATAAGATCATTTTTTTTTAATTTTAAATATATTTACAATCATTAGATACAATATATTGTAAATGTAAATACACATTAATAGTAATACTATTATAGTTTTGATGCATTATTTCTCTACACACAAAAATTGTAAGACCTTTTTTTTTCTTAAAGTTTCCGGTATTCGGATCTCACTCGTCCGACTAATTCGGAGTTCGGTCCGGATCGTGCCAGCAGAGTCTGATTCTTACTCAGGAGTAAAACTATGCTTAAATATTGAAATTAATGTTTGGACTTAAGTCGAAAATAATAATAATAAATAATGTATTGATAATCTAAAATGACGTGTGGTATAACTTAAAAAAACAAATGATGTTTCTCAAACAAAACAAAAAAACCAAATGTTCGAAGTGACAATTAATTTAAAAAGGGGAGGGAGTATTTATTACTCCATCCGATTCTATTTATCAGGTTGCAAAAAACATAAATATTAAGAAGGGTAGTTAATGTTGTGATTTAATATCAAAATGATAATAACACATCTTGATTATAATTAATCCAATTTTATTTTTAATCTCTCGTCCCTTAATAAATAAATAGAATTGAATGTAAAAAAATAAATTAAATAATATTTTAAAAATGTAAATATAACAGGAAAAAATAAATTTTATTTTTGACAACTACAAAATTAATTAACAACGGAGGGAGTAAGTACAAACATCAATCGTCCTAATCTAGACTACTGATAGTGTAAGAATGTAATGATGGCTGGTGATAATGGTGGATGAAATTGACATTTTTTTTAGTAAGAAATTGGCTTTTATTTTGGCTTACTAATTACGGTTGAAAAAGAGTTAAAAACAAGGGAAACTTGAAAAAATATGTTTAAAAAGATAAATATTTATGTGGTATTCTTTAAAAGATAACATTTAAAAAAATATGTCTGTAATTCATAGCGATTATGTAGCTATTACGTAGCAATTCGGTAGCGAATACGCAACGAAATGCTTTCCAGACATATTTTCTAAATGTTATTATTTTGAGGCATATCACATAAATATTTATTTTTTTAAGCATATTTTTCCAAGTTTCCCTAAAAGCAAGTATAATTAAGGAATAAAATGAATATATAATACGTTTAAGAGAAAAGTTATTATACAGCTATGGTGGAGGGTAAGTTGCATCAAATTTTCTTCTACATACTTTTATTATGTGAGTGAAGATGTGTAAAAACACATCACGTCTATCCACTTAATATTTTACCCATAAAATCTAAAGCGATATTTTTCAGAAAAATAGAAAAAGGAAAAATTTTCAGGACAACGATCCATTCAAAAAGGGAATTACGTATAACCCATAATGATGGAAGCCCCAGCCATTAAATAATACTGTGGCAGGAGTATATTGTAAATAAATTTATGCCATTACGGCTTGGTAATGATTTGACATAACTGTTGTTTCCCATATGATTTCTTTAGATAGCGACATGTTCATCTTTTTATTTTTATTTTTGAGGGGTTCATCTTTTAATTTTGATGAGGCTGTTATAACAGTAGACTTTAGAGTCACCACGTGATACAACTACGTTAATTAATATATAATATAATAAACAATATGTAAAACTTTTACATGTAATATATTAAAAAACAATTATTTGAGGAAGACATGTAATATATTTAAGAAATTGTAAATTTTTATATGTTAATCATCAAATTTAAAAAAATCATAAACGTACATCATTTTACTTACATAAAAGAAGCCGCTGAGGATTACGGTGTATCGGCTTATCAGCATTTGTAACTCAATCTACAACTTGATTCCCGAGTAGTGGTTAATTGTGTGAAAGGGGTCATTACTGCGGTAATTTCTAGCAATCGGGTGCTTTTATCTCTGGGAGGTTGATGATTGATAATCCAATTACAGCCTTTGAGGCTTTCCATTCGTTCAATGCGGGGTTTCCGGGTTGTCATGAGCATGTGGCTTTGAAGCTTGATATGGCTAAGGCCTTCGATCTGGGGCAGACTTACCTTGTAGGGTGGGGGGGAGGAGGCAATCGCCACCCCCTCAGATCTGGAAAAAAAAAAAAAAAAAATGTATGTTGTGATTTTTCGCCCACTAAAAATTTATACCATATCAGCTATGATACTCCCTTCATTTTTTTTCTGTCACATTTCATAATTTAATTTGTTATTATTTATCTGTCATTTTACATTTTCAATGCATTATTTATTTAATTATTTTTCTCATTTACCAATAAAGTATTTATATCTCCAATAAAAAATACATTTCTAATACTAAAAACTTATTTACCAACAAAATATTTACATCTCCAATAAAAAATATATATTTTCAATACTACATTTTAGACATATTATTTACTTTCTTAATTTATGTGATTCTTGTTTCTGCGACAGATAAAAAACGGAGAGAGTAATTGGATAAATTAAAAACTTTTACTGTGTTTATTAAAATATATAATCATTACAAAAGTGATACATCTAAACAAATATTAATAAGATTTTACTTATAAAAAAAATTTAGAATACTAATGTATGAAATATTTTCCCTTAAGAAAATTGTTAATAATGAGAGTAAATGATTAATGTGTTCGGATCATGCGATATATAGTAGGTTTCTTCCAATATTTATCGCAAAATGTATAGTATTGTTTATATAGTAGTATTTCTCCTCGAATCCATGGAGGCATAAAACACACAAGTATACATGTTTCTGATTACGAAAAAATTCTAGGTTTATCGCCCCATCTCCCGGGATCCTGTGTCTGCCCCTGCCTTCAATAGAGTTGTGTGGAGATACATTTCGGCTATTATGGATAGAATGGGATTACTATCGCTGTTTGTAGGCATATTTATGTGTATGGTATCATCGGACTCTTCCTTATTAATGGGAGGCCATGTCGGCGGTTGGTGCCAACTCGTGGCATTACGCAGGGAGATCCATTATCACCCTCGCTTTTCATCATTTATGCGGAGAGTCTCACTATACTCATTAATAAAACCGGTGTGGACGGGCATTAGGAAATCAACGCAGAAACGCAGCGGAATTCAAAAATTTGATTTTCTTTTTCTCAAGATCGACTTCGTTTAAACAACAAGCATAAAAGAAGTAGACAAAAGAACACCTTGGTTGAACCAATTGGATCGATGCTTTGTCTACGGTTGCATTTCTGCCAAGCGTTCGGCCTCTACCGGTGATCAACACGAACACCTCGCCGGAATCTCATCATTGATTGCTACCAGAAAACTCGGTTGCTAGACCGACCTTTTCTCTCTCACAAATCTCTCCCTAAGAAGCTCTCTATTTTTCACAAGAAACTATTAGTCTTTTGAAATTGTGTTGTACAAAAGAATAACCAACCTCTTTCTTATATAGGTGTTGGGCGCCGCTTTTAGATCCCAATCTGATTGGAGAAGCTTCCTAGTAGATTGGGGAGAAAGAAAACATTTCACTAATAAAATAAGGAAAATTCATTTGATTAATTTATCTCATTTAATTTAATATCTCATATTAAATATTTCCAAAATATTGTCAATATCTAATATTGACTATCTTTATCAAATTACCATAAATCAATTTATATATGTGTGCAAATCTATACACACTAATATCTAATATATATAATATAATGCCATAATTGACTAATCTTGCAAGATCTTTGTGTATCAATATACACAAAAACATGCGCACCATATATATGCAAATATATATCTAATTAGTCAACATGATTAATATAATACTATGATTAATTAATTTATAAAATACATGTGTATCATAATACACAAAACATTTCGACATACATATCTAATATATGTATATTTAATTAATCAGTATAATTAATATCTTGTATTTCATTTGTTCGTAATAAAAAAATATCACCATATTAATTTATCACAATAACACTTTATAGTCGAGATAAAATTTTCCTTATTTGGTTATCACTATAACCGCATTTTAATCCGACTAGATGTTCTTATGTGTGTGACACGATAGGCCTCCGAATATGTTAGCCGTAGGCACAAAGTGCAAATTATGAAAATGCCCTTCATACCTAACGATCATGGGATATCGTCTAGCAACACACCGTGACCCCCAATCATCGGAAGAGTCAAATGCAATGACTACTACCTTTCATATGAAACAGTTACCGTGTAAATAGAATCATATCACTGTAATAATATCCATACGGTCGTACGTCGAGTGTCAAACATCAACGACCGTATCTTATAATCTGGATATCATGCTCTCTCGATGTAAATCATTTACTTCCACTTTGCAAAGATTCACGAGAGTAAGACATTCCTTATAAGAAGGCTCTTTCGATATTCACCCCTACTGATAGGGTACGCGATTTCCGGACAACCAAACATGTATACTCTGCATGCTTCAGTATAGCACCCAATCACTACCGCATGATCGCCCCGTGGCTAGAGGAAACCTCAATAGTGACAAAGCATGACAATCCACACCGTGATGCCATGAAGACTCCGGTCTCAAGATAATTACACAACTGCCACATACTGCGACACTTAATAAAGTAAGCGGGTCAGTCTAACGTACGCATGTTCTAATACACGTCCACGTACAGTCCAAGTGTCTCTACACTTCGATAGACGAGATCTATCTCTGCCCTTAAAGACATAAGACATCTAATACGTGCTAGTCTGTTTGTACTATCAATGCCCTATTTAATAGTACATAAGCCTAGAGACATTTAAGTATCAAACTTATTAAAGTGATTAGAGATCTCATCAACCATAATCGTCTGTCATGGTTTCTCTATCACAGTTTAATACTAAGGACGTTATCATATAACAATTCATAATTGGTTCTTTAAAAGAACAAATATATGAAAACAGAAAAGCCATGATCCGACCCGATCGGATCCGGTCCAACCCGATTGGGTTTATGACACTATTTCAACAGGGGTGACGTTCTGTCGGCATGATGATGTTTTGATTAGCCACCTACCTTCTATTTGCGGGTGATAGCCTATTATTCTTCAAAGTCGTTGAGGGCTCCACTCAGTCTATGAGTGATGTTATTCACCATTAGGAGGATTTGCCTAGGTACGCCATTAATACACACAAATCATCATTATATTTCAGTTAAGAGTGGGGCATAATGTTAGAGTTCAAGTGAGTGAGTTGCTAAATGTTCTTATTGGCAGGGGAATTGGAAATACCTAGGGTTGCCTTTCATGAACGGCCGATCTCAGTCTCAAATCTTTTCATATCTGGAAGATAGAACCCGGAGAAAGCTTAGTGGTTGGACAAAAAAACTTATGTCGACTGCGGACAAGGAGATTTTAATGAGAAAAAAACGTCTTGCATGCTACACCAACCTTTGTTATGCAATGTTTTTCTATTCTGGAGCCCATGTTGCATACTTTGGAGATGCTATGTCGAAGGTTTTTATAGAGAGGCACGGATGAAAGAATAAAGATCCACTATCGTCAATGGGTTGTTTGCAGATATGAGAGGGCTGAGGTTTAGATATCTCCGCTACTTCAATACGGCCCTTTTGGTGAAGGTCTAGAGGATACTGAAATACCCGAATACTCTTGTTAGTAAGGTGGTTGGTGTGAAGTATTTCCGAGATGGTAATATCATTGATTCTAGGGTAGGGCTCATGCCATCCTTCCTTTGGAAGAGTTGGCATGAAGGGAATGAGCTCTTATTCCGGGGCTACGTTGGAAAGTTTGCAATATAGCCTTGATTAATGTTTATCATGATGCATGGATATCTAGGCCCCATAGTTTTCACATTACCTCATTGTCTCACGATTCTATTGTTGCCACGTTAATAGATCTGCAAACTCGCCATTGGACTAAAGAGCTGGTACTTTCGGCATTCTACCCATATGAAGCATGGGCAATCGTTAGCATCTCCTTCCTGCCGAACTCTAATCGGGATGGTGTCATATCGCATTGTGATAAACGGGGAATATTAATTTTTAAATGTGGGTATCATCCGACTTTTAATCTATACCGTATGGATATTGGTTTTAATGGTGCGTCATCCTCAGAGGGGTCGGACTAGATTTAGCGTCGGGTGTGGAGATTATTGGTAAAACCACGTATCAAGCATTTCATCTGGCGGTCCTTATATGATTGTCTCCCAAGTCCCAACTAATTACAATCTAAGAAAACACAATGTTGGAGGGACAACTTGTGGTCTTTGTAGGAGGGAGGATGAAACGCAGAGCCGTATCCTTTTTCACTATGTGGTTCCTTATAAGGTTTGGTCTGTGTTAAATGATAGGGCTATCATTAATGGTCTTCATTCGACAACGGATTTCAAAGGCTTGTTGGCTTTCCTTTTACAAGATTGTGATGAGGAGAGAATGTCTTATCTTGCTACCTTAATGTGGTTGATATGGAAGGCTCGATGTGCTAGGAATTATATATGAACGGGTTCCCGTAGATATTGGCTTAATTCTTTCTTCTTCTTACGCGGAGGCTGAGGTGTTCATGTTTCCGTCGCGTTCGAATGGCGCTCATGCCAATCCACCCTTACACCCGATGATATGGAGTATGGACAACCTCTCCTTATGGTATGATCAAATGTAACATGGATGTTGTAGTGTTGGATGACCGTGAGGAAATTGGGTTGATTTTTCGGGAACATGATGGACATGTCCTACATGCTATATCAGAATTCTTAGTAAGTTCGTATTCGGTGAAGGCCGTGGAAATGAATGCTATTTTACGGGGACTACAATGTATGGAGCATCTTGATTACCAATCTTTGGTTATGGAGAGATCCCCTTATATGTATGCAGGCGTTTGTGGGACTCTCAAATTATTGTCTCCAGAAAAATTTATCATTGCCTCCAGAAGGATTTGAACCCGAGAACCTAAATGGACTCTCAAATTATTGTCTCCAGAATGATTTGAACTTGAGAGCTTCTGATCTCAAGACCTCATTTGAGCTAGGCCTCATCGACAATTTTATTTAAAATGTTTGAATCATATCATTTTACTTAACTTATATAGAATATAGATCCCCTCCTATACACGGAAGGGGTATATGGTGTTCACACCTGAGGAAGGAATATTTTTTTTTTGTTTTTTTGTTTACGACCCTAAATGCATAGGACTAATCAGTGCAGAGGAGGAGATTCTGCTGCAACTAACAAATATACTTCTTTTGTTTCGAAATAACTGAGACATTTATCAAAAACACGTATATTAAATACTCCCTCCGTCCCACAATATAAGATCTTTTGTTCATTTCACACAGTTTAAGAAAACCTAGTAAATGAGTTAGTTTTTAGTATTTCAATGTAAAATATTGTCTTGTTTTCTGAGACTGACTAATAATATTGCATTGTTTAGTGTGAAAATGAAAATAATGCATTTAATATTATATTGGAATGTGAGAAAGACTTATATTTTAGGACACCAAAAAAAAGTTAAAAAGACTTATATTACGAGACGAAGGGAGTACTTGAGTTGATGGTTTAATTTGAATGCCAAAATAACTAAAAAAACTCTTAGCCTATAATTAATACAAAGTTATATTCATTCTATCACTCCTTAATAAATAAGGATAGATGTTGAAAAATTACAATAAATATTGTATTTGAAATATAAATTGCCTTATTTATTTTGAAATAAATCTATTTGACAACTGCCTCCGTTATTTCAGAAACGATGGATTAATTACTAAAGGTAGCAGCCGTACTGTATTGTAAATCACCGGTTAAAAATGTCAGGAAAAAAAAAAAAAAAAAAAAACCAAACCTCCGATCCTTCCCAATGTCATTTATCCAAATTATATAGACGAATAATTGAAGTTTACTAAGAAAAGGGAAACATAAAATATCAATGTGACTAATAACTACATACAAAGTCATATAGAGATTTACCACACATCAGTCACTTTGATATTTCATACAAAAACACGGTTTAATTTAATTAATCAAGTTGAAATTTAAAGCACCACCTTCATAGTACTGTCCACTATCATCGCCGCCGCCGCCACCATTCAAGTCCTCATATCCTCCACCACCAATATTAATCTTACCCATAAATTCGACTTCTTCAAGTTCTCCAGTAATATCTTCAGATTTGTCCTTAGAGCTGCTGGCAGAAGATAATAACTGTGGCGAAGACGTTATGAGGCGGCCAACAATCGGGACTGGCTCCGTCTGCTGCCGCCCATCTCGTGGTGGTGAGAACATCACCGGCATGTACTCGTCAGCTTCACATAGGAACCTTGAATTCTTGAAGTGCTCTTTCAGTGTTTCTATGCCCTAAGGATGTATTTAAAATAAAAAAAATAAAAAAAACAATTAAAAATTTAATAAAAAAAAAAGGATGTGATGGGATGTGTTATTTAATCAACCCACCTACAAAGATTGTTTTATAAAGTCAATCCCTTAATAATAGGATGGAGGATGTCCTTTTTAACACCTGATCGTGTAGCCTCAAACATTTAAGTGTGTGATGTGATGTACATAATCAAGTGCTGGAAGGAACATAAAATATAAAAAAAAAAAGTAATCCTTCCGTATCTAATAAGTTGATATGATATAAGTCATTTCACCGTAAAAATATAATAATAATTAATCATCATCTAACTCGTAATTTATATTCATCTAATAATTTCAGTTACTCACAATTTTTAGAAGTAAGATGAACAAATTTTATAATATACAACCGTAGTAAGAAAGGTTGTAACAAATAACATACATTACAACTATTCGTTTTAACCTCTTTTACACATGATAAAAATGTATTATATGAAATAAAATAAAAAGAGAGGCTCTAATGCATGTCATTTAATACAACCTTTTTACAACCGTTGCACCATAAAATCTCTCAAGTTATTATTATAATATAAAAGATATAAAAGTCTAAAACTGAACCACTTTATAATTAAACAGAGAAATGTTAAGAGAAACAACTATAGTGTATGCAAACGAGTAACACAATACATTTTCACTCTTGATTATGCATGATACTTATTGATCGTAATGTAGGCTCAATAATCAATGGGGCACAAGTATATTGTATCACTCGTTGAGACACGTGTTGTATCAGCACTCAATTAAATATATAAATACAGGGTAATATGAAGTACAATTATGAGTATAGAGTCACAATCACTTCACCACAACAAGTGACAGAACCATTTTTTTCACAATTATTCACGATGTAGGACACAATGATAACAATTTGGAACCATAACGATGAAGATAAAACGTATGTGGCACAACAAAATTATCACAACAAACTTTTGCACCAATGATATTTATAGGACCCAAACGAATTCACAGCTGCCACATCATAATCAATTATATAGAAGTGTGCGTGTTTATGGTATTTTGTTATGACAATATCACTACACAATGATGAACAATGAAAAAAGAGGTTGTGTCACCCAAGTGATTGTGTCTGTCATTACCATTACCACGAATGATCGTTAGCAAATGATGAAAAAGAGTTGTGTCACTTTATTAAAGCCAATTGGTTTTAGTATAACTAAACGCTTTTACTTACCGTTGTCAAACCAATCGGTGTTACTATATTTCCTTATATCACTTTTAACACTTAGTTATAGAAAATTCTAAGGTTGAGACTCAAATATACGGAGAATGAAACTGTGTGTCCAGATGAAGCCAATAGGTGTCCATCCATATGGGAGTGTCCACCTTAGGGCATTCACATCAGAAACCCTATTTCTTCCCTAAAATAATACATATCTCTATTTTACAGCATCTCAATTCAAAACATTCCACAACAGCATCCTTATCCCTATCTTTATACCAAATACTATTGAAATAGGGATAGTGCTCCACAAAACAAGGATACATTATTCATTGTTCCCTAAGAATAAATAAGGATGAGATTTCTGCTGTAAAGGTATTTAAAAAAATTTTACTTTTTATCTTTATTTTAAGGATATAGCACCATATAGGCTTCTGATTTTAAATGCTCTTAAAATTCCCCATACATACGGTACATGTAAACAAATTTGTTTAGTGAACCAAGAAGAAGAATACACAAAACAAGGGAGAAAACAAGATACAATAGCAATTCTTTGCTTTTGTATATTTAATTATAATTAAATAAAAAAAACAAGATGCAAAAAGACTAGGAAAATAGAGAATAGAAAAAGGGAGAATAATAAAAACCTGCAGTCGAGCATAGGTAACTTCACAAATTTTCCGGGAATTGAAAACTTGCCAATTTTGATGGTGGAAAGCTTTGTACAGTCTCCATGTTGCCTCCGGCGAGGTCATGTTCACGAAACCATATCCCACATTGCACTTGTTCCTGCTTGGGTTTTTGTTTTGCCCCCAAAATAAACAAAACAATACTATATTAATTATTAACGAACTCGGTTCCATATGTTAAATAATTTATATACACTAAACATAAAAAGACTCAACGAATCCTATGAAAAAAAGAGAAAGGATTTTTTTTACATGAAATCTATTGGAAGATAAACGAAATCATAGGAAGATAAAGGTTGGTCATCCCCATCAGCAATTTGCTCGTTGCAACGGACACAGTGATCGTCCAGCAGGTTCAGAAATATCTTCAGACTGAAAAAAAAAAAAAAAAAAAAAAAAAAAAAAACACAAAAAATCTGAGGAGAAAAGTCAAACATAATATAAGAAAAAAACCCATTGATTAATCAACAAATTCAGATAATTATTAGGATTTATATGATTATATTAATTAGTTTAAAGAGGCCAGCTGAGACCAAAAACACACAAACCTGTACTTGTTAGGAATGTTTTTGATCATGAGAGTGGTTCTTGAATCGGTGCAATTCGATTCCAAAATAGCTTCTTCATCGATTAAGTATCTTGAATCGAATTCTTTCGATTTCCATGGCCTGCTGGTAGCAGCATTAAAATTCTTGGTTCTTTGCTGCCTCGGCTTTGAACTAGTACTTGGATTATTATTATTATTATTAGCCACATTTTTAGGGCAGTCCTTTAAAGGCCTTGAAACACCAAATTCCTCAATTCCATTAACATTATTACTACTCGATGAGCTCGAGCTCCGGCCTAAATTCCCTGCAACAAAAACCGACATCTTTTCCGGTAGTAACTGTGGGGGCGGCGGTGATAATGACGGGGATCGGGGCATAACCCGAGAAGCGTTTCTTAAAGCATCTGATAATTTCTTGCATTGACCACCAGGCCTACTGTAATGGATCATGATCTTCTTTCCATGAATTTCTTTTCCGTTCATCTCCGACATAGCAACGGCTGCATCTCTTACATCATAGAACTCCACAAACCTATGGTTCTTTCTTGTTGGTGTCTCTCTCAATTCCATCACATGCCCTAATTAATGGTTTTTTTTTTAAGAAAAAAAAAAAAAAAACAGGGATTTAAAATTTTAAATAAAAAAAAAAAAAAAGTTAGCTGTTACTGTCTTCAAAAGACGACAATCAAGTTCAACAAAATCCTTTTTGACGACAGCGACATATCGGATACCAAGTGCCAAAAATAGTGTTTGACTCAAAAAGTTATTAACTTACATATACTATATACTATATACTATATACTATATTCCAAACATGCAATGAATCAAAAAGCTCTTTTAACTTGCAAAAGCATTGAGAAAAGACAACTTTTCAAATTCCAGTTTTACACCCAAAACAAGCTCAATTAAAAATGTGTCATTATGTCCAAATTTTCTTAAGAAAACACTCTCTAAATATAATTGTAATTAATAAAAACAGTAAAACGTTAGTACTTTCTATAAATAAAGGTTTTGTCTTGGATGAAGGACCAAATTCACATTATTATTCTTATGATTTAAATTCATATGATCCCAAATAAAATTAAAAAAACTCTATAGTAATTAGTAAAGTGCATGAATGTTGACATACCAAAAGCTTGAAAAATTTGTTTGAGGTGAGCAGAGGGAACTTCAGGGTCCAAATTAAAGATTATGAGAGTCCCTTGATTTTTCCCATCAGGCATACTAGAAGCCACTGGGACAGTGAACTGGGCCCACACAGCTCGGCCAGCTATAAGGCCCGGTGCCGGAGGAGGAACAGGCGGCAAAGGAGAACACGGCGGTGGCGGGGGAAAATTGAAACCAAAAGGGATTGAATTCCGGGCAGCAAGTTCGTCGTAGTGGCATCTCAATCGGTATTGTTGATGCATGTTTTGCTCTTGTATCTCAACCAGAGCACGGCGAGCTTGCCTTATATCATAGAAATGAACCGTCACGGTTCCCTCTCTCCTCAGCCGTTCCATTTGAACGGCTCTGACATCTCCGAACACCTCAAGGTCTCTTCTAATCACCGATTCGCTGACGTCAAGAGGCACCATGCTGACAAGCAAAGACCTTGAGGCCACTGTCAGGGAAGGTGGTGGTGGTGGTGAAGTAGTAAAACAAGGCACAAATGGTGGTTGGTGGTAGTCGGTGCTATCGTAGACCGGCTGTGGAGGAAACGAGGGGTGGTGGTTGGGGTGGGGTGAGTATGGTGGTGGTGGTGGTGGTGGTGGTGAGGTGGATGGGTACGGATAGTACATAGTCTGGGAAAGTAAAGGTAAAGGGAAAAAGTTTGTCGGGATGAATTCTTGAGCTCTAGGGTCAAGGTTACCGGGAAACTTAGAAAAACCGGTGTCTTCCATGGAAAACTTTCGGTTTAACCGACCGGTGAAGATGAAAACGATTTTATGGTGAGTTACCGGAAAGATTTTTGGCCGGCTTTCCGTTTTCCTTTCTTCTCTCCTAATACTGTTTAGAGGAAAATGAAAAGATAGGATTTGTATCTGACCTTTGTGTTATCTCTCTAGCACACAGCATTAATTCAACTGCAGAAAACCAACACTCACCGATTTATACTTTTTTTTTTTTTTTCTTCTCTTCTCTTCTCTTCCTTCTAATTATAAAGAAAAAATAATTATAGTCAGTATATTTGTGATGAAAAATTGTCTCAAATTAGATTTTTTACTAAAATATTAATGCATAAGGTTTTTTATATTTTTATTTTTATCTTTATAAGTTTTTTCTTTTTAATAAACCGTTAATCATATCTATTTTCTTACTCATAAATGTTTTTTACGAAAACGATAGCACAATTCTAAATACATGCACACTAATTGTAAATACGATAGCACAGTTCTGAATACACACACTAATTCTAAATACACGCACACTTAAGAGAAAATGATGTATATAATTTGAGTCGTAAGAAATATTCTAATTTAGGTAGATTTCTATGTGGCTAGGTATTATGATAATTTGCTATTATGGTAGTCAATGATTTGATTTTGTTGATGAGCGTAATAGCGTGTGTATTCTATATAGTATATTTATTGTATTTCTTATTGTAATTATTTATAATTACCGTATATATTTAGAGAGGCCTAGAACCTTTCATTACTTTGTATATATACTTTGTATCTTATTCATTGTAATACACAAAATATTTTCTCAATGTTCTCTTATGATATGGTATTAGAGCCACATATTCCATTCTTGCATTAAATCTCCTAAAATCTCTCTCTTCATCCTCTCGCCGGTCATCTTCCTCGTCTATCCCTTTTTTGAATTTCTTTGCCCACAGCCCTCGAACTCCCTCTCCCTCTCCCTCCTCCTCACTCAGCGTCTTTTTTTTCAAACCACCGCTCCATAAAGTCCCGTTCATTTCACTTCTTTTCAATCTCTTGGTTAGGCTTCTCCTCTAACCGGAAACCATGGTTGATCAACCTCAAAACTCGGCTCTCTCCCTCACTGCCTTCAACCCCACGACTCAAACTCTTATATAATTGTTCCTACCAATTTCAACGCCTAGAAGATGCAACTTGAAACCCTACTAATCGGCTATGATCTTTTGGGTACATTGATGGTGCCGTCAAACAACCACCGGTCACTCATACTGTCAATGGTGAAGTTAAACCAAATCCTGATTATGCCTTATGGAAACGGCAAGACAACCTAATTTTGAATATCATCATCTCCTCACTCACACCAGGGGTAGCTGTTGAAATGGTGTCCTAAACCCAATCGGGTTGGACCGGGTCGGGTCATTTATAGTCTATTTAATTCATGTAATAACTTTATTATGATTAATAAAAGCAATTTTGTTATTATATATTAATCTTCATGTCATTGAATGTGTATATATGGTAACATCCCTGGTGTCAAACTGTGATAGAGAAACCATGATACTGATTTGGGTTGATGAGATCTCTATTCACTTTAATAAGTTTGATACTTAAATGTCTCTAGTCGTATGTACTATCAAACGGGGCATTGATGGTATGATTAGACTAGCATGTAGTGGATGTCTTCTATCTTATTGAAGATAGGGATAGATCTCGTCTATCTAAGTGTAGAGACGCTTGGACTGTACGCGGACGTGTATTAGAGAATACGTACGTCAGACTGACCCACTTACATTAAATGTCGCAGTATGTGGCAATTATGTAATTATCCTGAGACCGGAGTCTTCATGGCATCACGGTGTTAATTGTCATGCTTTGACACTATTAAGGTTTCCCCTAGCTATGAGACGATCATGCGGTAGTGATTAGGTGTGATATTGAAGCATGCGTATGATACATGTTTGTTCGTCCGAAAATCGCGTATCCTATGTTTAGGAGTAAATATCCGAAATGGCCTTCTTATGAGGAATGTCTAGCTCTCGTGAATCTTTGCAAAGTGGGAGTAAATGAGTTATTTCGAGAGAGCATGATGTCCAGATTATAAGATACGATCGTTAATGTACTGACACTCGAGATACGATCGTATGGATATTATTACAGCGATATGATTCTATTTACACGGTAACTATTTCACGTGAAAGGTAGTGGTCATAGTTTTTTACTCTTATGATGATTGGGGGTCATGGTGAGTTGCTAGACGCTATCCCGTGATTTTAGGTATGTAGGACATTTTCGTAATTTGCACCTTATGTCTACGGTCAACATATTCGGAAGCATATTGGGTCACACACATAAGAACATCTAGTCGAATTAAAATGCGGTTATGGTGATAACCAAATAAGAAAAGTTTATCTCGATTATAAATTGTTATAGTGATTAAATTAATATGACGGTAATTATTTATTATGAATAAATTAAATACAAAATATATTAATTATATTGATTAATTAAAGAATATTCCGGAAGCCATTTAATGGCTATATGAGGCGCCACATTTAAGTGTATAAGATACACTTGGATTGTGCAATTTAATTAATGATATTATCATATATTAATATTGGATATTAATTGATTTTGGTAAAATATATTTATGGTAATAAAATAAAGATATTCAATATTAGATATTGGCAATATCTTATATTTATTTAATATAAGATTTTAAATTAAAATAGATAAATCAATCAAAGTGACTTTCCTTATTTTATTAGGAAAATGTTTTTTTTCTCATCAATCTACTAGAAGCTTCTCCTAATCAGATTAGGAGGCAATAGGGGCGCCACCTTCACCTATAAAAGAAAAGGGTTGGCTAGCTCTTTTGTACATCACAATTCCAAGAGTTCATAATTCTTGTGAAAAATAGAGAGCTTCTTCTAAAGAGTTATAGAGAGAGAAAATGCCGGTCTAGCAACCGGATTTTTCCAGTAGCAATCCAAAGAGGATTCCAGTGAGGAGTTTGTGTGGATATCGATAGAGGCCGGACACGTGGACGGCTCGCGCGCACTACTACTCTCCGTTGACGAACAAAGCGTCGATCTATTAGATCCAGCAAGGTAATCACCGTCAACTACTTAACGTGTTTATTGTATTAAAAGAAGTCGATCTTGGGATCAGAAATCAAATTTTAAATTCCGCTGCGTTAAACTAGTTGATTTCCTAACAGTAGATCCGTTCATTGTCAATGCCCACCGAAACACTCGTACCTCACGGGCTGCCTAGGACAAGCTCCATGAAACCTAAGCAAAATCCTCTAGAGGCCGCATCAAAATGATAAAGAAGACGTTAAAGAAATCAATAAAGGCACCCAATCGATTTCAGATTATGTGTATGTCATCAAGAATAAAGTTGATGAGTTGTCCCTTCTTGAGCACCTATGGATCCAAAAGATTTATTCGGCCACATTCTCGAAAATGCAGGTGATTAATATCGCGATCTTGCCCGTGACACTGTTATTTTCTTCGAAGAATTGCATGAAAAGTTGTTAATTTCAAGAGCAACTCGGCCACTCCACCGTCCATCAACTTCGGTCCGGCCACCGTCCATCAAGATTTTTATCGGCCGGCTGCAGGCCTCCTTCCCCGTCCGTCCAACCAGTGATGGAGGAATTACCCTGCACAACAATAGCAACCTTACAGTCAGCCTCCTTTCCAACTGAACTCAGCTCGGCCCACCACCGGCTCATTCAACCCAAATCGTCCTCGGAAGCCTTATCTCGGTAAGTGTCAACTATGTTCTACTCATAGCCACTCAGCAAAAGTTTTTCCAATGATTTAGGTACAACCTTTGGCTTCCTCCGCTCTACGTCCCCGTCCTCAAGCTCATCTCACATCTCCTCCATAAGGCTCGGTCAACACCCCCCATTTAACCACGTGGTTATTTAATAGTGAAGCTACGCAACATGTCACTACCGACTTGCAAAACCTGTCTCTTCACGAAATTTTCTTAGGCACTGATGACATCATGGTTGGTGACGGTACCAGACTGCCCATTACTCATATTGATCATACCCATCTTCCTCTCTCCTTGAATAGATCTTTTTAGGGCCGGCCCTATGCTAAGGCCGGCGAGACCCGGGTCTTAGGCCCAATTCTGTCGGGGGGCCCAACGGTACATGTTTCGCTAAAAGAAAAAAAAAATCGTGTAGATTTAATCCGATTCAACCTAATATAATATGTTAATTTTCTTTTTTGATAAATGCCCAATTTTTTTTTACTCTAATTGATAAAGACCCCAATAAAAAATTTACTTGACCAAAAAAATAGATATATACAAACAAGTTTTATTATTTTTTTTGCATTTACGGATTGTAAAAACGTGATAAGTGTTGGAAAAAATGTAGTACTTAGGATTTGACAGAGAACTAGAAACTCCAAGGCACGTTAATAACGTTGTCTTTTAAGAGATGTTTTGTCCTACACGATTTGTCACTAAGGGATCAAATGAAAATCTCTTTCAGGATACAATGGGGGTGTTTGATTCAAACAGTGACTTGTTTGAATCAAACCCGAGAACACTCAAAGTTTTTCTAATGATGTTGTCAAATTTATGGATTTTCGTCTTCATACTTATGCCTTTTATAGGTTGCAAGTACCCCATAAACGAATGGATGTACTCCTTGCACCGGATGAAAGCATGCAACCCTTACACAAAAGGGTAAGTACATATCAGTTCGAAAATGCGTTTATCTGAAAATGCATATCCCTTCATGAACTGATGCATGCAGTGGTTTAGGTTTTGGGGGCATTGCCCCAGAACCCCCATGAGTTGGCGCTGCCCCCTCGACCCCTGCGAAGGGACGCTGCCCCTCAACCACACGCGACTGACCGGCGGGTCGAACCCGCTTCGTTGCGATAACATTAATTCGTACGGCAACTCGTATGCAAACGATAACCAAAATATTTATTTATGAAAAATATCTAACAATAAGTATGTTTAAAAAAAAATTTCAACTAAAAGACCCAATTCGAGGGCTTGGTCTTAGGCCCAATACAAGCGAGGGCCGGCCCTGGATCTTTTACTGATGTTTTATGCACATAAAAAAAGAATGATGTTTTAAGTGTTCCTGATATGTCTCGTAATTTATTATCCATTTCTGACAGTCGAACAATATTTTTTCTGAATTCTTTCCTTTAAATTTCATGTGAAGGGTCTTTAGACTAACCAAATCCTGCTCCGTGGTCCAGTTAGAAAGGTCTTTATGAGTGGCCTTCACAACCCCTGCTTGACTTTGCCTCGAATAAAGCCACGTCTGATGTGTGGCATAATCAATTGGGTCTACCTGCTAACACTATTTTGAATAATATTCTTAGCACTTATAAACTTGACATTGTTTCATCACCTTTATTATATTGTTCTGCTTGTTTGGAAAACAAAAGGCATAAATTGCCTTTTCAGGCTTCTACTTTACATTCCTCCCGTCCCGTGGAAATTTTACTTACTGATGTCTGGATTTCTTCTGTTATTTCTTGTGATGGTTTTAAATACTATCTTATTTTTGTGGATCATTTTACTCGATATATTTGGTTTTATCATCTTTCTCGAAAATCTAATGTGGTAGCTACTTTTATTCGCTTTCGTTCTTTAGTTTAAAAATTCTTTGAGCACTCTATTAAAGTTCTTTATTTAGATAATGGCGGTGAGTTCATTGATTTAAGTGATTACTTAGCTTTTAATGGTATTTCCTTTCTCACTACCCCTCCCCACACACCGAAACACAATGGCCTTTCTGAACGACGTCATATGCACATTGTTGAAACATGTCTTGCCCTCATCTCTCATGCATCCCTTCCCTTACCTTCTGGCCTTATGAATTCGCCACATTTGTATACCTCATCAATTACATGCCCACCCTAGTCTTTCATATGAAATCTCCATATGAGTCTATCTTTCAAACCTCCCCAAACTATCACAAATTAAGAGTGTTTGGGTGTTTGTTTTATCCCTAGCTACGACCCTACTCGGACCAAAAACTCCAAACTTGCTCTAAACCATGTATTTTTCTGGGTTATGCCCTTAACCAACATGCCTATTACTGCTTTGACCATAGTGATTCTCGGCTCTATGTTTCCCGTCACATCAAGTTCATTGAAACGGTCTTCCCCTACGGTTCATCCTCTTCTTCTACCACCTCCTCTACTCCTCTTATATCTGACTGGATCCCCACACTACAATCTCCTCCAGCTCCCATGCCTTCTTCCCCACATCCGCCTCCTCCCCCAACACCTCCCCCACCTCCATCCCTTTTTCTGTCACCCGCACCTTCAACACCACTACCTCCACCACCAATCCCTACACATTGATGACCAAATATTGACGTCCAACCTTAACCGGCAGTGTACCGGGTCGGATGCACCATAGTGGCAAGCAAGGTCGTATCCCACGGAGAATCAATCGAGTACCAAAGTCGCCTTCACACTTAGTTTAGGTCAATCAACGGTTGTTCACGTTTTTAATTATACTATAACGACAATTAAATTAGATTTAAAGAGATATAGAGAGAGACATAGCCAAACCATGATCCAATTGAATACTTTTACCCCTTTAATCGATTATTCGGGAATAAGTTTAACTAACCAACCTACCTTACGATTATATCGACTCCTACGTGGGTGCAAACTCCCAAGATTGTACTAGACGCCATACAACAACCTAGTACCCTTTGCCCAGTTCAACAGTCCTCCTTTAAGGATTTAATTGATCGAAACAGGATAAACGCTCTAGTGTCGCTCGATTGCTCAACCGATAGACCTCGTTCCTTAATCGAATCTAAACAACTCAGTCAATTATATAAAACGATCTTAAAACCCTTTTTCCCACACCCCTTCGCAACATACATTTATAAAAGAGGTGTGTGATCTCATGAACTAGGTGTACAAGCTAATTCAAGCATTAAGAACAAGTTTTAAGACATGCATTCGTCGATACAACAACAATTAAACACTACCCATTCCTAATTTAATCAATTAGAAGGTGATTTCTTCAATCCTCACATGATTTGACTATGATATGTTTAGCTACTCATCATTAAACAAGAAATAACAATCAAAGAAAGGATTAAAGCCATTAAAGAGAAGTAAAACTGAAATTGATTACCAAAATTGCAAAAATTCGTCTTTACATGAAGTTTCTTCAACATTCATGTCCAAAGATGAAGAAGGTAATCCAAATTGCAAAATTAAAGGAAGAGGAGCTAAAAGCTAAGCTAGATTGAGTTTAATCTAAGTAAATTAGGTGTAGAAATGAGTGTAGGGATCAAAAAGGGGAAAATCGACCTAAGAGTGTGTGAGTATGAGTGTAAGTATATGATGAAGTGTCAAAAAATGTGTGTAAAAATCTATTTATAGGTGCCCAAAAATGTGCTGAAAAACGGTCGAATGCGCACACATTCTCTCACAATGCGCACACATTACATCTTGTCGGTTGGGGTAATGCACACACGTCGCTATGCAATGCGCACACATTGTTGGTTCTTGAGATTCTGCAGCTCGAATGCGTGCGCATTTCCCTACAATGCGCACACATTGAATGATTTTTCAAAACTTGACATCCTGCTCTGCTAATGCGCACGCATTGCCATCAATGCACACACATTGCTTGTTGTACTTTCAGCACCGGTACAGCTTCAGTAATCTACCCATATCTTTGCGTGTAGAGCTCCTATTTGAGTGATTCAAGTTGAGTTGGAAAGGTCATTCAATTGTCTACAACTTTCATGAAGACCACAAGTCCATAAAATTCCTCCAAGATGGATCAATGTGCAGATAAAGTGAATGTAAGGCAAAAACACCAACTATATTTGATCCGTTTCCATTCCCGGGTTTCGGTTATGCCTCTCTAAGCCTCATGCCTCATCTTCCGGGTTTATGAGTCACCTATTCTCTGAATTTCACAAGCCAAACAACATACCAAGCGTAAATCCGCAAGAAAGATATGTAAGGAAATCTACGTGGGAACGCATTAAATTTAAAAATTATTTCTTTTGACCAGGATCGACTTCATCTAAGCAATAAAAAAATCAGTAGTATACGATAAAGTTACCTTGGATGATCTAAAAGATCGAAGCTTTATCGTCTATGAAGGAGTAGTGGTGAATGGAGCAGCCCAAGCGTTCGGCCTCTACTGCTAGTCCACACGAACAACCCGCCGGAATCCACCATTGGATTGCTACCGGAAAAATGTCAGCTGCTAGGCATCATTTTTCTCTCTCCAAAACTCTCTCCTAAGAAGCTCTCTTTTTATCTCACTAAAATATTGCAAGAATATTGTGTTGTAAAAGAGTTAGCACAATTCCCCTTTTATATAGGGAGATTGGCGCCATATTCACATCCCAATTTGATTGGGAAAAGCTTCCTAATGGATAGATGAGAATGAAAACCAATTTCCAATAAAATAAGGAAAATACATTTGATTGATTTATCTCATTTAATTTAATATCTTATATTAAATATTTCTAAGATATTGTCAATATCTTATATTGGCTATATTTATCTTGTTACCATAAATCTATTTTTCCAAAATCAATTAATATCTAATATTAATATTATGATAATCTTATTAATTAAATTGCACAATCTAAATGTATCGTATACACTTTAAAATGGCGTCCATTTCCCCACTAATTTGGGAATTGAGATTTTCTTTAATTAATATAATACTATGATTAATTAATTTGCAAAATACATCATATATATATATATATATATATATATATATATTCGAAATATATGTATCAATAAATATATATTTAATTAATCAACATAAATAATATCTTGTATTATATTTAATCATAATAAATAAATACCACCATATTAATTTACCACTATAACCTTTATAGTATGAGATAAATTCTTTTCTTATTAGGTTATCACTATAACCGCATTTTAATCCGGCTAGATGTTCTTATGTGTGTGACCCGATAGGCTTCCGAATATGTTGGACGTAGACACAAAGTGCAAAATACGAAAATGTCCTTCATACCTAACGATCACAGGATAGCGTCTAGCAACACACCGTGACCCCCAATCATCGGAAGAGTCAAATGCAATGACTACTACCTTTCATGTGAAACGGTTACCGTGTAAATAGAATCATATCGCTGTAATAATACCCATACGGTCGTACGTCGAGTGTCAAGAATCAACGACCGTATCTTATAATCTGGATATCCTATTCTCTCGAAGTAACTCATTTACTTCTACTTTGCAATGATTCACGAGATTAAGACATTCCTTATAAGAAGGTCCTTTCGGATATTCACCCCTACTGATAGGGTACGCGATTTCCGGACGACCAAACATGTATACTCTGCATGATTCAGTATCACACCCAATCACTACCGCATTATTGCTCCATGGCTAGAGGAAACCTCAATATTGTCAAAGCATGACAATCCACACCGTGATGCCATGTAGACTCCGGTCCTAAGGATAATTACACAACCGTCACATAGTGTGACACTTAACGGTGTAAGTGGGTCAGTCTAACGTACGCATTCTCTAATACATGTCCACATACAGTCCAAGTGTCTCTACACTTCGATAGACGAGATCTACCCCTGCTCTTAAAGACATAAGACATCTAATACTTGCTAGCCTGTTTGTACTATTAATGCCCCGTTTAATAATACATAAGCCTAGAGACATTTAAGTATCAAACTTATTAAAGTGATTAGAGATCACATCAACCATAATCGACTATCATGGTTTCTCTATCACAGTTTAATACCAAGGACGTCATCATATAACAATTCATAATTGGTTCTTTAAAAGAACAAATATAAGACCACAGAAAAGCCATTTAATATATGTATAAACATAAAGAAATAGTAGAAATGATCCGACCCGGTCGGATCCGGTCCGATCTGATTGGGTTTAGGACACTATTTCAACAAGATATGCCTCGAAAAGGGTCAAAATACCATAAAATGGTTAGGTTTTCCATCTATTTGACGGTTTACCTCAAAGTGAGTGCTCAATGTGATTTTGCCTTATAAATGGTCTAAAAATATCCAGAATAAGCCAAAAGTGTTGTACATGGGGGTTAAAACATGCACCGGATCATAGTAAAGTTGAATCTCATCACACACCCCATGGACACCTAGTCTCAAAGCAACATTCACAAACCCATTCAAAAACTAAATCTTCACGCGGCCCTTTCTTCGCATACTGAGCCCACCAATGTCCTTAAATCCCTCAAACAACCTCAATGGAGAAATGCAATTCAACAGGAATGTGATGCTTGGGTGCGTCCCTGCTGACCTGTCCTACAATGTTATTGGGTCCAAATGAATATTTCGGTTGAAGTATAAACTCGATGGTTCGATTGATCATTATAAGGCCTTCTTAGTAGGTAAAGGGTTTGCACTTCTATGAAACCTTCAGTCCGGTAGTTAAACCCCTATTATTCGTGTGGTTCTTTGACTCGCATTAACACATGAGTGGTCCTTGCGTCAACTTGATATCAACAATGCGTTTTTACACGGTACTCTTCTAGAAGCAATCTATCTATCTCAGCCAGTTGGTTTTGTTGACCCATCCCACCCTTAGCATGTGTTACCAGCTCCGTAAATCCATATATGGTTTAAAGCAAGCCCCTCGGGCTTGGTATGACGAGCTAAAGGGATTTCTTTTAAAAATTCTCAGGCTGGCACATCTCTTTTTGTTTATAATTTTGGTGGCACTATCTTGTATGTTTTGGTGTATGTTGATGATTTGATTGTTACAAGTAATTAGCCTTCTACTCTGGAATCTTTTATCTCGGCTTTAAAGTCTAGTTTTGACCTCAAATATCTTGGTTCGCTGTCATATTTTCTTGCCACTGAGGTTGTTCCTAAATCTTCTGGCTACATTCTCTCTCAACTTCGTTATTGTAACGCCCCGCTCCCGGATACCGGGCCCTTATCCACAAGAGAACATTCGGTGCGTATAACATTAAATAAATCTAACCTTATACGCAAGCCTCTATGCCGTCGTATCAAAATAAAGCCAATGGAAACCAAAAGACTCGGGTAAAATCATAAATGCTACTAAGAATATATTACAACCATTCTAAATATAGGAATATGAACTTACAACAATGAATCCCAACAAAATACGAAGTCCATAAGTTACAAACTTGTCTTACAAATGTTTATAAATAAAAGTACTTCATATATAAAATACAGAATAAAAGAAGCAGCATCAACGCGTCATCGCCAAAATCTTCCTCATAGTCATCAACAAACTCATGGTCAACCTGTTCACCTTCTCACCCTTCAATGCATACAAAACAAACATGCAAAGAAGGTAAGTACAAAGTACTTAGTAAAGAGAGAGAAGCTAATGAATAACTAAGCTCTACAACAGAAAATTTTCATATTATTAATTATGTTGTCTTTATGTGACCGACACAACTCTAGGGTTCACTTCATGCTCATCAACATGTCGTGACTATTGGTTTCTAGCTTAGCTTATCTTTGTTTCATCATACTTCAAGGGCACTACGCATGGTGTATATCCACCTGAAGATATCCTTGTCGACTACAGTGGGTTAGACCGATAGTCCCGGGTTCCCCCCCGGTATACATGCACGTTCGGTGAAGTCCCCATGCTATTTCGCCGTTTATAGGCCAGCTAGTTATCCACTTAGTCTGACCGCCCACACATCGCCGATATAAATATGTGCCATACCAAGAATGACATGACGTTTAATCTTTTAACTACACAAGTATGTTTGTTATTAATTGTTAACTAGCCACCTAAGTGTTTTCAAATAAGGCTCCCCGACAACTACTACCCTCTCACCTAGCCTACTAGACACGGACAAGGCCTAGCAATTACACAGACATTGATGAATACTAATTCATCAAAGCACAAACCAATCATACCATTCCGACGGTCCCAAACTTCATCTCTTATGAAGAATCCATTCGGTGCAGGAACAAAACGCATTAGAAGCTTAATCAAGGCTTGTTCATGTTCATTTAGTGTTATTAGATCAAGAAAAATAACATCTAAAACTGGACTCGGAGCTTAAAACACATTAAACACCAAAAATGGTCCAATGCTCGTGAATGCTCGCACAATGCGCACACATTGAGCTCATTGGACCTCTGATGCGCATGCATTGCACGCGCACAAACAACGATGTATCGTTTTTCTACTTTCTGGTCCGGGAATGCTCACAAACTCAGGAATGGTTGTTGTAACTGGCTTGATCTGAATTTGTATCTTTTTATTTAGATCAGATCTTGTTTCATCGATCATTGCAGTTTTGTTATTTCTCAAACTGAATAACTCCGCTTTCACTTTTAGATTTTCCGATTTGAGATATTCATATTCTTTCTTTATAAGTTCAATGTTTGTTTGAATTTCTTCAAACTCGTTGTTCAGATCATTAAGAAACCCTTGAATATCTGCAGTCACAAGATTTGGAATTGTAGCTTAAGAAACATGAACGAGATGAAGATGTAGAGTCAGAGAATAGTGATAATAAGAGATCTGCTAGACTTTCATGAGATGAACTCTCGTTTGCTTTATAGGCTCGTCTGTTTTTGCCCTTGTCATCTGATCGATCATGACTGTCATCACCTCTGGTCCTTTTGATAGGTTCTGGGCAGTCAGATTTAAAGTGCCCTGGTTTGTTACAGTTGTAACATAACATCTCTTATTGTCTCTTCCTTGTTTGATGATCAACCTTTTTTGATCATCCATGTTATCTCTTCGATCATCTCTACGACCGTCTCTTCGATTTTCTCGTCTATCATCCCTTATATCATCATTTCTCCTTCTGTAGACGTCATCACGTCTGTTCTGATTTTATTGTTGAAATTTTCTGGTTCAGTGAGACAATCCTTTGACATGTCTCATAATCAGAGCCATTTGACCTTGCAGTTGATCGATATTACTTTGCTTTTTAGTTTCAACAACAGGTTTAGACGTTTCTCCAATAGGAGCAAGTAAGAGTTGGTGTTTCCTGAATGTTCTTCTTAGCCTTATTGTTCAGTTCGAACTCATAAGCTTTTATATCAGAGAAGAGCTCCACTGTGTCCAGCTTTGTGAGATCTTTTGTAGCAGCTAGTACAGTTGTCATTATGTCCCATGATTATGGAAATCTATGCGGGAACGCAGTGGAATTTAAAATTTAATTTCCTTTTTACCAAGATCGACTTCGTTTAAGAAACAAGCATATAAGAAGTAAATGAGAAAGTTACCTTGAACGATCTAAAAGATCAAATCTTTATCTCCTACGGTTGTAGTTTCTGCACGAAGCCTCCCAAGCGTTCGGCCTCTACCACTAGTCCACACGAACAATCTGCCGGAATCCCACCTTGGGTTGCTACTAGAAAAACTTGGTTGCTAGACCGACCTTTTTCTCTCTCTTAAAACTCTCTCTAGGAAACTCTCTATTTTCTATTAAATTAGAACTCTTCTAATTGTGATGATACAAAAGACCTTGGCACACTACTTAAATAGTAGTGACTTGTGCCCCTATGCCTCAATCTGATTGGTACAAGCTTCTTGCGTGTAGTTGAGAGAAAGAAAACCTTATACTAGTAAAAATAGGAAAAACATATTTGATTGATTTATCTCATTAATATTCAATATCTTATATTAAATATTCCCAAAATATATATTGTTAATATCTAATATTGAATATATCTTTATTATATTATCATAAATATATATATCAATTATACACATGTATATATCACATATAAATACTACACATATATCTATATATATTAATACATAATAATATAATTAATTAATTTGCAAAATCCATGTATATCTAATACACATATATATATTTTGTCCTATATATATAATTAATCAACATAATTAATATCTTGTATTATATTTATTCATAATAAATAAATACTTATATATATATTAATTTATCACTATAACATTTTATAGTCAAGATAAAAAGTTTCCTTATTTGGCTATCACTATAACCGTATTTTAATCCGGTTAGATGTTCTTATGTGTGTGACCCGATAGGCTTCCGAATATGTTGGCCGTAGGCACAAAGTGCATTTACTAAAATGCCCTTCATACCTAACGATCATGGATAGCGTCTAGCAACACGCCATGACCCCTAATTATCGGAAGAGTCAAATGCAATGACTACTACCTTTCATGTGAAATAGTTCCCGTGTAAATAGAATCTTATCGCTGCTACAATATCAATACGGTCGTATCTCGAGTGTCAATACATTAACGACCGTATCTTATAATCTGAATATCATGCTCTCTCGAAGTAACTCATTTACCCCTTCTTTGCAAAGATTCACGAGATCTAGACATCCCTTATAAGAAGGCTCTTTCATATATTTACTCATATTCATAGGATACGCAATTTCCGGACGGACAACATGAATCCTATGCATGCTTGATCGCGTGTAAGTCACCAACGTCGATATTACTAGAAAGAATACTAGGTACATCGCAGTATAGTAAATGCGAGTCAAGGTCGATCCCACATAGACAATACAACTTATAAGTGTAAACGATTCTAACCTAATTAAGAAGCAACATATAGGCGGTCATTGACCAACAATAACATAAAAGAAAACATATATGGTATACTTCTCCCTCTCCTCACCGATAGTGCTGTTAAACGAACAGAGCCGCTCGTGAACAAGCTCGTGTTCGGCTCGTTAGTGTTCGTGATCGTTTGTTCATTTAGCTTAACGAGCCGAGCTCGAACATGACTGTAGGCTCGTTTGCTTAACGAGCCGAGCTCGAGCTTGGTTCGTGAACATTCGATTATGTTCGCGAACGTGCTTATATAATGTTCGCGAACATGTTTGCGAACATGCTTATATAATGTTCGCAAACATGCTTATATAAATACATCAATTTACAGTAACCCTGACTCAAAAGAGGATAATTCATTCATCTAATAGATATTATAGATTTGATTTATATAATATTTAGATATTTTTATAGTAATTTTAGTTGTGTAATATATGTAATTTTAATGTCTTAACATATTATTTTTACATTTGCACTTTATGTTTTATATTTTAACGAACCGAACTCGAGCCGAATTTGAGCCAAAGTCGAGCGAAAAGGAAAAAAATATGTCTAACGAGCCGAGCTTGAACATTTCATCTTTTAACGAGCCGAGCTCGAACAGAATTTTTTGTTCGTTTATCAAACGAACGAGCTCGAACGAGCTCATGAGCTAAACGAGCTCGAGTTCGAACCACCAATACTCGGCTCGTTAACAGCTCTACTCACCGATCTACTAACTTGGATTAGTTAATCGTTATGTTTACTTCCCCACATAAAGATTAATCGCGAGCTTTTAATGATTATTATCATATTTATCAGCTACGGGTGCTTCCCACTCTTATCTACTCCGACAATGGCAGTAGACAATCTATACACAAGCTACCCTCTTTAATTGGTCCGTAATAGCCTATACGCATAAAGAACTAGAACTGCCGATATTGAGCGTTACCTTATACTGCTAACCCGCCTAGACAGCTGTCGACATTGACCAGCACGTTCCTAGGGTCCATCAAGCCTATGTCCTAATTAACACTTCACTTGTGGTCCTTCATGTTAATTTACGAATTACGAATACTAGATTGGCCAGACATGTTACTTATTTTAATTATTCCTGCCGATCAACGTAGCTGTAGTGAATCCCAATTTAGGTTTTCTAAAATATGCCTCGGTAAACCGGTATAGACCGCCGGTTTACCGGGGGCGGCTTTTCCTAATTTATGGATCTACATTGCTCAGTACGATTAAAATAAGTAAATTATAGGGTTGTTAAACATGCAAATTAACTAAAACACATAAATACGAACGGATCTACCATATTGAAGACAATAAAGGAACGTTCAAAGCTTCATACCTTCAACAATGGAGATCTAGCTTGATCTACTCAAGCTAGAGATAATGGAAGAAGGGAGGAAACCAAAAACAACTCTCCAAAGCTCAAGAAAACTTTATTGCATAATAACAATTGTAATGTAATATATAAATTGAAGATTGTATTAAGCATATGAAAACTCTCAGTATGCGGCTTTATATAGATACAATAGCCGACTTAAGACTCTCTAAAACCCTAACCGACTTAGACAATGTGGCAGAATCAATTTCGTGTTCCACAAGACGCCGGTTTACCGGGCCCAACGGGTTACCGGGCCTTCTATTCTTCTTTTTCTTTAGCAGGCTTCTTCTTGGACTTCAATCACTCAGCCCAATGCATTCCTTTCGGTCCAGATCCGTTCTTCAATGCTCCAGATTTGGTACATCCTATAAAACACGCAAAAACGAGACAAAATGTACCAAAACATCGGGAAAATAACATAGATGCAGAATTACGATCCTGGAAACACTCACATAGCATTTAACACATATTATAAGCAATAACGAGCCTATCTATCCTCTCTTGAGCAGAATTCGCGGTGAATATAGGTATAATTATTGGTACCATTTAGAGCGTCATCAATGCTTCACTATCGCATCCAATCACTACCGCATGATCGCCCATGGCTAGGGGAAACCTCAATAGTGTCAAAGTATGACAATTCACACCGTTATGCCATGAAGACTCCGGTCTTAGGATAATTACATAACCGCCACATAGTGCGATACTTAATAAAGTAAGTGGGTCAGTCTAATGTACGCATTCTCTAATACACATCCACATACAGTCCAAGTGTCTATACACTTTGATAAACGAGATCTATCCCTATCTTCAAAAGATAGAAGACATCCAATACGTGCTAGTCTAACAGTACTATTAATGTCCCATTTAATAGCACATACGACTAGAGACACTTAAGTAGCAAACCTTTTAAAGTGAGTCGAGATCTCATCAACCATGATCACTGTTATGATTTCTCTTTCACAAATTGACACTTGGGACTTTATTATATATACAATCTCATAATTAGTTCGTTAAACAAACAAATATATAATAACAGAAAGCCATTTGATATATGTATAAACATAAAGAAATAGAAGAAATGATCCGACCCAGTCGGATCTGGTCCAACCCAATTTGTTTTAGAATATCTCATCATAGTTACCCTCTCTTTCTGACTGAACCCTCTTGCACCCAAACGTGCCTTAAACCTAATTCCCACATTTGGTGATTATTTTCTTTTTCTTGAAGATCCATTTACAAGTGACTACCCTTCCTTATGTGGCTGTTTGGCCAGATCCCAAGTCTGATTCCTCTGATGTGATTCCATTTCATCTCTTATGGCAACTAGCCATTGAGATGCCTCAGAACATGTCAAAACTTCCATGCAGTTTGATGGTTCATATCCATCCACCTCCTCTGCAACCTGAAGTGCATAACCAAAAATATCCTCAAACCCATACCTCTTTGAAGGTCCAACATTAGTCATTCTAGTTATGCTGATAGCTATACTCTGTGACCAATTTTAGACAATCAAGTCTCAGCTGGTTGTAACAGATCTAATTGATTGAGATCTGGTTCGGCTAGATCAGATGATTGTTGACTGTTCTCTGCTGATTTAACTTGAAGCTCCATATATTTGTAAACACCCCCAGATCCAGATTCAACACCAGGTTGCATAGATGAGTTAAACATATGCCGCTCATCAAAGACTACATTCCTATTGTGTATAAGCATGTTTTTAGACGATGACTAGATTTTATACCCTTCAACTCCTTCTCCGTATCCCACAAATACTCCATTTTGTCTCTTAGCTCCAGTTTACCCTCATTGACATAAAAATAGTCTATGCACCCAAAAGCTCTCATATTTGAATAATCTGCATGCCTTCCTAAACACATCTCATATGATGTTTTAAGATTGATCTGTGTGTGAGGAACCCTTTTGATTAGGTAGCAGGTTGTACTTACAGCCTCTGCCTTAAATCTTCTTGCCAAATAAGCATTATAGAGGATGCACCTAGCCCTCTCCAGAAGTGTTTGATTCATCATTTCTGCAACACCATTCTGTTGAGGTGTATCCTTGACTGTATGATGCATGTAAATACCCTCATCCATGTAGAGCTCATCAAACCCAGACAAGTAGAATTCTAGACCATTATATGTCCTCGACTTCTTGATCTTTTTGCTTGTTTGATTTTCAACCAATGCCTTCCACTGCTTGAAACACTCGAATGCATCACTTTTATTCTTCATCATAATCACCCGAGCCACTATTTGAATAATCATTTATGAATGACACAAAATATTTGTGACCACCCAATGATTCCACCCTTGAAGACATTCAACAATCAGAATGAATATAATCAAGAGTCCTCTTAATGTTGTGAATTTTTTGGGAACTTGCTTATATGTAGTTTCCCTAACACACAATGGTCACAAAAAATAAACTTCTTGACCATATGTCCCCGAAGCAGATCAAGTTTAGATAGAATTTTCATCCCTCTTCCATCCATATGACCAAGTCTCATAAAGAACCGAGTCATATTCCTCTAGTGTACCCTAACTGATGAAATAGCACCTGATACAGTGGACCCATGCAGCATATACAATGTCCCATGTTCGACACCCTTTAGAATTACACTTAAACTTATGTAGACATTCAGAATTCCACCTTCAACTCTGAATTTGAACCCTTTTGATGTCCAAAATGACCGACATATGGTTTACAACCGCATCTTGTTTGTGTTTTAGGCTTGCACATCTTGTATTGATATTTTCCCAATAGTTTTTTTACCCAATAGATTTTACCTTTAGAATTCTTTCTCCATCATGTGTAACATCCTAAACCATATGCAAGGCTAAAATAATCATCGACCGTTCGGCACGTGCACATCTCATTATCAAATGCACACGTAAGCCTTACGAAACAATTTCACCATACAAAGAAAAGAACATAAAAGAATTAAATATATTAGAATGCACGGAAATATGAAACAAGCATTTCATACACAACTAATCAAACTCAAAACTGAATGGATGAAGCAGTATTGATAGCAATCTGATTGTAGGATCTAGATCAAAGCTTCGACTTTTGTTGATTCAGCAATTGACTTTAAGCTTATACGAATTCAAGCTAGGGTTTTTCCGATCTGATTGTATAAAACGTGGACTATTTGGAAATAAAACGAAAGTAACAACAATAATCAATCTCTGATTATTGTCTCATGATAATCCTATCTCAAGAAAACCACCCAACTATTCTATCTCAGAATAATTGAAAGAAACTCCAATCTCTGAAAAGTTTCTTGATTATAAACTAGGGTTTAATCTCCAAAATAATCTGCATAATACGTTCATGTTTGACAACTATAAATAGCAAAATAGAAACCTAATTCCTAAGGAAATAAGGCGCCACTTTATCAGCCTTGGGCCTGAATATTAACTTCCTAAATAAATAAAAAACCTAATTAAAAATAGCATAACTATAAGTCCATAAAAATATTCAGCAAATATGATGCATAAAACCCCCCATACTTGGGCCTTTTTGCACATTAAGCCCAATCAGCAATGAATAGACTTAGAGTAGTTGGATCATCAATCCTCGAGGCCTCATTCTCCTTTCCAACATCTTGGACCAGCTTTGCATAAGCTTCTCGAGCCTTCTTCTCTTGAAAACGTGTAATAGGTCCATCTCGAACAATAATAGGATCCTTGGGATTGTGAATGCGTGGCTGATCATCTTGGAGTGCATCATTCCCTCCCGGTTCGGAAGGATCTGACCTCAGATCATAATGAGGATCATCAAACGGTGACAAGTCCTTAACGTTGATAGTTGAAGACATAGACCAGTCCGGTGGCAAATCTATGACATAGGCGTTGTCATTCACCTTTCGTGGCACTTGAAATGGTCCATCACCTCGGTAATTCAGCTTGCTCTTGCGTTGATGGGGAAAACGCTCCTTGCGTAGGTACAACCACACCCAATCTCCCGGCTTGAAGATCATCTCTTTGCGCTCTTTATTAGCCTGCTTGAGATACCGCTCCGTAGCTTTTTCAACCTCCAAACGAGCTTTTGTGTGTAATTCACGAACAAGTGCAGCCTTGTCTTCCACATCTAAGCTCATGCATGTGCCTGTAGGAAGAGGAACAAACTCGAAAGGAGCAGAGGGTAAAAATCCATAAACAACTTCAAACGGTGCAGCCTTAGTCGCTGAGTGAGGAGCACGATTATAATCAAATTATTATCCACATTGGTTAATTGTCTTTTATATTTATTATTATTTTTAATTATTGTTATTTTATCCCACATTGCTAAAATAGCAATTGGACTTGGAGCCTGTAGCCTATATAAGGCATTTCCTTGTATTTGAATAGGTAGCTTATTATTGAATCAAAAAACTATTTTGGTTGAAATTCAGAGATTGATTTTTTATCATAAGAAACTTTCAGAGATTGAGTTTCTTTCAAGAAGTTTTCAGAGATTGAACTTCTTTCGATTATCCTGAGATGGGATAATTGGTTGGTGTTCCTGAGATGGGATCACCGTAGTAAATATTCTGAGATGGAGTATTTACATATCCTTTTGTTATATATATTCAAAAAGCCATAAAAATATACTTTTCAAAGCTGAATTGTTTGCTGTGCTTTAATCAATGATCCTACGAGATTCGGTTTACATCAAGTGGTATCGGAGCTCAGTCGATTAAAGCAACAACAGCTGCTGCGTTCTTGACAGAAATCTGCAGCGTTTTCTTAGAGTTCCTGGCGTTCTTGTTCTCCGAGAAACCCTAACTGCAGCCTTATATTCGTCACTTGCTGCTGCATTCGATCCTTTCTTGATCATCATCAAGAAGCCCTAATTTGGACGACCGTTATCACAAGGTAATCAAAGCATCCGAAATAGCTGCGTTCATAATCTGCTGCGTATTTTCTGAATCTTTTCGAATTTCGTTCTAGTCGTTTCCTAATCAAATCATATCAAAAAATTCTCAAAATTTACCAGTAGATAGAACTTTGTATTGGCTGTCTTTTGTCTTTTTGGCACTTTCGCAAATTCGGGTTTTATCTTGATCAAATTCGGATCGGAATATTCTGCTCGATTTTCTGGAACAGCTTGTAGTCGACTTTGTTTTTAGGGAGTTGTGGTGGTCGGAATTGAATGAAATTTTGTGAACACATAGGAAATTCATTGTTATACAACTTTGATTCTTTGAGTTTTTTCAGAGTCCCGACCGGTTTTGCACAATAGTCGCCGTCACCTAGTTGACTGTTTCTGTCAAAACCCGTAACCCGAGAGTGATCTGTTTACGAATTCAATTTGAGTGGGTTATACCTGTCCAAAAATTCTGAAACTTAACAGTCTGAACCAAAATTTCGTTCTCTCCAAGTTTTGTTCTTTGTGTTTTTCCGAATTCCATACTGTTTGGTCGTGACAAGTGCCGTCAGAGATTAGGCGATTAAAGCTGCTGCGTTTATTGGAAGAAATCTGCTGCGTTCTTGAGCACCAAGAACCCTAATTGCAGCCACACTCAAAAGCTCCTTACATCATCGAAATTTGCTGCTATATTCGCAACTCTAGCTATTCTTGAAATCCCAGAGCCCTACCTTACCGCTGGGGCGATTAATCATCGACAAATTCTTGCTGCTGTCGAAAATCTTGTTGCTGCTACGCTTTCATAACCTGAATCAGCGTTTTTGATCTTCAACAGCCTTTTTGCGCACATAATGGCATTCTTGACATCCAAGAAACCCTTGTGCAGATCGTGTAAAGCCCTAGCATCATAAAAAGCTGCGTTTTTTAGTCCTGAAATCCTGTTCTTGCGAGGAATCATCTGCTGCGTTCTTGGAAGATTATTTGCAAGTTGATGCAATGGATAAACTACGTGGAATATTCGACCACATCCATACAGACTTTGAGCGACATCGAGATGAATCCGATCGAAGACATGCTGAACTTATGCCTGCCCTAGATGCATTACGTGACAACCTCGATCCACGAAGCGAATTACAACATATTGCGCAACGGAAATTAGAGGCAAGAACAACGGAAATTAGAACGTGCAGAACGTTGGAGGAAATTAGACGCAAAGTGGAAGGCAGACGATGAACTTTTCTTTATCACGTATGGTGTAACACGTGAAGAAGCTATGGCTGGAAAACTGCCCAAATTCTCTCCTTCACGTGCTAAATCGAATAAACAGGTTATTCCCAACCCCCCTACGGCTGTGGTACATGAGGAGGTTGACATTCTTATTGTTGAATCAGCCACGGAAGAGTTCATTGAGGTTCCTAATGCACTTACTAATGATGTTGTTCCAGTTGCTACTATTGATTCTCCTTTACCGGTACCCGACCATTCGGACGAGATTGCCGACGTCAAGGTGGATATTGGTGTTGACCCGATCAGTATGCCCGTGGACTTACTTGCTGAATCGATTGTGGTCCATCCGGGGACCGAACCGGTGCAATCCGATGGTTCATAGGTGCACTCGGCAATTTTAGTTGCTGATTTGAAGGCATTACAAGCGCCACATGTTTATGTGGATCCATATTTACAGCATTGCCGCCCTTTGGATTTTGTTGTCGCTGATTTCTCCACTCACGCCATTCCATGTTTTTTCGATGTTGTGATTCTGAGTTTCTCCGTGGTTGAGTGGACGTATGGAAGCACGATATTCGTGTTCGATCCGGGTTGATTCGAGGACGAATCCTTTTGAAGCGGGGGAATGATGTAGCTCAATTCAAGAGGAAGATTGAGTCTTTTATTTAGTCTTTTATTATCCCACATTGGTTAATTGTCTTTTATATTTATTATTATTTTTAATTATTGTTATTTTGTCCCACATTGCTAAAATGGCAATTGGACTTGGAGTCTGTAGCCTATATAAGGCATTTCCTTGTATTTGAATAGGTAGCTTATTATTGAATCAAAAAACTATTTTTGGTTGAAATTCAGAGATTGAATTTTTATCATAAGAAACTTTCAGAGATTGGGTTTTTTTCAAGAAGTTTTCAGAGATTGGACTTCATTCGATTATCCTGAGACGGGGTAATTGGTTGGTGTTCCTGAGATGGGATCACCGTAGTAAATATTCTGAGATGGAGTATTTACATATCCTTTTGTTATTTTCGTTATATATATTCAAAAAGCCATAAAAATATACTTTTCAAAGCTGAATCGTTTGCTGTGCTTTAATCAACGATCCTACGAGATTCGGATTACATCAAGTATCCAGAACCCGAATCCCAACATTGCCGCCGGGACGGTGGCCAGGCCGCTCCGTCGGTAAGTCCAGAATCCGGAATTGTGTATGTTTCACAGGTACATCTACTACTCCAAAACGACACAAGAATACTCCAAAGAAAATACCACAATGAATCCTAAAAAATATCCATTATTCAATTCTACAAAATAAAATAAATACAACCGGCAACTACCTATTTTTCAAGGAAACAAAATGAAAAGATATGAAAGTCAATCGTACTGCAGGTGCGCAACCCAAGAAATAAAATAAGGTAAAGGTACAATGTATCAACCGAAAATAAAGGAACTCCTAGAACAAGATAACTAATAAGCATAATAAACATGTCTTCCACTGGCTCTTCACATGACTCCTCGTTTTCTATGTGATCTTCATCTGAAAATGTAAGCAAGGGGTGAGCAAGACGACTCAATAAAGAAATATAGTTTTCTTTTAAATGTAAGTATACTTTTAAAATAGCACATTAATAATCACAATAATTAAATATGGCATATAAGTTTTTGAGAATTGGCATAGCATAATTCAATGTGTCCTAACATACTAATTATTAGTTGTAAATTATTTACCGTATTTTCCATTAACTGTACCAATAAAATCTTGTGTATAAATAGGAAAACTTCTTTTGTTTCCAATAATAATCAATTTCTCTTAATAATTGGGAAACCATTTTTGTTTCAAGTTTTCATATTGATTTCCATTAACTGAAATAAAGTAATAACGCAATTAAAAAATAATCATGCCCTACATGCGACAAGTTGTCGGATGATTCTATTACGTCTTTGTCTTACCCACAAAGAAAGAACTTATCATGTTTGTCATTACTCAAATAAAAAATAATAAAAAATGAAAAACTAACTGTCCTGCTATTTATTTCGACCCGTAGATGGGCACCTAAATACCGGCCCAATACCACCCGAATTATAATTGACCCCAAGTCACTGGGCGCGTTTAGGATGTTGAAGATTCTCGAAAACTCATAGCGAAAAAAGGTATATCAATACCTAACTAAGACCATTTGACATGCGTAATGCATATGATTCTAACATGCATCTAAATTTACTACATGACATAAAATTAAATAAAGATAAAAATAATATTAATATACAGTAAAAATAAATGCTGACCGTACCCTACACGACTTTGTCAAGTGTGCTGTGTAACAACTAACAATCTACAAGAAAAAGAATGGGAAACTAGGGTACCACTGAGGCGGTGGTTCTGGTTTCCTTTAATTTTCCACAGATTGTTTCACTCCTCCCAGTAAAGTATCAACACAAGAATAGATAATTTAACTAACTAAATGAGTGCATATATTAAGTATGATTGGCCAATTTTGAATCAACCTTCCGGTTCCTAAAATTAATTTAAGTATGATTTGGCCAATTTTGAATGAACGTTGTAGTTCCTAGAATTATTTTAAGTATGATTTCTTACCATTAGTTACTCATACTAAAATTTTGAATAATGGTTAGATCGTACAAAAGTAATCATAATCCTGCAATTATATCTTTTTTATTTCTACTGGTTGCGAACTTTTACAGCTCTAGAAAAAGCACCAAACGAGAGATCACCTAGGAGAAAAAAGAATCTACGATTAAACATTATAACGTTAGACAAGAACGAAATCCTAGATTTTTAAAGAAACAAAAAGATGGATCTATATATCAAGAAATAAAGATGAAACGATAATTACGACGCCTAAATGCCTTGATCTGCATTAATAGGAGTTATAATATTTATTATAATTATTCTTGTATTTATTGTAAAATATTCTTTCGTTGATTGTAATCTCGTGTTTGTATCCCTTGATTGTATCCTCATAATTGTAGATCATTCTAGAATCTCTGTATAGCTACTATATAGACTCTTGTGTATACCCTTGACAAAGTGTGAATAATAAACAAATTATTTTCCCTAAATCTGTTATGGTATCAGAGCCACCGTGTTCAATCTTGCATTGATTCTCCCAAATCTTCATCCCAAATGTCTGCCGAGCAACCCTCCTCCTTCTCCTTCGTTGTTCTGGCATATTCTCTTTACTGGAATTCATGGCCTCCCACGCAAATACCAGCCTCGTCTCTACTTCCTCTCTTTTTCCATATTCGGTTCAGCTACGCCTCATCAACCTTATCAACATGCCGAAAATCAAGATCTTGGCTTATGTGCTCCTTGCCCCACTACTGGTTTATCAACCCAAACTCGACTCAGAAAACCTTACCTTGGTAAGTGCCAACTCTGTGTTACACAAGGGCATTCTGGCAAAATTCTGTCCCATGTTTCAGGTACAACCTCTCTCTCCGGCAGTCCCACGTCCCCGGCCCTAGGTTCACCACACTTACCCTCAATTAGGTTCGGCCCATTCCTCTCCTCCTACCACATCTTGGTTACTCGATAGTGGAGCTACACACCATGTCACTCCAGATTTGCAGAACTTGCCTCTCCACACTTCGTATTCAGGCACTAATGATATTATGGTCGGTAATGGTGCTGGTCTGCCCATCACTCATACTGGTTCTACTTCTATCCCTGTCTCATTAAGTTTTTTAATTTACGTGATGTATTATGTGTTCCTAGCATGACCCGCAATTTATTATCCATCTCTAAATTATGCCAGTCGAATAATATATCTGTTGAATTTTTACCCACTTAATTTCATGTAAAAGACCTTCTAACGAACAACATCCTGCTCCGTGATCTAGTTAGGAATGGCCTCTATGAATGGCTCTCTCAACCTTTGCTTGCTTTTGCTCGACTAAAGCCACTAATAATGTGTGGCATCATCGATTAGGTCACCCTGCCAGCAATATTTTAAATAATATTCTCAGCACTCATAAACTTGATTCTGTTTCTTCCACTTTATGTCATTGTTCTCCTTGTTTGGAAAGAAAAAGTCACAAATTACCATTTCATGCATCCACTTTACATTCCCCCTTGGAAATCTTATTTAGTGATGTTTGGACCTCTCATGTTATTTCTCGGGATGGCTTTAAATATTATCTTATTTTTGTTGACCATTTTACTAGATATGTGTGGTTTTATCCTCTTACTCGTAAATCTGATGTGGCTGCTACCTTTATCCGTTTTCGCTCTATTGTTGAAAAATTCTTTAAGCATCCTATTAAAATATTATATTCAGACAATGGTGGTGAGTTTATAGCTCTTTGTGATTACTTGTCTAACAATGGAATTTCCTTTTACACAACACCTCCACACACCCCTGAACACAATGGTCTAGCTGAGCGTCGCCTTAAGCATATTGTTGAAACGTGACTTGCCCTCCTTTTCATGCCTCCTCCCTTCCTACTATTTTTTGGCCCTATGCATTTGCCACTGTAGTATATCTTATCAATCGTATGCCTACCCCGGTGCTCCACCTACCCTCTCCGTATGAAGCTATCTTCCACACATCCCCTAATTATCAAAAATTGCGCGTCTTTGGGTGCCTCTGTTATCCCTGGTTACGTCCTTATACCGATCACAAACTCCAACCTCGCTATAAGCTCTGTATCTTCCTAGGCTACGCCCTCAACCAACATGCGTATTATTGTTTTGACCCTAGTGACTCCCGTATATATATCTCACGTCATGTAAAATTTGTAGAGTCAGTATTTCCTTTCTCTCTACTCTACTCCTTCTTCCACGCCTCCCTATTTTCCACTCTCTGACTGGATCCCTGCCCTAGCTCCTGTTAGGAAATCTACGCGGGAACGCAGCGGAATTCAAAATTTTGATTTCCTTCTACTCAAGATCGACTTTGTTTAAGCAACAAGCATAAAAGAAGTAGACAAAAGAATACCTTGGTTGATCCAATTGGATCGACGCTTTGTCTACGGTTGTAGTTTCTGCATGAAGTCGCCCAAGTGTTCGGCCTCTACCGGTGATCCACATGAACACCTCGCCGGAATCCCATCATGGATTCCTACCAGAAAAACTCGGCTTCTAGACCGAATTTTTCTCTCTCACAAATCTCTCTCTAGGAAGCTCTCTATTTTTCACAAAAACTATTAGCTCTTGGAATTATGTTGTACAAAAGAGCTAGCCAAGCCTTCATTAAATAGGGTGACCTGCACCCCTACTATTCCCAATCTGATTTGGATTAGCTTCCTAGTAGATTGAGGAGAAAGAAAACATTTTCCCAATAAAATAAGGAAAATATCTTTTATTGAATTATCTCATTTAATTTAATATCTTATATTAAATATTTCCAATTATGGAAATATTACCTTTGTTGTAACACTTTACTTATTTGTAACATGACATATTAATTATATTATATAAATAATTAATATGTCATAAAGTAACCTTTTTTGTCCTAGCCGACTCTAGCACTTAATACTAGCCGACTCTAGCATTTAATATCATTCATTACTCTACTAGGACCTTTCTCATTCATGCTTGTATCTATTTATACTCATTCTTTTCTAATGAATAAACAAGTTGAGTTTACTCAAGTATTATTGCTTTCTCAAACTCTCTTCATGGTATCGGAGCCATAATCTTCTTTAATCCGCTGCAAAATCTCCTATCTTTTCAAGAATGTCTTCATTATCCGACGCCTCTTCATTCTCAGTAGAGTCTCAACAGCCTCAGCAGGATGGGGTCACTGAAAAATATTCTTTTACAAATCACAGACTTGATGGCAACAACTACATACTGTGGTCAAGATCTATGAAAATGTATATCTCAGGCAAGAGCAAGATGGGATACTTGTCTGGCTCCAAACCTGCCCCTGCTGAAACTGACCCCAAGTTTGAAGCATGGGATACAGAAAATTGTTAGGTGTGATGCCCGAAAGACAATTTTTGTAATTGTTTTATTTAATAAATGAATTGGCGTTATTATTCATATTTATTATTCTCATAATCACCGATGTGACAATAGTATTTACACTGACGTAAAACCCTAAGTATATCGTTTATGTAATCACTTAACTCGATTGTATGGTATATACGGGAGGATTGAGTTAAAGATGTACTTAAAATACAATTAGCCCGTAGTGAAGTTAATCGAAGTATCGGGTCTCCTTTAACGTGCTATTAATGCGCACACAATAGGTGTGATAGTCCTATCCGGACTTTCGGTTAAGAAGAACCTAATGGGGCATTTATATATGATAGATATATCATAGGGTTGGACCGATTTGATTAGAGTTCTCGATATAATTCCGTAATCGAGAAGTCTTATCGAATCAATGGATGATCATATTTATGGATATATCTTAATCCCGAGGTGATCACGATCAAGCGCTTGAATCGGTATGAAGTTTGACTTGACGGTTAAGGATTGCATCCGTGGTGCGAATTACCCCATCTTGGCATTTATCTTTGGATTGAGTGAGTGAGTAGTCGTGTTGCGCACAGATCTGGAATCCATTCCTTCCATTTATGGAAGTAGATAAAGCGATTCCTTTATTTGTTAATCCTAGAAACCGATTGATCGCGCAGAGTTCATATCACACCGATTGATCACCAAAGTGAGTTGTATGAATTAATTGATCACTGGGGTTAATGGTAAATAAGGATAAGAGGTTCTAAAAGGGTTAACAGTAACTTCCCGATTTAGAATGAATGCGATCTATGGAGGATTAATCCATATGTAATGATTATATCAATGGGCGCTTATTATTATTCTCGTGAGGAGATAAATATAATCTCATGTCGGAGGAGTGCGATCGGGATTATGGTGGCATATTCCTCGTGATTGATTTATCGAATATAATTATTCTATAATTATTTATTTGATTTATCGGCCCGATTATTAGTCCATGGTCCCGACGTCGCTTCACAATATAGCATAGCTATTCTCGGACGTCGAATCCTAATAATGTTAATTTAGTTCTTGTTGGACTTTATTAAAGCGGTATGTGAATTAATTGTTTAGTGACTATTAAATTAGTTGGGCTAAATGATTAAATATGTGAAAAGACATTTTTATAATCCACTAACGTGTAGTGTATCATAGCGAAATAATATTGTGACTAGGTCACAAGTGAATTCGACATGGCATATTTTTAAGAAACAAGAAATTAGTTTTCTTGTGGATTAATAAGGCATGTCTTGTGAAATATTTATTGGATAAATATTTATGGTAAGAAATAAAGATAAATATTATTCTAGATTTGTTTCTAGAATATTATGGAATTATCTTTTATTAAAGGATTTATTTTGTTTGATAAATAAAAATCCTTGGAGGCTAAGTTTCTTTCTCTCCATATAAAGAGAGTTCTGCCAGCTTTAACATACTACAATTTTAGACTTTCACCTCTTAGAGAGGAGAAGGAAAATTTCTCGACCAAGGGAGAATAAGGGAAAATCTTGGAGATTTTTCCGGTGCTATATCGGAAGGGTTCGAGTCGAGAATTTCCTTCCACCGGGAGTTGCTTGGATCACACGTCACGGAAGATCGTGGTGCTCTTCACGCTTTCCTTCGTTCATCCTATTGCGGTTCTTCAACTTGGATTTTGAGATCCAAGAGGTATGATCTACAACCCCTTGTAGATATAGATCTAGATTGTTTTATTACGTGTATTATATGGATCTAGATCCTCAAATCGCTTCATTGCGGATGGTATTACTAACGATGGTATCGATCGCCATGGTGATCTATATTTATACGTATAAAATATTAGATCTAGGAGTGTAAACATGTAGATTTTTGTGTCCTAATTTTTTTGGGCCGATGCATATGTTTAATTTTTATGCTTATGAATGTGAATGTCGTGGTTGAAGAGATGGATTGGGGTTGGCACTGTTTTACCGTTAGATCTATTGTGTAACTCATATAAAAGCGATGAAAATTCGTCCATATGAGTATAGGAATTTATGTAATTCTTTTTATTGCAATTTTAATTTCCAGAAAATAGATCTGTTTAGTAGCTGTTTAGTTATTTCGTGTTTCCCGTTGATTGAGCCGTTGAAACGACGATCCCTCCGGTCAGAATCCAGATTGGAAGATGATGAACAATTCCAAAAATTTTGACGTCGATCAGAGTCCGTTTCGATATCCGTTTGATGCTGCGAAGAGGCTGCTGTAACAGAAAAACGCAGGATTCACAGATACACTATCTGTGACTTCCTCGATTTTCTGGGAGAGTTTGGACCGTTGAAACGCAAATCTGACCGTTCAGATTTATCAACTTGGAGTTTTAGACGTACCATAAAAATTTCAGGTCGATCGGGATTCATCTCGATTCCCGATCTGCCTCAGGAAGTCCTTGATGCAGTGCAGTTAAAGTCAGATTCAGCAGCAAGTTTGGCGGTTTACTGGAGAAAATTGGTAAGTCAAAGCACCGATCCAACCGTCCATATTGAAGTTCAAGGAGTGAAGATAAGATCTGGAAAGTTTCGTCCCGATCCGAGTTCGTTTGTATGCCGATCGTCGAAGAGTTCGAACAGCTGCAGATTTAGTTAGAAAGTAGTAAACCCTAGTTAGGGTTTTGGTTATTTATTTTCTAATAGGTTAGATTAAAGTGCCAACGGTTAAATCTCGGTGTTTAAATTTTCCGCATTTATTTTTATGTGTTTGATCATAAAATAGATATAAAACCGAATTGCCATGACATGCATCATATCATAAATCCAGCTCCATGCATACATGTAGAATTTTAATTTTGGTAATTAAAATAGGCATGTATACAAACTCGCGTAATTAGTTGAAATTTAATTAATACGTGGTAATTAATTAATTTAGTAACTAATTAAAGATCCGAGGACGGGTTATGAAATCGTTGAGCCTTTCGGTGTGTGTGTTCTCGGTGAGCCGCCTTAAAGCCCAAGCGAGATCACGTTTTCGTCGTAGAGTAAGTCTGAGATCGAATGATGGTAAAAAACGATAAATCTTGGATAAAAGCGGTTCGCCTATAGGTTGGGTGGTCAATCGAGCTTGGCTCGAGCGACTTAACCCTCTGGTGTGATGTATGCACGGGGTCCGGCAAGACTAAGCTACACCTGAGAGCGAGGAGGGTGATTCCTTCTTATCTCAACTGGGGTCATCTTTGACCCGATTTAAATCCGATCATCACATATGTTCCAACGAATAGGACGGGTAGGCTTGCTCACGTTACCATACACCATTCGGAATCCTTGATTTGATGTGCTTTTATGTTAACATCAAAAGGCGTGGTTAGTTAACCCACCACCACTTCAAAATATTGAGTGGAGGCGGGGCGGCGACAACAACCCCACGGCTCTACTATAGATACAAGTAAGTGAGAAGGGGGTGCGCCTCGCGGCGCTTTGATTTCGTCCCCTACGGATGGTGTTCACTCTATCAACATTCATGGCTTGGTCTCGAAAGGATAGGATTTCCGGGTACTCGTCGGGTCAACAATGAACTATCCTACGACGGCACCTCGGGGCGTACCTAAGAGATCCGATATAGTAGGTCACACTCATAAAGGATATTTTTGGAAATATCTAGGCTAAAAGGAAGGTAGTCAATGAATAAAGGGATGTTCGATTCTCGTAGGATGTTCGATTCTCACAAGTTATTCATTGATGAGATTGTCTCGATTTAACCGTCATCTCTTTGACCTACCTTCGGCGGCCTTTGAGATCGAGGTTAAAACCTTGGAATGGTAGAGTAGACTTAATTTTAGTTTACAATTCCTAAAATAAAATATAGTAGTGTTAAACTTGAATTAATACATGTCATTTTATTTACAGCATTATATCCCTTACTAAATTGCTTAAAATTTATAATTGACTAGTATTGACTTCGTTAAAAAGTGGAAAGTAACTAGGACGTTGAACTAGTTAATCGATAATGCAATTAATTTTCGAAAGAGATATTTTCTCTTAAGCCTTTTAAAAACCAGTGACATATAGGTATGTCACTAGTGTCATTCCTGTCAAACGGAAGACAAACTTAGTTTAAAGGTGACTTTGGACTTTGAAATTCTTAGTGAATTTTGAGTATGTAGCAATTACACGAGTAATTTTCTAATTGAAAAATTGGAAAATCATGAAGTGTTACTAGTTGGACGATATTTGGAATCGATGAACTAGTGGGAGCTTTATGATTTGTTGTTTTTCTAGAACATTAGAAAAGTGTAACTGACTACACACGTAACCGTTCTAATTGAAAACCCAAGTTTGAAGCATACTTTCAGAAATGGATACATAAAATAACCAAGTCATGACCATCCTCACGAGGTCAATGACAAAAGAGATCGAGTGAGAACTTCATGATGTAAGAGATGGTCGAGTTATTGAACGTCAACTTTGATCGAATGATTCAAGCGTTAACAAAGCAAGTTTAGTATGTCCTTTAGTATCTTGAAGAGAACGAGGAACAATATGACATATTCATGTGTGAACTTGGATATGTGTGATACATTGATTTTGCTAAGGATATCCGGGATAATGCCGAGACCTTACTCAAAAAAGGACAATACATCCGAGGTCTATGAACTTGAAGCCCAAATCCAATGACTGCGCTTGACATAGGGATCATGCTGTGAATTAATTGAGAATCCAAGATTCAACCAACTATCTAAGGCATGGCAACACCTAGATATGTTGGAAACTCACCCATGGAAGGATGTAGAGATGCTACCTTATACAAAGATATCATGAGAGAGAAGAGAGGGTTTCAAGTTCTTTACGGGATTGAACTCATCCCTTGATGATGTTAGAGGTAGAGTTCTTGCTGCTACTAAACCTCTCCCCAACCTCAAATGTTGTGTTGTCAAGTCAAACACATGAGGAAAGCAGATGAGGAAAGTGATGTGCAAAGTAACCCTCCTACTTGATCATTCTCACGAGCTCAAAGATCGATGGTGGTCAGGAAGCCAACTGAGGCCACTGAGACATACAGAAAGTCCACTGAGAAGACATGAAAGTTGTTCTGTGACCACTGTAAACGTACAAATCACACCAAGGATACTTGCTGGAAACTACATGGTAAGCCTAACTCCTCTAAACCCTCCAAACCAACCAAGGAGAGTCAGGGCAAACATGTAAGTGAAGAAGGGGACAAGGACACTACTCTGAATGCTCAGCTGGCTGCCTTCAAAGCTTTCCTTACTCAACAAAAGGAAGGTAGTACTATCACTGACATAGCTACTCATGCTAAAACAGGTATATTCCACTCACATCTCAGTAATGATACTTGGATTGTTGATTCTGGGGCTTCATCCCATATGACTGGTAACAAGAGACTCATATCTCATTTTAAGCCCTGTCATCAGACCCACACTATTAGGATTGCTGATGGATCTATTTCATGTGCACAAGGTTTTGGAAATGTTAAACTTACTGATAAGATCTACCTTCGTGGATGTCCTATTTGTTCCAAAATTAGATCAGTAACCTTATATCACAAGAGACTCACTAAAGACCTAAATTGGACAAATCATGTTTAATAACAATCAGTGTATATTCCAGGATCTTTCTTCACAGAAGTGATTGGGACAAACTAAAGCCTGCGCCGGGATTGTTTATGGTCAACCTCGCTTTGAAGATGAAGATTGAAGACCGAAATCGCCTCAAAGACTTACAACCAAACCTTAGACAATATCATGTTATGGCATTATAGACTAGGTCATACATGTTTTGGTTATTTAAAGTCTTTATTTCCTGAATTGTTTAAAGAATGTAACCTCAGTGACCTTCAATGTGATATTTGTCAATTTGCTAAACTTACTAAATCTGTGTATACTAAAATATCTTACTTACCCTCCACACCGTTCACTTTGATACATAGTGATGTATGGGGACCTTCAAGAGTTAAAAGTATAACAGGAAAGAGGTGGTTTGTCACCTTCATAGATGACCACACTAGGATCATATGGCAATTTTTGATGAAAGATAAATCTGAAGTTGGAACCATCTTCCAAGAGTTCTATAACATGGTATCCACTCAATTTGACACTTAGATTAAAATCTTAAAAACAGATAATGCCATGGAATACTATGAGTCCAACCTCAGCACCTTCCTGAATGATAAGGGAATTGTTCACATCAGTAGCTGTGTAGAGACACCTCAACAAAATGGGGTTGCTGAGAGGAAGAACAGGCACTTACTGGAGATGGCTAGATCAGTCATGTTCACCACACATGTGCCTAAATATATGTGGGGTGAAGCTATATTAACAACCACATATCTGATCAACAGGTTACCCAGCAGAGTGTTAGGATTCAAGACTCCCATTCAAACCCTGCTGACAACACATCTCTGTCCTCATCTCATTGCTGACTTGCCTCCAAAAATCTTTGGATGTACTGTGTTTGTCTATATTCATGCCCAACATAGAAGCAAACTTGACCCCAAAGCTCATAAGTGCATTTTCCTTGGTTATGCCAAAGACAGGAAGGGCTACAAGTGTTATTCTCCCACTGACAAAAGATTCTACAACTCTATGGATGTGAAATTCTTTGAAAAAACTCCTTACTACATGTTAGGAACATTTTATTATTTTTTTATGATGGCCATACTAGCTGGTATAGCAAGCCTGAAATAAGTTAGAATTCTCTGTATAAGTCTTTACTTAGAGTCTGACATATTGTATAAGTTAAGTCAGACAAGTATTGTACTAGTTGGTAGGACGGCAAAGTAAAATGCATATCATTCGGCATAGTGAAGCCACCAAGTACATGCAGAGAGAAGCAATGAAGACTTAATGGTATGACTTATAACCAAGGAAGTCCAGTGATGACCTTGGATAAGTCTAAGTTATGGTTCAAGTCTTTGAAACTTAATGTTCAAATATGGTGTACACCGATCTCACCCAAACCAATGATCGGTGAAGTACAAAGATTCTCCTTAAACCAAAGTAATGAAGGAAACAAAGAATCGGCAGAGTAAAGCGACTTTCGGCTAAGTGAAGGCAAAAACAGTGAAGGAAGATCTAAACGGCAAAGTCAGATGGATCACTCGACCGTTCAGAGAACGGTGAAGTAATCCTTATCAGAACAGAATTGAAATATGATGAAGATTCAGAGGATCATGAATTTAATGCACAATCAATAGAGGATCAATCAAGAACGGATTTTCTGCTATACATTTGAAGAAAAATCAGATCACTGAGATCAAGGAGAATGTAATTAAGGGGGAATCAAGAATAAAATCAAGGACTATTCCCCTCATTAATACAGCCAACGGATGGAATTTCAAATCAAGGATACTCAAGGCTATAAATAGAAGGCATTGACAGACAGATAAAAATAATGATCGAGAAAAAGAAAACCAAGCAGAAACTCTGTCAATTTGAAAAGCCTTCTCTCTGAACTTACAAGGATTCATCTAGAGATCAACTCAGACATCAGAACTACAATTTTATATTTAGCACTGAGATTGATCAATCAAGTTTGTGAATCTCATTCACAATAAACTGAAGCAACTGAATCAGAAGTCATCTGAGAAGGAGTTGTGTTTGTGATAGCTGCTAAAGGATTTGATCTCAAGGAGCAGTGAAAGATACTGAATCACTGAAGCTGTTGCAGCCAAAGAGTGACAGTTTTGTAGATTGTGAAGCTTGGGAAGTCGGACAATCTTACTATTGTATCTGTGAAAACAATAGTGAATTCCTCCAATCATCACAGGAGAAGAGTGGATTAAGGGATTACACCACCCTGAACCACTATAAGCCTTGTGTCAAATTACTTTCTGCAATTTACTTTACTGCACTCATTTAATTGCTTATGTTATACCCTATATCTGTGAATGTATAAACTGCTTTGAAACAATCTAATAAGAAGGGACTTATCCGCTGCCCAAAAGCTTTTAATCACAAGAAAAGTTTTTGAAACTCCACTATAGTCATTCACCCCCCCCCCCCCTCTGACTATAGTTTTACCCTTCTCTGGACCAACAATTGGTAGCAGAGCAGTGTTCCTGGTATCAGAACCTGTTCAGATCTAATTTCTGGTAACAAGGAGATCACATATTTTCAAAGTAGTTTTCAAATCTGAGTTTTCTATTCATTCACATATAGATCTCTTATTTGTACTCATGGATTCCTCAAACTTTATGTCAAAAGTACCTGTTTTCAATGTTAACAATTTTGATGAATATAAAATAAGAATGTTGTCTCATCTTGCAGCAACTCATGAGGAGATGCTGGATGTAATTAATGATGCCCCAATCACAATCATGATTGTGGTATCCACAGGAGTAGATCAAGGGAAGGAAGTAGACAAACCCAAGAAAGATTGGACCAAGGACGACATAAGAAGAGCAAATCTAGACATTGTTGCAAAAGATGTGATTTTGAAGACTCTAGATAGCAACATGTTCATGAGAATCAAAGATTGCAAAACAACGAAGGAGATGTGGGACAAGCTAGCACTGATAAATGAAGGATCTGAAGCAGTCAAAGAAAACAAATTATCTGTTGCAAAATAGAAATTTGAAAATTTCAAAATGAAGGCTGGTGAATCCATTGATCAAATGGACAACAGATTCTCAAGCATCATTAGTGAATCGCAATGACTTGGACACACATATCCCAAAAAAAAGAAGTATGCTTAAAGATCTTGAGAGGCTTACCTGAAAGATGGAAGATCATAACATCAGTAATCAGAGGAACCACAAACCTTGCAAACACTGACACTCTGACTCTGATGTCCCAACTCAAAGCTCATGAACTCGAACTGAACGGTGAAGATGGTGCTCCGGCAAAGACACAAAAAGCCACTGCACTGATAGCACCCCAGCAAAGTAACTTTGTTGATTGTATCAGCAAAGAGACACATGAACTTAAAGAACAGGTAGCCTTATTAGTTAAACGTTTTGACAGGTTTAGCAAAAAGAAGCCATTCAAAGGAAGCTCATCATCAAACAAGAGGTCAAGCTCAACCAAAGACATGAAGAAGAAAGATGATGAATACAGATGCTTCAACTACAACAAGAAAGGTCACTTGAAGGCTGATTGTCCTGAAGAAAATGATAAAGTTGATGAAAAGAAGAAATACAAAGCATCTGAAAAGAGGAAAGGCAATAAGGCACTCAAGGCTGAATCTAGCAGTGAAAAGAATGAAGAATCATCTGGTAATGACTCAGATGACAGTGATGAAGAAGACAGCTCAGACAATGAAAAAGCATGTCTATGCCTCATGACCAAAGAATTAGATGAAGATGAAGGTGATAGCCCAGACATTGAGAAATCAAGCCTATGTCTAATGTCCAAAGAATCAGATGAAACTGAGGTAACATCTAGCTCTTACTCTTTATCAAATGCATCCATATCTGACACTGCACAATCTTCTATTCTCCCATTAGATCCAGCAGATCTAGTCCAAAATCTTATGACTAAATTTGATGAAATTGAGATGAATCATGAAATTCTGGAAAAAGAATGCAAGGATCTAAGAAAGGAAAATAAAAGATTAAAGAAAGAACTGGATAAAGCAAAAGTTGAACTAACTAGTAAGGAGATCTACTCAAATGATCAACAAACAAAGAGAGGTTCATACATCCGTTGTTGACAGATCGATTGAGAAAATCCCCTACCGATTAAGTTCACAAATGAACCAGATTTACAAACCCTCAAAAGGTTTGATTCGGATCTGGTCTTGGCTACAACAGTCAGGATGAGAATAGAAACAATGGTCAACACAATTCTGAATCCAGGATTAACATTGAACCAAAATTCAGAAAGGGACAGACCATGGTTTCAACCACTCATCATGTACCGGTGAAGTCAAAACCCAGTGCAGTAAAACAACAGATTAAATCATCAATCCAGTCAACCAAAAGCAAGGACTTTCTGAAAGGTAAAGGAAGACATTATCCTTCAGAGGATGATTGGAATGTTGCACCTCCAAAATACAAGAAGAAACCATTCCATGATATGCATCATGTGTTCAAGAAAAATCAATCTCGGTATGTTCCTAGACACATGAAGCAACATAAGTTTCCCACTGTATATTGGAAAGTGAAGAAGGATGCAAATGCACCAAAAAGTAGAGAAACGTATCAGAATAACTTCAGTAGAAATATTAGAAGTTATTCTGCCATGCCTTATATATATGAAGTTGATGACTTTAACTACCCAAAAAGAAGATCATTTGAATATACACTTGGAGTAGGAGGCATGATCTGCTGCATGTATGGACCCAAACAGTGTTGGGTACCTAAACTTAATTAATTTGTTTTGTAGGATGTCTGGTACATAGACAATGGATGTTCCAGACACATGACAGGAAACAAGAGATGGCTCACTGACTTCAAAGCTTTTGATGGACCCAAAGTCACATTTGGAGGCAAAGAAAACCCTGGCAAGATTAAGGGGGAAGGCACAATGCTCAAGAACAATTTGAAGATTCAAAATGTGGCATATGTCAAGGGACTTAATTTCAATCTGATGAGCATCAGTCAATTTTGTGACAAAGGCTACAATGTGCACTTCAACAAGGAAGGATGCAAAGTCATTCACACCAAACCAACACAAGAGTACTTGCGGGAAGAAGAAAAAAGATAACATGTATGTGGTGGATTGGAAAACAACCAAAGCGAAAAACATGTTTGTTTGTCAAAAACAAAAAATCAACCAGCTGGATTTGGCATAGAAGACTAAACCACCTAAATTTCAAGACCATCAACAAATTAGTTGAAGGCCTGCCTGAGATCACATTCAAGAAAGAACGTCTATGTGATGCATGTCAGAAAGGGAAACAAATCAAAAGTTCCTTCAAGTCAAAACCCTATCAATCAACAACAAGAATTCTACATCTGTTGCATATAGACCTGTTTGGACCATTCACACCAGTAAGTGTAAGTGGTAAGAAATACACCCTAGTAGTGGTGGATGACTACTCAAAATACACCTGGACCATTTTTATGAACAAGAAGAAAGAGACACTCAAAAAGCTACCAGATTTGCTGAGAAGGCATCAAAATGAGAAAGAACTGAAAATTATCAAGATCAGATCAGATAGAGGCACTAAATTTCTTAATGAAATTATCAGAACCTATTATGAAGAAAATGGAGTATTGCATCAATTATCTACAGCAGGAACCCCATAGCAAAATGGTGTAGCAGAAAGAAGAAACAGAACTCTTAAAGAAGCAATCAGAACAATGATTGCAGAAGCATGCCTACCAAAGAGATTTTGGGCTGAAGCAGCAAAGACAGCATGCCATACACAAAACAGATCAATTATCAACAAACATCATGGAAAGACTCCATATGAAATATGGAATGGTAGAAAACCTAATATCTCATATTTGCATTTGTTTGGATCAAAATGTTTTGTTTTGAACAGGAATCAGCTGTATGCCTTTGATGAAAAGGCTGATGAAGCAATCTTTATGGGATACTCAGACACCAGCAAAGCATTCAAAGTACTCAACAAAAGAACATTGGTGATTGAAGAATCAATATATGTAGTCTTTGATGAACCAAATACAAATGGTAAAAGTCTTCAAGAACAAGAAGAAGAAGCAGCACAAAGACAAGTGTATATGAATACAAAAGTACCAGCAACTATTCTGCATCACAATTTTGGAAATCAAGATGAACCACAAGTCATTACAACTGAAGAAGCACCAGAAGTGGAAGCACGTGCAGAACCTGAAGCTGCAGAAGCACCAAGTGAAGAACAACTTCAACCTGACCTAAATTGGCTAAGAGATCATCCTGAAGAACAAGTTATTGGAGACATTCACACAGGAGTGAGAACCAGAAGACAACTGGAGCATATGTTAACATGTTTTCTATCACAAGTGGAACCCAAAACAATAGATGATGCAATTCAAGATGCAGACTGGATCACAGCCATGCAAGAAGAATTAAATGAATTTGAAAGAAATGAAGTCTGGGAACTTGTTGACAGACATATGGCCAACATCATTGGAACAAAATGGGTATTCAAAAACAAGATGGATGAGCAAGGAATAGTTGTCAGAAACAAAGCAAGGCTAGTTGCAAAAGGCTACTCTCAAGCAGAAGGAATAGATTATGATGAAACATTTGCACCAGTAGCAAGACTGGAAGCAATTAGACTCTTCCTAGCCTTTGTTGCACACAAAGACTTCAAAGTCTATCAAATGGATGTCAAGAGTGCATTTCTGAATGGACTTTTGGAAGAAGAAGTATATGTGGAACAACCCCCTGGTTTCCAACTCAAAGGAAAAGAAGACAAAGTATACAAACTAAAGAAAGCTCTTTATGGACTTAAACAGGCACCCAGAGCCTGGTATGAAACATTATCTCAATTTTTGATCAAGAATGGATTCAATAAGGGAACTATAGATATGACTCTATTCAAATTAGAGGAAGGAACAAGCACATTGCTAGTACAGATCTATGTTGATGACATCATCTTTGGATCAGAGGATGAAAAGCTGTGTGAGAAATTTGCAAACCTGATGAAGAGCAAATTTCAGATGAGCATGATGGGAGAACTGAATTATTTTCTTGGCCTTCAAGTAAAGCAAATGAAGGAAGGAATTTTCATTAATCAAGCCAAGTATACAAAAGACTTGATACACAAGTATGGTATGGACACAAGTGGCACAGCAGATACACCAATGTGTGCAAGAGTCATTCTTGGAAAAGATGAAACTAGAAATGATGTTGATCAGAAAATATATAGAGGAATCATTGGATCCCTACTATACTTAACTGCAAGCAGACCTGATATAGCATTTGCAGTAGGAGTATGTGCAAGATTCCAAGTTCAACCAAAAGAATCACATCTTCTAGCAGCCAAAAGAATAATCAAATACTTGAAAACACTGTTAATGTTGGAATTTGGTATCCAAAAGATGGAGGATTCAAGTTGATATCATATTCAGACTCTGACTATGCTGGATGCAAAATAGATAGAAAAAGCACCTCTGGAACTTGTCAAATGCTAGGCGTGAGACTAGTTTCATGGTTTAGCAAAAGCAAAACTCCATATGTACATCAACAAACCAAGCGAGAATATATAGCAAGAGCGCGGTTGTTGTGCACAAGTACTTTGGATTAGACAACAGCTAAGGGATTATGGAGTGGAGGAGAAAACAATTCCAATCATGTGCGATAACACAAGTGCAATATCTATTACTGAAAATCCAGTGTTGCATTCAAGAACAAAGCACATTGATGTGAGACATCATTTTATCAGAGATCATGTTGAAAAAGGGGATATCGTTCTAAAATACATATCCACTGAAGATCAATTGGCTGACATCTTCACAAAACCACTCAATCATGAAAGATTTAGCATGTTGAGAACGGAGTTAGGGATGATTGAAATCGACTAAATACCAAAAAGCGGCAAACTGGAGTGATCGGCTAAGTGACTTCATCAGCTGTTTAAACCTTTGCCATTACAGGAGATGTAGCAGGTAAGGCACTGGTACTCGGTGAAGTTAACTTCACTGATTGTTAGGAACAGTCAAATAAAGCGGCTCAGTGAAAGAGTCACTACACCGGCTAAGTGGCCAGCTAAGGCACTTCACCGAAATAAAGATTGGAATCATGGGTAAATTAAAGTGTGAACATAATCAACGTTTACACGTGTAGAATAAAGGAATTATGAAAGATTATTCTGTGGATGATTACACACGTGGAGATCAACTTATAATCATGGAGGTAACCATATTATTTTTTTTAAACGCCTCGATTCCCGGGCTCTATCATTACTTACCTCAATCTACTCCCCTACTTCACTCGAATATCGCGATTTACATACACAAAATCACACCATTATGCCATAAAATCCTTCCATATTCAAACCACGTTCACACTACCCAAATAATCCTATATAAACTGCACTTAGAAATTTTCAGAAATCTTTACACTCTTTTGTAAAATTACAAACCCTACTTTTGATTCTCTGTAAAAACTCGAAGTATTCCTTTCTAAACATCAATCACTTATCAATGGCTTCATCTTCCACAATCTCTCCCACTGAAAAATTCTATGAGAAATCAATCATCAATGCCTCGTTTTTCAAACCTGAACACTATCTCTCCTTCTGTGACAATGATGCAAAAGCTTAACGCTTGGTTGATTGCTGTTCAAATATGGGGTTAATGACCTTCCTAAACCCCCCCAATCACTGGAATCTGCTATGAAAATCTAATCACATTTCGGAAAAATGCCAAGTTTATGCCCAGCACAAAGAAAACTGAGGTCGATTGCATAAAAAGTTCAATATTTGGGAAAGAGGTAGTCATAACGCCTGGTCTTCTCAATAGGTTCCTACAACTACCAATAATAGGTCCGGCTAATGTAAAGTTTGTGAAGATTGACATCAAGAAATTCTGGGCTGAGATAGCCAAAAACCCCAAGAAAAACAGCAAAACATACAATCTCCCTAGATCAACGCTAAAACTTCCGTTTGCTGAATTTGCACCAGTCATCACCAAGAATATCGAAGGCAGAAAATGGTCAATGGAAAACTTAACTGAGTTGCGGATCAAACTGATGGCTATTATCTACGAAGGTACCAAATTCGACTGGGCAACATTTGTATTCAATAGATTGAAGGATCAGATTCAAAAGGAAATTGATTTATCAACTACGGCACCAAGCAAAGGTTTGCAGAAGAAAGGTGATTTCTAGGAGAGGAAATCATATGGGTTCCCTCTTCAACACCTGTTTAACGCATTGAAGGTACAACCCATAAATTTACAAATTCTCCACTCCACAGTCTAAGGTAATGTTTACCTACATCAAGGCATCCATGAAACCCAAACCCATTGCTTTGGGAGCAAAAAAACAACCTGAAAGCAAAGCAGATCGAGTGGGACGAAGAACCAGATCCCAGATGACACAAGAGAACACCACAATGACTGGTACCAGCAACGTGAATGACCTTGTGACAATCAGTGATGATACAGCAATAGAAGAAGAAAAACAACAAGAGGAAATCATCTACCTGGAGGAAGGTGAGGAAGGATATAGAATTACTTCATCTGAAGATGAAGATATGGATGAGGAAGAAGCTGAGGCAGAGGATGAACATTATGAAGGTGACCATCTTGAAGCTGATCCGGAAACCATGGAGACATCTGATGATGATCTAACTCTTCAAGTGGTACTTTTCAAGAGCCTCAGCAAAGTTGACGAACAGCCGAGTGAGCCAGCTGATCAAACTCACTTCGCTGAACTTGTCAACTCCCCCACTATTGACCAAGGGAGAACACTAGAAGAAGAAGATGGAAAAGCAAGCATTCCTCCACAACCTCTCAATGATACTAAGGTTGAAGAGGAACAAGAGGAAGGACAAGAAAGAGTGGAAGATAAAGGAGAAGAAACATAAGGTAAACAGGAAGATGAGGAAGAGGAAGAGGATGAGGAGAAAAATGAGAAAGAGGAAGATGGAGATGAAGATGAGGTTAATGTGGCACCAGAGGAAATCAATCCAGAAAGAGTTTTCAACCAGGACATTCAACCCCTCATTATGGACATGGAAATGCAATATCACAGCAGGCAAAACCTGAAGACTGCCTTAAGGAGTGGAGCAACCTCCTTCAACCACAAGATTGAAGCTCTCATCAGTCATATCAAGATACAGGATGAGGTCATGGAAATACAAGGAAACTTGCTTTGCAACCTCCAGCAACTTATCCCTCGTCACGTCCAAACCAACCTTGAGTTTCATGCTGAGACGATTGACAACAATCTCAAACCTTTGGTGGACACTTTAAATGCTCACACTCATCAAATTCAGCATTTGGATGAGATCATGGAGCACTCTGGGCAACAACTTGACACCCTTCTCAAAATTGGGGAGGCAACCAACAAGATACTGGAGAAAAAGTATGGTCCTCTCCCTGAGTCTGATGCAACAACTGCAAATCTTGAAGCATGTTTTGGTACTGCCAAAAAAGGGGAAGGAAGCTCAAAGCCTGAAAGCTTCAGTGAAAAGGAGGCAAGCCCAACAAAAAAGGGCAAGGGCAGCAAAGGCAAAGGCATCAGGTTTGAAGAAATGAAGAAGTAGACCTTATACATAATTTGAATTATTTCTATTTTCCTTTGTCTTTGAATAAAAAGATGCAATATCTTATTGCCCTTGAATGGATGAATAAAATTGTTGAGTTTTATTCTGTGAATTATTATGAAAAATTTGGCTTACTCATGTTCAGGCTTATGAGGGTTTTGGCATCATCAAAAAGGGGGAAATTGTTAGGAACATTTTATTATGTTTTGATGGTACTGTATTGTATGTACTAGTCTATGTGGATGATTTGATTGTTACAGGAAATAATTCTTCTATAGTGGACTCCTTCATTACTGCACTTGGATCTCGGTTTGCTCTCAAAGATCTTGGCACTCTTTATCTTATTTTCTTGGTATTGAAGTTGTCCCTAACTCGGCTGGGTTTATTCTCTCTCAACGTCATTATGCTTCTGAGTTGCTTGCCAAACTCCAAATGGATCGTGCCAATGCAGTTTCCACAACGTTACCTGCTGACATCTCTACTTTGACTGCTAAGTCCGGCCATCATATGGATAATCCTACACAGTATCTAATGGTTGTTGGCAGTCTACAGTATCTAATTTTCACTCGGCCTGATCTTTCCTTTGCTTTCAATAAGTTGTCCCAATTCATGCATTGTCCGACAGATGTTCACTGGGCCCATGTCAAATGCTTATTACGTTATCTTGCTGGCACAGTTGACTATGGTATTCAATCACATTGTCATTCTCCGCTCACATTACATGCCTTCTCTGATGCGGACTGGGGTGGCAATAAGGATGATTATGCTTACACTAATGCCTATGTCGTCTACCTGGGTCGCAATGCTATCTCCTGGAGCTCTAAGAAACAAACTACCATTGCTCGCTCCACCACCGAGGCGAATCTGGTCGATCGTTGTTTCTTTGCTCTCGCATCGAACTTAATCGGATCCCTTTTCTCCTCACCGATCTTGGTTTACCCACTTCCCAGCTTCCGGTTATATATTGTGACAATCTTGGAACGACTCAATTCTGCTCCAACCCGGTGTTCCACTCCCGCATGAAACATGTTGCAATCGATTATCACTTCATTCGCGACCAAGTACAACGTGGTACTCTTCGTATTGCTCATGTGAATCCCCAGGTTCAGCTTGCTGATTGCCTTACAAAGTCTCTTCCTCGCCCGACTTTTCAACATCAACGTGCCAAGTTAGGTCTCCTCCCTCGACCAACTTGAGGGGTGGTAATTGTAGTTATAATATTTATTATAATTATTTTTGTATTTATTGTAAAATATTCTTTCGTTGATTGTAATCCCGTGATTGTATCCCCATAATTGTAGATCATTTTAGAATCTCTGTATAGCTACTATATATAGTCTTGTGTATACCCTTGACAAAGTGCGAATAATATACAAATTATTTTTCCTAAATCTGTTATGTGTATTATTGATTAACTGTGAAGACGGAACGATTTAAGCTTCCACTTTATGCATCGTTAAAACCCGAAGTTGGCTGGCTTTTCGTTGATGATTTTTATTAATGTGCATGCGTGTGTGTTAATGAATTGTGTTGTATATAATTAATGTTATATATATATATGGAAAAATTAGGGAAAAGTCCACATTTTTACCCTTAATAAAGCATTAATCAATTTATTAGTTGCAATAAGGACAATAATTTTCCGTTCGACTTAATGAATCCGCTAGCCGTCCCCAATTTTGGCTCTTGCTTAATCACTTTTTATTAAAAAGAATGAATTTCCATTATTTCGTGTTTTTCTATGATGCATACTCATTACGTGTTTGAAGATTTTTGATGGTATAAAAATGGATATGGTTTCAAATGGAACTTTTGGGCTCAAATTCACCGATGAAGTGCTCAAATTTCAAAACCTTTGCTTTATGCATCAATATCATCATTGCTTCACGTTAAATTTGTTTGACTTGATGTGTATTGTCCAAAATCGAATGGGATAGTAATGCAATCCATCTAATAGTGTTTGATATCGTATTAATTATGTGGTTTACTTTACGTGTTAACAAACCGCCATCTTATTTTTTTTTGATGTTTGCTATCGAAGGACTTGGCTGGCTTTTCGTTGATTTTTTATTAATGTGCATGCGTGTGTGTTAATGAATTGTGTTGTATATAATTAATGTTATATATATAAGGTGTGTGTTTAGTTTAGCTTAAAAGATAAGCACATGTGTTGTATGTGTAGTGTTTGAGATGGTAAAGGAAGTTTAGCCGTATTATTATTATTATTATTATTATCCAAAAAGACGTAAAAGCTATCAATCACGAATACATTGTGGCTTCTCTTTAATTATAAATAATAATAATTCAAAAATATCAAATACTCCCTCCGTTTTTTTTTAGTTATTTTTTAGAATTTGATTTTTCACTAATATCTGTCATTTTAGATTAATACATTATTTATTATTTTTTTCATTTATACCTTCACATTAATTACAAGATTTAAACAAAATCTTATGCTTCAAATAATAAAAAATGTACTACCTCCGTCCCATAATAAGTGTCGCATTTTAGAAAAAAAAAAGTTGTCTAAAAATATCATTCGCTCAATATTTATATTACCAATCGTCATTTAATGTTTATTTTCCAAAGATACCTTAGTCAAATATTTATTTATTGCACTTATTTCACATCCCAAAACTAACATTTATTATTTGTTAGGGGTAAGTATGTCAATATAGTATAAAAACACAACACATTAATTACATTTCTTAATACGCGTGAGAACTAAAAAGAGGACACTTAATTTGGGACGGAAGTAGTATTATTTTTTCATAAAAAATACATTTTCAATGCATCAAAAACACCAAAAGTCATTTTGAAACTTCAATAACACTACTATCAATGTATAATTACATTTTCAATATAGTGTATTTAATGATTACAAATATATTCAAAACATTAAAGAATGATAATCTAGTCATTTCATACTTAGATTTCAGACATATTAATCACTTTTTTAATTTGTGTGTCCACATCAAAAATGACTAATAAAAAAACAAAGGGAGTAATATCTTTAATAGTCAAATAAATTTAAAAAAACACAACGTTTTCATCACAAGTCATCAAATTTATGAATAATGCAGTTTAGACATATAACTCACGATTTATCCTTGACAACCCATCTATAATATTTTTATTTTGAAAAAAAGAAGATGTTTTTATTATGCCAAGTCCGCTACTATGGCAAAATTACATCACTTGGAGGGTCTATACCCCAATCAAAACGACCAACATGACCGAGTCTATGACGAGCCAGCAAATGCGCTGGGAGCAAGGACGTAGCCATGTGGAAATTGAGGGAGGATAAGTCCACCCGGAAAAAATTACACTAAAAAATTTACATAGTCCGGTTTAATCCATCAAACAATTTTAATACAGCCACCCGATAAATTAAAAATTGTCCATTAGCCCACCCAAAATTGAAATTCTGGCTCCGTCCTTGGCTAGGAGATTACCAGACCGTTTGACAAAAGAAAAAGACGCGGAAACAAAAGACGGGAGAAGCGCCAAACAATCGCGAGCTAAGCAACTGAACACCGACAAGTCATCCGACGGACTCGAGAGTGCTTGAACTCATGGCAAGCAATCATGTAACGACCCGTTCCAGAAAACTACATATTTTTCGAAAAACGAATCGCTCGGCCATGATTCAAGACAAAAATCTCAAATCACGACGCCTCAATATTACAAACTTAATTAAAATGCGGAATCTGAAAGTCATAAATTAAAAATTAAAAAAAAAAAAAAAAAAAAAAAAAACTCGGTCTATAATCCATTATTACATGCATCACAAAAAAATACTAAACACCACCAATAATAAGAAAGAACTACTCCGGTGACCACCAACAAGGCTCGTTAAGGGAAACTATCATCTGTACCAAACACTGATCATCATCTGAAAAACATGTGAAATGGAAATAGGCTATCAAAAGGGAACTAAAGATACCACTGGACAAACTATCTAGAGTTCATGGTTATATAATTTTAAAATACTACTGAAAGTAAAATACTAGAAAATAAATAGCATAAATAAAATACTGAAATGAAAAGACAATATTAACTAAAAATCTAACATATTGAAGTAATACTGCTTAAACTAATGTTACTAATGTTACGGTTCTAATGTCACAACTGAAATTACTGAACTAGATACGCAGACCGGATATACCGGCTCCGACAATAATCTCACTTCTATTACCTATGAATAGGGAGCTCACAACTATTGCCCGTGAGTAGGGAGCTCACATCTATTGCCCGTGAGTGTGGACTAGTGCCGGGGACCCTTGAGGGTTCACTGCAAACTGAAAATAAATAGGATGACATGAACCGTAACATTTTTCTAATTAATTGTCTATTTCTTAGTGTTTGTACTTCTCTAAAAATTACTTACAATTCTTAAAAATTATTAACTATATTTCCTACAAATCATCAAAAAAAAAAAAAAAACACTAATAAAATTCTAAAACAATTATATTTATTCTACAAAGTTAAAATAAGTTCTCTAAAATATTTATATCATATTTAATACTCTAAAATTTTAACTTCTAAATTACTTATCATATTTTGTAAATATGTTATTTCTAAAAGATTTTCACAACTCTTTCTTCACTCAAACTTACACTAAATCTACTAAAGAATTTTCTTCAAAATACATATTTGTTAAAAATATGAAGTTTTTTTTTTTTATGGAAATAAAATATGAAGTTTATGAATCATATGTTTTCTTTACAGAAAAATCATTTATTTACGGTTTTGACATAACATTTTATATATCAACATAAATCGTGATCATACAAAACATTATTTTCAAATAAATTATTAGTTTTATAATTGAATTATCATAAAATTATTGATAAAATCATAATATATAATTAATATAAAAACTCATATATAATTCATATTTCTTTGTTTATAACATTATTTTTAACTTATATCCTAAAGCCCAGTGTATATGAAATCATGAAATTTATATTCTAACTATAATATCAAAAAGTTTGCTGAAAAATAATATACTTGCAAAACATAAAATTAAAATAGTAATTGATAGCATTTCCTTACCTTTTTGGATTTTCGAAATCATCAGCAACATCTGGCACTAAAAAATAACAATAATTTCCCATCTTAGCTTGACAATAAACTTCTTGAGCTTGCTACGAAATGTTCTTCGAAATGACTTAGTTTCTTGGAATTTTCTAATAGGACTTAATTTGCTAGCTAGTGAATAAGATAAATAAATAGAAGGGATTAAAGTGGAGGAAGTGGAAAAGAGGAGTTAAATGGTGACTTCATGAGGAGTTAAAATGAGGAGTTAATTGGTGACTTAATGAGGAGTTAAATTAATGAAAAGTAATGTATTTTTATTTTTACTTCAAACTTTAAGCTAAAAAAACCAATTATTCCAATTCTAATTGTTGATTAACCAATTAAAATAAATAAATAAATTTACTTTTTAAGTATGGATTAAAAGTGATACGGATCGTGACAAATCAGTTTCAAAAATAACTCTTGAAAAGGCACATACGATTAGCCTCTTCTATCAACAGTAGAATCGCATGCATCTCCAGAATCTCAAAGTTGATGCCAGGGTCAAAATGAAAAGAATAAGCCACAGAGATCGTGCCGCTGGGTCAAAGGAACCCATCTATAATATTAGGCTTGAATAAATATTATATTGATCATAAAATATATATAACAGTTTATTTATACATACCCTTAATATTTTTTTAAAAAAAGATATTGGCCATTATGACTGCTCTATGCTTCAAAAATGAAAATTCACATACAGGATGCAAAACATTAAATGCAAATTGGCGATTCGTTCATTCTTTCTTTACACAAGGGATGTTAAAAATGATTCATTCATTCGATTCTCTGTTCTTACAAAGCGAATTAGTGACTGCTACTCAACTGCTAGTATTATGCAAAGAGTACTTTATGCAATTATTACATTACTACCTCATCCTTCATTTAGTTGTTTGGATTTATTTTTATTAAATTTTAGTTATGCAGTTTGAATGTGTTAAAATATAATGGGATGAATATTACATTTTGAATAACATATTTCTCTTTCTTTTTTCAAAACTAGCGGAAATAATTTGTGTCCAAAAGTGTCAAATTAGATTAATAATATTTTTAGAATAATAAAATTAGTTTGTTTGAAAGTAGTGAAATCCTTCCGAAAACCCCAAAAAAAAAAAGGGAAATTATTACATGGTACCTCCACTTGTGTGAAGAGTGGAGGGAATTTCATCCGTATCATCAGTTAGGGCTGAGCTTGGGTCGGGTTTGGTTGAATTGGGTTGAGTTTTTATATAGTATAAGTCGGGTTGGTTCAATCAAAAACTAACCCAAACCAAACCAAATGATTATAAAACCCAATGAGTTGGTTTCGCGTTTGTCTGGGTTGAGTCTCGGGTTTTCATCCACAAAACATGCATATGTATTCAAACTTTCATGCAACAAAATCCACATATATTATATCTAAATTCGAGTTTCATACCATATATTCATACCAATAATCATTAAATAAAACACAATTTTAGGAAAGAAAAAGTACTCTTTTTATATATGTACTAGGAAAATAAACACTCGTGCACCGCACGAGCGTTGCCCCGGTTTGTATTTAATTAACTCTGATACATTACGATAGCATGTCCGGCACATGTCGGCTGATGAAATGAATATCCGACACATTTTCGACATCTCCCGACATCGTATGGATACTTTTCGACATTACATTTTTTTTTTTTCAATTTCTACTTATATCTATTTTAACCGAAAAAATGAAGTTATCTTCGATATTATCTGCAACAACACGTGTTCTACCAAAAACACGACACGACACACTCCGATACACCCCGACGCCATATCCAACAAGTGTCGGTTGATGAAATGAATATTAGTTAAAAATTAATTAAAATCTAACACACCGTCAATACTCCACGACATAAAATCGACACCTTTCGACACTACTGAACCTTTTTTTAGTATTCTCAGATCTAGGCTAATTTTAACGGCCATGGTAAAATACATAATTCGAATTTCCATAGAAATTAAATCAACAATACACTATAGCCAGTTTAACAATATTTGTGGCCGAAATAATTATTTTTAGGATATTTAATATTTTATATAAACGATATGTTTTTTTACAAAAAAAAATTCATTTCAAAAATTTAAATATTTCATGTAATCGTCAAACCAAATATTTTTACGCATGATATAAAGATCGTGTAGTCAACATGTCGTGGCATTATATCTTGAAAATAGTCATATCGCCAGTGTACAAACGATATGTTTTTTTTATTATTTTAATAAATTTATAAGATTTCATGTAAACGCTAACACAATTTTTTTTTGGTATGATACAAAAATCGCTATTTAATGAAAAATCGTGACCTTATATTTTGAAAATAGTCATACATTTGCTATATATATTCGCACATTAAAATATGATACAATTGAGTCATCCAAAATGGAATAATTTAACTCAAACCCTTCTTCTCAAAAAAGGAAAAAAAAAAATCTAGACTGAGCCATGAGTGTAAAAATAAAAAAAAAAGGACCGGACCATGAACAGTACAAAAAAAGGACCAATAAAAAAAAACAAGTGTCACTAATTCACACAAAACCTCTTTTTATTAATAGTAGAGGGATATGTATAATTCAACAACATATAAAAAATCAAAACATACAGTGATAACAAATAAATACCGATAGTCATAAAGAAAGCAAACAACAAATTTCACTGCCAAACAATTTTATTCTTAATTCAAATGACAAAAGTAAAAATTAAATATATATTTATATATATTATCGGGTCGGTCCGGTCAACCCAAATTTTTTTTTTTAAAACCAAACAAATCCAAAATTTTGGGTTTTAATTGGTTTGGGTTTTTGAGTTGGATTGGGTTCGTTGGTTTTTATACTCAGCCTATCATCAGTTTTAAAATTGGATTTAAATCGTGTGCTTCTGATTGTTTTATCCGTCATTTCATCCTAAAATACACTCTCCATATAAGAGGAGGTTTTTAGGTGGTGTTCTACACGGTATGGAGACACATGTGGCATTACATAGACCATCTATTTTTAAATTGAATTCAAATTGTGTGACCTAGATTATTTCTCCTGTCTCTTTGATGTATATGGATGTACTAAGAAAAAATGTCTCCCTATATGGGATACTATTTTTTTTTTTCTCTAGGGGTATATAGGATAATTCTGTAAAGCAAAATGCCTAGTTAATGAAGCTATACAATGACAAGAATCAAAGCTACTGCTTACAGGAGATCTTATGGCAGCGTTCATGATAGGACAATTCAAATGCACTTTTATTTATTAATTTATTTGAATGTTGTTGTATTTTAAACGAAATCTGATGAAATATGCTCGATAAGAGCAACCCTAACGGTGGAATGAAGAGAGGTTCTCTATTATGACACAATTTCATACATGACATCATTGTATTGGTGTTTATTTTTAAATAGATTTGTAAATGAGATGTGATAAATATGATGTAGTATTGATAAAAAATTGAAAAATGAGAAGAACAGCCAACAAACCCATCTCCAACCTAAAAATCAATCATTTTAAAAAAATATTAATCCTCAACTAGAGCTATGAATCTTCAAAAATTAACTCATGAAAAGAACACCCAAATCAAATGGCAAAGTATCTGAATTCATTTTCCCCGCACAAATTTTAGTTTAAGGATTCTTCATGTGCAATTGTCATCTTATCTGCAGATTTGTATTTCTCGTTGTAGCTTCAATGGCAAGAACCCTCAGAAAATCATTCGGCTGCTAAAAAATTAGTGACAATCCACCCCTTTAAATCAATATCAGCTTCTAGTCCAACAAATCTTCAAGGTTAACTAAAATAAACAAAGAAGCTCATAAGCTTGCCATTTAAATTCGACGACACAATCTCAAAAAAAAAAAAAAAAAAAAAAAAAAAAAAAAGAAGAAGAAGAGGATGAGAGAAAGGATTCAGCAATTTCATTAGCTAGTTTTTTTTTGTTTTGTTTTTGCTTTCGTTTTTTATATATCCAGTTTCTTCATAGTTTTGCAGATTGATCATTTGTCCTTGAAAAAAAGGGTGGGTTTGACACTAATTTATTTTTTTGTCAGAGAATATACTCTCTTCCATTCTCTGTATGTAGACAATGTGGTAGATAATATCCAGAAAAAGTATTCTACCTTTACACTACTATTTTACATATTATAATTTTTCAAACTCTATTCTGACAATTGTGAAGAATTTTGCGAATCGAAGAAGATGCAAAACGAAAGAAAACTAGGGTTTTCTGCAGATGACTCCCTTTCCTCTTTTCTTTTATTTCTATTTTCAATAATCTGCAAAAATGTACTTTACAAATGAAAGGACTTTGGCTTTATATATCCAGTCAAAGTCAACAGAAACAAAAATACAATAATAACAACAGTCCCCCTCAAGCTAGGACATCAAGCTAAGAAACCACATTAAAGGTACATAATAAGGAACTGAAAACAGGAGCATCTAATGCTTTGGTAAATATGTCGGCCAATCGGTGAACCGTCGAAATGGGCATATGAGCTTGATGAGACCAGCTTGCACCTTCTCTCGAATAAGATGACAATCGATCTCTAAGTACTTTGTACGTTCGTGATAAACAGGGTTGTGTGCAATGTGCATAGCACTCTGATTGTCACAGTAAAGAATAGTGGGCGTACCTTCAAAAACCTGCAAATCTTGTAGTATGTATTGCAGCCAAAGGACTTCACATGTGGCATTGGATAATGCACAATATTCAGCCTCCGCTGAACTCCTAGCCACTGTGGTTTGCTTCTTTTGCCTTCCAAGAAATCACTGTTGTCCCCAAAAACATTGCATAACCTGAAACCGACCGCCTAGTGATCTTGCAACCTGCCCAATCCGAATCCACATACCCAGTCAACTTCACATTGTTAGCTGCTACATAGAACAACCCTTGTTGAGGAGCCTTCTTGATGTACCTAAGAAACCTATGTGCAGCCTTCATGTGGGAAACCATGGGGCTGTCTAAAAATTGAGAAAGCTGCTGAACTGTAAAGGACAAATCTGGCCTGGTGATTGTGAGATAGATCAACTTCCCAATAAGACTTCTATACTCAGTATTGTCTGGCAGGGGCTCTGAATCTCCAGACTGCAAGGTTGTTTTTGTTGCCATAGGGGTATCAACAGGTTTTGCTGCTAAAAAACCAAATGTTTCTAGCAGCGTCATGCCATATTGCTTTTGTGAAATGCTGATCCCTTCTTCTGTTCTGTGTATCTCTATGACCAGAAAATATTGAAGATCACCCAAGTCTTTAATTTGAAAAGAATGTTGCAAAAAACCTTTTACCTGATTTATGTCATCTAGATTGGAACCAGAAATGATTATGTCATCTACATAGACTACTAAGGCCATAAAACTTTATCCCTGCCCCCTGGTGAACAAACTATAATCATGGACTGACTGTTTAAAACCTTGGCTTTGTAGGGCAGAGGTCAACTTATGATTCCACTGCCTACTTGCTTGTTTTAAGCCATAAATGGATCTTCTTAATCTGCAAACCTGGGTGGAATTGGCTGCCTGATAGCCTGGTGGCAACTTCATATATACCTCATCCTCTAAATCCCCATGGAGGAAGGCATTGTTAATGTCTATTTGTTTTAAATGCCACCCCTTTATAGCACCAAGGGCAACCAATAATCTGACAGTGGTGATCTTTGCAACAGGAGAGAAGGTCTCCTCATAATCTGCCCCAAAAGTTTGTGTATACCCTTTTGCTACTAACCTAGCCTTGTACCGTTCAACACTCCCATCTGCCTTGTATTTCACCTTGTATACCCATTTACATCCTATTGGATGTTTCCCTACAGGTAAATCTACTAGATCCCAAGTGTGTGTCTGTTCTAGGGCTGCTATTTCCTTTCCCATTGCCTCTCTCCATTGAGGAAATTGTATGGCTTGGTTGTAAGTGGCAGGTTCTGAAACAGAATGAGAGGTGGATATATTGTCATGGCCCCTGAGTCTACTATCCAAGTGTGTGGAAAGGTAGAATGTATACCTGCAGCATTGTCAATGGGGTTGAGAGCTGCAGTTAAAGCAGTCATTTGATTGGCCATATGTGCTCTTTGAGTAGGTCCAACTATCTGAGTGTGCTGGATAAGTTTGAGAATCTCTTCATACTGCTCTGTGGTGAAACTTCCTGGTCCAGCTTTACTGCACAACATTATCATTAGTAGTAGCTCTATGTGTTCCATGGTCTGGTCCAGCTGTACCTTCCACCAAGTTGACTTGTGTTTGGATTTGAATCCGGGAGGAAAACCATGGATTATATAGCATTTGTTAATGGTATGCCCATGGAAACCACAATGTGTGCATTGTGCCTTCTTCCCTTGTGACTGACCATTGTTAGTTGACACTCACCCAACTCTATTCTCATTGTACATTGCAGGAGTCCTCTCTCGAGTCTTATTTGCAAAAATCATAGGTGTTCCACCATTGCTTCTGCCATTTGCATACTGTAATTGTCTCTCCAGTTTGATTGCCATTCCAAATACAGCTTTGATGTTTGGCATGGGTGTCATAATCATAACTTGATTGCTTACTTGCGAATAATCCTCACTGAGACCTTTCAGAAACCTAATGACAAGCTCTATCTCGAAGTAGTCAACAAACACTTTGATTATCGCTTTGCAATTACAACCAGGCGGACACGAGCATTTCGGAATCGGCCTCAGAATGCAGATCTCATCCCAGATTACTTTCATCCCGGTGAAATACTCACTCACCGTAGCATTTCCTTGTTTCAAATCACTCAATTCCTCTAGCAAATCGGACAGACGATAAGAATCTAGGTTAGAAAACCTATCCTTCAAATCCTCCCAAACCTCTTGAGCGGTGTTGATCCAAAGCAAGCTCCGTGCAATTGTGCTGTTTACAGAATTCAAAATCCACGCAGCCACCATCGTGTTACATTGATTCCAAGCATCGTAGTTTCTGTCTCCTTCAGCCGGACGAGCAACTGTTCCGTCGATGAAACCGACTTTATTCTTTGTGATAAGCGCCATCCGCATCGATCTGCTCCATGCGTGATAGTCATTGCCTTCTAAAACCGGATGAACTAGGGTTTGTGCCGAACATTCGTTCGGATGGATGTATAATGGACTCGAAACTGGAATTCCTTCTTGATTTGCCATCGATCTATCTTCGTTTGCAGCTAACAACAACTCAATTGTATTTGCGCTCTGATACCATGAAGAATTTTGCGAATCGAAGAAAATGCAAAACGAAAGAAAACTAGGGTTTTCTGCAAATGAGGAGTTCCTTTTCCTCTTTTCTTTTATTTCTATTTTCAATAATCTGGAAAAATGTACTTTACAAATGAAAGGACTTTGGCTTTATATATCCAGTCAAAGTCAACAGAAACAAAAATACAATAATAACAACAAATTGTGGAGAAGAATATGGCTACATCATTCCCTCTAGTATTGCTTTAAGTGTAATATCTCTAAGAATATGCTTTAAAAGACAAAATGGAAAACTATATTTCAAAGGAAAACTTGATAAATTATGCATGAAAAGTAAATTCTATGATAAATATGCCTCACATGAAGTTGGTACGGAAATGGGATCTCCAATAGCTGGAGACAAAAGATTTATATGAGAAAACATAAGTAAACGGGCTCTCTGTCACGACAGATGTTCTACGGATACTTGTTTGGGAAATATGCTTACGTCATTCATTCGTTACTCGTGTTAGACCTAATTTTCTAGAAGCGACGCACAAGCCACGCGCGGGTCAAGCATACGCCACGCACAACCAAATCAATATACACCGTGATACTTGCGTGACATATGCTGGACCCGCGCGTGGCTTGTGCGTCGCTTCTAGAAAATCAGGTCCAACATGCGCGACGTATGGGGTCCAACGCATGAGTAACGAATGAAGAAAACTTGCTGCTATCGAACTAGCTTAAATAAAGACACATATAAATCGAATTCTTATTTGATGCATTCGTAAATGTTGATTACATTATATCTTAATTACCGTCTATTTACACAACTACACATTTGAGCACAAAGTAAAAAGAGATTATAAAATAAAATAAAAAAAACTTTTTAAATGAACTATCTATTCAAACTGAGAAAATTTTATTTAGGGGTGATGGGTATAAAAGACAATATAAAGAAAGAAAATGTCAAAAAAGACGGGTTTTGAAAACTTGTGAAAAATGATAAAATACACTTCTCTTCTAAAAAACCACGTTAACTTCTCTTCTAAAAATAAAAATAAAAGCCACACAAACACAACTCTTGTTTAAACCTAGAATTCGATTTTGACAACCAATTTAGATTTTAGTATAGTGGAATCAATCACAAAAAGGGAGTGGAAGGCTTAAATCCACTCATTAATATGTGAATTTGAGATTCAAAAAGAATTTGTGCAGCAGAAGAGCAGATGCGAAATTTTGATCATGGGAAGTGTCACCAATTCCACCCCATGACTCTTAGTAGTGGAATACAACAATGGATTGTTGTAATTCCACTTAACGATGCAAATGCGAAAAATCAAAGAGCCCGTTCAGAAAGTAATTAGTTGATTTGCAAATTCCACTCAATAAATCCTCTGTTTTTTTTGGGAGAGAAAATCATATGTTCTACCCATGAGTAAGAACTGTATTAGCAATTTTTCTTATCAAGGAGTGAAACCGTAGTGAAATTTGTTGGGAAAATTAGTAGTGTAGTACCGGTTTACTAATTTTTCGAAAATCGAATAACATAAACTTGTAGAAACATATTGCAGGCATGATAAACACATAAGAAGAAAGAACATTTCATTCATAGAAAATTACAGCAACACATTCGAAATAAAATGCAGAAAGCAAGAGTAAAAACGAAAACTTATTCGTTAGACTGAGACGCGTAGAACGCTGTCCTTAAGACTTTATTGCCCCGATTAAATGCCACGGTTATGGCAAGAAGTCTCCCAAGATACAACAGTCTTTTCCTTGTTCTGGTTGCGGCACTTCAATGCGAACAAGTGGTGAACTGATCCAGCCTCGATATCTCTGACTATTGCCAATGTTTATGCAGAAAAATGCTTTTTATTTTGGCAGAATTTTGTTTTGCAAAAAGTGCCAAAAAATCTGTGTGGTTTTCATTGACAAATGAAGGAATTTATAGGAGTAAGGAAGCCATTCACTACCGGTTGCATCCTTTCAAAAATGATTCAATCGAACATGTGCAACCTTTAATCAAAAGTATACAACCTCTTACGCAGATGTAACATTTCACCGAACCGATGTGACCTTCCGTAATTTTAGAATTAATTTTAATTCAAAATTCTCCAACAAAATTCGCCTAAATAATGAAACTGAAATTGTGGTGAAAGGAAATGTTTACGGGAATAGGATATCCCACCACCACGCTTGTTGACGTCGGCAGTTACAGCAAGGAATATTTTTTTGAGAGGTTCCGGCAAGGATTAATGGAAGGTTAAGAAAAGGACAAAATGGTCTAGTAGAACATTAAAATGTACTTTTCATCTTAAAAATGATTTCACTGGATTAAATGCTAATTAACAGTTTCAAATCGTCCTTTTTTACATTTTCCTATTTTATTTAATCCTATAACTTTATTTGACAAGTGGTGTTAAGAATTAAGTGCTGATGTGTCTTAATCACAGCCTTACATTTGTTAACTAATCTAAGGGTCTACAGTAGAAGCTTATCCTAAGTTTGTTAGATTGTTCTTCTGAACAAATCTATTAGATAGATTCTTAAGTACTGAGGCTATGCATGTATGAAGAACATATGAATGATATGAATGAAATGATATTGACACTTGATTCTATCTTCTAGCTTTTCTTTACTTGGTATCGGAGCTGGGTTTCATGGCGTCGGCAGCTTCTTCCACTAGCTCCGGCGACCACTGCCTCCGTCATTGAAAGTATTACTCCGGTAGCTTCAGATGTCTCAGCACCGGCATCTTCAGTGAGTGGTGTCTTCATGAATACAACCACTTTGCCATGACAAACCTCCTTATTTCCTCAGTTTTCCTCCATGGCACCTCCTTTGTTTCCTACAGTTAGGTTTCTCCAATTTCCTGGCCACTTGTGTTCCTACTCACTCACCGAGTCCATCTTTTCCGGTGACTTCATCCTTGATTCCACCAAGCTCTCCTATTCCCAGCTTGGTTCCTAGTTTGCATGTTGCAGATTCTACCTCCATACTTCGATCTACTTGCACTGTCAAACTCAACCGGGAAAATTATCTTTTGTGGAAGTATACAATTCTTCCCATTGTTAAAGGATATCGTCTAGAAGGTTTTTTGTTTGGGACCATACCAAGGCCTAGCACCTTGTCTCCAAACCTGCAGATCTCCAAAGTTGCTCAACAATGGGATTCCATATGTCAACTTTTGATGGGATGGTTGCACAGTTCTATGATAGAACAGGCACTAACAGAGGTAATAGGTTGTACCACATCTTATGAGATTTGGAGCACACTGTAAACTTTGTTCAATTCTCATTCTGAGGCCCGTATGCTAGAATATAAGACTGATCTTACTAAAACAGAAAAAAGGGAATAGATATATGGCTGATTATTTAGCAATAATGAAATCATATTCTGATAAACTTGTAGCAGCTGGCTATCCTATATCCAAATCTGAGCTCATATTTGCGGTTCTTGGGGGACTGGATAGAGATTATGAATCTGCAATTGTAAACATCACTACTAGGGTTGGTTGTATGAGTTGGCAAGAAGTTCAGTCACAACTTCTTACCCATGAAAGGCTGATTGCCCGGTTTAATCCTGGTACTGCAGGGGCACATCCTTCCTTGAACCTTGATCAGATGCATCCTAGTGGAGCTAATGCTTCTGACCCTAGGCCTCAGTTTAATAATGCTGGTAGAGGAAGATGTGGAAATCGAGGTGGTAGAGGAAGAGATGGCAATAGAGGAGGTAGATCAAATTCTGGCAACAGAAGTGTGTGCCAACTTTGTGGTAAGAATGGACACACTGTCTTGGAGTCTTGGCATAGGTTTGATGTCAGTTTTACTGGTCCTGGAAACACCAATAATACCTCTAGGGCTCCTGGTAATCAATCCCAGACCTGCTGCATACATGGCCTCACCTAAATCTGTAGCTGATTCTTCCTGGTACATGGACAGTGGTGCTACTAATCATATCACATGGGATTTGAAAAACATGCATCTCAGTTCTGGATATATAGGTTCTGACACACTTGGAGAAGGAAATGGCGAGCAACTCAGTATGCTTCATGTTGGTCAATCCAACATCCTTGTCACACACTCACCTCACTGCCTAAAACTTGAGTGTATGCTCCATGTTCCTGCAATTACAAAAATCTTATTAGTGTTTCCAAACTTGCCTGTGATAATGATGTTATAATTGAGTTTACTGATTCCTCTTGTATTGGGAAGGCCAAGAAAACAGGGATGCCATTGCACATAGGAACTCTGGAGGGTGGTCTGTACAAGATGGGCAATCAAGCTGAGAGTGTCATGAGCTCCCCTCAATCCATTCAATTCTCCAGAGTCAAGTCTACTTCTGCCTTTCTTGTTAAGTCTAGTCAAGTTCAGTCTGTCAATATCAATAAGGATCCTAATGTATTGCATAGGAGATTAGGCCATCTTTCTCAAAAATTTGACTCAAATTTTGGAAAGTTGTTTGAATGAAAAACTTATGTTTTGTGAATCCTGTCAATTTGGAAAGTCTCATGCATTGCCTTATGTTTTGTCTGACTCTCATACTTCCCATATTTTTTATCTTGTCCACACTGATGTTTGGGGCCCCTTACCTGTTAAGTCTACTACTGAATACACATACTATATGCACTTTGTAGATGACCATACAAGGTTTACTTGGCTTTTTTCCTTTAAAACAGAAATATGAAGTTTATACAGTCATAAAGCAATTTCATACCATGGTCCAAACTCAGTTTTCTACACCCATAAAATGTATACAATCTGATTGGGGAGGGGAATATAGAAGTATAGAGCCTTATTTGAAAGACCTAGGTATTATGTTTAGACACCATTGCTCTCATGCTCATGGGCAACATGGCAGGGCTGAAAGAAAACATAGACATATTGTGGAACTAGGACTCACTCTTTTAGCTCAAGCTTCCATGCCTCTAAGTTTCTGGTGGCACAGATTTCAGCAAGCCACCATGATTATAAACAGTCTTTCTTCACCTGTTTTGCACAACCTGTCACCACATGAATGTTTGTTTAAGACCAAGCCTAACTACAAGCAGTTTAAGGTATTTGGTTGTGCTTGTTATCCTTATCTTAGATGTAACGCCCCGAATTTTATGGCATATAACGAGAAGGGTATATCTGTCAAATGATGATGATGTTAGAACCACCTTATATTGATATCTTCCTACGTGTGTGAATTGGATTATCTTTAAAATGTTATTTTATTAATATTTATATTGTTAAAAAAGTTTTTAGTAGTTGAATTAATATTTTAATTTCATAAAGTTGTGATGCTTTGTTTTTCACATTATATAAATTCATCCTAAATGTTTTAGTAATGATAATTAACTTACGAGATTCAACAATAAACATAGTATTATTAGAAGATTCAATACATGCTATTATTATTTATTTTCCTATGACCATGAACGAATAGCATTGGAAATAAATGAGGATCATAATTATCAATAAACTCTTTTGTAATTATAAGTCCTCCTCCCCATAATATAGTGTTTTACCTTCAACGATGTACATCAGTATCTCTATAGCCGTCGTTGAGCCGCCAGAGAAGTCATATCCACCACTAAGCTATCGAAAAGACCTCTTTTACTTGTTTATTTAATCGACATCAAGGTTTACGAAAACCGACTGAAAATAGTTGTTTTTATTCAATCATCAATTAGTTCAATATCTTCAAAAAATTTAATAGACAATCTGTCTTCATCTACGCCATGTCGTATGGGAATCCTTTTAGTCTTACAATTCAATGTCTTGAAATGTACAACCTGTTTCCATTTTTTGTTAACGGGAATAAATGGAATTGGGGTTGTTAAAAAAGAGTGGTGGGAAACAAAATTAAAAGAAAGTGAATTTTCAGGATCGGTCCAAGTTTGTTTCTGACAAAATGTGAAGTTCATTCTTTAGTTGAATGTGGGAGAAAATGTTACTGGAAGAATTTCCTTGAGTATAACAAGGGATTTTATTAAATGACTTTAGGAGGATTGGAAAAAAATAATGCATGGTGGCTCTGAGGATATTCCGGTTGAAAGAGTCAAATAGGAAGCACGAGTATATTATAGGATTTGTACTAATGTTTCACATTGATCGATCTAAGGTGAGTCTTTTAATTTGATATAAAGCTAAAAGTGTGTTTTATATTATTTTCAAGTATTTTATGTATAGTGAATATAACTTTTAAACTCAGAAGTCGTTTTCGAATATTTTTTTAAAAATTACTAAAGCAAAATGTTTAATTAATAATCGACTGTTTTGAGTTAGTGCATATCTTTTAAACAATAAAATGATACTTAGAATACTTGCTCGCTCACTCGCTCGCTCGTGACACGAAAGCGTCAAGGCTCTGGTGGCTAGGGAGATTAGAGTTCTCGCTCTTGAGAACGCCTAGTCACCGGTCTCGGGGCCTCTTGACTCAAGTCTTTCGACAATAGCTAGAGTGCTCACTCGTAAGAGTGGAGACGGTACCTTTTCCCGAAGATTCATGCTACTGACCCGGAAAGCAAGGGTCGACGGTTGGTGCGTGGGTCCTAGGGCATGGACAGGGTTGGCTGGAGCCGTGTAGGAGGTTTGCACGGTGAAGGTTGATTCTTTTCCCTGACAATCGGCCGGAGTTGTCAGGCATGGCTAGTCTCGTGAAGTGCGGTTGAAATCCATGGTAAAATTGGTGTTTGGGCGGTACTTAACTCATCGCCTCGGCCAAAGCTGGTGTTTGTAAAATAAACTTGACATGTTTTTCCTTAATGCTCGTGCACTATATAACTTTTAAAATTGACTTGTTATTTTTTTTGCTCTGTCTTTTATTTTTATTTTCAAGAATTATTTACTAATTCGTTTTGCAAGATTAATAAAGGTTTCCGCTGCAAATTTTATAACAGTTGTTTTTATATATATAATATAGTATAACACTTGCACACGTGGCTCATACCAGCCCTTTGCTGACGCATCGTTTTTCTTTGTGTTGGTTTTTTTCCCTTTTATAAATATATGTACAGGTTTTTTATCGAGATCCGAGGAAGAAAAGAAATTGATGTTGTGGATTAGACTGCGCATATTGAGTTAGTTAGTCATGAATCTTGTGATTTTATTTGTTGTAATTTTTGTAATGGAAATAATTATTGAATTGATGTAAAATTAATTTGTGGATTTATTATGTTAAATCGTGGATTTAGTGGATTATCTTGGGATTTTTAGTCTAGTTATTGAAGTCGCGGCGAGAGCTTCGCAACCCCTCCTAGAATGACCCCAGTGGACTTAGGGGTCGGAAGTAGGGTATTACATTAGACCATTTCAAACTACCAAATTCCAGTTCCACTCTAGCAGATGTGTGAATCTATAGTCCTGTCCATAAAGGATACCAGTGCCTTGACATGAATGGTAGAATTTATATGACCAGAGATGTTATCTTTGATGAGTCCACTTTCCCTTTTGCTACTAATTTTTCTCAAGGTCCTAATAGAACTGTCCATGTCCTTGAAGATACTGAGAGTCTTTTTTTTTTTTTTCCCTTCTCAGTTTAAGGACAGTGACACCTCTCATGACAATGTCAATGCCATCAGTACAGATACTCCAGATGTTCAAGCAGGTATGCCTCCTTCTTCCCCAAATGTTTTTCATCAGTCTACACCTGCTATGAGTCCTAAAAATGTGTCTGATCTTTCCATGACTACTTCCCCATCCTTCAGTCATGTTACTACTCATTCACCACATCCAACACCACATCCCACACAACATCCAACACCAGATCTCAATCATCCTGATTCTCCCAATATATCTCATTCTCCTTCTGCTTCAGATAATCAATCCAGTGCCTCAAGTCATCATACACACTCATCATCTCATTCTAACACTCCTCCACTGTTCTCGGTCAAATTATACGATTTTTAACGATATATTTTATATCAATTTCCCCCATATTCTTATGTTTTTCATAGAAATCGAGATTTATATTTAAATATTGAGCAAATGATATTTTTAATGAGTTAATTTCAAAATGTATCAAATTTAGTGCTTAAATGATGATTTATTATTATTTTGGAATTGTATTAATTACATTTTGGTGTTATTCATTGATTAATTAGGAGCTCACAAGTGTTGAAGTTTGGAATTGACAAGTGGCAAGGGATAAGATCAAGGAGAGCAAGTCATGAATCATCTAGAATATCCAAGAGATAAGGTTTGTTACAAAGGATAAAGATGGGTTGTTAAGAGATAAGGCCAAAAAAATCATCGGATTCAGCTCTGCACGGCCCGTAATCGGCGTTCTATAAGGGGAACCATGTTCCAGAGGAGCGAAATTCAATGCCGAGCTCGAAGGCATACCGAATCGGCGTTCCACACCGTAATCGGGCGTTTACATGCATGCTGAACCGAGTTCAAACTCAAATCAAGCGTTCAAGATCTCTGCCACTAATTCCCTATAAATACAGCAGCTCCCAATTCATTCGGATAGACATTATTGATCGATTTTCTTCCACACACTAAAAACACAGAGCACCGCTCCTTCTTGGCTTAGGGCGATCACCCAAGCCTTGTGCTTGGGTGATCCGGGTTAGATTAGGTTTTACTTCTTTTGTTTTCCTTTTCTTGTTCGATCACCATGATGATCTCTCAAGCTTTGAACTTGGAGCAATCATGTAATACTTTTCAAAGAGCTTTCTATTTCTTGTCCATGGATGATCTTGTGAGTTTAATTTTAAAGTTGTTTTCTTTCCTTTGATTATGTGTTATGCAATCGATAATGAAAGTTGTATTGCTATTGATGTTTATTGATGACGAAAAGTCGGTGTAAACCTTAGATCACCATAGGAAAGATGAGATTTTTAACCTTGACATAACGAAAGTTGATAGGTTGAATCTCAGGTTGTTAGATTGAGAGATCTTGCACCTCGTTTTATGATGTGTTAATCTTTAAAATCGAGAGATAGAAGATTACTTAAGAGAGGTGAACCACAACTTGAATTAAATCATCATAAGATAATCTAGGGAAGAATTAAGGGTTGCGGGATGGTGGATCATGTTTGTTCTATGTTATATTGCTTTAGTCGTTATCATGGGTTCGTTAGTTTTACTGTTTTTCGTAGTTGTAGTTTTATTTATGTTGGTTCGCAATTATTGTTTCCTGGCTTTGGATTAATAGTCCTCTGTCCAGTTTACTTGTCTGTTTTAGTTTTAGTAATAACTAGTAGTAACAATTGGAAAGATTAACAAAATTAGATTCAACATCCCAATTCCTTGTGGATCGACCCCTTACTTATCTCGCTATACTATCAACTACCCGGTGTTTGGCCGGTTAGGAGTTAGTTTTGCATCTAAGTTAGGGTTTATAAATTTTCTTTTGTTTAAATAATGCAAAATCTTCTCAACAAAAGTGGCGCCGTTGCCGGGGAATCGGTGTTCTGTTGAATCTACTTGAGTTAATTCTTGATTTTGTTACAATTTACTGTGTTCAATAAAAGTAGCGTTAACTAAATTGAGAGTTTTTATTTTTGCCGTGTTTCATGACCGCTTGGTTAAGAATGTGCAAAAGTTTTTTTACTCAATTTGTTCAACGTGAATTATGTGTTTAGGTGATTTCTAATCACCCTGTGCTAAAAATTTATCTCGTGGTCGTTGCATCAGGCTATATGTGTGTTGAGTTTATGATTAGTTTTGGGTTGTTTGTTATTTTTCCCGCCTATCTCAGGCATTTTTGAAATGGACGAGCGCTCAAGGCATCCGAACGCCCGTCCAAGTTTATAATATGCGAGGGAACGCCCGTTTGAGGGATGAAACGCCTGTTCGATGCTAAATTTTCGGATGAACGCCGTCCACCGCATGAAACGTCCGTTTGGTCTGAGAAATGCAGTTCAGGTTCTGAATTTTCCTTGATCTGATTTTTAATGCTTTTGTTTGACATGGATAATTTTATACTAGCTTCTGTGGCTTTTTATTTTTACGTAGATGTTCTGAACTTGCATATTCATATCTTTCCATCTACGAATCCATGTTAAATAATTGATTTACTTTAATATACTTGATTCATCTATGCAAGTTATAGTGGATCTGCCGGTTCTCGTAAGCTATAAATCGGTCTTATTGTTATTTAGTAGCTAATGTCGGTTTCGTATGCTACACACCGTGATGAATCTTTTAAGCTTTGAGACTTATGTGCTTTCTTGTTATTTTGTAACTCATATGGGTAGCTACCGCCGGTTTTCCGTATGCTACCATCGCGTCTTATGAGTTATATCTGCTTAGTATAGCTAATCGTTGGTTTTCCATAATGCTATCACTTTTGATGAGTCTTAAGGCGCCACTTTACACTTTGCATTGTAATGGACAAAGACTGCATGCGCTTATCGTAACTCGTCATTATTTGGTAGACGTTTATTTTATACATGTCATGTTGCAAATGAGTGGGCTAGTTCTCTTTCTTTTATTTTCTTTTATTTGTGCATCTCATTTAGTTGCATGTCATCTAGTTGCATTGTTTTCTTTTCTTTAAGGGCCGTAGTCACTTTGTAGGGTTGTCTTCACAACCTCGCCACCTGAGCCTGCTTATGTTTTCTTTTATTAGGATTACATATCATGTAGTTTGCATTGTAATGTAGTTGCACCTAGCCTACTATTTTGCAATGTCCATGTATATGTTCCATCCTTATCTCGAGCTTAATCAAAACATCTCTATGATTTATTCTCCTTGTGTTTTCAATGTATAATTCTTTTTCCCGTAGACTCTTTTTGCACTTGATCAAGTATACGCAGGACACTTTTGATAGGCGTTTGTGCGCTTTCACGTCGATGTCGAGATTCTGTGATGCTCCACAAGTCTACTTGATCTATTCAAGCTTACTTGGATCTGTGATGCTCCACATTTCCAAGGATAGTCAAGCAATTTTGGTTCTTCAGGGTTCTTTCCAGACTGCCGACTTGGAAATACAATCACTAAGTTCCTAAACTTTTTATTTACGTACAACTTGAGGACAAGTTGCAATCTAAGTGTGGGGAAGGGATTAGTATCTACACTCTTTTGCCATATTAGTCATATTTCTATGAAAAATGCTAAATTTTTCAAAATTTTTGTTTTGTCCCAAGTGAACAAATGCATATCTTTATTTGAGTTTGTATATCATTGGTGCATTATTTTGCATATTTAGTAACTTTAGATGTTTCACCCAACACTATTTTTCACGTGCCATAGTAAATGATGAGCTATAATTTAAAGCTATGCCCATTTGATTGGAGATTTTTGATGATTATCGCATGATTCTTTGCTTTCATATGAATTTTGAAAATTTTAATAGTTTGTATTTAGAATTAAAAGTATGTCATAATCGTGAATATCTTGAAGTTTGAATGTGATAAGTGACACGTAACTATTGTTTTTGAAAAGTTGAGTTAATGAATGAATTAGTTGAGTGTGTCGAAGTCGGTTGATGATTGGAGTGAGATAGGGCATTATCTCGAAATGTCCTATACCACTATGATGACCAAAGCTCACGACGATCGTGAAAAGTCGCCTTATGATTTGAGTAGGTAGGGATTATCTCGAAATGTCCTATTCTACTATGAGGGCAATAGCTCATTCTCGATGTGTGTTTAAATGAGAAATAATTAAATCAACTTAGATGAGAAGTGATATGAATTGAATATAAGACATAGTTATCGTATATCTTATCCCAAAGATAAATCGAAAGATATGTTGTAGGGATTATCCTCTAAGTATGTCGGAAATATTTTAAATACTCCTATTATTGTTTTTCGAATTTGTATGTTTTGTGAGGTGCATGTTATAATCGTTTTATATTTCTAATTTAAATGGGATGTTAGCTAGTTTTGCTTGAATCAATTTCAAGTGCGGTTTTAGTGGAAATTTATTATGGCTATGCACACACACACCAGGTGAACCTCTAAACGACTTGAATATGTTTTATATTTGCATAAATGTTTATACGTCTCGAGTCTTGATTTTGTTTTGTTTTGCTCGGACGAGCAAAAAGCTAAGTGTAGGGAGTTGTTCTCGGTCAAATTATACGATTTTTAACGATATATTTTATATCAATTTCCCCCATATTCTTATGTTTTTCATAGAAATCGAGATTTATATTTAAATATTGAGCAAATGATATTTTTAATGAGTTAATTTCAAAATGTATCAAATTTAGTGCTTAAATGATGATTTATTATTATTTTGGAATTGTATTACATTTTGGTGTTATTCATTGATTAATTAGGAGCTCACAAGTGTTGAAGTTTGGAATTGACAAGTGGCAAGGGATAAGATCAAGGAGAGCAAGTCATGAATCATCTAGAATATCCAAGAGATAAGGTTTGTTACAAAGGATAAGGATGGTTTGTTAGAGATATTGGATAAGGATCAAAGTCGGATCAGCTCAGGAGCAGCTCAAACTGGCGTTTGAGTCATGGAACTGGCGTTCCAAGGTAGACATGGCGTTCTGGGACTGAAACTGGCGTTCAAAGGAGTCCAAAGCGATCTTGGGAGCTCGAAACGACATGGAATCGGCGTTCCAAACCGAATCATGCGTTCGAAGCCCGAACCGCGTTCGCAGGTAGAATCGGAGTTCGAAATGTCTCGCAACTTATTTTCTATAAATACCAAATGCTCCCATTCATTCGAGGCATCCTTCCATTCGTAAATCAGTCACAAAACTTCTCACACATAAAATTCCAAGGAGCAGCCACTCTTTTGGAGTCTCAAGGCCGGTCACCCGAGCCTTGTGCTCGGGTGATCCGGGGTTAGATTAGGCTTCTTTCCTTTGTTTTGATTGTTGATTCATGGAGCTTAAACAATTGTATCGAACCCTCGTGAGTTTGTTTTTTCAATTAATTCACTCTGCTTTATCTTTATGATTTATGATTCGTTTTGTATCTTTTCTATGCAATTATCATGCCATGTGTGACTAGATCGAGAGATTGGTTGCTAATCGTTGTCTAACTTGATGAAAATCATTGTAGACCTTAGATCACCATAGTAAAGATGTGATTTTTAACCTTGACATAATGAAAGTTGATAGGTTGATTATCTAGGTTATTAGATTGAAAGATCTTACACCTTGTTTTATATGCGTTAATCTCTATAGATCGAAAGATGATGAGATTGATAGGCGAATTACTACGAAAGTAGGATTGATGATGTTACTACTCATTCACCACATCCAACACCACATCCCACACAACATCCAACACCAGATCTCAATCATCCTGATTCTCCCAATATATCTCATTCTCCTTCTGCTTCAGATAATCAATCCAGTGCCTCAAGTCATCATACACACTCATCATCTCATTCTAACACTCCTCCACCTCTTCCTAATCCTCCTCTGACCAACACACACCCTATGATCACTAGAGCTAAAAAGGGTATATTTAAACCCAAAGTCTTTCAGCAGTTGCTTACCCTACTGAACCCTTGAGTGTGTCAGAAGCTTTATCCAGCACTGAATGGAGAGGGGCCATGAATGAGGAATACCAGGCCTTTACGAGGAACAACACTTGGGTGCTCGTTCCACCATCCACACAACACACAATTGTGGGAAGCAGATGGGTATATAAGTTGAAATTGAAGGCAGATGGTTCAGTGCTTAAACATAAGGCAATATTAGTTGCCAAGGGGTTTAATCAGACATATGGTGTTGATTTTATAGAGACCTTCAGTCCTGTTGCCAAAGCACCTACTATCAGAGTTGTTCTCTCTCTTGCAGTCACCTTTAATTGGCCTATTAACCAGGTAGACATTAATAATGCATTCCTGAATGGTCCTCTTAAGGAGCCAGTTTACATGCTCAACCTGAAGTCTATATAGATCCTACTAGACCTCACTATATTTGCAAGTTGCAGAAATCTTTGTATGGTTTAAAACAGGCTCCAAGGGCATGGTTTGAAGCTCTCAAATCTCAGTTAATTGACTGGTCTTTCAAACAATCAGTTTGTGATAATTCCTTATTTACCATCAGAAATGCAGGTCACATTCTTATTGTTTTGGTTTATGTTGGGCACCTCTACCATGCTTATCAACAAATTTATCCACTTGCTAGATTCTAGATTTGCTCTTAAAATCTTGGGACATGTATCACATTTTCTAGGCATGCAGGTGACTAGAGACTCATCTGGTCTGTATTTGAATCAGTCTCAATATGCCACTCAACTGCTGGCAAGGTTAGGCTATGATTCCCTCAAGCCTTGTCCTACTCCTATTGTTCCAGGCAAGAAACTGGAGGAAGAACCAGGGGAACTGTTTCAAAATGTTACTTTGTACAGAAGTGCAACAGGTGGTTTGCAGTAATTGACTTGTACCAGACCTGATATTACCTATGCTGTGAATTACTTAAGTCAGTTTATGCAACAGCCTCACTTAGAGCACCGGAAAGCAGATAAAAGACTGCTCAGATATGTGATTGGAACTCTGAAACATGGCTTGCACTTTAAACCATCAGCAGCCTGTCTTAATCTTGTGGGATTTTCAGATGCTGATTGGGCTGTCTCTCTAATTGATAGGAAGTCAGTTGAAGGATATTGTGTCTTCCTTGGGGATTCCTTGGTTTCATAGAGTTCAAAAAAACAAGATGTTGTCTCCAAGTCTAGTACTGAGAGTGAATACAGGGCATTGGCTAATGTTACTGCAGAGATCAAATGGATTACATACCTGCTTGCTGAACTCAAAGTCAAACTTGCTATCAGACCCACAGTTTGGTGTGACTACACCAGTGCTTCATTCTTGGCTCTGAATCCAGTCTACCATGCCAGAACAAAGCACATAGATATAGATGTGCATTTTGTGAGAAATGAGGCCTTGAACAAGAAGCTTACAGTCTTCTATATACCCTCCTCAGATCAACTTGTTGATTGCTTAACCAAGCCCTTAAATGTCACACAGTTTCAGAACTTTAGAACCAAACTCAATGTGGTTTCACCACCATTAAGTTTGAGGGGGGGTGTTAAGAATTAAGTGCTGATGTGTCTTAATCACAGCCTTACATTTGTTAACTAATCTAAGGGTCTACAGTAGAAGCTTATCCTAAGTTTGTTAGATTGTTCTTCTAAACAAATCTATTAGATAGATTCTTAAGTACTGAGGCTATTAGATAGATTCTTAAGTACTTGATTCTATCTTCTAGCTTTTCTTTACTAGTGGCAACTAGTTCTCTTATTTGAACTTCATTCTTATTTCGTATAATTTTATGCTCCAATATTTGTGCGCTAGGTCGGTTAGGATCCATGACGCGACCTCGGACCTCCAACTACCTTTCTGGTATGAGATCCTTCTTCCCACCCCAAGGGAAGGTTAGAATACACGTTGAGACATCCAACTACCCTTTGGGTCTAAGATCCATATTTCCTCTTAAAATGCCAGTTAGACTCCTTGTAGATACCTCCAATAGCCCTTTGAGTCTGAGATCTTTCTTATTTCCCAAAAGGTTGGTCGGGCTCAACGTACGTCGAGACCTTCAGCTACTTTCTGGGTCTGAGATCCTTCTTCCCCTTTTAAGGTTCGGCTAGACACCACAATGAGACCTCTAGCCACTCTCTAGCCGGGTCTGAGATCCTTTTAGGCTAGACTCTACGTTGGGACCTTCAGTCACCTTATTGGTTCAAGACCCTTCTTTATTCCCTAATGGTCGGCTAGGCTCCAGGTCAAGACCTTTAGTGCACCCTCTAAGTCGAGATCATTCTTCCCTTTTTAAGAGTCAGTTAGGCTCTACGTCAAGACCTCTAGCCACCATTTTGGTCTGAGATCCATCTGTAGGGTATATGTACAACCAGGATGGGGTGTTAAATGGTTGGTACATTAAACAATCACAACATATATAACTAGAAGATACCAATAAAGAATAAAAAGCATGGAATAGTTCTTTCAATCAGATTCACAACAAATGTAGTATCATGAATATGTAACTGTGATGCACGGATCGTAATCTTGCATGAGCAATCCTAGATGAGAATATACTAAGACAAATGGAAGATGCAATAGCTAAACTAGATAATGCAAACTTCAAGTAAAAATGAAGATGTAACTGGTTGTGATACGAGGTGTGTGAATGGTTCATCAAAAATGTTACCAAACATATCAGTTGCAATTATATGCAAGCAAGATCGAATGTAGCAATTCCATATGCTCATAAATAATATTTATCTCCACTAATCGATATATTAACGATCAAAAATAGACCCGTAGGAATTTTAAGCTTGTAAAGAAGAAGTAATCCAATTTTTGCAAAAATACAAAATAAGGGATTACATGATTATTACACAAGTATTCAAGTCAATGATTCATATTTTAACATTTTATATTATAAGATATAAATATTGGTATCTTCTAATAGAAATGAAATGGAATAAATTTATTCTATTACTTTGTTTGGAATATGAAAAAAATGAATGTAACAAATTATATAAAAATTGAGACATTGAATGATGAGTAGGGAATGATAATATATTAAGGTTGAGTGGAGTAGGATGTGATATGGTTAAAAGGTAGGATATAGCGGAAGGGGTGGGGTTAGGCGGGGTGTGGTGGGGTTAGGTAAGATAGGTAGGGTAGCCGTACCCTACACCCCACCGCACCCTAACTTTCTACCACCCTACCTTACCCACCACCCTATCCTACCCTATTGTATCTCACCATATCTTACCCTACGCATCCTACCTACCTTACCCCACCACCTACTTTACTCCACCATCACCCACACATACCCTAACCTAACCACCCCTACCCTACCTACCACTTCACCCTACCTACCACTTCACCCTACCATACCCTACCTTACCCACCACACTACCCTACCCTATCCTACTCCCCCTACCCACCATCCCACCCTACCCACCACCACCACTCTTAACCTACCCTACCCGCCACCCCAACGTAGCCTACCCTACCCTACGTACCTTACCCACTACCCTTATCATATCATACCTTACCCTATCTTACCTTATCATACCCTACGCATCCTACCTACCTTACCCCACCACCTACTATACCCCACCATCACCCACCCTACCCTACTCCACCTTACCTACCGTACTTCATCACCTACCCTATCCTACCACCCACCCACTCACCCACTCTTACCACATCACCCACGTATTTTGTCGATTTACATTTTATTCAATTACATTCCATCTATATTTGGAAGGACTGAAAATGGACCATTTTCATTCCATTGGAATAAAATTTCATTCCATTCAATTACCTCACAATCATACACAAACATTGCAATGGAATGGACTATCATTCCATTCCCGCCTAAAAATGGCTCGTTTGGATTGATGGAATGGAATGAAATCGTTTCTTATTGGAGGATTTATTTTTTCATTTCATTCCGACCATTCAATTGGAATTTTGATGGAATGAAAATCATTCATTTTTATTCCGTTGAATTGAAAACATATTCCATTGTTCCGTTGTCAAATACGTCAAATTAATGGAATGGAATGAAAAAAATTTCGTTCCATTCGATTACCACAATCCAAACGTGAAATGAATAAAGTAGTGTGTTAATGCATTGACTTTAAAAATGAAATGACAAAAAAGGTCTTAGATATATTTAATGTAACATTTTTTACCACTTATCAAATTGTAATAAATAAGGGGAAAAACAAGGAAAATGACAATGATATGTTGCTTTTGAAACAATACAATATCAAATAGAAATAGGGGAAGTGAGAATAAATGACAAAAAAATATGGAAAAAATATGGATTAGGACAGTGAAAAATAAAATTGGAAGATAATGACAAATCCCCTCTTTGTTACACCAAATCCATTGTTCACTACAAGTGTTTTACAGTGGAATAGACTCCAAATCCACTATTTTACTTTTCCACTATTTTGGTGTTTTTTACGAAATGACCTCGAGAAAACATCGAAAAATATCAAATGAGATTTCAGAATATAGAGGACAAAAAAAAAAAAAATTAGTTAAAGAATTACGATCTTTTGACATCTTGATCAAAAGATATATTCATTTTTAAAATTAAGTAGGTGAGAGAATTCAAGATTCAGTGGAATAAAAGTTGTCATTTTTACCAAAGAAAATATTCCACTGGACTAAATACTTATTTTCATATCTATTTTGTCTTTTTTAACATTTATCCCATAAAAATATTAATAAAGAACAAATAGAGTTTTTTTTTAGTGGGAGTATTTTTATTTAATTCTAGAAAAATAGTGCTCTCTTTCCATTCAATATTGCTTTACTTAAAACATTTCTTTTGCTAATTTCAATTCTATCTTTTGTGATATCTTCCATGCATTCAATGCCACATTTAGTTTTGTAAGTTTCACAGCAACAAAATGAATTAGAAGATTTCATATAATTGTAATATCCCGACTTTTCGAAAAAGGGCAGACGTGTCTTTTGTGAAAAATGGAATATTATGTTTAATGATTTACGGATTAAAGTATTTTAAGTGTATTTATATATATGTGGCCGAAATATATATAAATAATTTGGAGATAAATCTGATTTTTAAGTAAAAATGGTATTTAAGGAAAAAAAAGGGATTAAGTTAATTATTGAGATTTTCCTATTTAAGGAAAATAAACCCAATTAGTTTCCCTAACCTTTTGAATCAGAATTTCCTCCTCCAAATCTTTATGTCCTACGTGAGAGAGTTCTTTTAGGGCTGAGAGATTTTTCTTTCAGTTTCTAAGTCGAATCTCAACGGTTTTCAGATCATAATAGAGCAGCGGAATCGTCTTGAGAGATCGTCGATTCAACACCCGAAAGTTAGGACCTTGTCAAGGTTTGATTGGATTAGCTTGATAAAAGTTAAGCGGGTCTTCCTATAAATTAATTACTGTTTTACAATGTTAGGGTTGGGTCTTAATGTTGAATTATGGTAAGAGATTTTTGTATTGAATTATTCAGGATTTATAAAGTGGAATTGTCAATAAGTGTTGTAACCGAAAGATTTAATTTTAATTTGGTTTTTATGTTGTCCGATATAATTTTTGTGCTACTGGTGTCGAATCTGAGCCTCGGCTATCCAGTTTTGCTGGCGTCGGCAGCTGACTATTAGTATGCAAAGCATATGTATATATATTTTTACTGTAACTAGTCATCCTGCTTTGCTGATACATACCAATTTGAAATTATATCTTTTTGGTTAGTGTTGATTTTCTCAAATCGCATATACACGTCGGAAAGTTGTTATATAAATAAATGAAGTAAATGAAAACAGGGAAGTAGTAGACTATATAAGCAGGTTGCCGAGAAAAAAAAAAAAAAAAAAGATTATTCTTGTTTGTTTTCTTTCTAGAAAAAAAAAGGATAATTTAATATAATAAATATATAAGGTATAGTTGTTTGGTATTATTGTGTTGTGTTATTTATTGTTCTGAAAAAAATATAAATTATGATTTAGTAGACAGTGAACTTTGTAGCTAATGTTATTGTGATGTTTAGCTTGAATTGTAGTTTTGTTAACAAGTTTAAATAAGATTAAATGAAAACGAACAAGCCCCGATTGAGTTCTGATTCGTTTGGTTCCGGCACCAGACGTACTCTTAAAGGGAGTTGAAGTCGGATCCGGGACCGTTGGAAAGGCATGAAAGGGCTTGTGCTTTGATGAAATAGTATTCATCAATATGCAATGTAATTCTTGGCGCTGTAGTATGCAGAAGTCTAGGAAAGAGAGTTGAGTTTGTGAGGGAGTTTACTTGAAAACAACTAGGTGGTGGCTAGTTAATAACTAATGATGATTACATACTTGACTAGTAAAAGACAAAACATCATGTCATTCTTGGATAGCCACAAGTTTTTATCGCAATGTGTAGGTGACGATGCTAAATTACGCACCACCGGTAAATCAGGGCCACGTGTAATCTAAGGGTGAGCTGTAAAGGGGTCGAATGGCTGAGTTTTTTAGGAAAGATAGTGTTTTTAGGTGGTTTATGGCTGAGTCCAAGAATGTATCTTGGATTGCCTACGTATCCTGTCTTATGTCCAGGAATCAAGCCTTACGTAGTTCCTGGAATGATGTATTTATGAGTACATGTCCTTCCTCTGCCCTAAATTTAGGGCGGTTTGGTACATTGGTATAAATACCCTTAAATGGGCCTTGCCTTCCTGCCCAAGCAACCTACTGGATGGTGGGCCCGGGTATCTGGACGGGAAGGCTCCGTCTCGACCCGATACATGCCGACATGGGTAACCGAGGTTAGACACTAGAAGAATCTGCCGGTGACTGCGGGTGCGTATCGTATCGATCCGATACTGCTGTACTTAATATAGACTTCTCCATGTGCCAGCTGGACCAATCACATTGTTCCACGTGGAGGGGTGAAATCCCATATCGTCATAAGCCCCCCAGATCGGAGGGAAGCTCATCTCGAGTGCTGATGTCGGATCTGAAAATTTGAATAATCTTTTCGACACGTGGTCTTCTTTAGGCGGGAATACAAATGTCCCATCTACCCGACCTAAGCCGTCGTCGTAGGATGACGTCATATTGTACTAGTATTAATGAGCACAAGAAAAGCGAGCGTTTTACCACCCCACTACCCTTGATTCTCGCGTTACTCTCCTTATAACCGCTCCTAAACCGCCCTTTCAAATCATTTGGAAGATCTCACAATCATAAAAGGAGCCCCAGACTCTGCATTCTCTCATTCGCCATTAAACGTCTCTGCCTTACCAGAAAAAATACAAGTAAGCCCCAATCCGCTTGAACTTCTCTCAGATTTTTTTCTTTTGCATTTATTTCTTGCGTCTTTTCTTAGTTCCATGTCTAGTAGTGAGAGCGATTCTCAAAATAGGGAGGAGGTCATTCTTATAGAAGAAGAATCGGCGGAGGAAACGGTTTCGGAGTTCCTACTGCTCCTGGTGAAAGGGTCGCGGAGAAGAAGAAGAAGAGGAAGAGAGGAGAAGAGGAGTCGCCTCTCGTCCCTTTCACGCGTCAAACCAGGATGAAGGGGCAAGGGCCGTACGGCTATACATCCAGTCTTTCTCAAGAAAAGGCTAAATCCATTTGTTCTCGATATGGCATTCCGTATTCACCTGAGCACGTCAAGGTCTCCCATGGCCGTGTCGTTCGCTGTGACCACTCCCTCAGGTCTGCGCGCTATCTACGAGCGCAATTGAAGGAGGGTCTTCGATTTCCTTTTGATCCATGCCTCATTGCAGTCCTCCAGCATTATCAAATTTGTGTCACCCAGCTTGCTCCCAACGGGGTTAGGTGTGTAATGGGTTTTGTAATGGCGTGTCGTATCGCCAAACTCGAATTCTCGGCTCGACTCTTCCGTCAATACTACGCCATTCAAGGCCTTCAAGACATTGGGTGGTATACTTTCCAGAGGCGCCCCTTGGCATCGGAGTTTGTGAGGAAGGTGACCTCGTCTCAGGGGGAGTGGAAGCCGCATTTCTTCTTCATACGACATGGATTGGTGGATATCAATATCCATACTTGGTATAAAAGGCTGCGGAAATGGCATGATCGGCTCGAATCGGACGTTCCCAGTGGGTGTGCGATTATCGAGAGCATTCATCCCGATGTTGCGACGCGGAATCTACATTCCCTGTATCCGTTTGCCGACATCGAAACGGCAGGTCCAGGCGCTTATCTGGAACTCGATGAGGACGTTCAAGTTTTGCGTAGGCTATTTATTCGTTCTGTTGAACTGTTGTATTTGTATTTTCCAGATTTTTAATGTTGTTTTAATGTCGACCTATCTCCTGTTTGCAGTGGAACACTTCTCAAAGCTAGAGGCGGTAGGAAAGATGCCCGACCCTAAAAGACGAGACCCGAGAAAAATTCGAACCGGCGGCATCAGTCGAAGAAGCGACCTCACCGTACATCCGGGGACAAAGGGGTGCGATCCGTTCTTCTACTCCCGCATCGACATCCGAGATTTTAAGAAGTCACCGACGAGGCTAGGGTGATAGATCATTTGAAGGTGACCTCGCCTCGAGCGCCCATAAAACATCCGATGTGCGACATGGGGTCGGGAAGGAGACCCGTAACCTTGCTCCACCAAATTCTACTTGATCGCGATCCCGAGGCGAATGTGGCGAGATGATGGAGGCCATGACTCAGGAGCTACTACGACCTTATTTTGAAGAGTCAACGAGTTGTAAGTTTTCTTTTATTTCCTTGTATCTTCAAGGTTTTGTCTGACTTCGAAGTTAATAGCGTTTCCCTTTTTTGCAGACTCGCCTGGCTACGAAAGTGGCTTTGAATATAATCGAGTCTCCCTCGACAGCTTTGGAGAAGCAGAAGGAGACAATTGCTAAGCTGACCTCGGATCTCGAGAAGCTGAAAGCCAAGGCCAACAAGCTGGATGATAGACGCTTGAAACTGGAGTCGGATCTGTCTAGAGCACAGAAAGACCTATTTGACAGAGATGCTGAGCTGGCGGCGGTAAAGTCGGAGTTGGACCAAACCAGAGCCGAGCTGGCTGCATCTACCAAGGCTCGAGACGATCTTCAGCTCGAGGTCGATAGCTTCACGACCCGCTTGGAAGCAGCTAAGAAGGACTTCTTGACGTCTGAAGAGTTCGATAATGACCTGGCGCTTCTGATGAGTCAGGCCATGAAGGGGGGTTTTTTGAATGCGTTGGATGAAGTCAAGGCAGTCCTACCTGACTTTGACGTCAATAGCATCGGGAAGGCGCACTTGTACGACCCAGAGTCGATCCCCAGATATGGTCGATATATCACCGACTTCAAAGCTGACGTGTCTCTTTACAACAAGTATGTGGCCTCTGTTCTGGAGGGAGATGGAGCGGAAAACGATGAGTTGGAAGAGCAGACTGCCCCTAACGCCTCTACTTCGAACTAGCCAGCTATTTGATGACCTCGTGACGCCATATATTTTTTACTGCTCTGTTTGTTAAAACTTTTTTAATTCGATGTGGTTGTACCAACTGTTATGCTTTTATTTGTTTGAACTTGTTCTTTTTCGATTCGACCTTGCTGTCTTGGATGTTTTTAATCTGCATTTTGATTAGATCAAGCTGGCATTTCGATTAAATCTTTGCTTTTTACTTGAATATCTTATTTTTTGGTCGATCATTCGTCTAGGGTGTAGTCCTTTGGACTTAATTCCCTTTCAAATATTGCCTTGCGGGGTGTAGTCCTTTGAACTTAATTCCCATGTGGCCCCTCGAAGTGTGGTACGAGTTCATGACTCGTAGTACACTTGAGTATGAGTCGACCTAGTTTTGTGCTGCCTTATCGGCTTGACTTGGCTTTGTGGTCGGAGCTCGATTCGACTATCCTGCCTTGTCAGGCTTGTAAAGACATCGAATTAAGTAGTCCATACTCGACTGTCGCGCATCGAGGTGTTTATGATCTGGTCGAGTTAGGAATCCACCGTGGGATCATCCGACTGCTTAGCATCGTGGCTTACTGGCGTGTCAGAAGTGATATTAGCACTGTCAGTGACTTGGCTTTTTTCACAATTTTCATTTTAACTCCATCGTATCGACGGGTCGTAGCTCGTAAGTGATATAAGCATTGTCAGTGACTTGGCTTTTTTCACAGTATTTGCCGACCTGGTCGTGTCGAACGACTCTCATGACTGTCGATTTTGCGCTTTTCTTCTGCCCCTCTTTCCTTTTTTATACGATCTTACAAACATAACGTAATTAAAAAGAATATGTATCGAATAAAAGGCATCGGAATATAATGTCATATCGACCTATTACAACTGATGAAAGTAGAACTGCAAAAGTCATGAGATGAAAGATAATATTTAAACAAAGTATTTTCTTTAAACATAATATTTTCTGAGGTTGGTGGCATGCCAAGTTCGAGGCACTGTGCTTCCATCCGACCTACCCAACTGATACGACCCTTTAGGATGCACCTTTAAGATTTTATATGGACCTTCCCAATTCGGCTCGAGCTTGCCTATTGGGTCACCTTTTTTGGCTTCATTTTTCCTTAATCGAGGTCTCCTACTTGAAGTATTTGTATTTCACCCTCGCATTGTAATACTGTGAAATCTTCCTTTTATAACTGGCCACTCGATATGCCGCCATCTCTCTCTTCTCTTCGACATTATCTTTTTCTTCCTTTAGATCGGCAGCATTAGTTTCGACGTTGTAAGCCAAAACTCGAGGTGACGCTAGACCGATCTCCGCTGGTATCACTGCTTCGCATCCATAGGCCATGGCAAAAGGAGTCTCTTGAGTAGCTGAATTGGGTGCTGTTCGATATGACCACAATATCTTGGGCAACCGAGCCGCCCAATCTCGACCTTTCGCTTCCAACCTTCTTTAACCCAAACTTGAGTTGCTGTTTGTTCTGCTCGACCATGTCCCATTGGGTGAGGTCGGGCCACCGATGTCGTCCTGTGCTCGATCTTGAATTCTTTCAACCAATTCTGCACACGGTCATCCAGAAATTGAGTCCCATTATCCGATACCAGATATTTGGGAATTCCAAACCTACACAAAATGTTCTCCCAGAGAAACTTCTTGATGGTCTGAGCCCTGATGTCGGTTAGAGCCTTGGCCTCGACCCATTTTGTGAAATAATCGACAGCGACTACAACATATTTGAAATTGCCCGGGGCTCGAGGTAAAGGTCCCACTATATCGACCCCCCATTCATCGAAAGGCCATACCGACTCGATGGCACTCATTTCTCGTGCTTGCTGGTGAGTTACTACATCATGTACCTGGCAGGCTCTGCAACTCATAACTAATCGATTTGCATCTTTTTGCATGGATGGCCAGAAATAGCCTGCTAGCTTGCATTTTCTTGCTAACATCCGAGCTCCGCAATGATTACCGCAAATTCCTCGGTGTATTTCTTCGAGCAGATATGCCCCTTCATCTTCCGATGCACGTCGTAGCCAAGGTGTTACAAACGATTTTCGATAAAGCACATAGTCGAATAGGGCATACCTCGAGGCTTGTAGCCTGATTTTTCTGGCCTGAGACTTATCAGGTGGGAGAACTCCATCTTTTAAAAATAACGCTATCGGATCCATCCATGTCGATCCTTGAACTACTGGTTGCACGTCGACCTCGTTATAGCTTCGTTCTGCTAGCATCTCGACCAGGACTTTCCTCCTAGATTTAAAATTTGATGCGAGCTTAGACAGAGCATCGGCTCGTTTGTTTTCACTCCGGGGCACCTGCTCAATGCGAACCGTTTTGAATTTCGACATTAATCCCTGAACGACTTTTACGTAACTTTTCATTGATTCTTCCTTTGCTTCGTACTCTCCCAGAATATGATTCACTACAAGTTGAGAGTCACTGTAAACCAAAAGATTCTCGACCCCCAACTTCGATGCTAGTCTCAAGCCTGTGATCATTGCCTCATACTCAGCTTCGTTGTTCGTGGCTTTGAACTCGAATCGGAGTGCATACGGGAACTCTTCCCCTTTTGGACTAACCAATAATAAACCAGCTCCAGCTCCTTCTTTACTTGAGGCACCATCGACATGGATGGTCCATTGTTGTTCTGAGGATTGCTTTTCTTGTTCCAACTGAATTGACAATCCTTACGCTATGAAATCCGCTAGAGCTTGACCTCTTAATGGTATGTGAGAGGTAGAAACTCGATATCGTATTCACTAGCTCGACAACCCACTTGCCAATCGACCCGATGTCTCGGGCTTAGCTAGAATCGCTTTAGAGAAGTTTGGTTGGTGACCACAATGGGGTGTGCTTGGAAGTATGGTTTTAGTTTCCTTGATGCATGAACCAAACTTAATGCCAATTTTTCAAAGGTGTATATCCGATCTCGACCCCATGCAATGCCTTACTTACAAAATAAATCGGGATTTGCCCCTGGTCCCTTCTCTCGAACTAAAATCGCTCCACAAATCTTCGCAAATTGCCGAGATAAACTAAAAGTTTTCTCCTTCTCAAGGTTAGGGCAAATATGTCGGCAAATCGAGATAAATACATTTTCGGATCGTCGAACGCTTTTTGACACTTCTCATCCCACTGGAACGGACTCGCTTTTTCAATATCTTAAAGAAGGCGGGGCCCTGCGGGGTCGATATCGACAAGAAGCGATTGAGGGCGGCCATCCGACCCGTCAATCGTTGCATCTCCTTTACGTTACGAGGTTCGGGCATGTTTTTCAGAGCTTCGATCTTATCTGGATTGGCACGAATCCCGTCCCTTGATATCATATAGCCCAAGAATTTTCCAGATCGAACACCGAAGGTACACTTCTTCGGGTTAAGCTTCATTTTTACTGCGCGCAACACCTCGAACACTTCCCTGAGATCGACAAGAAACTGTTCCATGGACTTGCTCTTGATCAATAAATCATCAACATAAACCTCCATATTTCAACCTATCTGTCTCTCAAAGATCTTATTGACGGCCCTCTGATAAGTGGCCCCTGCATTCTTCAAACCAAACGGCATTGTTACAAAGCAAAAAGTACCAAATTCAGTGACAAACGCGGTTTTCTCCGAGTCCTGAGGGTCCATAAAGATTTGATAGTATCCCCTGTACGCATCGAGAAAACCGAAAACTTCGAAGCCTAAAGTCGAATCGACCAACTGATCAATTTTTGGAAGAGGATATGAATCTTTGGGGCATGCTTTATTGAGATCTGTAAAATCGACGCACATCCGCCAGCTTTGATCAGGCTTCCTGACTAACACGGGATTGGCTAACCACTCTGGGTATAATACCTCCTTCACGATCCCAGCAATCAACAACTTGTCAACTTCTTTCTTCACCGCTTTTTTATTTCAGTGCAAGATTTCTCTTCTTTTGCCGTATCGGCTTCTTTTTTGGGTCGACGTTAAGGCGGTGTACTGCCACATTTGCCGACAAACCCGGCATGTCATCTGCCTTCCAAGCAAAAACGTCTTGATATTCCGCTAGAGGTCGACCAGGGGCTTGCCTATCGGGTGTGGCATCCACTTCCCGACTGGACCCCTGGTCCTCCTCTTCATTCCGACACAAACCTCTTCCGTCGGATCGACGGATACCCGGCTTTCGATCCTCTTCCTCTTACGTATCAATTCCTCAATCGAAACTTGTCCAACTCCTTTCCTCTTTGTCGTGACCAAACTACAATTTACGCCACCTCGATGTCTCCTTTTACTTCATGGGTTCCATACCAAAGTGGGAACTTCATCTTTGTTGTGGAATGTCGAGATGACGTCCCTAAGATCGTATAAGCGCAGCCGACCTAGTATCGCGTTATATCCTCGACGGGGCCTTGACCACGACATAGGTCATCTCCATGGTTCGGCCCTTTTCTCCGTCTCCGACTGTTGTTAACAAACTAATCGATCCGGCGGGGTGGATGGCCCGCCTGTGAATCCAAACAAAGGAGTAGACAACAGTATAATGTCTTCATCTTTCACCATAGCTTTGAAAGCCGAATAGTAGAGAATATTTACGGCGCTTCCACTTTATCGACACAAACCCTTTTAATCCGACCTCGACTTATGACTGCTTCGATCACCAACCCTTCGCTATGACTATGGGAACTCGGAATATCATCTTTTGGCCCGTAGCCCACTTCCGTAGTAAATCTCAACTTCTTCGATTCTCTTGATCTATCTGAAGGATGTCGACTCGATCGAGGTCTATCTGATTCATGCTCTGCAACAATTGTGTTTACGTCATACCCGGCGCGATTATCACGGTGGGGGTCTCGATTCTGATCTTCTCGATGGTCATCACGGCGATTATCTCGGTATGCTGGCTCAGCCGACCTGTCTCGACGATTTCGATTATCACGACGCGGGGATCGATCCTTCTTTCCATTATAAGTCTTCCTCTTGTACTCTCGACGGCCTTTTGGCTCGTCCTTTTCTGACCTGTCAATCACCTCATCCAATCGACCCTCTTGAATGCAGGCGTCGATATCCCTCTTCAGATCGAAACATTCCTCCGTGTCGTGCCCCACGTCTCGGTGATAGTCGCAATACTTATGAGTGTTCTTCCTTTTCTCCGGGTCTTTGGACATCGGCTTGGGTGTCCGGGCGATGTTCTTTTTGATCATAATCGCTAATACCTCACCTCGAGACCGGTTGAGGGGTATAAAGTCTCGATCTTTGATTCCCTTTTTCCAAGCCGATCCGATATCGGAGTCGCCGATCGATCAAACACGTTGGTCTTGCTTTCTTCATTCCGACCCGTAGGTGACCCTTGGTGCGGCTTCGAGTCGCTTCGAATTGAGGGCCAAGTGAAATGGTGTGCAAGCGCCTTCGCCTCTTCACCTTGGCAAAACTTATGGACTATGTTCACACATTCGTCCATGTCACTCGGCATCTTCTTAGACAACTTGTCATACAACTTCATATTTCGCAAACCTCCAACGAAGGCATTAACTTGCAATGCATCACTGGCATTATGCACTTTCATGGCCTCGAGATTATAACGCCTCATAAAATCGATAGTGGTTTCTCCTTTCTCCTGCTTGATGTTCATAAGGTGGGTAGCACTAAGGTGGAACTTCTTGTTCCCGATAAAAGCGTCTCTGAACTTCTGTCCCAACTGTAAAAAACTTGAAATCGACCCGGGCCGTAGCTTATGAAACCACTCCCGACCTCGACCCGTGAGCAACGTGTCGAAAGCGCGACACTTCATTGCGTCATTAGCGTTTCTCAATCTCATCAAAGATATGTATCGATATAGATGGTCCTCTGGGTCCGTAGTACCGTCATAGGGTTCCATCTTGGGTGGTTTGAACGACTCAGGCATCATATATATCTCTATCTCGGGACTAAATGGTGATTCGAGCCATTCTGTGACCGGTTCCTTGCCTACGATGCGATTAAACTCGTTTCGGATACTCTCTTCGACCTGATGCACTTGCCTTTCTTGTCCATGATGCTTGTGGGCGTTAGTCACGCTGATTTCAATCGCACCTTCCTCGCATTCTTCTTGGGGGTCGACAGGCCTCTTCCCCCTAGCATTATCAATTTTTTTACGACCCGGTGGGTCTAATAAGTGTTCTCCAGGAGGATTACAGATTCCCTTACCAATAAATGCCGACGCCACCACCCTTTTCAGGGCTTCTTCGTCTAAAGATGCTAAGTGATCTGCCATATCTTGCAGATGGGGAGGAAGCTGAGGCCTGGGTGGATCTGCAGCTGCGGGTCTAGATCCAGTAGGGACTTCTTGAATCTGAGATGGAACCCCTACTGGGTCCTTGTCCGTCTGTTCTTCGACCTGCGGGTTCTTGCTATTCGTCATCTTCTTTCTTGCTGGTGGAACCATTGCGAGATCTTTACCAACTCACCGGTAGAAGGCCCTCCTTCTAGCGCCAAATGACGATGCTAAATTACGCACCACCGGTAAATCAGGGCCACGTGTAATCTAAGGGTGAGCTGTAAAGGGGTCGAATGGCTGAGTTTTTTAGGAAAGATAGTGTTTTTAGGTGGTTTATGGCTGAGTCCAAGAATGTATCTTGGATTGCCTACGTATCCTGTCTTATGTCCAGGAATCAAGCCTTACGTAGTTCCTGGAATGATGTATTTATAGGTACATGTCCTTCCTCTGCCCTAAATTTAGGGCGGTTTGGTACATTGGCATAAATACCCTTAAATGGGCCTTGCCTTCCTGCCCAAGCAACCTACTGGATGGTGGGCCCGGGTATCTGGACGGGAAGGCTCCGTCTCGACCCGATACATGCCGACATGGGTAACCGAGGTTAGACACTAGAAGAATCTGCCGGTGACTGCGGGTGCGTATCGTATCGATCCGATACTCCTGTACTTAATATAGACTTCTCCATGTGCCAGCTGGACCAATCACATTGTTCCACGTGGAGGGGTGAAATCCCATATCGTCAGTAGGCTTTCGGATAAAACAAGTAAACTTGCTGGCCTTTCTAGAGGCACCAGGAGTAGAGGGTACTCTTGTTGGATAACTTTGCTGGCCATTAAAGGGCACCAGGAGTAAAGGGACTTCACAAGTGGATAACTCTGCTGGCCCAAGGGCACCAGGAGTAGAGGGACTCTACAGTTGAATAACTCCGTAGGTTCACAAGACCCAAAGTACGGAGGGACTTCGCCGAATGCGTATACTATCGGGACTAGCCCGTGGCTATTGGTGTGATCCACCAATAAGTTGAACCCAGATGTCTCGTGGTGGGCAGCACCATGCGTAGTGCCCTAGAATGCAGATGTAACAAAGATAAGTTAAGTTAGAAACAGTTAGTCATGACATGTTGATGGACATGAAGTGATCCCTAGATTGAGTCGGTCTCATAAAGATAACTATTATAATAAAACTTGTTAAAGAGCCTTAATTAATCTGTAGCTTCTTCCTCTTATGGAGTACTTTGTACTTACCTCAAATGCATTGTTTCTCTATGTGTTTGGGGGAGAGAAGATGAACAGGTATATCCGGAGTTCGAGGCAGGCTTTGATGACGACGTTTGAGGACGCCGGAGTTGAAGCATTTTCTTTTTGTTATTTACCTTATTATACTATAGACTTGTCGTTTCTTTGGGAAAGTTCTTGTAATTTCTTTAGTTTCTTTTAGAGGATTTCGTACGTCGTTTGGTTTTCGGTTGGTTTTCCAATGTAATAAATGTTACATTTCTATCTTTAGTATTTTGAGTTCTTTTCATAATAGCACTTATGGAGTTTGCCGAGTCTTTTGAGCTTCCGTTTTGCTAAACTCGATACGACGTAGTAGAGGCTTACGTGTAATATTAGATTTATTTAATATTATACGTGCCGAGCGTTTCGTTTCCGGATAAGGACTCGGTATTCGGGAGCGGGACGTTACAATAATACAAAATCATCAAGAATTATCTAAACCATATTGTAGCATGCAAGTATAAATTAGAAGCTTGAGTTGGAGAATTTTCGAAGTAAAACATCTTTTCCATATAATATATACAAGTGTTGACAATGATGAAGAAGGAGATTACCATTGCTTTACTAATGCTTATGATTATGGCTACTGTAATTTCAGCACGAACACGAGCACCGACACCAACACTAGCACCAGATAGTGTTATTGTAAATCTTATTTCTAATAAAGATTTTCAAAAATGTTACCCGCAATTCGTAATCGCTTGCGTAAGTGTCGGAGCAGGGGCGGACCAAGCATTGTAGGGTTGGGGTGCATGGACCCACTCAAATTTCCGGGCGAAGTTATTAATATACCCTTTTAATAATATTAAAACTGTGTATGTATATTATTTCAGATAATTATTCATGTAATTTCTATTTAGTTGAACTGGTTTGAAGCCTGAACACATATCCTAAAGTCATGGGTTCAAAATTTGGCTCTTGCACCCACTGGAAATATTTCCTGGGTCCGCCACTCGGAGAGGATGTGAACCCGGCATGTATCAAAGATTGTTTACCATTTTGTAAAAACAATGGAAATTAATGAGTTATATAAAAAATTCGTCTTCTTATTTGTTTGATTTTTCTTTAATTTCAAACATACCTATATACATATCATTCCCTATATGTGTGTATGTTTTTCTATTTGAATACATGTCAGAGTGGTTGTGATAATAACATTATTTTACTATGTATATATGGGAGCAATACTATACAACACAACATTTTTTTGCACAATTGATCATTTAAAGGTCCAGCATAACCAAAAGTGTAAAAGTGTGTTGCGTCTGTCACTTGTTACGACACAACCGTTACAGCAGTAGTATCACCTTATCTATATAATGCTTTTCAGAAAACCTTATAGTAACAAATGGAAGATAAGATGAATTTAGTCAATACTGTTATTTTTTCACACCCTAGAAGTGTGCCTTCACAACTTCACATTGGTTTTGGCCAAATTTCATATAGACAGATCGTAACACGTGATTCAATCATGGTTTGATATTTGGTGCTGCAATTTGATGTCTGGTTTTAAGTGATCGTCAAATTGCCTTTTTTACAGAATCGTCAATATTTCACTTCACCGTAGGAATTACAGGTGAGTGCTTATTGCAAAGGATCTGAGCTCATTTTTTGAATCCTTGGGGTTGGTTTTGTCTTTTCACATATTCTGTTTATTTTTTCGTCGCTATTTCTCACTGGGCTTAAAAACTTTGATAGTTTGTATTCTTTTTCTAGCATCTTGTGCTAGGGAAAAATAGACTCACCAATAAACTTAACAATTCTGTGCATTCGTAACATCTAAAATTGAAATATAAATAAATAAATAAATAATTTAATATAAAGCGTAGATAAATGCTTGTCTTTGATTTTTTTTTTTTAATGAGCATGTCCAAGCTTGTTCGTTTAACAAACGAGCTAGACTTTGTGGTTAAGCTAGACTCGTTAAGTGCTAAAACCCGGCTTGTTTGTGCAAAAATAAGCGAATTCAAACAAGTTTTTCTCCATCTTCCTCACCTAGATGAGGATCGAGAATATTATAATACAGTGGTCTTGCCGTCTTGGTTTGAACTACCGGTTTCTTTCATGCAACAAGGATTAATGTAGGATAGGTGATGCTACAGATACATCAGTTGTGTCACTACAAATGACATAGCACACTCATGGGTGGATCCAGGAATTTATTTCAGTGGAGTCATCGGAGCAAAAAAAAAATATAATCACAATTGAACATGCTAATTAATAGGTCTAGTATAATCAAAAGTGCAAAAACGTACTGTGTCAGTCATTCATTACGACACAATCGTCATGATATGTAATAGTATCATCTTTATTTATATATTGCTTTTTATAGTAACAAAAGGAAGATAAGATGAATTTAGGGCAATACTTTTATTTTTCACAACCTAGAAGTGTGGCTTCACACCTTCACATTCGTTCTGGACAAGTTTTATATAAGAAGATCGCAACACGTGATCCGATCATGGTATAATATTTGGTGTTGCAGTTTGATGTCTGATTTTCGGATAGAGGGTAGTATTCTCTCCACCTTTGCTATGCCATATATATGGTGACAAGATTTTCGGTGATCTACAAATATTGATTGTTCAGTCAAATTTTTTGACGGAATCGTCAACTTTTCACTACACCGTAGGATTTACAAGTCAGTGCTTACTGCATGGGAATCGAGCTCATTTTTTGAATCATTGGGATCGTACGAGGGAGGAGATGGGGTAAACAAAAGCAAGGGGTGTGCATAGGTAAGGATATATGGGGTAAGGGGTGAAAAATGGGAGGGATGATGGTAAGGTAAGAGCATCCACTATAACTCTTTTTACCACACTGTGTATATCACATGTGTTTAAAAAATATCACTTTTTTCCACAATGGCTCAAAAGTACACATTGTGAAAGGAAAAGTGTGGTGGTGGAAGTGGATCTGCCCACTTCACCTTCCACACGTTATGAACATAATCCAAGAAGAAATAGGGACCAATGCGCTCTCTCTCGTAGGTTGGAGCTTTCATGCTTGGAGATGCTATTGTGCAGAAGGAGCTATATTTTATTAGTACTGATGGTGCAAGAAAGAGCTATTGTGCAAAAAGGTGTGGGGAAACCATAAAGTGGATAAAATAGTGTGTTGTAACACACCCACATCCACTTTGCTACATTGGGTGCTCTAATAGCACATGCAATAACTTTTAAAAAGACAATATGAACGGGTATTTTTTATTTTTTGTATGAAAAAAGACAATGTCTCTTTTTTATACAACTGTAATAGCTCTTATTTAGACGTTCTGACTCAAGTCAATGGGGGGTGGGTTGGGGATGTGCTCTTATTCTTTGTATTTTGAAATTTGTAATAAAATTGTATTTTTGTATGGTAATAAAGTGAGTGCTTGAGAGGGTGTGATGCGACGAAGGATGTGGTAGTATTGCCACGTAAGATAATTTATAGTATTTTAAGAAAAAAAGACATTGTGGATGCTTTTATTATTGTATGTGCTATAAGGGTAAGTGACACGTAGGTATTGAGAGGTACGTAAGGCGGAGGGTAAGTGTGAACAGTGGGTAGGTTAGGAATGTATGGTGTGTAAGGGTAAGGGTGAAGGGTGTTACTGTAAGGGTGGGTAAATAGTTGGTGATGTCTATTTTCATTACATTCGTTCTATCCATTTTCATGTGTATAGAAAGTAAGCATTTGTCGATACGTTCTAATAACATTTCATTATATCAATTACATTACAACAATACACAAATGGTGTAATAGAATCAACAGTCATTATATTGCACTATATCAAAATAAACTTGCACTTTGTTTTAGCTTAGAATAAGTTGAGCAACACATTCATCTAGGGGTGAACAAAAAAATCGGAAACCAAATCGAACCAAACCGGAAATTTATAAACTGTGGTTTTTTGGTCGGTTTTTGTATTGTAAAAAACCAAACCGTTAAAAACAATTTGGTTCCAATTTTGAAAAAATAAAAACCATTTAAAACCGGATTTTATATGTATACACACACACACACACACACACACCTACTTCTATTAATACTTTAAACATCAATTTGTTTTTTTCGATCCAACTAAACCTTAAACTTTGTATTTGTAATGTATTAATGATCAATTACTAATCTCATATCCTAAAGATTCATATTTTGTTGATCATTTCACAGATTTGTCTTTAATTTCCAATCATTTAAGAGAATCTCGAGTACATGTCAGTTCACAACTCATCTTTCTTCTCTTTCTACTTCCTCAGCAACAATATTTGAAATATGTGAATGCTAATTTGTATGACTTACTTCTTCTAATGATGTTGATGAACTTCATCAAGGACATTTTCCGATTTGTTCATTTGTTAGGTTTGACATCTTATATAAAATAATATATGCATTTATAGACATTAGTTTTATATAAGTTTGTCTTTTATTTGCTTATAATTAGATTATGTTGGACAATAACATTGTTGAGATAATCAAAATCAGAGTTGATGTTTTGGAGAAAATAAAATGACGAATATGTTCTAACTAAATGAAGCCCAAAACTATATCACATATTTTTTTCGTTTGAAATGTGTGAAAGTTAGCTATCTTTAATTTATCTCTCGTTTACATACGGAACAAATGCATTCCTCTTTCTCCCTTGACCATACCCAAAATATTATTTTGTCTAATGGATTTTGAGATTTATATATGATATTCTATAATATAACGATTGGTTCATTATTAGTATTTTTTGAAGTTGATGATTTATTGATGAATTGAAATGAGTAAAAGATGACTCTTTTATTATCTTGTTTGCCCCAAACTTGGGAATTCAATGGTAGGTGTCGAGTTCGTTGTGTTGGATGGTGTTGAAGTATGATTGGTTTTTGGATCTTTAAGATTCGCATGGTAGATGTTAGTTAAATATAAAATATTTGTTAAATCATCTCATTGGATTTAACGACATAATAGTACTAATGTATTACATATATTATCATTTGTTGTTACGAGGCAATTTGAGATTTCCTATCAATAATTTTAATTGTTAAAGAAACCGTAAAAAACTGGAACCTAGCTAAACCAAACCGGACCGAACAAATGGTTTACGTCTGAAAACTGTTCTAGTTTGGTTTCGAAATTCGGAAACCGTATAAAATGGTTCGGTTATTAAAAAAAAAAAAAAAAAACCGGCCGAACTGGACCATGTTCACCCCTACCTCTATCCTCCAATGATTTATGAGTCAAGAAAATAACATCAACAACCACATACAAAATCCAATTATAGTGGAAATCATTATCAAATTCTTCAACATTGTTAATGACTGATAGGTAAAAAACCACAGATTCTTGAAGCTTATAAACTTTTGAAGTAAGACTTGTACCTCTGAGCAAGTCCAAACAAACCTAAGGTGCCTCCTGTGTGAAGCATCACCACTTTTGCACCTCCTTCTTCTTCTTCCTCCACGAATCGTGTCACCATTTCCCAAGCAGCTAAGGTATACACAGGATCAACTAAAATACCTGTTTCCTGAGCTATTTTCTTGCATTCTTCAACTTCCCCTTTCATCACATTCCCAAATCTAGGACAAGAAATTAATTACCCTTTATTATTTATAACAACAAAAAAAAAGACGTTGAACGAAATGAAAGGTAGAATGGTACTTTCTTGGAGTGCTGCGTGCGACCCAGTGAACTAGTTCATGATTATCTTTGCTTGGAAACAAGTCATCCATGGAAAAATTACAACTCGTACGAAATTCAGAAATCAAGCTCTCCTCTTTTTTCCTGTAACCTTCAATCGTGTCTGCCAGCATTATTCCGTAAACTTTCCATGGGAGCCTGGCATGAAAAAGCAGTAAAAATTGACTTCACGTTTTGTTTTTGGGGTGGTAAAAACACAAAATCATTGAACGGTGGATGATCTTACCCTAAACACAATATGCCCAATGCTGCACCAATAGCAGTAGTTCCAGTACCAGAATCTATGACAATTTTCACTGCCTGATCTTTTCCAAATAAATGCTTTTGAGACAACAATTGCACGAGACGCATCATACCTAGGAGGAGGGAGAAGCATCTTTAAGAATTTGGACAGCCAGACCTATTTATACACGAAATTGCTGAATCAGGCCGTGTTTAAATGCTATATTTAACTTGCTTATGCATGGTTTGAGGAAGCATAATGTCTTTTAAACACTAATTTAAACCTGGAAGCATAAAAATTTAGATAAAACACGATACTCAATGTTGAGATAGGAAAAGTAAAATTACCAAGTAAGCTTATAGCATCTCCTGCACCTTCATTTATAATGACAACTCTCTTATGATTTCTAGAATCTGAATGCAAAAGTTCATGTGTTACAGGCCCATGATTTGTGCAGGAAGCCTGCAAATAGTCATTGAGCCATTCAACGGATCCGTTACTGCCTGCTATAGATTTAGCATGATTTGCAAGCAAATCCTCTCTTCTTGCATATACTGATCTTTCGATGTAGGTTACGTTTCCATATAACGTGGATATCAAATTGTACCCATTAAGAATTTCCGGTTGTTCCCCTCGAAGCAGCAGATGTGACTTTATTCCCCTCTCAGCAAACAAAACAGCTGAAATAATAAATGCAACCAAAAGGATCAAAACTGCATAGTGTTGCTACTAGAGAAGACAGCATGAACAAGTTTTCCATGCAAAAACAGGTTCAAGAACAAGTTTAATGGCGATGTTACATACCAACAGCCGCAGCATGAGCACTTTGACATCCTCCACAAGTAACCTAAAAGACGACACGGGATGTTATCCTACTGGTCACATTCAAACGAAAATTACATGACTAACATGTCCCAACTTCATGACCTACATGCTCCACTCCATATAAATTGCACGAAAATAAGGACGAAAGGAACCGAAGGCAGATGAAACAGTTTTACTGTTACAAACTTATTCATAGTCAGAAAGAATTAAAACCAACCAACTAGTGCAATTAAGATGAATTATTAAGCATATATAACAGGTCATTAAAACCACACAAGTATATGATGGAGCATAATGAATGTAGAAGCATCATTAACTAACAAATACTGAGAACAAGCATACGCCACACCATGCTTCTGAATGATGTACTCTGTGCTCTATGCTCTATGCTCTGAATCCTTCAACTCTGGTCTAGCACTTTCCCTAGAATCTATGTATCTACCGACAAAAGTTTCCGAATTTTCTCCAAATTGCAGCACCCTCATCTCCTCCTGCCCATGCATTCGGTTGCTAATTGTGTGACCATGGAACAAGCACAAGTAAAATTCAGAACCATTGTCCTAATCTCGTTATTTCCATTACATCCATTTTTTTTATGTAATTTCGTTACGTTCTAATCTCATTACATTCCAGCCATATCCAAACGATGAAATGACATAAAATTGCATTCCATTCCATTATTTTCTATTTCCAAAGGCTTAGAATTGAAGGAAAAGGCAACAAGTCATACAGGGTAAGAAAATATAACAACTAAAGATGAACACCAGAATGCACTTAAGAACATATGAAAAATTGAAAACGTTAAATTACCAACAACAACAACAAAAATTGATCTTTACCACATCAGTCACAGAAAAATCATGGAGTAAAGGCAACAATCCATCCAATTTCCGAGCTTTGTTACCATTCACCAAAGGGTGCATTAAATCATCCCTCACAACGTAAAATGATGTCCCTTTATGCTGCTTCTCCACAGTCCAATCTGGGTTGTTCCTAGAACATGAAGAGTTCCCGGAAACCATTACTTGATCTATTCGAGTAGCTGGGCTGCTCAGTCCCCATTTTCTGTCTAGCAATTTGTTTACAAATTCGGTCCTTGAGAACTCCAATAAGTTATCTTTCTGAAACAGAGGAATAAAGAAACAAAACGTGAACTTCAAAATTCAAATGCACGACTCAAGCGGACTGCTTCACGTTCAAGACAACAAGCCAAGTGACTACTGAAATTAGCAATAACCTCATAAATGAAGAATGGTTGCAAATACATCAAAACTGAAAGGGGAGACCTGAATTGAGTTCGGGCGAACTCCGGAATGAAATTCGCTTCTTACAGCAAAAATGGCACAACTTCTTGGCAGCGATGCAAGTCTCATACTTGTTCAAAATAAAAATAAAAATAAAAAGACAGCGATTGATATACTTAGTAAACCTTATAAAAAAAAAATAATGGTTATAACGGACAATAGTGGATAATAAAGGGGGTTCTATTCGACTTCTATTTACTATAACGGACGACGTTCCTATATAAATAAGTGTTAAATCTTAGAATCGTCGAACGCCAAACCATTTATCATTATTCACAGTGGCATCTATACCAACGTCGATGTACTGACGTTGGTATGCCACTGTGAACACTGCCAGATGTGAACGTTTTTTTTCAAAATATTCATTAATGTACAAGTGCAGATAAAGAATCAAAATAACCCACCAAATAAATTGATAAAAATGACAAGTAAATTGAAAAAGGACGAAAGACATTTGAAAAGACGAAATTATTCGTGTCACATTTAACGATTTCAATTTCACTATCAAACAAATCCACTAAAACTTTTTAATATCAAATAAATCAACGGTCAAACAAATCCACTAAAACAAAAAATGTAAGAACGTCATAATCGTCTAGTGAAATGATAATTTATTATTTATATCATTATATTCATTTTATTGGATTAAATGTCAATTAATACAAGAATTTTGTTCTTTTTTAAAAGAAAAAAATAAAAGGAAAATCTCCATGATGTACATTAGTTTGTAGGATGCTTTTTTTAAAACAATAAGGCCCCTCGTGGACAGGTTTGCTTGGGCTAAAAAGTGAGACGACTTATTGCTGATGCGCATAATGAAAGAAAAAGTACAAGACTCTAAAGCCTTTGCTATACCGAGATAGTCCGCTACATGACATCCAAACGAAGATAGGTCATCTGAAGGGATTTCTTACTGTTTTATGAAAGAAAGAGAATCTGTTTGGATCACTACATACCTGGTAGGCCACTCTAGTCTAGTTTATACGATACAAATTCATAGGTAGAGACATGCATATGCCACGAGAAATGCCACGGGTACAAGAGTTGTGATATAATGAATGATACAATTCATATGATTATGATGTAGTTAAAATGTATTATAATATATGTCAATTATAATTAGGAATGTAAAAATGTATTGTGTTATTACTTGCGAACCATCGAAGAGAAATTATGATATATCAATTATTAATAGATAGGGTAATATAAAATGAAGGTCATGCACCAAATATTTGGATCAACATGCCATCAATTTGTAAGAACATGATTGACTGTGGAATTTTATACATAGGAGGCCACAGAAAAATGTCTTAAATTTTTATTGGTTAGAGTACTTACAATGGCTTGATCTTCCACGGCGTGAAAAGGATGTGGTATCATATATTTTCTCATATGACTCAATTAAACACATTGAAATGGCACATGGTATGAGTGGTGAAGTGGTTCTCAACACATCAACTTTCACATTTTTTTTTTATTTAAGTGTGGCAATATGAGTTATAGTAATAAACAAACGTGTTTCATTAAAATATTAATATATTTGTGTCATATTTTTGTTTATAATACACACAAATCCATTTTGCCATAACGGGCACATCAATAGGATTTGATCCTGAAATGTAGTAAAATTGGTGTAAAATGAATTGATGAGACATCAAACACACAAACTTCTCAACCGTTTCACTATACGGAGACGCGTCAATTTAAATGCTAAATACATAAAAATGATAAGAATCGGATAATTTAGGTACACATCAGATGTGAAGACTCTTGAAGACTTTATTCATAGAAAGGGATCAGACGACAAGAGAAACAACTTTTACGCGATTAGTAAGCTGTTTGAATATGGAATTATCCCAACATTTAAATCTTCTTGGAAGTTTGTTCTTTTTCATCTTAAGCTCATTTTCTTATCTCGTGGGGTGTTCTGCATGCAGATAGGTAATCATAATCGGTAAATTTAATATTCCAGAATCTAAATTGATTATGACTGTGTTCCTCTGCTTACTTTAGAAAAGAAAGACTGTTTCTTTCTGCTTTGCCTTGCCTTTTCTGTTTAGGCGCCTGTGCGGGGTGTGTATTGTTGGGGAAGGGTGGAGGGTGGGGGGTTGTATGTTGTCTGTTTTGTTTTGTGATTTCAAGAATAGATCTTGATGTTAAAAAACGTGATTTCTGATTCTGGAGATTTTATTGTAGCAATAGACATGGATTCAAGCTTACCTTTCGTGACATTTGGGGAGATCCCAGTTGTTTTGGGATCCCAATTGCTTCTAATGCAAATACACCATTTCCTTTTTTTTGTTTCCTATTTTTTTTTTCCCTTCTGGTAATAAATAACAATGCTAAATTCCTTTTGAATTCGTTTAGCTTCAGCAATGAGCTATATTTTGAGTTTATGATTCCAAAATATTCTGAAAGATACGTCCTTTGAGCAGATTGTTGTCTTTTCCTTGTTCCAATAAAGGATAAGACTTAAAGTTGGTACCTTTTCAATGACCGATGAGCAAGAAATTTCTGACCTGGGACGTCGTAACATTCAGAAGTAGGGCAATTCTTGAAGATGAGATAATTAACAAAAATGAGGAATACGATGATCCGTACACTGATGCCAACGTTGGAGAGGGATTTAAAAAACACCGTTGCCTCTTGCTAGTGTAGATAATCGCGGGTTCAAAGCTCCGAAACCTATTGTTTTAGAGGATACACCAGAACCAATATTTGAAAGATCAAGCATTGGAATGTCTGCTTACAAAGGAGTAGCTCTACATATGACCCATAATTCTCAAGCAGGAAGTTTTGTATATCAAGAATCTTTTTCTGCGCCGCAGAAAGTTGTTGTAGATTCCATAAATGCACCTGCGAGAGTTCAAGGCGAGGTGGTGCAATTCGCTAGTTATGGTGTTCCACAGATGGGATCAAATCAAATTTCTTCGAGTGCAAATGTTAGTTACAACAGACCACTTGTTAGAGAATGTCCGGTAGACAATGGAAATACTACGGTTTATGTAGGGGAGTTGCATTGGTGGACGACTGATGCTGACCTTGAGAGCGTGTTGAGCTGCTATGGAAGGGTTAAGGAAATTAAGTTCTTTGACGAGCGAGTTAGTGGCAAGTCGAAAGGATATTGTCAAGTTGAATTCTATGAATCTGCTGCAGCAGCTGCTTGCAAGGATGGAATGGATGGGCATCGTTTCAATGGGCGAGCTTGCGTGGTAACTTTTGCCGCTCCACAGAGTATTAAGCAGACGTCTTCTTCCCATACGAACAAAACACAGGTTCAGGCTCCGCCTCAGGCACATGGTAGAAAACCTGGGAACGATACTGCTGTAGGTAGTAGAGGTAATGGACCGAATTACCCTACCAGAGATGCAGGGAGGAATTTAGGAAGGGGTGGTCAGGGTATGCTAAACAAGGGTCCTGTGGGTGGACCTGCAAGAGGAAGAGGTGGTCCTATGAGACCTCGGAATATGTTTGAGAATACATTAGATGCTGATAATGGTGCCACAAGTGGAGGTCCTTACGGACAGGGATATGGTGGTTTCATTCATCCTCAAGCTATGATGGCTCCTGGAATTGATCCAGCATATATGGGTAGAGGAGCCGGATATGGAAGTTTTATCGGCCCTTCGTTCCCTGGAATGATGGCTCCGTTTCCTGCTGTTAATCATCCAATGGGGGGTCTTCCTGGCACGGGTCCTCGTGTCAATCCTCCTTTTTTTGCACGAGGAATGCCATCCAATGTAATGGGAATGATGGGGACTGCAGGAAATGAGGGTCCTCATCCATCAGTGTGGACTGATAGTAGTGTAGTTGGCTGGGAAGGAGAAGAACACGGCCGAAGGACAAGAGAATCAAGTTACGGTGGTGGTGATGATAATGCATCAGAATACGGAAATGGACAAGTGGGCCAGAGTAAGGGAGTCAGAACAGGCTCAGTTTCCCGAGAAAACGAATGGGGTATTGAGAATGCTGATGAAAGAGAGCCTGATAGGGAAAGACATGAGGGGGGCTATAGATACAGGGAAGAAAATGATAGATACCATGACAATGGACAAAAAGAACGCGATTCAGGATACAGAAATGACTTGGACAGGGAACAATATTATCACAGATCTCGATCCAGCTATGCTGATTATGCAAAGCGTAGACGTCCGTCTGAGTGATTTGTAGCTAAGCATTTCTCGTTGTGCCATCTGCTTTCTGCTGTTGGTGCCTTTTCCTGAAGGTTTCATTAGGTAAAGAAGTAAGTAGTGTACTTAAATAAGGAAGTTTGAAGAACAAGCCTTTTTCTTTTCTATGTTTCTGGGTTGTAGTTATAATGTTAAATATTTGTGTTATGAATCTTATGCTTTTTAGAAACATACTCTTGTGGCTATTTAGCTGGTTGACAGTGCATTAGGTAGACCTTTTTCTGTGTGTCTGTCTCGCACGATTCATCCTTAGGAGGAGAGAATGGGCGCCTGAAACGGTTTACGGCCCTTATTGATTTACATACCTATCTGATATGTCTCTTCTTATACAACTTGACAAGGATTAGGTGAAATGGCATGAAATTAATTTTACTGATTTTATGTCAGGCAATATAGTTGTCTTAACTTTGAACTTCAAAAAGTATATATACGGAGAGGTGAATTCAGTTTGTGTTTGTTTGAGGGGGAAAAGGTGGGTCTAAGACTCTCTGGTTTGCCCCAACTTCTGGAGGACATGGATTTCATAATTGGATGAGCAGGTGGTCAGAAAGAACATATATGACATGAAAATTTTCCGGTGTAAATTGTACCAGAACCATTTGTATACCGCATCTGTATGGGCAATGCAATGCTTCTCATCTACAAACAGCTTCTGGCCTCCATTGTCGGTCATTTAGTACACCCGTAAGCTTGATTATTTTATGAGGTAAAAGAGGAAAAGTTCTTTTTTGTGAAAATAAATAAATAAATAGAGACATACTCTCTTTTTTAGTTGCAAAAAGATGACAAACATTTTCAATGAAGACAAAACTACCATGTAGCGTCCTAAGCTATATTATACATTAGTACACTGTTTTGAACCTGTTTTGTATCTGTTTCTTTTTCTTTTTTTTCTTCTTTTTTTCAAACATCCGTAACTTTTTGATTTACAACTCCGATCATCGAAATTTTTCACCAAAATTCATGTTTTTTTGCTCTTCAATTTGAGCCCAAACACGATACTCCTTCCGACGTATATTTTGAAAGACGAAAAAAATTTGTATTAACCGAGCGCTTTTTCTTATAAACGACCGTAACTTTTGATTTAGAACGCCGATCATCAAAATTGTTTCACCAAAGTTCATATTTTTTTTTTATCTTCATTTTGAGACCGAGTTTGATACCTTTTCGATGTAGTATTTGAAAGCCGAATTTAATCGCAGCATTTACACTAACACATGTCGATGATCGATGATCGATGAGTATCGATGTCGAGTAGTATCGATGAAACGAATTCTAGACAAACTGAACTTGAATTAAGACTAAAAGGTAATACATAGAAGATCAATACAACAGACTATAGATTTAGTACAATAGGTACATCAGAACAAAAGGTAATACGTGAAGATCAATACAAGTCCGAAAGGTCCGAACTATCACCAATTTATAAGAAGGATATTCTAGTTCAAAGAACTAAATTATCATGCCCGAATTCAAAAGGTCTTTGAATTACAAGTTCAAGAAACCTATGAACTAGGCTATCTATTACATGATGATACAATGTAGATCAAAAACCTCAGCACGCCAAGGCACACAATAAGCCTTTGAACTAGGCCTATCTATTGCATTAAGGCACACAGTATAAGTATCGATGTCGTGATGTCGATGTCGATGTCGCGATGTCGATGTCGATGTCGCGATGTCGATGTCGAGTATCGGCTCAAAAGGACTCTCCATTCGGTTTTTTTGCAAGGTCTATGCACCCCAAATCTAATGGCGCCCAATAGCATAACTAGAACCAACATGAAGCATATTAGCCCAAAAAATCAAAATCTTGCTTATCACCACTAACCTTGAACGAATGACGGCCCATACGGTATAAGGATCTACCCCATAGATCGAATATAAACATTGACATCTTTCTGAACAAAAATCCAATATCAAGCTTGGGAACAAGAATGACATGTGAAGTAGTCATTTCATACTTTTCGAATTTACAAACTCAATTACTCACTCAATCCTGGCTTGAATGCATATATGAAAGTTAACATCATATCCATTACAACCATGTCAAGAAAAAGCCAAGTTGATTCAACATACAACAAGCAAACGTAACTAAGACAAATTCGATTGGCACCACCAATGGCGAGATAACATTATGCCATATTTCCAAAGAACTCAAAGCAAAATACGAGACACACTCGCACAAAATTCAGACTTTGATTCAAACAGGATAGACATGATAAAAAATACATCTTTTTTAGAATATGACATAGAACCAAATTCACAAGCTACCAAAACTAAATTAAATAAATAAATTAATCATAAAATCTCGCACTGAGAGCTCACCTTGTAAAAAAGCGAAAGAAATTATTCGGAAAAAACTATCAATAATCTTACACGCAGTGCATTGATGAAAGCCCCGTCCATCAGTGGCGAACAAATCTCCGGCAATAAAAACAAAGGCTTTCTTCTTATTATCCTTTTGGTAGTCGGGGGACGGGAGTACGTCGCGGAGTTGCTCCAATTTTGCCTGCCATGGAAATAAGGAAAATGTTACGGCAAAAGAAATTAAGGGCATTTCACTCCAATGAATAATTTTTGTCCTTATTGCAACTTTTATTTTGAGTGTGGATTAACACTTAATTAAGAGGGAAAAAATGGACTATAAACTAATTTTTCCTTATTTTATACGCTCTGGACTTTTTGTTTGTGCCCCCCATAGCTTCGTTCACAGGGCGGTCTTTAAATCGGGGGCCTGATGCAAATTTTTTGGTTTCAAGATTCTTGATTTCCTAAAAGTTACGGTGTAACGGTTATTTTAAGGTATATTAGGTGAAGAGCTGTAAACAAAAGGTACATAGTTTGGTTAAATTTTTTTTCAATACAAAATTTGTGATTAATTTTGGTCTTATTATTTTTTTGCTGAAGTGAAAAATAAAAACATATCGTTGTATGAGAGAATATTCACTGAACAACCATTGGACACCATTGATTTTTTTTTTGAGACTCATATGATTCAATAAGTCTCACATAATAATCAATGATCCCAAAGTGTGTTGTGTACAATGTTGTGGTTATTTTGTTATGGCATTATCACTACTCGATAAAAAATGCACCATCGTCTGCTACCCCACACCTCATCTCCACCCAAAGACGTAGCCAAGTAGTGGGCTTAGGTTGGTTAAGCCCACCCATTTATTATTTTTGAGTACATCAAAAAAATCTATCTAATCCAGTTCAACACGGTCAGATATCTTAATATACCCCACCGAAGTTCATTAGTCCACCCAAAGATAAATTCATTGTTGCGTCATTGCTTCCACCTCCACCTGTCAATATCTTCATTAAAGAACCACTACCACATGCCGACCCTATCATCCACTGCCACCACACCACACAATTACCCGTCGACACACACCCTACCATTATCTGTCACAACACACTCCATGTCCACCTTACCACTACCGGCACACCCATCATGTGTCAAATGTGGGAATCGCTTCACGTCTATTTTCATATATTAAATTCCTTCGGACTCGTAGCATTTCATCTTATGGTGCGTTTGAATTGCTTGAATTCATTGCTTGAATTCAATGAAATGAGATACTGTTTTTTTTCATTTCATTCAATCATTCTGGCGTATTTAGATGTAAGAGAGTGAAATTAATTTTCATTCAATTAGAATGATTTTTTTCCATTTTCATTCCATCTGAAATATGATGGAAATAATGGAATAGTTAGATGGAGTGAAATTTAAAAGTGACATACGGATGAAAAATCAACCACCGTCCACCCCATCACCCACTACCTATCTCCCGCACCACCTGACTACCCACCGAAACCAACCACCGTCACCTTCCGCCACCACCTACATATATATCACCATCGCACCCGTCACCATCACCGCCACCGCCACCGCCACCGCCACCGCCACCATCATTTCTACACATCCCACCGCTACCTGTCACACTCATCAACGCGCACCACCATCGCCACCATGTCATATATTTCATTCCATTGATTGTCAAACGTAGGAATGGAATAACGTTTATTCTATTCCATAGCATTCCATTTCATCCCAGTAATATAAACGCATCATTAATGTTTATTTATTTAAAGATTTTCCGGGTGAGGACCAAATAAATGCAAGCACCATGGTAGTTATAACGGTTGAGTCGTTGGTTGACAGGACCTTCTTTATTGCCACCCAGTTAAAACAAGATCTGGGCATTCATTTCAATGCAACAACAGTCAATAAGTAATAAATGTGATTTCTGCCAATTCAGTCGGGGGGGAACATGCAAAAGTGTTGAATTCTCCGCATGACATATACAAAGGGGCATTAATTTCCACTTTTTCTCGCTATCAATTGTATGGAAAATTCTTAGGTAGGGAGTTTCTATTGGACTCGACCGTCAGATGTGAGTCGTGTGTATATAAAAACAAAACTGTTTTGTTTTATGGTTCACGTGGCGCAAATCTGACTGGTCGGGTGTAATAGAGACTTCCTACGACAGAATTACCCTAATTGTAGAGGGAAAATAGAATGAAACAAATACCCTCAAATCAAACAAAGGATTTGCATCAATCGAAACGCTGTTGTTGTAAGAATTCATACCATATTTTGATTCAGCAAATTGTTGTCTCCAAGTGACAAAACACGACACATAGAACACAAAATATTTCAATTACAACAACTCATCATTCTCCCTTTAATTCTGCATTTTCATTATAATGCTAGTAATTAGGCTATGGAGTTGCACTTAGTATTTGTGGATACTTGTAGAGCTGATCTACTTAAAACTTGGAAGCAAATACATAATTAATTAATTACAATTACAATTCTTCCCTTTAATTAACTTATATAGGTCTTGTGATCAATCTGATCCTCTGCCCTTAGGTAGGGTACTAGTCCCTCCAGATCAGCAACGACTCCCTTTTCTACAGCTAAGTGCACCTGAACTCATTGTCATTGAGCTGATAAGTGAAGATGGTCTTGCACTCAAGCTAGATGCCTTTGCATAACTCGAAGATGCTCCGGCCCCCGACTGAGTAAAGTATGCACCATTAAGCATCAAATCTCCTTCTGATCTCCAATTCCATTTGCTCCATTCACTCTCTGATGCATCTTCATGCTTTGTAACCTTCAAGAAAAAACAACAACAATACATTATTCAATGAAAAAGAACCTTCGATTAATTTACTTGAATTTTCGTCGTGTATTATCAGTAGTACCTCTTTGCTCAATTGATCATTTGGAGCAAGAAATCTGTTGCCCTGGCTGTTTATCGTAGGTGCGGCACTACCCCCAATCGCGTACATTTCCCAATGAGTATAGTCGTTGTTCACTACATGGAAATACCCATGTCTACATCTGCAGTGACACAAAATTGTGATAAGTGTGTAGTGACAGTATGTCGTGTTACAATGTAGTTGTCGGTTTAGGGTATTTTATTAGGACACTGTTAATGGCACCACACGCGATTTACTCGGGCATTACACCCCATGCAAATTTCGACTTTGTAGAGGTCGAAATCTGTTTTCAACCCCTCCAGAGTCGAATTTTGTGCATAATTTCGACTCTGGAGGGATTGAAAACAGATTTCGACCTCTACAAAGTCGAAACTTGCACAGGTGTGATGCCCGAGTAAATCGCGTGTGATGCCATAAACAATGCCCATTTTATTACCTAGGCATTCTTTGGACAAGGCCTTCACCAAAATGATTGAAGGCTATAGTGACTTGCATACCCTTATCTTGTGTGTAGGTATCACTATGTCCTAAAAGCATGACCTTGTTATGATGAGTCATGTAATTGTTGGAGATTGTTATCGATGTCGACCCGCGAATCGCGTCGATCAAACCATCCCTACAGTTTGATAAAGAGCAATGATCAACCCAAACATGGCTACCCCCGAAGATCGAAACCCCGTCTCCATCCGAAAGCGTTCGGAATCCGTAGTGTGTAGGTGAGTCTCTTACATTTGCATTTCCACCTTGCTTGCAATCATGTATATTCAATCCATGAATGATAATATTGGTCACATATTGAATAGTAATGCATGGTCCTCCAGCAATGTGGACACTTGATCCTCTACCATCAAGTGTCTTGAATGAGTTCATCATAAGCTCTTCTTTGAGTTTGATCACCATGTCTCTAGCAAATATGATCCAAAGAGGCTCATTTTGGATGACCCCATATCGGAGTGTCCCCGGTTTCGGGTTCACCGGATCATCACCGGTGTCTGTAACTACATATATTGCTCCATCTCTTCCCCCTACTGCATTCTTCCCAAATCCAATTGCACAATCTGCCAACTTTTTACGGTTTCTTTCCCAATGTGGATCACACCTCCAGCAATCATCTATTGGATTTCCTGTTCCACATGAAAGATATCCCAATTTCCTTCTTGATGCATTGATTTTCCTGCAAAAATATTCACACAAACAAATGTAAGCAGCAGCTAAGAATGTCATAAAGACTACAGCTTTAACCATATAAATGATAAATCTAGTGCTCTATACTTACTGATTAACTTCTTGTACTACTAATTCAGGGTCCTGAACAGGGGAGCTTAGGATGTGATCAATTGAAGTGCAAAGAACAAGGAAAAAGAGAAGAATGTTGAAAGACATTAGCCTTTTTTTTCAAGAGCCCAGAAAGAAATTAAGAAAACACAGATATGTTGTGGGAGTAATAATGTATGAAAAAAGGATGGGACTTTATGTAGTAGTAGGAGTGTAGGACTGTAGGAGCAGAACATGAGTAGAGGTGTGTGAAAAATGTTTAAGGGACACTAAGAATTATTGCAAGAAAACAAATGGGTCCTACCAGAGCCATTTTTTTCCTTCTTCTTTGTTGTTTTTGCTCCTATACTCATGAACTGTTATCATCACTCCATTTAGTAGGTAGTAAAAAGTGTTCATCATTCTTACACATGTAATATGTTTTGTTATCAGGACAAAATCATAGTCCCAACTCATTAAAAATCTTTAATGAGTGAGTTAGATTTACACAATGAGTTATTATGAGTAAAATGACTTGTATATAGATGATGTTTGTTGCCGACAACTTTTGGGGGAAAGAGGTACTACATTATTAAACAATTAATGGCATATTTGAAACAGGCGCACATGCTCTCTTTGGAGAATGAGTTAAAGCATTTTTATGAATAATTCGCATTACTATTGTTTACTCTATTGACAAGTCTGAATGATTGTGATGGAAATGTTGAAAATGTCTGGGATCGTTGTCTGAGTGAAATCTGAACGTTCAAGCTGCTGAGTAATTAGCCTTTGTAAGATGATCAACGGCCTGTATTCACCTGCAAAAATGAACATGACGTTACGAGTCTTAGAGTTCTTTGGAAAACACCGATAGTGTCTTGCACCACACCGGCCATTGTTGTATGTGAACGACTTGCGCTTGTTGATGAAGATAATCTCCTTATGAAACTAGAGGTCACGTCTTCTATCGAAGAAATCTAAGCAACACACTAAGGCATGTATATCGGCCTAGATGCTAATGCCGATGTCCAGACACTTAACAAATAATAAAGGTCTTATGATCGATGAGGGTCGGTTCGGCTCATATACGAAAGTGGACTTATATGTTAATATTTCAAATGTAATTATATATTATATAATTCCATCATACCGATCAAACGAGCCCAAAGTCACCTCATTATACCTTCCATATGAAATATTCATCACCTTAGACGCATATGAAATGTAAATGTTTAATTTTTATAGGGGTGGTTTAAAAAGAAAAATAATAGAAGGGAAAATAAGAATCAGAACAGTTGAAATAAAAATTGGGTGATAAGGACAATTCCACTATTCGTTATTCCAAATTCATTGTTCCATACAATAAAATTGACTTCAAATCCACTATTCCTCTGTTTCGTTGTTTTTGACAAAAATGACCTCGAAATGATATCGAAAAATATCAAATTGGATGTCTAAATAAAAAGAACGAAAAAAAGAAAAATATAATGAAAGAATTACGATATTTTGACGTACAAATCAAAAGATATATTCATTTTTATAATTAAATATAAGAGAATTTAAATTATAATGGAATAAACGTTCGTCTTTTTTACCCAATAAAAAATTACACTGTGTTGTTTGGATAATTCTATTTTTAAATCATTATTTTTAACGATAAACCCATTTTTATATATTGGGTTCGCTCACGCTTCTGTATTAAAACCGGCATGTGACCTAGATAATAGTACTATTCAGAAGAACATCATGGCATTTATTTAGCTTGAACTCCCATGTGACCTACACTGCATTATCTTCTTCTCAAAGTCTCTTTTCTTTTCTTTGCTGAAATCATATCATTTCCATAAAAGATAGTAGTACTCCCTCCGTCCCGCAATATAAACCCTAAAATATAAGTCATTTTCATATCTCAATTCAATTTTAAATGCAGTGTTTTCACTTTCATATTAAATTATACAATACTACAGGTCACTTCCAAAAACCAATACAATATTTTATCTTGAAATTTTAAAAAACAACTCATTTATTAATTTTTCTTAAACTGTGTGTAAAACCTATAAGAACTTATATTACGGGACGGAAGAAGTATTCAATTCATCCTCCAAGTTCTAACATCCATTTTCCTACAACTATATGCCTATTACTATAACTCAATACAACACAGTGGTAAAAGATGTAGAAGACATTGTATCCTACGAAACGACCCAAAAACTTGTGAAAATTTTAGATCCAGACGGTTCGATAATAACCTAAGAAATTATTTTCCGGAATCACAAAGCTTTATGCGATTACTTGTGTCGATATAAAATATAAAAGCTAAAAAGAACATAGAAACTTGAATGGTTCATATAAAATATAAAAGCTAAAAAGAACGTAAAAGCTTGAATGATTCAAAGGGCAAATTATATTAGTAGATCAAAATAAAAGCATCCATGTGTATTGCGGACATCGATTGTAATATTATATTAAATTAAGAATGAGTCTATTTTGAGTAGGTGAAGGACATAGTTGATATTTTAATAGTTAGAATGTTTCCTTGATGAATAAATCTGAAAATTTTTGAATTTATCAGAAAATTATTACCGTTTATCAAATTTGCCAGGTTAAGAAAAAAATATATATATATATCACAGAGATTGAAATCTGCGGCGTGGGTGCTGAAGATAGAAGCACATGGATCAACTGTTGTGGTGACCTGATTGATTTGAAGAAGATTACAACCAAGATGCTGGATCGGAAAATTGTTGGTGACGGTAATGTAAAATTTTCCCCAGATTGGTATAATTGCAAAAGCTTATATTAGTTCTTGTAAACAATTGTAGAAGCACAACAGGTGCTATAATTAAAGGGATTGTTTACCTTTCTGGTCAAAAAATAAAAAATAAAAAATCAGGAAGAACTCAGCTTAGTTGCAGCCATGGACGCAGCACCAGTGTGTGGAAATCGAAGAGGAGGAAGAACAGGAACAACAATAGGAAGAGGAAATTTGGCGGACAATGGTGCTGGTGCTGCATCGGCCCGGCCCATCCTCAGCTCGGCTCGTGCGAATAAGACCACAGTCGGCTCATCTGGCCAGTTCATTCAGGTGGACCGAAAATTCCATCAACAGCAGAACAAGCCGGTTTATCGAATCTAACACCGGCACAATGGCAAGACATTCTTGATATTTTGAATCTCGCCAAGCCTAATAATCGCTTAGCAGGTGAATACTCATGGATCATAGATACTGGTGCCACACATCACGTGACCGGTGAGTTAAATAATTTAGGGGATGTATGGATGATTGAAAAATGTCCTGTAGGACTACCAGACGGTCGAACATCTCACGCCCCGCATGAAGAAACGTGTATTTTGCCCGGTGGTCTAAAGCTAAAAAATGTCCTTTATGTGCCTTATTTGGCATGCAATTTATTATATGTGACTCAGTTACTCGATGCATTTGATTGTCAGATTCATATCACTTCTACATTGTGTGTTATGCAGGACCGAATGACGAGGAGACTGATTGGAGTTGGTGAGCGCGAAGATGAACTTTTCTTTTTCCGGGGAGTACTACACGTGAAGGTTATGGCGATCAGTGGGACATAATCCATGGATCTATGGCACAAGCGGTTGGGACATCCCTCAGAAAAAATGTTGAAACAACTTCGCAATGTGAGTGCGTCTAGTTTTCTGAATAAAGATGGGTGCGACGCTTGTTTCCGGCCTAAACAACCAAGGGAAAGTTTCCCGAATAGTGATAGTAGGGCTAGTCGAATTTTTGAATTGGTGCATTTTGACTTGTGGGGACCGTATGCGACACTTTCTACATGCGGGGCTTCGTATTTTTTTGACAATTGTGGATGATTATTCTCGTTCTGTTTGGGTCTATTTGTTATATAATAAATGGGAAGTTGAGACAATTTTTTTGAATTTTATGGCACTGATTGAACGGCAGTTTAGTGCAAAAATTCAACGGTTAGGAGTGACAATGGAAAGAATTTAAACATTTGCTTCTGCATTTTCAAAAGGAAGGGATCATTTTTGAAACGTCCTGTGTGGGCACACCTCATGTTGGTCCCTTGAAAAGGCTTTGGTTAAGTTTAGAGGGGGGGGAATAAACTTAACACTTAAAACTTTTTGGAGTTAACAAACTCAAAGAACTTCAAAGATCCTCGATGATACCTCGATGATCTGCCGATACCTCGATAACTTTCTTTGATACACAGTAGTCTACTGATGGTTGAGTTTACTGAATTTGTGCAGCGGAATTATATCAAAAATAAAGCCTTGTTACTTGTTGTTAAATATGATACTAAGTATTAGATACTCAGTAGTGTATGTGTGTGAGTTCAGTTGCTAGATTCAATAGGTTGATGTGTATAATAAACTAAATGCGAGAATGTAATTCTTTGAAAGTAAGTAGGCGATTTTATAGTGGTTCCAGGTGGTGTAATCCTGTCACCCACTCTTCTCCTGTGATGTTGGAGGTAATTCACTGAGATCTTTGATGTAGCTATTACAAAGATTCCTAAGTTGCTTGTCCTTCACCAATAACTATGGCTTCACAAACCGAACACTTGGAACATGTAGGATTCTTTGCTCCAAAGTCTTCCACTGGTCCTTGAAGGGTAGGATTGCCTCTTCACCACTCCACCACAAACAACGATCTTTCACACCAACAGATGCTTCACTTGTCTTGGAGTTCTTTGTAAAATAAAGATTGAATCAAGTAAATGATTCATTGCAAAGACTTGATTAGGATGATATAATCAAGACTTGCGCCTTCAAGTGTGTAATCTTGATGTAGCTTGAATACATAATACACTTGAAGATTTTCTCTGGATCAGTAGCTTTAAGCTCAGTAGGTTCAGCAGGGTGTTCTTGCAGCTTAGAATTATCTCTTATATTTTACTCTTAAAAGTTCATCAATTTTCATCATCTTTTTCTGAGTTGAATGTCCTCTATTTATAGGTAGGAGTGCATGTGACTTCTATTTGAAATTCAAATATAAGTGTTCCTGGTTTTTGTCCCATTTGACTTGCTTTCTGTCACTATTCATAGGACTGACACTGTCAGAATCCTTTTTGGAAGTGCAGTCTGTCCACCCTTGACTTATATCCATTGGATAAAATCCTGAATCATCCCAACGTCCTTTTAATCTCAACCACTGATTTGTTTGATAAGTCAGAGGTTGTTAGCTGTCATTTTCCATGTAATCTTCCAATGTAATGTTGAGTTAATCGAGGTATATTTTCAAGAGTTCATCATCTGTTTGTAATACCTATCGATCTATTTGAATGACAATTTGTTTGTATATCAAATACAATGCAGCTGATTTCTTTTATCTAACTTTTATTTGTGAAGTTAGATTACACCTTTTTGCAAATAACTAAATTCCAATCACCATCCAACTTAAGGAACTTAGACCTTCTACACAAGGTATATGTAATCAGTTTAGGTCATCACAGACTTGCCTAAATTCTGATTCCATATCCTTGACTTTAATTACTAAGTTTGATCCCTTAGCCTTCATTAACTGAGTTTGAGCCCTCGACCTTCTTCGGTCTTCAAGAGTTCCTGATAAGTCTACTGACCTAACTACCCTATCTTGACTGGGATCGGTTCAATTGAACTCGGTCACCGACCTTTACATGCTTGTTTGATCAAACCTATACAAAGATCAAACTCTAATAAACCTATACATTTGATCTAGACATCTTTTTTGCCTTTGCACTATAACAGTTTGTCTGGCACTCATCACTAAAACACATAAATAAGTCCAACAATTTCCCCCTTTTTGGTGATGATGCCACTACCCTCACCTAACAGCAAAGCAAAAAGATTGAAACAAAAAAACAGAACAAATTTCAGTCATCTTTCATTATAAACATTTGTTCAAGTTATTACAGTCTAGCATTAGCAAAGATAAATCAGATAATTATGCTGATCTACTGTCTTCTTTCTCTTTCTTCTCTTGCTTTTTCAGCTTGTTCTTGATAAGCTCTTATTTCTTCTATCATCTCTCTCATCCATTCATTTTCAATCAAAGTGAAGTCAATGTAGGAGTTCACTTCCTTCCACCACTTCCATGCTTCAGGTAGGATGAGGTTGATTTGATTGACTCTGAATCCCATTCTCATGTAAAGCTCTTTAAATTCATTCAGTGAGTCCTTAGCTTTTGTGATAGGCAAACTCCTTTCACCTCTACCACTTCTTCCACATCTTCCAGCTCTGTAAGTTGCCCTCAAGGCTCTAACCCTTGCTTCCCAAAACTTCAATCCCAAGAATGAGTTTAAACCTTCATGAAAGCCCTTGTCATGATAAGGTTTCCTTCTATTATAGTATTCATTCTTGTATTGTTTGAGGAGGTCGTCAGTAAGTTGAACTCTGCCAGGTGCAGGTTCCCTGAATGCATTTGTTTCATTCTCCCATCTTTTCTGTGCAAAAATTCTGGCAGCCTCTTTTGCTACTGCTGTTTGGCCCTCTTCCCCCTTAGTGACATCATCAACAAAACGGGACAGTAGGCCATGAACACTCTCCTATGTGATAACCAGATTACTCAGTTGTCCTTCCATAATTTCAGTTCTTGTATCAACTGCAGTAATCCTAGATTGCAAAGTCTGCTCCAGTAGATTGATCCTCTCAGTAAGCTTTGGATCCAATCTAGCAGGTTGAGATGTTCCAGCAGCCTCAGCAGGCTTAGGTACCTCAGAAAGTTTGTCAAGTTTCTGGAGGATGGTTTCAAGTTGATTTTTCAGAAACTTTTCTTTCACAGTATTTCCTTGCTTGATGCCTTTCACTTCCATAGCAAGATCTGCAAGAGCATATTGATTTGAGGTAATATTGGAGGCAACTGTTTCTGTTGTCCTCCATCTATTTTCCACCAAATTTATCAGATCATCAAATCTCTGCTCTTGCCTGTCCAGTTGATTTCTTAGATTTGCAATGTCATTTCTGACAGTCCTCAACTCTTCCAGGACATGTGCTGGTACCCCACCAGCCATTCCTCCAGCAGCTCCATCAGCAGGCTCTTCTACATTGTATTGTTGCCTCTGTCTGCTGATCACCATTTCCCAACTCATATCCAGTCCAGCAGGGTTAGGTCCCTGATATTCCTCTAAAATAGGATCAAGAGCTGGTTCTTCAAAAATAGGTACAAATTCCTGTGGGGGTTCAATATCAACAGTTTCTTCTTCAGGCATTTGAAATTCCTCATCACTATAGTCATAGTCCAGCAGCTGCTCATCATCAACAACAGTCTGCTGACCATCCTTCCCTACAGCGGTCTTCTCTCCAGCAGGCTCCACTACAGCAGCCTCTTCAACAACAACAACAGCAGGGGTTTCCTCCAAACCCAAAGATTGTTCCAACTTTGTGTCCAGTCTTTGTTTGTAACTCAAAGAACTTTGTACTCTCTGCTCCAACCTTTGTTCAAGTGCTGTTTGAAACTCAGCAACTTGTACCTCCTGTTCTAACCTTTGAGGGTTGAATACAGCCTCATTATCCACTTGGAATCCTTCAGCATGACCAGTTTTTGTTAGGATAAGGGCAATTTTGTATAGAGTTCCCTCAGTGTCAATCCAGTGTTGATATTGAATTGATTCCTCTGAACTGACACTGGGTTCACTGTGGACAGTAACCTTCTCATCATCCAAATCAGCACTCTGTTGATCTTCAGATTGTGCAATAGGTTCTTCAACAAGTAAAGTAGATGATTCACCAACCAACCTATTTGCAGCACCACTTATTCCATCATTGATCAATGCCTCCAAATCATCCATGGTGAGATCCTGCAGATCCTCATCCATCTCTCCAGTCTGCTGGCCCTCAGCAGACCTACCAACATCAGTGGCTTCAGTGGTTGTTTCTTTAGCCACTCTACTTGTCTCCCCAGGGAACATAGGGGAATCATCATCAGAGTCAGATGAATCACTGTCTGGTGTGTACTTTGGATCTCTGAACATAATTTCTCCACTTTTCTTTCCTTCATTCAATAGATCCATCAGCCTAGATTGCAGCAAGGTTGTATCTATCAAGTCCAGAGAGTCGTCCACACCCAGCTGATCAAAAGCCCATTCTTCAAATCCACTCATTGGATCAGCAGCTGGTTTCTGTTTCTTGTAGAATCCAAACTTCCATTGGAAATAATTTTGCACTTTCCTGAAGTTAGGATCTACTTTGTCCTTCTTAGATGCCTTCTCATATGGCATAGTTGGCTTTCTAAGAGCTGTTTCAGTAGCTTGATGACCTCCAAAGGTCCCAACAAGCAAACTCAAGGTGTCTTCAATAGATGCATGAAGGTCAGTAGGTTGCTTAGATTGAATATTGGTCCTACTACCTCCATTTGCACAACACTGGGTTCCCCCTGACTTATATGCTCATCAGCAGGGTTAACAGCAGACTGTTCTTCCCCCTGAACTATTGCAGGAATTGCAGGGTCTTGTACCAATGTTCCACTCACCACAGCAGGCTCTGGTGCAGCAGACTGCTGTGTTTCTCCAACAGATTGCTCAACAACAACCTGTTCACTTTCAGTAGGCTCAGCAGCCTTAGCAGGTGAGGATTCAACAACATCAACAAAGAGTTCGATCTCATGATTGTTGTGACTCTCCAAAGAAGTTGCTCAAGAACAACCTCTCTGCATCCTCAGTAGGCTTGATAATAGTCAATGGCTCAGCATCAATAGCCTCTCCTACTGCTTCTACTTCTTCTACTACTTCTTCTTCTTCTTGTGCCCTTAGAGCCTCTAAGTTTTTCAATTGTTTCCCCTTTCCATGTTTCTTTTTGTGCATAATCTCTTTCATTCTCTTGGAAAGTGGCTCATCATCAATTTCAATCGCAGTAGGCTTCCTCTTTCTACTGGCTTCTTTCTGTTGTTCCCTCAAAATCTCAACAACAGTTTTCTAGCAGCTACAACAGGGTCAGTAATCTCAACTTCAGCTGGACCCTCAGCAGACTCAGCAGTCTGTGCTGTTTGCTTCCTTGTTCTTTTAGGCTTTAACAATTCTGTTATTCCTTGTGTTAGCAGCCTTTCTCTTCTCAGTAGCCTTCTTTGGTGCAGCAAGTTTGAAAGATTTCTTAACAGTTTGCTTGACCTGCTCACCACCAGCATCACCATCATCTCCATTATCATCACTATCAGCAGCTTTAGCAACACCTTCTTCATCATCATCCAGACCAGGAATAGCATAATCAATCTCTTTCTTGTATATGGATTGATTAATCTTTTCAGGTGCTACATCAGGAATCTCCAAATGATTCAGCAGGGTCTGAATCATTAATCCTAAGGGTAAGGCCTTGGATTTCCTCTTTCCTCTTTTGCAACCTTCTTCATGTAATGAATAAAATACCCAACCCAATCAAATTTCATACTTCTGCAAATAATCATCAGCAGCTCTATCTTGGGTCCTGATAGAGTATCAATACTTCCAACCAACCCTAATATATTCTTTGCAATGATTTTGCTCAGCAAGTTGTATTCATTCCCAATGTGTCTAACATTGATGCCTGGAATTGATTTGGTGTCTTTATTTGTCTTGATTTTATCAACAAAATCCATCTTGGACAATCCCATTTCCTCAGGATTTATTGGACCATCTACTACTTCTTCAAAACCAAAAACTTCCCTCAGTAGACTTGGGGAAATCTCAATCTCCTGGGCATTCACAGTTGTTTTGAATGCCTCTGTTCCTTCTTTAATCACAATGTTCTTCCAAAAGCTCACAACATTTGTGTATGTGATTGTTTCCAGTCTTATATTGAGCACATTCTCCAGACATTCATACCTCATTATTCTTCGACCAATGTTGATTGCTAGTTCAGTTTTATTAGCATCAACAACGAAACCTCTCACACTTTGGCTTGTTCCAATCTGAACATCAATCTTCTCTGCCATTGTTAAAGAAAAATAAGATGAAGAAGATAATTTCTCAAATCTATGTTCACACAGTGTAAAAACAGAGAGTATTAATCTGAGATTTTGCAAGTAGAGAGTATCTTCAGTGTAATAGGTCTGTATAAATAGACATGGAGTGGTTGTAACTGTCAGTGCACGTACATCCATATCAACCACGATTAAACTGAGTGAATGCTGTCTTGACACGTGGCCTATTACTTTCCAAAACGTATTGTAACCGTTATATTGTGTTAACTGCGGTTATAAAGGATAAAATAAATATCCCACCAATCTGCTCTTTGACTTTAATAAGTTTGACTGTGTAACGTTTCATTCAAATAGGTTGGCCTCAAAGAGGTTGGCTCGGCTGACCTGGCGATAAAGATGCTTCAAGACCTGTTGACATAGTAAATGTCTTTGATCCTTGATTTCTTCTTGTTTTGTTCAATTGATAATACAAGATGAAGTTTAATACCAATGACTGATCTGTCAAGTGAGCTCACCCAACATGACAAAGACCAATCCCCTTGGCAACCTCATTTGCTCAATTGTCCAAACATAAGTACATGGAATTGTTGATACCAATGACTAATCTGCTAAGTGAGCTCACCCAACATAGCAAAGACTAATCCCCTTGGTGAATTCCATCAAGTACACTGTTGATTATCAGTCAACTTTGATAATTCCAAGTTCAGTCCTTAGTTTAGCAAATCTTTCACTTTCCAGTGGTTTAGTGAAAATATCAGCAAGTTGATCTTCAGTAGGGACATACAGAACCACCACATCCTTCTTTTCAACATGATCTCTTATAAAGTGATGTCTTACATGAATGTGCTTGGTTCTTGAGTGCAAAACAGGATTTTCTATGATTGTAATTGCACTTGTGTTGTCACACATTATTGAAATTTCTTGTTCTTCAATTCCATAATCCCTTAATTGTTGTCTTAGCCAAAGTACTTGTGCACAGCAACTTCCTGCAGCAATGTATTCAGCTTCAACAGTGGAAGTTGATATTGAGTTCTGTTTCTTGCTGACCCATGAAACCAGTCTATTTCCCATTAACTGACAGGTTCCTGTGGTACTTTTTCTATCAATATTGCATCCAGCATAATCAGAATCTGAGTAGGATATCACTTTGAAGCTTCCATCCTTGGAATACCATATCCCTACTCCCAAAGTTTCTTTTAGATACTTGAGAACTCTCTTGACTGCACCTAAGTGACTTTCTTTAGGTTTAGATTGAAATCTTGCACAAACACCTACAGCAAAGGATATGTCGGTCTGTTTGGCGATGAGGTACTGATGAAGCGCCTATCATCCTTCTGTATAAGGTCTGATCAACATCTTTGCCTTCTTTATCTTCATCCAATCTAATATTTGTACTCATAGGAGTTGATATCTTGGTGCTGTTTTCCATACCAAACTTCTTCAACAGCTCCTTAGTGTACTTGATTTGATGAATGAAGATTCCATCTTTCAAGTGTTTGACTTGCAATCCCAAAAAGTAGTTCATTTCTCCCATCATACTCATTTGGAATTTGCTCTTCATTAGATTTGCAAACTTCTCACATAGTAATTCATTTTCAAAACCAAAGATTATGTCATCAACATAAATCTGGACCAGCAGGGTGCTGTTCTCTTCACTGATTCTGAAAAGAGTCTTGTCAATGGTGCCTTTTGTAAAACCATTGTCCACCAAGAATTGAGATAGAGTCTCATACCAAGCTCTTGGTGCTTGTTTCAATCCATAAAGTGCCTTGTTGAGTCTATACACATTATCTTCTTGATCTTTGACTTCAAATCCAGGAGGTTGCTGAACATACATTTCCTCCTCTAGAATGCCATTCAAGAAATCACTTTTGACATCCATTTGATATACTTTGAAGTTTTTATATGCAGCATATGCCAAGAACAATATGATAGCTTCCAATCTTGCAACAGGTGCATAAGTTTCATCAAAATCTATTCCTTCTGCTTGAGAATAGCCTTTTGCAACTAGTCTGGCCTTATTTCTTACAATGGTACCAGATTCATCAAGTTTGTTTCTGTATACCCATTTAGTATTAATGATATTTGCATGACTAGCCCTTTCAACTAGTGTCCAAACATTATTTCTTTCAAATTCATTTAATTCTTCTTGCATAGAAATTATCCAATCTGGATCTGATATTGCTTCTTCAACAACTTTTGGTTCCATTTGAGAAAGAAAGCATGTAAACATAGCTTCTAGTTGTCTTCTAGTCCTTACACCTTGCTGAATGTTGCCAATGACTTGTTCAGCAGGGTGATCCCTTAACCATTGTGGATTTTGGTTAGATTGATTCTCAGGAACCTCATCTTCAGTAGGGTCTGTTGTATCTTCAACAGGGGGTTCATCAGATCCTTGAACTGCTTCAGTTGTTGCATCAGTAGTGTCACCAGTAGGGTGTTCAGCAGGGGCAGATTCAGAGACTTTTAAGTCATTAACTCTTTCCAAAACATCAACACAATCTGGATCAGTGACTTGTAGGTTCTCAGCAGGTTCACAACCTTCATCTTCCATACCAGTGAACTTAGGTTCATCAAACACAACATGGGTTATTTCTTCATGTTTTAATGACCTCTTGTTCAGTACCCTGAATGCCTTGCTGACTGAAGAATATCCCAAGAAAATTCCTTCATCGATTTAGGTTGGAATGTCTTCAAATGTTCCTTATGATTTAAGATAAAGCACTTGCTTCCAAATGGATGGAAATAGGACATATTAGGTATCCTTCCATTCTAAATCTCATAAGGTGTCTTCAGCAGTTTCTTGTTCACTGATGTTCTGTTTTGTGTATATATCTGTCAGTGTTAATCGCTTGACCCAATACCTTTCAGGCAGCAATGCTTCACAGATCATTGTCCTTCCTGCTTCCTTTAAAGCCCTGTTTCTTCTTTCAGCAACCCCATTCTGCTGAGGCGTACCAGCAGAAGCAAGTTGATGTAATACACTATTCTGTTCACAGTATTCTCTTATCACTTTATTAAGAAACTCAGTACCCTTGTCTGATCTGATTTTTACTACTGTTAAACTTTTCTCATTTTGTAACCTCTTCAAAAGATCAGGCATCTTCTTGAGTGTTTCACTTTTCTTGTTCATAAATACCACCCAAGTGTATCTAGAATAATCATTCACAACCACTAAGGTGTATTTCTTTCCTGTAACACTTGTTGGTGTAACTGGTCCAAAAAGATCCATATGCATCAGCTCCAAGACTCTATTAGTTGATTGCTTAGTCTTTGATTTGAAGCTTGATTTGGTCTGTTTACCTTGCTAACATGCATCACATATAGTATCTTTGTTGAATGTGATCTCAGGTAAACCAATCACCAATTTCTTCTTCACCAACTGATTGATGTCATCAAAATTTAAGTGATTCAATTTCTTGTGCCATAACCAGTTGAGTTCTGATTTGGTATGCACAATCAGGCATGTTTCTGGAACTGCAGTAGACCAATCCACAATGTACATGTTTTGTTGTCTTCTACTAGCCAGTACAACTTGATCACCTCTTTCACTAATGACAATACAGTTGTTTTTGTCAAAAGTGACCTTGTATCCCATGTCACAGAATTGACCAGTGCTCAGCAAGTTGTAGTCCAGTCCTTCAACATATGCAACATTCTTGATTGTAAGTCCATTCCTCACAAGTGTGCCATAGCCTCTTGTGTATCCAGGTGTGTTCTTGTTGCCAAAATTCACCCTTGGACCATCCTTTGTTACAAAATTTGACAAACAGTGCTTATTCTTTGTCATATGTCTAGAACATCCATTGTCAAAGTACCAGACACCCTACAAAACAGAATCAATACATTTTAGGTACCCAAATCTGCTTGGGTCCATAGTGGTCAGTGGTAAGCATGACCCCTGGGATGTTTCCATAAGGTCTTCTCCTGAAAGTGTCATACATTGGTTCATACATGTATTCCACACATCCATAAGTTCTAACAGTTGGTTGTGTAGGATTCACATACGTTTTCTGGCCTTTTGATTTATAATGCTGTTTGAAGTGATTCTTGTTGTTAGAAGCATTATAATAACCATTAGTTTGGTGTCTGTTAGGAACAGCCTTGTAGTATGGAATCTGCTGAGGTCCCTGCTGAGGTCTTGTGCAAGCCCTCTGCTGATTCCATTGCTTAGGTTTTACCCTAGCTGCATGGTTATACTTATTGTTTCTAGCAGTAGGTGCACGAATATTCCAGTCATCATCAGTAGGGAACAATCTACCTTTCCCCCTGAGATAAGTATCCCTAGAATGATTGACATTTTTGGGTTTGGGATTCTTATCTTTGGAATATTTCTAATCTTTACCTTTTTGTGGTCCAGCAGACTTGGTAGCAGGTCTGCTATCAGCAGGTCTAGAGGGTACAACAGTCCTATTTTTAGATTTATTCTTTTTATTAGGAGCTGTTGACTTCTGATATTGCTTCCTTGAGACTTTCTCAGCAGGCTTTGTTGTCTCAACAGCCCTACTTGGAGTTGGATCATTTGCAGGTACAAACTTAGGACCAATTCTAGTACTAGGTTCAGTAACCTTGCTGGATTCACTCCTGTTGGGTTGTTGAGTTTCAAATCCAAGACCTGTCCTATCACCATAGGGCTTCCCAGATTTGAATGCAGCATAAGAACAAGATTGTTCAGCAGATTCAGGGGCTACTGAATGTTCAGCAGACTTATGTTGATTCTGTTCAACTTCTTTTTCTTTCCTTTAAGAACTCACAATTCAGCTTTCAATCTTTCAACTTCTGATTGAATGGCTTCTTTTTCTGCCTTCACAATCTCATAACCAGATTGTATTTTCCTTAGATGATTAAGGATGGCATCCAAAGTTTCTTCATTGTCAGAAATTTTTGGATTTGAACCACAGGTTGATTCACAATCACTTTCATCATGAGTGTTTTTAGATGCAGAGTTATATACCTCCTTTGTCTCATCCATGGTAGCCATCAAAGCAAAGTCTTCCATATCAGCAACCAATGCTGTGTCATCTGATTCATTTCCCTTTTCAGATTCCACTTCATATCCAGATTCATCTTCAGCAATCATAGCCTTTTTGCCAAGTCTTCTTTGTTGACTTTTGGTCTTCAGTAGGTCTGGACAATCAGGTCTAAAATGTCCAGGCTTTTTGCAGTTGAAGCAAATGTAATCTGGTTCCTTTTTCTGCTTCAGTTCAGGACATTCAGGCTTGAAGTGTCCTGGTTTCTTGCATTGAAAGCACAAGTAGTCATTGTCTTTCCTGGATTCCTCATTCTTTTCACTAGATTTCCTTGTAAAATTCCTTGGGGAACCTCTTCCAGTTTTCATAATTCTTATCTTCTTGCTCAGAAGTGCAATCTGCTCTTGCATCTCATCCAGTAAGTCATCTTTAGCTTCTGATGCTTCTTCTTGATGTGAAGCAGCCAGTGCTGTAGTTTTTGGCTCTTCCTTTTCAGTAGTAGGTGACAACTTCTTTTTGAATTCATATGCCTTAAGATCTGAGAATAACTTGAATGTATCCTCTTCATGCAGTCTTCTCATTTCTTCTATGGCTGTCACCTTCATCTTCCATCCATCTGTAGCATGTAAAGTTTCCAAGATTTTTGTGTTGATTTCTTCTTTTGAGTAAATAACACACAACAGGGTGAGTTCATCCATAATTGCATTGAACCTAGATTCCATTTGTTCAATGGTTTCATTGGGTTTCATTTCAAACTTTTGGAACTTCTTCTTTGCCACACTGATTTTATTTTTCTTTATTTCATCAGTGCCTTCACAAATCAACTGTAGTTTGTCCCAAAGTTCTTTTGCTGTTTTACAATCTTTCACTTTCATATACATGTTGCTATCTAGAGTTCTGTAGATAATATCAATAGCAATGTTGTTCAGATTTGCTCTCTTTCTATCTTCAGCAGTCCATTCCTTTTTAGGTTTAGGAATGTACTGTGTCTCTTCACCCATTGTTAGTGACTTAGTAATCTCCAATGGTCCATCTATCAGGACATCCATCATTTCATCATGAGTTGCAGCTAGATAAGCCTGCATGCGACGTTATTCATCAAAACGATCTGCAGAACACATCAACATTGTTCTAGCATACTGATTGTTGTCCATGATGTAAAGTTTATGAAAGTTAGAAATTTGAAAGAGTTTTCAAAGAATTTTCACAAGTACAACAAGTAGGAAAACTTCAGAACAGAAGCACTGCTCCGATACCAATTGTTGGTCCCTTGAAAAGGCTTTGGTTAAGTTTGGAGGGGGGTGAATAAACTTAACACTTAAAACTTTTTGGAGTTAACAAACTCAGCAACTTCAGCAGCCTGCTGATACCTCAGTAGCCTGCTGATACACAGTAGTCTACTGATGGTTGAGTTTACTGAATTTGTGCAGCGGAATTATATCAAAAATAAAGCCTTGTTACTTGTTGTTAAATATGATACTAAGTATTAGATACTCAGTAGTGTATGTGTGTGAGTTCAGTTGCTAGATTCGATGGGTTGATGTGTATAATAAACTAAATGCGAATGTAATTGCGAAAAGTAAGTAGCGAGATTTTATAGTGGTTCCGTGTGGTGTAATCCTCATCAGTCCCACTCTTCTCCTGTGATGTTGGAGGTAATTCACTAGAGATCTTTGATGTAGCTGTTACAAAGATTCCTAAGTTGCTTGTCCTTCACCAATAACTATGGCTTCACAAACTGAACACTTGGAACAGGTAGGATTGCTACTCCAAAGTCTTCCACTGGTCCGTGAAGGGTAGGATTGCCTCTTCACCAGCTCCACCACAAACAACAGTCTTTCACACCCAACAGATGCTTCACTTTGTCTTGAGAGGTTCTTTGTAAAATAAAGATTGAATCAAGTAAATGATTCGATTCTGGCAGACTTGATTAGGATGATATAATCAGCAGCTTGCAGTCTTCAAGTGTGTAATCTTGATGTAGCTTAAATACAGAATACACTTGAAGATTTTCTCTGGATCAGTAGCTTTAAGCTCAGTAGGTTCAGCAGGGTATTCTTGCAGCTCAGAATTATCTCTTATATTTTTCTCTTAAAAGTTCATCAATTTTCATCATCTTTTTCTGAGTTGAAAGTCCTCTATTTATAGCTAGGAGTGCATGTGACTTCTATTTGAAATTCAAATATAACCGTTCCTGGTTTTTGTCCTATTTGACTTGCTTTCAGTCACTATTCATAGGGTGACAACGCTCGAAATCCTTTTTGACAATCAAATGTCCACCCTGACTTATATCCATTGGATAAAATCTGAATCATCCTAACGTCCTTTTAATCTCAACCACCGATTTGTTTGATAAGTCGAGGTTGTTAGGCATCATTTTCCATGTAATCTTCCAATGTAATGTTGAGTTAATCGAGGTATATTATCGCAGGTTCATCGATCTGTTTGTAATACTTATCGATCTATTTGAATAGCAATTTCTGTGTTTCAAATACAATGCAGCTGATTTCTTTTTTCTAACTTTTATTTGTGAAGTTAGATTACACCTTTTGCAAATAACTAAGTTCCAATCACCATCCAACTTAAGGAACTTAGACCTTACACACAAGGTATATGTAATCGCTTTAGGTCATCACAGACTTGCCTAAATTTTGATTCCATATCCTTGACTTTAATTACTAAGTTTGATCCCTTAGCCTTCATTAACTGAGTTTGAGACCTCAGCCTTGGTCTTCAAGGTTTCCCGATAAGTCTCTTGACCTAACTACCCTCTCGACTGGACTGGTCTCTGCTGAACTCGATCCAAATTGACCTTTACAAAGGCTTGTTTGAACAAACCTATACAAAGATCAAACTCTAATAAACCTATACATTTGATCTAGACATCTTTTTGCCTTTGCACTATAACAGTTAGTTTGGCACTCATCACTAAAACACAGAAATAAGTCCAACACCTCAACAAAATGGTAGGGTTGAGAGAAAACATCAACATATCTTGAACGTAGCTAGGGCTTTACGTTTGAGGGACACCTTCCACTAAAATTTTAGGGGAGTGTGTTATGGCTACCTGCTATTTAATTAATCGAACTCCCTCACTTGTTTTGGGTTATAAGACGCCTTATGAATGTTTATTTGGTAAAACCCCTAGTCTTGATGCCCTACGGGTTTTTGGATGCTTGTGTTACACACACAATTTACGACATAAGGAAGATAAATTTGAAAGTCGGAGTCGCAAATGTGTGTTTTTAGGATACTCTTTTGGGAAGAAAGGCATGACTCTTTTTTATTTAGAGACGGAAGAAATATTTGTGTCTAGGGAGGTTAAATTTTTTGAACATGTTTTTCCTATGAAAGATTCGGTTTCTCCTCCCTCTGTCCCGATTGAGTTTCCGGAAATGGATGACGGGGGTGTTTATGCGGATGTTAGTGATCAGATTGTGGGGCCGACCCCACCTAGTGATGTTGTCGTCGAAACTGAAGCATGGGGGTTGTGGAAACCGACGTGGTAGTGGCAGAGTTGCCGACAGATTCGACAGAAGACACAGTGGAGTTGGGAAGAGGGAAACATACAAAGATTCCTAATTCCCGTTATCAAGATTTTGTGACACATTTGGCTGTGGATAAAAAAGTCCTTCGGTGCGCTCCTCCGGTCCATCCACCTCCTCAGGTAGTTTATATCCGCTTACACATTATGTTAATTATGCTTGTTTCTCTGACGCACATAGACGCTTTCTAGCAAATGTCAGTGCAGGTAACCCTCCAAAATCATTTAAAGAGGCAGTAAGATTTGAGGGATGGCACCGTGCTATGGGAAAAGAAATATGGGCCCTGAAGGAACAAGTTACTTGGGTCTTGCAAGAACTGCCTCCGGGGAAGAAAGCACTCGGTAGCAAATGGGTATATATCGAAAAGTATGATGAGTTGGGTAATCTTCAAAGTTTAAAAGCTCGGTTGGTTGCTTTTGGTATTCACCAAGTCGAAGGGATCGATTATCATGAGACTTTTGCTCCGGTGGCGAAAATGGTAACAGTTCGGGCTTTTCTCGCAGTCGCTACTGTTAAAAAAATGGGAACTTCACCAGATGGACGTCCATAATGCCTTCCTTCACGGGGATCTGGACGAGGAGATCTATATGCGGATTCCTCATGGCTTTAAGCATCCACACCATAATATGGTATGTAGGATGCACAAATCCTTATATGGGTTGAAGTAGGCGCCTCGTTGCTGGTTTTCGAAATTGGCATCTGCTTTGAAAATGTATGGATTTCGCCAATCTTATTCTGATTACTCACTTTTTACTCTTGTTCGTGAGGATGTTCGCATTAATGTGTTGGTTTATGTCGACGGTATGATTCTTTCCGGAAACAATGCTACGGCACTACAGGTGTTCAAGAATTATTTGAGCAGCTCTTTTAAAATGAAGGATTTGGGACGGTTAAAGTATTTTCTTGGGTTGGAGGTTGCCAAAAATTCAACCGGCATATTTCTATCCCAACGGAAGTACGCTTTGGATATTATTGAGGAAACAGGCTTGTTAGGGGCTCGGCCTGCCGAGTTTCCCATGGAACAAAATCATCGTTTGGCTATTGATGAGAGTGACTTGTTGGATGACCCTGGTAAATTCCGGAGATTGGTGGGTTGTCTAATTTATCTAGGTGTCTGTTGGAAATAAAATTTATGTTCTGATGATGATTCATCATGCAATTAGAAAGTTCACTTTTAACCCATGATGATGAAGTCATAACTAACTGTTATAGTGCATAATGAAAGAAGAAGCAAGAAATAGTCTAGAGAAAAATGTATAAGTTCTATCTAGATTCTGAACTTTGTATAGGTTGTTTCAGACAAGCACTGTAATAGATAGGAACTAGGCGAACAGCTGAGTCATAGCAAGCAAACTGAGGTTACATTGAAGAACAGAAGAACTGAGGTGACAGACTTAGTTAGTGAAAGACTGAATAACTGAGGGACACAGACTCAGTTATTGTAGACTGAAGAACTGAGGGCTCAAACTCAGTTAGAAGCTGACTAAGTCGTGACTATAAGTCGTGAATCGAACAAGTCTGTGGTGACTGGCCCGAACTATAGATCACGTAAAGCTGAATAATCTTAAGGACAAAGATTATCAGTTGCCAGGATTTGAAGGAACTGAATGGTGTACTCTGACTTAGTCAATTGAAGTCAGATGTCATGTATACGAGGTACTCAGTTTTGAATAATAGTAGAAAACCGAGTTAAGGCCTTGTCAAGAAAGAACCGAGGATCTGGAAAAGCTGAGTCAATTAATCAAGAATTGGAAACTGAGAAAGTACATATCAAGTGATCGTACTTATGAACGTTGGCTAAACGACAAGTATAACGGCTATAAGATTTATCTAACATTTACATTACCCCTATAAATACACAGGGAGGAATGTTTGAAAAGAGAGATCTTGGACAAGCTTTAAAAGAACATATCTAAAATCCAGAGAGATCCAGACCCAGAGAATCAGATTCTATATCTAGAAAAAGGGAGCCAACGAAATTGCCTTAAAGATTAATAGATAGATCTAGTAACTCGTTAAGGGGAAGAAGGCATCTTGGAGCTACAACGCCATATCCAGAAGAATCAAACAACTCACTGAATTAATCTTTTGATTGATTCTAAACCTAACCTTTGTGTGACAAAGGGTTGGCTGTGTATAGTTTGAGGAAAGAAATTCCTAATTTTCTCATACGGTTGCAACTTGATTGCCACAGCTGTTGGTGCAGTCTGCGGACTGTGGTTTTGTTTGTGGTGAGCTGGTGAAGGAGCAATTCCACCTCCGAAGGATCAGTGTGCAGAGTGAAGGGAGCAATCTCACATTTCTTCATTATGTGTAGACAGTGAAACTATGGTATCGTGAAGAACTATCATTAGGCTAGGATTTTGTAACAGTTATCTCAAGATTCTAGTGATACCTCCTACACCACAGGAGAAGGGGAGACGTACGGGATTACACCACCCAGAACTTCCATAAACAAACCTTGTGTTGATTTACTTTACGCATTTACATTTATACTGTGGTTGTTCTATTAATTGCATAATCACTTCATCATATCACTCAACAAACTTCAGACACTGAGTCAGCACAGAGCTGATACATAGGAGATTAGAATTCTTATTAACACATTTATTGCACAAAGGCTTTATCTTATCCGTTGCAAGTTAGTTCAGCTCTAGCATCAGCTAAACTGAATAAGCTAACTCCAATACATAGTTTAAGGGTAGGAACAGAACTGAGCTGAGTCATATTGAATATCAGTTAGCCAGTTCAGTTTTGAGTTTTGAGAAACTCAGTTCCTGGGGTGCAAGTCAGTTTTTGATGACAAGTTTATTCACCCCCCCCCCTCTAAACTTGTATTAGCCTTTCCTAGGGACCAACAGTGTCACTCAACCCGATCTGGCATATCCAGTTCATGTTCTTTCTCAGTTTACGCAAGAGCCGCAGCTCGCACATTGGGATGCCGCGTTGCAGGTAGTCCGCTATTTGAAGAAGAACCCCGGCCAGGGTATACTCTTGTGAGCTTATAGCCCTTTGTGTTTGGAGGGGTGGTGTGATTCAGATTGGGCTAGTTGCCCGGTTACTCGCCGTTCATTGAATGGGTGGTTCGTGGTGCTTGGTACCTCAACGGTCTAGTGAAAGACTAAGAAACAACAGACAATGTCGCGTTCTTCTGCAGAGGTGGAGTATCGTTCCATGGCAGCTATTACGTGTGAATTGAAGTGGCTCAGACAGCTTCTTGGTGACTTGGATGTACGAATACCGCCAGGCATTCCTCTTTATTGTGACAGTCAGGCCGCTTTGCATATTCTGCAGAATCCGGTATTCCATGAGAGGACTAAACATATTAAAGCGGATTGTCACTTTGTTCATGACGCGATTATTGATGGCCTTATTGCTCCAGATTATGTTACTACGCGGGCTCAACTCGCTGATATTTTCACTAAGGCGTTGGGAAAACAACAATTCGACTTCTTACTTAGCAAGTTGGGCGTTTGCGATCTCCACGCTCCAACTTGAGGGGGGTGTTGCGGACATCGATTGTAATATTATATTAAATTAAGAATGAGTCTATTTTGAGTAGGTGAAGGACATAGTTGGTATTTTATGGAGTTAAGGTTTTCTCTATGATGTATAAATACTGAATGGATTGATGAATGAAATTAGAAAATTATTACCGTTTATCAAATTTGTCAATGTGCTATTAGTACACAAATATATATACCGTCACAATACCGATACTCAAGTCAAATACATTGCATTACAAAAAGTTTCTCGCCACATTACACGATGCACAACTTAAAACTCCACAATGTTTTCCATTTCATCATCGTGTACGTACATAATACAAACACAACCTTGAGATCATGGACAGTAAGTAGAGTATTATATGCTGACACCATAAAACCAAGAGAAATGATTGTGATTAGGGGCGATACAGTCACCCTCGTCCTCCTTCTTGTTGCCCTCCTGTTGCTCGTCTAGTATAAATGTACGTAAAGGGGTGAGCAACACGCCCACTATGAAAAAGGATACCAAATGGGACTAATTTTACCACCGGGAAACACAACGAAGTTCATGCTATCTTTTTTTTCTCTCGCAAACATGCTATGCGGTTTTCAGTACAAACCCCAAAACTAAGTAAAATATGTATACATGGAATATTGTTTCATTTATTCATAAACATGCAATAAAGATGGACAACCTGATCAACCTGGTAGAATAGAACCAAATGTCCAAGGACCTACCCCTGAAAACCCTTATGGGCCTGGATGATAGCACAGAGGAAGAGGAAATGGTCTCCAGATAAGCAACAACATAATCAAACTCAAAAGACCTCTGCTCAGAAGATGGCTACTGAGGAAGAAGACATGAGTCCCAGGATAAATAGAGGGTCTAGATTTTTTGTTTTTAATGAAGAGAAAGATGTAGAGGATGACACTCCTGAGGAAGTGAGAAATTACCTAGACATGACCCAGAAAGTGAACCCTCATGGAGGACAAGTTAACACCAAGAAAGCACACAAGTAAGCATCAACAAAGTAAAGCAACAAAACAAATAAGGGTCATGAGGGAATCAATGACCAGAAAACTAATTCCAGTGTAATATCCTAGGGGGCACTCAATGATGTCCCTAATGACACCCCAAATGAAAGGTTTGAAGAAAAGAATGAGCTTTGTCAGGATGATTCAGAAAGATAACCAGAAGCCCCCCAAAAGGTCAGGGGAACACATCAAGACGCACCTCGGACAAAGCTCAGATTGGTGGGAACCAACAGGCGGAAATTGATAAGACGAAGTGGAATCCTCTTTATGATGATGGGGTGAAGAATAGCACCTTAGCTGACATTTACCCCTTAATCTGATTATGAAGATCATTGGATGGAATTGCATAGGAGCTTCCTCCTGGGAGTTTCTCTGCCATCTCAAATCAATGTGGCTCAACAAAATCTAGATAGTCTCTTCTTAGTAGAAACTAGGTGTCTCATTGATAGAGCCCTTCAAATTCTGCACACCACTTCCTTCACAAATCTCTATGACGTTGAAGCTAGAGGGTATGCTAGGAGGTATGGTGTTTCTGGAAAGAGGAGTGGGTCTCTATTCAATACATAACTTGCAATAATCAATGTCTCACCATGGTTGTCATGAATGGTAGAACTATTGACCGGGTGCTAAAAATGATCTATGATTACTCAATTGCGTGTTCCTGAAATGAATTCTAGGATCCCTGTAAAGGTTGAGTACAGCGGTCAAGCTCACTTGGTGTCTAGCGAGGGATTTCAACCAAGTTGTCTTCCAAAGACATAAACAAGGTGGCCGGAGCGTAGGAGGATCAACATGGTCAAGATGTGGCTAATTATGTAGTACTGTGAGATGATGAAAGTTACTTTCCAGAGTCCTAGATTTATTGGATGGGGTTCTTCTTATGGTATCAAAAGATCAACAAAGACGTAATCAGGTATGGTATAATTCTGAATGGATGGAAAAGTTTGTCAAGGATCAGGTCCTTAATCTCCCTAGATTGCATTTGATCACAACCCCATCTTCCTTAATACTAAAGTTGTTTAACACATCAAAATTACCTTATACTCTTTATTCTTGTAGAGGGATTGGCTTGAACACATGGACTTTGAGAACTTTGCAATACATGCTTGGGGATAAGGGTACCTTATTCCATACCATTAATTAACAACTTTGTTGTTGAGGCCAAGAAGTGGAATACCAGGGTCTTTGGCAACATCTTCCAGAGGAAAATGAATGTCTTACTACATTGGAAAGTATTGAGAGGAGTTTGGAAACTACCCCATCCAACTTCCTTTTCAAGATCCATGAACAGCTCAATCAGGAATATAAAAAGGTACTTGTCCATGAGGAAGTTAACTGACACCAGATATCCCAACTCAAATAAGTGGCAAATGGTGAAAGAAACACCCACTTTTGCCACCTATCCACAATCATGAGGCAGCAAAAAAGAAATATTTGTTGTCTAAAGGATGAACATGGTCGATGAATTTATGACACCAGAGCTATTGGAGTTGTGGTGGGTACTTTTTACTCCTAACTGTACACTGATCATACACCAAATTGAGGCAACCTCCCTCATTTTATTGAAATAGGGCTCTCAAATACTGAGTCCAATTCATAAATAGACAAGTCTCCAAGAAAGAGGTGGAGCAAGAACTCTTCAATATGAGAAACTACGAAGTTGCAGGTCCAAACGACATTTATGCTATCTTTTTCAAGAAGTGTTTGTCATTGATCTATCCATCTCTTCTTCATTTTGTGTATGATGACCGACGCAACAAAATTTGATGCTAATTTGAATGAGACCCTTATATCTTTGATCCCCAAAACTAATCCTTATAAGTTTTTATCAAAATTTAGACCCCTTGCATAGGCAAATGTGTGTATTTAAGTCATCTTCAAAGTCATAACAAACCCCCTACAGTCAGCATGTATCCCTGGCAGGGGTACCACATATAATATCATAATGGTGTAGGAAGTCCTTCATCACCTCTGACATAAAATTGGCGGATTAGAGGAAATGATCTTGAAAATTGACCTAGAAAAAGCATATGACAAGGTAATTGGGGTTTCCTTGAGAAGATTCTGAATAGGGTAGGCCTAAATGAAAAGGTTATACACCTCATTATGTTTGGATTAAGGACATTAGAGCTTGTTGTCCTTTGGAATGGTAACAAATTCAAATTTATTAATCTAGAGAGGTTCACTTCATTGATGACTTCACTTTACTTAAGATTTAAGATAGGGGCCGGGCGGACAGTGAAGGCTCATTCAATATATAGCGAGCAAGCAGCAATCACCTACTCTTAACAAGTTGTTGGAGGCAATGGACCCCCTTGCACCCCACCTCTTTGGCTTGTGCATGGAGATACTGAGTCGACTTGTCAATAAAGCTATAAATGATGGAATATTGAAGCCCATAAAGGTGAGAAGACATGGCCCATCTCTACCCCACTTGTTTTTTTGCAGATGACCTTATACTATTTGGTGAAACAAGCTGAGATAACATAAACCATCCTTACCCTGTTTTGCAACATTTATGCTCAAAGTTTTAGGACCCAGAAATTAAAGTTATTTAGTGTAAGATTTCAAGGTGAAAATAATATTTCAAATAAAATTTACATAAATTATGCAAAGAGCATCGGATTATGTATATAAGGAAAGTTTGACAGCTAGGAATGGGATTAAACAACATAATCTGTCACTCAAACAAAATAACCGTTAGTCAAGACAACTAATGGTAACTAATTACAAAATAACAGACATGAAGACATAGCTAAGACCAACGGAGCAGTGGTGGTCAGACAGGTAGAGGAACAGCTGAAGAGCACAAATTAGAGGAAGTACATCAAAGATGAGAATGGCTACTCAGCTAACAACACTTATACACTTGACAAAAACACATCTGAAAGGGCAATGCTGGTGAGTTCTAATACACCTTCTCAATATAATGAATTTATATCATACATTCCAAGCTTGTAGGAGATTTCCTTGAAAGTTGTTCTAGGTATTGGTGAGAATATCAACAAGTTGATCATTAGTAGAAACATAATGAGTGCAAATCAATCAATTCTCAATCTTTTCTTTGATGGTGTGATGGTCAACTTCAATATGCTTGGATCTATCATGTCGAACATGATTATGAGTAATGTTGATGGCTGGTTTATTGTCACAATACAGCTTCAAAGCAGGATTTCACTTGATTTTTAGGTCATTAAGGATGATTTTGTCCCATAGAAGTTCACACCAAAGCCATGGATAATAACTCTTCCCCTGAACTTGACCTTGCAACCTCACTGTGTTTTTTACTTCTCAAGATGATAAGATTTCCTCCCAGATAAACACAACACTCATAGGTTCATCTTCTGTCTTCAATTGCCTCAGCATAGTCAGCATTTGTGAAAGCTTCCACTTGAATTCTTCGTCCTATTCTAAACAACATCCCGTCTTCTAGGACATCCTGTGAGGAAATGTAAGATCATGTAATCAGGCTTAAGGTGTTTATCTTTAGGATTCTGCATAAACCTACTCAGCATATTGACTACAAAAGAAATATCGGGTCTAGTATGAGTAAAGTAAATCAATATCCCAACTAATCTTTGATAAGAAGTCTTGTCTACCAATTCATTTTAGGTGCATTGTAAATCCCATGATTATAATCAACTGGACGTGTAATTGGTTTGCACCCCAGGTTCCATGTCTCGTCCAACAGACCCAACACATATTTCTGTTGTGAGATGAAGATCCCTTCTTTTGAGTGTTCAACCTCAATTCCAAGGAAGTATTTCAGCTTTCCTAAGGATTTGATGTCAAATTCTCTGAATAAACACTTCTGTAGCCTTTGTATTTCCTTATAATCATTCGCTGTAACAGTGATATCATCAACACAGACCAGAAGAATCGAAACACTGCTATTTGACGAGTGTTTGATAAACATTGTGTGATCATTTTGGCTTTGAGAATATCCAGTTTCATCATTGTCTGTGAGAACTTTCAAACCTAGCCTTGGGAGATTGCTTAAGTCCATATAAGGATTTGTTGAGTTTGCAAATCTTTCCTTTCTCTACAGCAAAACCATGTGAATGATGCATATATATAGGTCTTCTTCCATGTCTCATTGTAAGAAGTCATTCTTAACATCAAATTGTTGGAGATCCCATTTGAATATATCATCAAGGGATAGCAATATCATCACAGTATTCATCTTGGCAACATTGGTAAATGTGTCCAGGTAGTCAATGCCTAAGGTCTGTGTAAACCCTTATTTTGGCAACCGATCTGGCTATGTATCTCTCAATGGATCCATTTGAGTTGTATTTGGTGGTATACACCCATCTACACCCAGGGCCGGCCCTGTAGTGAGGCCAGAGAGACCGCGGTCTTAAGCCCAACGGTGCCGGGAGGGCCCAACGGTACATGTTTCGCTAAAAGAAAAAAAAATTTGTGTAGATTCAATCCAATCCTACCTAATATAATATGTAATTTTTTTTTATAAAGGCCCAATTTTTTTTTTACTCCCACCGCGACCTGACCGGGCAGGTCGAACCCCGTTTCGTTGCGATAACATTATTTCGTTCGGCAACTCGTATGCAAGAGATTACAAAAAATATTTATAAAAAAAATATCTAACAAAGGTCCCAATAAAAAAATTTACTTAGCCCAAAAGACTATTTTGTAGGTATGTTTTGAGACTATCAATTGAATTTTGTATTTATGAATGTTAAAAACGCGATAAGTATGTTTTTCAAAACAAAAAAAACAACTTCAACTAAAAGACCCAATTCGGGGACTTGACCTTAAACCCAAAATATGCCAGGGCCGGCCCTGTCTACACCCAACATATTTGATCCTCTTTGCTGTCTGAACAAGATCCCAGGTTATATTCTTCTCAAGGGAAAACATCTTCTTCTTTATAGCAGTTATCCATTCCTCATCTTTAAGGGCCTTATGTAAGCTTGTAGGAATCTTGATAGACTGTAAATTTGATAATAGGGCCTTGTGTTTAGATCAGAGATTCTGATAGGAAATGATGTTCTTGATGGGATGTGTGGTGCAATCCCTATGTTTCTTCCTTAGGGCAATAGGAAGGTCTTCTTTAGGCTTGGTACAAGCTTTAGATCTATTCCTTAGAGCAATAAGAAGATAATCCTTGGAGGTCCTTTCTGGCAGGCTCAGCCGAGGAGTTTTAGATGACATCTCACCTACCGATGGAATCAGCTGAGAAGCTTCAGTTGAAAACTCTTCTTCTAGTGAATTTCATATGCAAAGCTTCAAATGACAACTCTGCTTCAATTTTAGCTTTTAACTTATTATCTGGTAGGACTAGCTGAGGAGTGATATCCTCCTGATCTAATTCTTGAGTATCTAAATTCTCCCTCTGAGTTTGATCCAGATCCTATTTTGTGTCTTCTGTAGGGACATCTGTTGTCTGTTGTTCCAAATTTTTACTCTACAAATCTGCAACTGTGACCATATCCAGAAGAAACTGATTTTTCTCTAAATCAGTCCTTGATGTCTCCCCCTGAGTTTGGATGTGATAAGTTCGTATTAGGATTTAGCTTTATGAAAAGTCACATCCCTAGAGATAAAGAAACGTTTAGTAGGTGGATGGAAGCATTTATACCCCGCCGACATGGGTTCAGCTCGATATTGGATTTTGGTCAGCAAGACTTATCTTCAGCACATTGCATGTCATTCTTACATCCTCAACCGACATGACATAGGTTGTCCTCTGTCCGACATGGAGCAGGACATCCATATACTTTATATAGCCGGCATGACGCATGAAGTCTACGATCCCTTATTTCCGACGTGGTGCGGATCACCTCGGTCTCTTATATGTGATCTGGTGCAAGTCGTCCTCAGGCTCAGACATCCATTATTTCTATAAAGAGAGCAACCCGGATTTCATGCCATGAGCTATAACCGCTACGCAATGACATCATAACTGCTTCGAGAATGATGCTCCATCACTTCAATACGTGGTGAATTCTTTTGACCACGACGTCAAGGCACAAAAACTTACAGCCCCACGAGGTAGCATTATATACAACATCCACATCCTCATTCATAAGGTACGACAATTTATAAACATTATATACTTGCAATACCTTCCGCTCACTATCTTATATAGAAATTCATCTATTCAAATACTGACTTGAGCGTCAGAGTGTCCCCCGGAGGCAAGCTCCCGGACCCATCACGCTTTATTTGTTTTGTAGGCCCACTTAAAAAGCTACTCCCTCCGTCCTATTTTATTAGTCATGTTTGACTTTTCACACCGACGAAGAAATTGTAGTTATTGTTTTGAATATCATTAAATGATCCAATATTTTTACATTTATGACAAAGTATTACTGAAAGGACATAAATGTAAAAATACTGGATCATTTAATGAGATTCAAAGCATTAACTACACTTTTCTATATCTCTGTGAAAAGTCAAACGGGACTAATAAAATGGGACGGATGGAGTACTTGGATTATCTCTCAAACATGGACGAGATCAGGATTTGATGGTCGGGTGGGCTAATGGATTATCTTTGTATGGTCGGGAGAGCTAGATTAAAACAACTAGCTGTGTTAGAGTGAATTATATAAGGTTTTTATGTACCAAAAATAAAAACTGGATGAACAACGCCCACCCTAGCCTCCCCTAGTTTCGTCCCTGCTCTCAAAGGTCCATTAACTCGAATTGCATTCACTTTGATACCATTCCGGCATCGTCAGAAACCTATCACTTATCGACATTCAAATCATTATATACATGTCACTTTTTTTAAAGCCTTAAAAGAAAATTGCATTTTTATATTTGAGATTTTACACTTCATTTTTATCAAAAAGTGCTAACTTCCACACACACACACCAAAAAAAAAAAAAAAAAAAAAAAAAACCAAACAAACCTAACTTATAATGTGCAGCCTACAACAAAGTTTGATTGCCCACTTCGATAGAGTTTTAATAGCCCAATAAAAGTCCAGGAGTAGTGGGCTAAAAAATTATTGGGCATTTGGTTGGGGATATCTGGATTGATTCAACAATATGGATTCATTTCAAAAAAACCCACACCTTATTCAAATTAATTCTCTTCTTACTTATGCTAGTGAGGCTTGGGCCTTGCAACGCAAGGCCTTGATGAGGCCTTCGGTATAGAAACATTGGTTTGGGTAATACATTTTGGATATGACTTCACGACTTTTTTTTTCTTTCATTTTTCTCACAGATTTTAGAATATAACACATGCATATACGGTCTTAGTTTGATAAAGTTTAAAAGTTACTTACAACATAGTTTCTACGTTTTGTGGTTTTGTGTTGGCTTTTTTGGCTATATTTTTGTGATGTTTCTTATAGTCATCTTATGCAACTATCTGTTTTTGAAATTGAAAGGGAGCATAGCGAGGAAAGAAAAACGGCATAGACGCTTTATTATTATAAAAAAAAATTATAAATACAATATATTCATTTTATCAATATCATTTTGGCACGAATTTAAATAATTAATTAGATTTTTAATTAGTTATTTTACCAATTTGTTTGGTTAGTAATCTAATTAATTAATTAAATTATTCATTACACTTTTTATTGGCCGCTTGACTGAATGAAATAAAAATCTGATCTGCCATTTTTTTTGTGAGGCCATGTTTCACAAAAGTCTGGCCCAACCATCTTAACACCCTTTGACCCGAGGTTTTTTATTTATTTATCAAAATCCCCTAAACTTGATTCGATTACTCATTTCTTAGCCGAATTTTCTGAAACCCTGTTCTTTTATCTCATTGCCGCTTCATCCGGTTTTTCCCCACATTCAACTACCATCTCATCCGCCTTCTCCTCACCTTCTACCCCTAATCATCTTCCACCTCCTTCCCAAAGCGGTGAAAAGTTATGTGATAAAAACAAAGAAGAAGATCGTTTGGACCTTGCCGATAATCACATCTCTTTTCAGGTGACTTTCATTGTAATTAATTAATTAATTAATTAATTAATTAGTTTCTATTTTCTCTTCTTTTTTGTATTTTAATGTTGGTTCTTCAATTTCGTAAGAGTTTCTCTTTTGGAGTGATATATTGATTGTTTCTTATTCACTATAATTGTTCATACTCTCAGGGGTGTGTGCTTCATAATTTTGATTTGTTATCCATCTTTCAATTTATTTTCCTCGATTTTTTTTGGTTGCTACGGATTCATAAAAAGACGTGTTGATTTCATGGATTAAGGGAGGAGACGTGTTGATTGTTCGCAAGAAAATAGTGAACGACGGCGACGACGCAATTTTTGGTTCTCTATCCCCTTATCGACGACGACAACGGTGGTTGCAATGTGAAATGTAGTTAGGTTAGAGTTTTATAACATCTTACTATATACGCAAGGAGGGAAACCAGAACAGTGCTGCACAAGCTAATTAAATTTTTCATTTACATCTCCAATTAAAAATTACATTTTCAATACTAAAAACTCATTTACCAACAAAAAATTTACATCTCCAATAAAAAAAAAGGGGATTCTACCGGCATCCCAATTTTTACTATCGGCACCCTTTTACTCCGGCACCACAATTTATTACTTTTAGCACCACAAGAATCATTTTATTATTTCCTTACTCCTCACACCACAAAAAAAATGACAAAATTACTTCAACCAACACAATTTTCAGAAAATTCAATCGAGTCCTTTAAATGTTACGTTATTATTGTTCCATGTTATCATATAATTATTAGTTGTTATGTCATCATTACATTTTTGTGTTTTGTGTCTTTGCTGTCATTTAACCGACATTGGGCTGAAATGTTGGGCCGAATGAAAAGTAAAAAAATAGAGCCATAATTAAATTTTCATTTACACCTCCAATAAAAAATTACATTTCCAATACTAAAAACTCATTTACCAACAAAATATTTATATCTCCAATAAAAAAAAAAGAGATTCTATCGGCACCCCAGTTTTTACTACCGGCACCCTTTTACTCCGGCACTACAATTTATTACTTTTAGCAATATTTTTATTATTTTCATACTCCACACAAAACAAAAATAATGACAAAATTACTTCTACCAACACAATTTTCAGAAAATTCAATCGAGTCCTTTAAATGTGACGTTATTATTGTTCCATGTCATCACATAATTATTAGTTGCTATGTCATCATTAAATTTTTGTGTTTTGTGTCATTGTTGTCATGTAACCAACATTGGACTGAAATGTTGGGCCGATTGAACAGAAAAAAAAAACGGAGCCAATGGGGAAAAAACAAGTGTCACCACACTTATTTAGGACAAATGGAAGGAAGGGGTTAAACCCCTTCTTCTAAGATAGGTAGATAAACAATATGTTTTTTTACAAAAAAAAAAAAAAAAATCATTTGAAGAATTTTAATATTTTATATAATCGTCAAACCCAATATTTTTAAGCATGATATAAAGATCGTGTAGACAACATGTCGTGGCCTTATATCTTGAAAATAGTCATATTGCCGTGTACAAACGATATGTTTTATTATGAAATGAATCTATTTTAAAAAATTTATAATATTTCATGTAAACGTCAACACAATTTTATTGGCATGATACAAAGATCGTGTCGGTAACAAGTCGTATCCTTATATTTTGAAAATAGTCGTACTTTTGCTACATATATTCACACATTAAAAGGTGATACAATTGAGTCCTCTAAAATGGAACAATTTTAATAATAAAAAATCAACCAATAAAAAAAATAATAAAAGGAAAATCTGGGCTGGACTGATGATGAACAGTAAAAAAAGGAATGGTCTGGGCTATGAACAGTAAATCATGTACCGTTCAAAAAAAAGGAGCCAATAAAAAAAAACAAGTGTCACACTCTCCTTCACCCTTCTCTTCTTATTAGATAGGTAGATATGTCGGAATGGGACAATCCTAGGTGAAAATAGAGAAAACTCCTTCCCTCTTGGAATACAAGTCATTGTAGGTTTTTGGTTTTATTCAAAATACCAGTCATTTTAGAAAATTAATTAACATTTACGATATTTTTCCTCATATTAACTTAGTTTATAATCAAGTCAACAACAATTTATTACTTTACGGCTATTGCATTAATAATGTTGAAGAAAATAGAGGAAAAAATGATTTTATCGATTTTATCGATTTTTTAATCATTTACGACAACTATTTTAAAATGCGAGTTCGATAGACTTTTATTAAATTTATCTAGATTTTTATTAAATTATTGAAAACTACACAATAAGTAGTTGACAATAGGATTTAAAATCATTCAATTCGGAGTACGGATGAATGAGATATTAACGCTTTAAGTTGTTGTGAGATATGGAAAGTAAAGTAGTTTAAAACTTTATCCCACATTGGAACATGAGTGTTCCAATGTCAAGTATTTATATGATGATAGTTGATGATTGGTATAAGCTCCTAGAGAAAGGGAGAGAGTTCAGAATGGTTTTAGACAGACGATGTTCTGCTAAAATTGCCATCTTCATGGACAAAGTCAGCTGGACTCAATTCAGTTGAGGCAAACTCGGCATTCAGCACCAATTCAGTTAATATTATTGATATCAAAGTGGGAGTAGTGGGAGTAAATTCATTAATGGTTATCAATGCTTAGGATTTTCCATTGCTTGCTCAAGCCTCTATATAAACAAGCCTTCACAAGATGGAAGACACACAAGTATTCAAGCAATAAAAGAGAATACATACATTCCATTGCATAAAATATTTTCTGCATTCATAGTTGAAGAGTTTCTGGGCATTGTCAGAGTTCGACGAAGTTCAGAGTTGAAGTACCTCTCCATCTGAACAGGTAAACTGAGTTATCCTGGGAGACAATTGCAACAACCGTGGGTAAAAGCCGGTGCAGATTTGTCCTAAGGACAGAGTGCAACTCGTCTCAGCTTTGCATATCCTTTTATGTTATTTTACATCTATCGTAATTATTTTTATTTTTTATTTGGAAATAAAATTGTTCTTTATTTTTTCTGAATATTTATTTTATTCGCATACGAGTATAACAATCTTAAGACAAAATTTTCAGAACCTCTTTGTTCTGAAACGTTTTTCTGTATGTGAAATTAATAAAATAAATTTTTCAGTTGACTCTAAACAATTTTTTTTTCTGGAGCTGAATATCATTCAGTGATATTCAGAAAATTGTTCTCATCTTTTTGGTCTCGTTTTTGAACGAACCATATTCCGATTGTTGATCTTCTGTTCTGAACAGAAATGACAACTGTTAATGATGCGTCATTGACACCCACTGTGGATGCTGCGGCAACTACAAGTCTGAATCAAGTAACAATTGTGCCCATAATGACACAATCAACTGTTGCTGTTAGAAATTCAACGGGCTAAACTTCAAGCGTTGGAAGCAAAAGATGTTGTTCTATTTGACTACACTTGGATTAGCTAGGATGCTCACTGAAGAGCAACCATTTGTGCCTCCAGATAATCTCGAACATAGGGCTTTGCTTGCTCTTGAGAGTTGGAATCATAGTGATTTTTTATGTAAAAATTACATTCTGAACGGCTTAGATAATACTCTGTATGGTGTATATTGTACGTTTGAGTCTGCTAGGCACTGTGGCTTGCCTTAGATAAAAAATATAAAACTGAGGATGCAGGTGCTAAGAAATTTATTGTAGGTAAATTTATAAAGTATGAGATGGTGGATTCCAAAACTGTAATTAAACAGGTTGAGGAACTACAAATAATTATATCCGAACTCATTGAAGAGGGTATGATTATTAATGAGAATTTTCAAGTAACATGTGTAATTGAGAAACTACCTTCTTCATGGAAGGAGTATAAAAGTTATCTCAAACACAAGCGAAAGCAGATGACTATGGATGATCTGTTGTCCGACTCCGTATTGAGGAGGACAATAGAGGATCCAAAAAGAAAAGCTCTGTGCAGGTTGGACAGGCCAAAGCTCATGTTGCTGAGGTCAAAAATCAAAAGAGGAAGAAAACTGGTCAATCTTCCAAGAAAACTGGTGAATCGTCCAAGAAACCACAAACTCCATTTAAGTTTAATGGTGAGTGCCGCAACTGTGGAAAATACGGGCATCGTGCGGCTGAGTGCCGTGGAAAGAAGCCATTTCAGCCAAGGGCACATGTGGCTGAAACTGATGGTGATGATGACATGTTATGCGCTGTGATGACAGAATGCAATTCTGTGGGAAATCTAAGGCAATGGTTTGTGGACACTGGAGCCACAAGACATGTATGTGCTGACCGGGCAGTATTTTCAACCTATAAGGCTGGAAATGGTGAGAAACTATGGATGGGAAACTCTTCTCATTCAAACATTCTGGGAACAGGCAATGTGATTCTGAAGATGACTTCGGGGAAGAAGCTGACATTGACTAATGTTCTCCATGTTCCTGACATTAGGAGGAATCTAGTTTCTGGTGCTATGTTGAGCATGGCTGGGTTCAAAATAGTGTTTGGCTCTGATAAGGTCATTCTGACAAAAAATGATGTGTTTGTCGGTAGAGGTTATCTCACCGAGGGGATGTTCAAACTTAATGTAATGGCTATTATGCCTAAAACTGTTGTGCCCAATGAGGCGAATAAAGTTTCATCTACTTCTGCTTACTTGACCGAGTCGTCTTGTTTATGGCATAATCGATTTGGACATGTAAATAATAAATCAATTCGTAGAATGATGAATTTAGATTTATTACCTAATTTAAAGTTTAATGAAA